>JAVIAB010000107.1:13499528-13749528 GCA_032433765.1 Megaustenia siamemsis
GGTTACGATTAAGTTTAGGGTTTAGTTAAGGTTAGCGTTAGTGCTAGGATTAGGCTACTGTTAGGTTAGGGCTAGGTTTAAGCTTAGGGTTAGGGTAGGGCTAGGGTTAGAGTTTGTTAGGGCTAGGGTTAGGATAGGGGGTTAGGATTAGGGCTAGGGTTACGTGTAAGGTTAGGGTCAGTGTTACTATTAAGTTTAGGGTTTAGGTTAAGGTTAGCGTTAGGGTTAGGTTGAGCTACTGTTAGGGTTAGGGTTATGGCTAGGGCTATGCTTAGGGCTATGGTTAGGGCTAGTGTTATGGTTAGGTTAAGATTACAGGCTAGGGTTAGGGCTTGGGTTAGGTTTAGGGTAAGCGTTAGCGTTAGTGTTAGGGTTAGGGTAGGGCTAGTGCTAGGAATAGGGTTAGGGATAGGGCTAGGGTTAGAGCTAGGGTTAGAGCTAGGTTAGGTTTAGGGCTAGGTGTTAGAGCTAGGGTTAGGGTTAGGGCTAGGGTTAGGGTTTAGGATTAGGGCAAGGGTTAGGGTTAGAGCTAGGGTTAGGGTTAGAGCTAGGGTTTAGAGTTAGGTTTTAAGCCTAGGGTTAGGGTTAGGTTTAGAGCTTGAGTTAGGGTTAGGGTTAGGATTAGGGTTAGGTTTAGGGCTAGGGTTTAGGGTTAGGTTTAGAACTTTAGTTAGGGTTAGGGTTAGGATTATGGTAGGGTTTAGGTTAGAATTAGGGTTAGGGCTAGGGTTAGGGAGTTTTAGATTTAATGCTAGTGTTAGGATTAGGGTAGGAGTAGGGTTAGGGTTAGTGTTAGTGCTAGGGTTAGGATTAGGGATAGGGTTAGGGTTAGGTTTATGGTTAGGGCTAGGCTAGGGTTAGGTTTAGTGCTAGGGTAAGGGTTAGTGTAGGATTAGGAACAGGGTTAGGGTTAGTGCTAGGTTTAGGGTTAGGGTTAGGGCTAGGGTTAGAGCTAGGGTTAGGATTAGGGTTAGAGTTAGGGTTAGGTTTTAGGGCTATGGTTAGGGTTAGGGCTAGGGTTGTGGTTAGGTTTAGGGCTAGGGCTAGGGTTAGGGTTAGAGCTAGGGTTAGGTTTAGGGCTAGGGTTAGAGTTAAGTTTAGGGCTTGGGTTATTGTTAGGGTTAAGGCATTTTTAAGGCTCGGTTTAGTTTATGACTAGGGTAGGGTTTGGGTTTGGGTTAATGCTAGGTTTAGGGTTAAGATTAGGGTTAGGGTTAGGGCTAGGGTTAGGTTTAGGGCTAGGGTTAGGTTTTGGGCTAGGTTAGTATCAACTCGTTAGTATCTAATGAACCTATCTAGATATAATAGACACTTAAGCCTATCTTTATAAATTATATTGTCTCTTCGTGGCTATTTCTTGTCCATTACCTGCCCTACAATTCCGCTCGGCCCTCCGTTGTTCCAGGACGCCACACAGCTCGATCCATCAATGTGAGCACAAGGTAAGGTCCGCCTCCAGCAACGTTAGCACAAGGTAAGCTCAGCTTCCAACATCGTCAGTATAAGGTAAGGTCAGCCGCTAACACCGTCAGCATAGGGTAAGGTCAGCCTCCAACACCGTCAGTATAAGGTAAGGGCAGCACACAGCAACGACTGGAATCATAGCACACTGTCAGGTTTCAACCTCCAAGACTGTCAGCATAAGGTAAGGGCAGCACACAGCAACGACTGGAATCATAGCACGCTGTCAGGTTTCAACTCCAAGACTGTCAGCATAAGATAAGGGCAGCACACAGCAACGACTGGAATCACAGCACACCGTCAGGTTTCAACCTCCAAGGACTGTCAGCATAAGAAGGGGCAGCACACAACAACGACTGAATCATAGCACACCGTCAGGTTTCAAGCTCAAACACTGTCAGCATGAGGTAAGGGCAGTACACAGCAATGATTGGAATCACAGCCCACGGTCAGTTTCAAGCTCCAACACTGTCAGTATAAGGTAAGAGCAGCACACAGCAACGATTGGAATCACAGCACACCGTCAGGTTTCAACCTCCAACACTGTCAGCATAAGGTAAGAGCAGCACACATCAACGACTGGAATCATAGCACACCATCAGGTTTCAACCTCCCACATTGTCAGCATAATGTAAGAGCAGCACACAGGGTTAATATTAGGGTTAGCGTTAGGCTTAGGGTTAGGATTAGGGTTGGGCTAGGGTTAGGACTAGGGTTAGGGCTAGGGTTAGGGTTACGATTAAGTTTAGGGTTTAGGTTAAGGTTAGCGTTAGGGCTAGGATTAGGCTACTGTTTGGGTTAGGGCTAGTTTAAGCTTTGGGCTAGGGTTAGGGTTAGGGCTAGGGTTAGAGTTGTTAGGGCAAGGGTTAGGATGGGGGTTAGGATTAGGGCTAGGGTACGGGTAAGGTTAGGGTTAGTGTTACTATTAAGTTTAGGGTTTAGGTTAAGGTTAGCGTTAGATTGAGCTACTGTTAGGGTTAGGGTTATGGCTAGGGCTATGCTTAGGGCTAGGGTTAGGGTTAGGGCTAGTGTTATGGTTAGGGTTTAGATTACGGCTAGGGTTAGGTTTAGGATTAGGGTTAGCGTTAGTGTTAGGGTTAGGGTTAGGGCTGGGGCTAGGGATAGGGCTATGGTTAGAGCTAGGGTTAGGGTTAGGGCTAGGGTTAGGATTAGGTCAAGGGTTAGGGTTAGAGCTAGGGTTAGGGTTAGAGTTAGGTTTAGGCCTAGGGTTAGGCAAGGGTTTGGGTTAGGATTAGGTTAGGTTTAGGGCTAGGGCTAGGGTGAGGTTTAGAGCTTGAGTTAGGGTTAGGGTTAGGGCTAGGGTTAGGGTTAGAATTAGGGTTAGGGATAGGGCTAGGGTTAGGGGAGGGTTAGATTTAGTGCAAGTGTTAGGATTAGGAGTAGGGTTAGGATTAGAGTTAGGGTTAGGTTAAGGTAGGGTTAGGGCTAGGGTTATGATTAGGTTAGGGTTAGGGTTAGAGCTAGGGTTAGAATTAGGGTTAGAGTTAGGGTTTGGGTTAGGTTTTAGGGCTATGGTTAGGGTTAGATTTAGGGCTATGGCTAGGATTAGGGTTAGAGCTAGGGTTAGAGCTAGGGTTAGGTTTAGGGCTAGGGTTAGGGTTAGTGTTAAGTTTAGGGCTTGGGTTATTGTTAGGGTTAAGGGCTTTTTTTAGGGCTCGGTTTAGGTTTATGACTAGGGTAAGGGTTAGGTTTGGGTTGGGGTTAATGCTAGGTTTAGGGTTAAGATTAGGGTTAGGGCTAGGGTAGGTTTAGGGCAAGGGTTAGGTTTAGGGCTAGGGTTAGTATCAACTCTTTAGTATCTAATGAACCTATCTAGATATAATAGACACTTAAGCCTATCTTTATAAATTATATTGTCTCTCGTGGCTATTTTCTTGTCCATTACCTGCCCTACAATTCCGCTGGGCCCTCCGTTGTTCCAGGACGCCACACAGCTCGATCCCATCAATGTGAGCACAAGGTAAGGTCCACCTCCAGCAACGTTAGCACAAGGTAAGCTCAGCTTCCAACATCGTCAGTATAAGGTAAGGTCAGCCGCTAACACCGTCAGCAAAGGGTAAGGTCAGCCTCCAACACCGTCAGTATAGGTAAGGGCAGCACACGGCAAAGACTGGAATCACAGCCCACGTCAGGTTTCAACCTCCAACACTGTCAGCATAAGGTAAGGGCAGCACACAGCAACGACTGGAATCATAGCACACCGTCAGGTTTCAAGCTCCAACACTGTCAGCATAATATAAGGGCAGCACACAGCAACGACTGGAATCATAGCACACCGTCAGGTTTCAAGCTCCAACACTGTCAGCATGACGTAAGGGCAGCACACAGCAACGACTGGAATCATAGCACACAGTCAGGTTTCAAGCTCCAACGCTGTCAGCATGAGGTAAGGCAGCACACAGCAACGATTGAATCATAGCACACCGTCAGGTTTCAACCTCCAACACTGTCAGCATAAGGTAAGAGCAGCACACAGCAACGACTGGAATCATAGAACACCGTCAGGTTTCAACCTCCAACACAGTCAGCATAAGGTAAGGGCAGCACACCAGCAACGACTGGAATCACAGCACACCGTCAGGTTTTCAACCTCCAACACTGTCAGCATAAGGTAAGAGCAGCACACAGCAACGACTGGAATCATAGCACACCATCAGGTTTCAACCTCCAACACTGTCAGCATAATGTAAGAGCAGCACACAGGGTTAATATTAGGGTTAGCGTTAGGCTTAGGGTTAGGATTAGGGTTAGGGCTACGGGTTGGGCTAGGGTTAGGACTAGGGTTAGGGCTAGGGTTAGGGTTACGATTAAGTTTAGGGTTTAGGTTAAGGTTAGCGTTAGGGCTAGGATTAGGCTACTGTTAGGGTTAGGGCTAGGTTTAAGCTTAGGGCTAGGGTTAGGGTTAGGGCTAGGGTTAGAGTTGTTAGGTCTAGGGTTAGGATAGGGGGTTAGGATTAGGGCTAGGGTTACGTGTAAGGTTAGGGTTAGTGTTACTATTAAGTTAGGGTTTAGGTTAAGGTTAGCGTTAGGGTTAGGATTGAGCTACTGTTAGGGTTAGGGTTATGGCTAGGGCTAGGGTTAGGTTAGGGCTAGTGTTATGGTTAGTGTTAAGATTACGGCTTGGGTTAGGTTTAGGATTAGGGTTAGCGTTAGCGTTAGTGTTAGGGTTAGGGTTAGGGCTAGAAAAGGGTTAGGGATAGGGCTAGGGTTAGAGCTAGGGTAGGGCTAGGTTAGAGCTAGGGTTAGGGTTAGTGCTAGGGTTAGGGTTAGGATTAGGGCAAGGGTTAGGGTTAGAGCTAGGGTTAGAGTAAGGTTTAGGCCTAGGGTTAGGGTTAGGTTTAGAGCTTGAGTTAGGGTTTGGGTTAGGATTAGGGTTAGATTTAGGGCTAGGGTTAGAGTTAGGTTTTAGAGCTTGAGTTAGGGTTAGGGTTAGGATTAGGGTTAGGGCTAGGTTAGGGTTAGAATTAGGGTTAGGGCTAGGGTTAGGGGAGGGGGTTAGATTTAATGCTAGTGTTAGGATTAGGGTTAGGAGTAGGGTTAGGGTAGTGTTAGTGCTAGGGTTAGGATTAGGGATAGGGTTAGGGTTAGGTTTATGGTTAGGGCTAGGGTTAGGGGCTAGGTTTAGGGTTAGGGTTAGGGCTAGGTTAGAGCTAGGGTTAGGATTAGGGTTTAGAGTTAGGGTTAGGGTTAGGGTTAGGGCTATGGTTAGGTTTAGGCTAGGGTAGGGTTAGGTTTAGGGCTAGGGTTAGAGTTAAGTTTAGGGCTTGGGTTATTGTTAGGGTTAAGGGCTATTTTTAGGGCTCGGTTTAGGTTTATGACTAGAGTAAGGGTTAGGGTTTGGGGTTAATTCTAGGTTTAGGGTTAAGATTAGGGTTAGGGTTAGGGCTAGGGTTAGGTTTAGGGTTAGGTTTAGGGCTAGGGTTAGTATCAACTCGTTAGTATCTAATGAACCTATCTAGATATAATAGACACTTAAGCCTATCTTTATAAATTATATTGTCTCTTCGTGGCTATTTTCTTGTCCATTACCTGCCCTACAATTCCTTTCGGCCCTCCGTTGTTCAGGACGCCACACAGCTCCGATCCCATCAATGTGAGCACAAGGTAAGGTAGCTCCAGCAACGTTAGCACAAGGTAAGCTCAGCTTCCAACATCGTCAGTATAAGTAAGGTCAGCCGCTAACACCGTCAGTATAGGGTAAGGTCAGCCTCCAACACCGTCAGTATAACGTAAGGGCAGCACACGGCAACGACTGGAATCACAGCCCACCGTCAGGTTTCAACCTCCACACTGTCAGCATAAGATAAGGGCAGCACACAGCAACGACTGGAATCATAGCACACCGTCAGGTTTCAACCTCCAACACTGTCAGCATGAGGTAAGGGCAGTAAACAGCAATGATTGGAATCACAGCACACCATCAGGTTTCAACCTCCCAACACTGTCAGCATAAGGTAAGGGCAGCACACAGCAACGACTGTAATCACAGCACACGATCAGGTTTCAACCTCCAACACTGTCAGCATAATGTAAGAGCAGCACACACGGTTAATATTAGGGTTAGCGTTAGGCTTAGGGTTAGGATTAGTGTTAGGGCTAGGGTTAGGGGTTGGGCTAGGGTTAGGACTAGGGTTAGGGTTACGATTAAGTTTAGGGTTTAGGTTAGGTTAACGTAGTGCTAGGATTAGGCTACTGTTAGGGTAGGGCTAGGTTTAAGCTTAGGGTTAGGGTTAGGGTTAGGGCTAGGGTTAGAGTTGTTAGGGCTAGGGTTAGGATAGGGGTTAGGATTAGGGCTTAGGGTTACGTGTAAGGTTAGGGTCAGTGTTACTATTAAGTTTAGGGTTTAGGTTAAGGTTAGCTTTAGGGTTAGGATTGAGCTACTGTTAGGGTTAGGGTTATGGCTAGGGCTATGGTTAGGGCTAGTGTTATGGTTAGGGTTAAGATTACGGCTAGGGTTAGGGCTGGGGTTAGGTTAGGGTAAGCGTTAGCGTTAGTGTTAGGGTTAGGGTTAGGGCTAGTGCTAGGAATAGGGTTAGGGATAGGGCTAGGGTTAGAGCTAGGGTTAGAGCTAGGGTTAGGTTTAGGGCTAGGGTTAGAGCTAGGGTTAGGGTTAGGGCTAGGGTTAGGGTTAGGATTAGGGCAAGGGTTAGGGTTAGAGCTAGGGTTAGAGTTAGGTTAAGCCTAGGGTTAGGGTTAGGTTTAGAGCTTGAGTTAGGGTTTGGGTTAGGATTAGGGTTAGGTTTAGGGCTAGGGTTAGGGTTAGGGTTAGGTTTAGAACTTGAGTTAGGGTTAGGGTTAGGATTATGGTTAGGGTTAGGGCTAGGGTTAGGGTTAGAATTAGGGTTAGGGCTAGGTTAGGGGAGGTTTAGATTTAATGCTAGTGTTAGGATTAGGGTTAGGGTAGGGTTAGGGTTAGTGTTAGTGCTAGGGTTAGGATTAGGGATAGGGTTAGGTTTATGGTTAG
The DNA here is from genome assembly GCA_032433765.1 of Megaustenia siamemsis. Lineage (NCBI taxonomy): Eukaryota > Metazoa > Mollusca > Gastropoda > Stylommatophora > Ariophantidae > Megaustenia > Megaustenia siamemsis. Next base: position 13,506,475 of record JAVIAB010000107.1, read on the forward strand.
GGCTAGGGCTAGGTTTAGGGTTAGGGTTAGGGCTAGGGTTAGAGCTAGGGTTAGGATTAGGGTTAGAGTTAGGTTAGGGTTAGGTTTAGGGCTATGGTTAGGGTTAGGGCTAGGGTTGTGGTTAGGTTTAGGGCTAGGACTAGGGTTAGGGTTAGAGCTAGGGTTAGGTTTAGGGCTAGGGTTAGAGTTAAGTTTAGGGCTTGGGTTATTGTTAGGGTTAAGGGCTATTTTTAGGGCTGTTTAGGTTTATGACTAGGGTAAGGGTTTGGGTTTGGGGTTAATTCTAGGTTTAGGGTTAAGATTAGGGTTAGGGTTAGGGTAGGGTTAGGGCTAGGGTTAGGTTTAGGGCTAGGGTTAGTATCAACTCGTTAGTATCTAATGAACCTATCTAGATATAATAGACACTTAAGCCTATCTTTATAAATTATATTGTCTCTTCGTGGCTATTTTCTTGTCCATTACCTGCCCTACAATTCCGCTCGGCCCTCCGTTGTTCCAGGACGCCACACAGCTCGATCCCATCAATGTGAGCACAAGGTAAGGTCCGCCTCCAGCAACGTTAGCACAAGGTAAGCTCAGCTTCCAACATCGTCAGTATAAGGTAAGGTCAGCCGCTAACACCGTCAGCATAGGGTAAGGTCAGCCTCCAACACCGTCAGTATAAGGTAAGGGCAGCACACAGCAACGACTGGAATCATAGCACACTGTCAGGTTTCAACCTCCAAGACTGTCAGCATAAGGTAAGGGCAGCACACAGCAACGACTGGAATCATAGCACGCTGTCAGGTTTCAACCTCCAAGACTGTCAGCATAAGATAAGGGCAGCACACAGCAACGACTGGAATCACAGCACACCGTCAGGTTTCAACCTCCAAGACTGTCAGCATAAGATAAGGGCAGCACACAGCAACGACTGGAATCATAGCACACCGTCAGGTTTCAAGCTCCAACACTGTCAGCATGAGGTAAGGGCAGTACACAGCAATGATTGGAATCACAGCCCACCGTCAGGTTTCAAGCTCCAACACTATCAGTATAAGGTAAGAGCAGCACACAGCAACGATTGGAATCACAGCACACCGTCAGGTTTCAACCTCCAACACTGTCAGCATAAGGTAAGAGCAGCACACATCAACGACTGGAATCATAGCACACCATCAGGTTTCAACCTCCAACATTGTCAGCATAATGTAAGAGCAGCACACAGGGTTAATATTAGGGTTAGCGTTAGGCTTAGGGTTAGGATTAGGGTTGGGATAGGGTTAGGACTAGGGTTAGGGCTAGGGTTAGGTTACGATAAGTTTAGGGTTTAGGTTAAGGTTAGCGTTAGGGCTAGGATTAGGCTACTGTTAGGGTTAGGGCTAGGTTTAAGCTTAGGGCTAGGGTTAGGGTTAGGGCTAGGGTTAGAGTTGTTAGGGCAAGGGTTAGGATAGGGGGTTAGGATTAGGGCTAGGGTTACGGGTAAGGTTAGGGTTAGTGTTACTATTAAGTTTAGGGTTTAGGTTAAGGTTAGCGTTAGGATTGAGCTACTGTTAGGGTTAGGGTTATGGCTAGGGCTATGCTTAGGGCTAGGGTTAGGGTTAGGGCTAGTGTTATGGTTAGGGTTTAGATTACGGCTAGGGTTAGGATTAGGGTTAGCGTTAGTGTTAGGGTTAGGTTAGGGCTGGGCTAGGATAGGGCTATGGTTAGAGCTAGGGTTAGGGTTAGGGTTAGGGCTAGGGTTAGGATTAGGTCAAGGGTTAGGGTTAGAGCTAGGGTTAGGGTTAGAGTTAGGTTTAGGCCTAGGGTTAGGGCAAGGGTTTGGGTTAGGATTAGGGTTAGGTTTAGGGCTAGGGCTAGGGTGAGGTTTAGAGCTTGAGTTAGGGTTAGGGTTAGGGCTAGGGTTAGGGTTAGAATTAGGGTTAGGGATAGGGCTAGGGTTAGGGGAGGGTTAGATTTAGTGCAAGTGTTAGGATTAGGAGTAGGGTTAGGATTAGAGTTAGGGTTAGGTTTAAGGTTAGGGTTAGGGCTAGGTTATGATTAGGTTTAGGGTTAGGTTAGAGCTAGGGTTAGAATTAGGGTTTGGGTTAGGTTTAAGGTTAGGTTTAGGGTTAGGGCTAGGATTATGATTAGGTTTAGGGTTAGGGTTAGAGCTAGGGTTAGAATTAGGGTAGAGTTAGGGTTTGGGTTAGGTTTAGGGCTATGGTTAGGGTTAGATTTAGGGCTAGGGTTATGGTTATGGTTAGGTTAGCTAGGTGGCTAGGATTAGGGTTAGAGCTAGGGTTAGAGCTAGGGTTAGGTTTAGGGCTAGGGTTAGGGTTAGTGTTAAGTTTAGGGCTTGGGTTATTGTTAGGGTTAAGGGCTATTTTTAGGGCTCGGTTTAGGTTATGACTAGGGTAAGGGTTAGGGTTTGGGTTGGGGTTAATGCTAGGTTTAGGGTTAAGATTAGGGTTAGGGCTAGGGTAGGTTAGGGCTAGGGTTAGGTTTTAGGGCTAGGGTTAGTATCAACTCTAGTATCTAATGAACCTATCTAGATATAATAGACACTTAAGCCTATCTTTATAAATTATATTGTCTCTTCGTGGCTATTTCTTGTCCATTACCTGCCCTACAATTCCGCTGGGCCCTCCGTTGTTCCAGGACGCCACACAGCTCGATCCCATCAATGTGAGCACAAGGTAAGGTCCACCTCCAGCAACGTTAGCACAAGGTAAGCTCAGCTTCCAACATCGTCAGTATAAGGTAAGGTCAGCCGCTAACACCGTCAGCAAAGGGTAAGGTCAGCCTCCAACACCGTCAGTATAAGGTAAGGGCAGCACACGGCAAAGACTGGAATCACAGCCCACGTCAGGTTCAACCTCCAACACTGTCAGCATAAGGTAAGGGCAGCACACAGCAACGACTGGAATCATAGCACACCGTCAGGTTTCAAGCTCCAACACTGTCAGCATAATATAAGGGCAGCACACAGCAACGACTGGAATCATAGCACACCGTCAGTTTCAAGCTCCAACACTGTCAGCATGACGTAAGGGCAGCACACAGCAACGACTGGAATCATAGCACACCATCAGGTTTCAAGCTCCAACGCTGTCAGCATGAGGTAAGGGCAGCACACAGCAACGATGGAATCACACCACACCATCAGGTTTCAACCTCCAACACTGTCAGTATAAGGTAAGGGCAGCACACAGCAACAACTGGAATCATAGCACACCGTCAGGTTTCAACCTCCAACACTGTCAGCATAATGTAAGAGCAGCACACAGCAACGACTGGAATCATAGCACACCGTCAGGTTTCAACCTCCAACACAGTCAGCATAAGGTAAGGACAGCACACAGCAACGACTGGAATCACAGCACACCGTCAGGTTTCAACCTCCAACACTGTCAGCATAAGTAAGAGCAGCACACAGCAACGACTGGAATCATAGCACACCATCAGGTTTCAACCTCCAACACTGTCGGCATAATGTAAGAGCAGCACACAGTTTTAATACTAGAGTTAGCGTTAGGCTTAGGGTTAGGATTAGGGTTAGGGCTAGGGTTAGGGCTAGGGTTAGGGTTACGATTAAGTTTAGGGTTTAGGTTAAGGTTAGCGTTAGGGCTAGGATTAGCTACTGTTAGGGTTAGGGCTAGGTTTAAGCTTAGGGCTAGGGTTAGGGTTAGGGCTAGGGTTAGAGTTGTTAGGGCTAGGGTTAGGATAGGGGGTTAGGATTAGGGCTAGGGTTACGTGTAAGGTTAGGGTTAGTGTTACTATTAAGTTTAGAGTTTAGGTTAAGGTTAGCGTTAGGGTTAGGATTGAGCTACTGTTAGGGTTAGGGTTATGGCTAGGGCTATGCTTAGGGCTATGGTTTAGGGCTAGTGTTATGGTTAGGGTTAAGATTACGGCTAGGGTTAGGGCTTGGGTTAGGTTTAGGGTAAGCGTTAGCGTTAGTGTTAGGGTTAGGGCTAGTGCTAGGAATAGGGTTAGGATAGGGCTAGGGTTAGAGCTAGGGTTAGAGCTAGGGTTAGGGTAGGGCTAGGGTTAGAGCTAGGGTTAGGGTTAGGGCTAGGGTTAGGTTAGGATTAGGCAAGGGTTAGGGTTAGAGCTAGGGTTAGAGTTAGGTTTAAGCCTAGGGTTAGGGTTAGGTTTAGAGCTTGAGTTAGGGTTTGGGTTAGGATTAGGGTTAGGTTTAGGGCTAGGGTTAGGTTAGGTTAGAACTTGAGTTAGGGTTAGGGTTAGGATTATGGTTAGGGTTAGGGCTAGGGTTAGGGTTAGAATTAGGGTTAGGGCTAGGGTTAGGGGAGGTTAGATTTAATGCTAGTGTTAGGATTAGGGTTAGGAGTAGGGTTAGGGTTAGTGTTAGTGTTAGTGCTAGGGTTAGGATTAGGGTTAGGGTTAGGTTTATGGTTAGGGCTAGGGCTAGGGTTAGGTTTAGTGCTAGGGTTAGGGTAAGGGTTAGTGTTAGGATTTGGATCAGGGTTAGGGTTAGTGCTAGGTTTAGGGTTAGGGCTAGGGTTAGAGCTAGGTTAGGATTAGGGTTAGAGTTAGGGTTAGGGTTAGGGTTAGGGCTATGGTTAGGGTTAGGGCTAGGGCTATGGTTAGGTTTAGGGCTAGGGCTAGGGTTAGGGTTAGAGCTAGGGTTAGGTTTAGGGCTAGGGTTAGAGTTAAGTTTAGGGCTTGGGTTATTGTTAGTGTTAAGGGCTATTTTTAGGGCTCGGTTTAGGTTTATGACTAGGGTAAGGGTTTGGGTTTGGGGTTAATGCTAGGTTATTGTTAAGATTAGGGTTAGGGTTAGGGCTAGGGTTAGGTTTAGGGCTAGGGTTAGGTTTAGGGCTAGGGTTAGGTTTAGGGCTAGGGTTAGTATCAACTCGTTAGTATCTAATGAACCTATCTAGATATAATAGACACTTAAGCCTATCTTTATAATTATATTGTCTCTTCGTGGCTATTTTCTTGTCCATTACCTGCCCTACAATTCCACTCGGCCCTCCGTTGTTCCAGGACGCCACACAGCTCGATCCCATCAATGTGAGCACAAGGTAAGGTCCGCCTCCAGCAACGTTAGCACAAGGTAAGCTCAGCTTCCAACATCGTCAGTATAAGGTAAGGTCAGCCGCTAACACCGTCAGCATAGGGTAAGGTCAGCCTCCAACACCGTCAGTATAAGGTAATGGCAGCACACAGCAACGACTGGAATCATAGCACACTGTCAGGTTTCAACCTCCAAGACTGTCAGCATAAGGTAAGGGCAGCACACAGCAACGACTGGAATCATAGCACACTGTCAGGTTTCAACCTCCAAGACTGTCAACATAATATAAGGGCAGCACACAGCAACGACTGGAATCACAGCACACCGTCAGGTTTCAACCTCCAAGACTGTCAGCATAAGATAAGGGCAGCACACAGCAACGACTGGAATCATAGCACACCGTCAGGTTTCAAGCTCAACACTGTCAGCATGAGGTAAGGGCAGTACACAGCAATGATTGGAATCACAGCCCACCGTCAGGTTTCAAGCTCCAACACTGTCAGTATAAGGTAAGAGCAGCACACAGCAACGATTGGAATCACAGCACACCGTCAGGTTTCAACCTCCAACACTGTCAGCATAAGGTAAGAGCAGCACACATCAACGACTGGAATCATAGCACACCATCAGGTTTCAACCTCCAACATTGTCAGCATAATGTAAGAGCAGCACACAGGGTTAATATTAGGGTTAGCGTTAGGCTTAGGGTTAGGATTAGGGGTTGGGCTAGGGTTAGGGTTACGATTAAGTTTAGGGTTTAGGTTAAGGTTAGCGTTAGGGCTAGGATTAGGCTACTGTTAGGGTTAGGGCTAGGTTTAAGCTTAGGGCTAGGGTTAGGGTTAGGGCTAGGGTTAGAGTTGTTAGGGCAAGGGTTAGGATAGGGGTTAGGATTAGGGCTAGGGTTACGGGTAAGGTTAGGGTTAGTGTTACTATTAAGTTTAGGGTTTAGGTTAAGGTTAGCGTTAGGATTGAGCTACTGTTAGGGTTAGGGTTATGGCTAGGGCTATGCTTAGGGCTAGGGTTAGGGCTAGTGTTATGGTTAGGGTTTAGATTACGGCTAGGGTTAGGTTTAGGATTAGGGTTAGCGTTAGTGTTAGGGTTAGGGCTGGGGCTAGGGATAGGGCTATGGTTAGAGCTAGGGTTAGGGTTAGGGCTAGGGTTAGGATTAGGTCAAGGGTTAGGGTTCGAGCTAGGGTTAGGGTTAGAGTTAGGTTTAGGCCTAGGGTTAGGGCAAGGGTTTGGGTAGGATTAGGGTTAGGTTTAGGGCTAGGGTGAGGTTTAGAGCTTGAGTTAGGGTTAGGGTTAGGGCTAGGGTTAGGGTTAGAATTAGGGTTAGGGATAGGGCTAGGGTTAGGGGAGGGTTAGATTTAGTGCAAGTGTTAGGATTAGGAGTAGGGTTAGGATTAGAGTTAGGGTTAGGTTTAAGGTTAGGGTTAGGGCTAGGGTATGATTAGGTTTAGGGTTAGGGTTAGAGCTAGGGTTAGAATTAGGGTTTGGGTTAGGTTTAAGGTTAGGGTTAGGGTTAGGGCTAGGCTTATGATTAGGTTTAGGGTTAGGGTTAGAGCTAGGGTTAGAATTAGGGTTAGAGTTAGGGTTTGGGTTAGGTTTAGGGCTATGGTTAGGGTTAGATTTAGGGCTAGGGTTATGGTTATGGTTAGGTTTAGGGCTATGGCTAGGATTAGGGTTAGAGCTAGGGTTAGAGCTAGGGTTAGGTTTAGGGCTAGGGTTAGGGTTAGTGTTAAGTTTAGGGCTTGGGTTATTGTTAGGGTTAAGGGCTATTTTTAGGGCTCGGTTTAGGTTTATGACTAGGGTAAGGGTTAGGGTTTGGGTTGGGGTTAATGCTAGGTTTAGGGTTAAGATTAGGGTTAGGGCTAGGGTAGGTTTAGGGCGAGTTTAGGTTTAGGGCTAGGGTTAGTATCAACTCTTTAGTATCTAATGAACCTATCTAGATATAATAGACACTTAAGCCTATCTTTATAAATTATATTGTCTCTTCGTGGCTATTTTCTTGTCCATTACCTGCCCTACAATTCTGCTGGGCCCTCCGTTGTTCCAGGACGCCACACAGCTCGATCCCATCAATGTGAGCACAAGGTAAGGTCCACCTCCAGCAACGTTAGCACAAGGTAAGCTCAGTTTCCAACATCGTCAGTATAAGGTAAGGTCAGCCGCTAACACCGTCAGCAAAGGTAAGGTCAGCCTCCAACACCGTCAGTATAAGGTAAGGGCAGCACACGGCAAAGACTGGAATCACAGCCCACGTCAGGTTTCAACCTCCAACACTGTCAGCATAAGGTAAGGGCAGCACACAGCAACGACTGGAATCATAGCACACCGTCAGGTTTCAAGCTCCAACACTGTCAGCATAATATAAGGGCAGCACACAGCAACGACTGGAATCATAGCACACCGTCAGGTTTCAAGCTCCAACACTGTCAGCATGACGTAAGGGCAGCACACAGCAACGACTGGAATCATAGCACACAGTCAGGTTTCAAGCTCCAACGCTGTCAGCATGAGGTAAGGGCAGCACACAGCAACGATTGGAATCACAGCACACCATCAGGTTTCAACCTCCAACACTGTCAGTATAAGGTAAGGGCAGCACACAGCAACAACTGGAATCATAGCACACCGTCAGGTTTCAACCTCCAACACAGTCAGCATAAGGTAAGAGCAGCACACAGCAACGCCTGGAATCATAGCACACCGTCAGGTTTCAACTCCAACACAGTCAGCATAAGTAAGGGCAGCACACAGGGTTAATATTAGGGTTAGCGTTAGGCTTAGGGTTAGGATTAGGGTTAGGATTAGGGTTAGGATTAGGGTTAGGGCTAGGGTTAGGACTAGGGTTAGGGCTAGGGTTAGGGTTACGATTAAGTTTAGGGTTTAGGTTAAGGTTAGCGTTAGGGCTAGGATTAGGCTACTGTTAGGGTTAGGGCTAGGTTTAAGCTTAGGGCTAGGGTTAGGGTTAGGGCTAGGGTTAGAGTTGTTAGGGCTAGGGTTAGGATAGGGGGTTAGGATTAGGGCTAGGGTTACGTGTAAGGTTAGGGTTAGTGTTACTATTAAGTTTAGGGTTTAGGTTAAGGTTAGCGTTAGGATTGAGCTACTGTTAGGGTTAGGGTTATGGCTAGGGCTATGCTTAGGGCTAGGGTTAGGGCTAGTGTTATGGTTAGGGTTAAGATTACGGCTAGGGTTAGGGCTTGGGTTAGGTTTAGGATTAGGGTTAGCGTTAGCGTTAGTGTTAGGGTTAGGGTTAGGGCTAGGAATAGGGTTAGGGATAGGGCTAGGGTAGAGCTAGGGTTAGGGTTAGGGCTAGGGTTAGAGCTAGGGTTAAGGTTAGGGCTAGGGTTAGGATTAGTGCAAGGGTTAGGGTTAGAGCTAGGGTTAGAGTTAGGTTTAGGCCTAGGGTTAGGTTAGGTTTAGAGCTTGAGTTAGGGTTTGGGTTAGGATTAGGGTTAGGTTTAGGGCTAGGGTTAGGGTTAGGTTTAGAGCTTGAGTTAGGGTTAGGGTTAGGATTAGGGCTAGGGTTAGGGTTAGAATTAGGGTTAGGGCTGGGGTTAGGGGAGGGTTAGATTTAATGCTAGTGTTAGGATTAGGGTTAGGAGTAGGGTTAGGGTTAGTGTTAGTGCTAGGGTTAGGATTAGAGATAGGGTTAGGTTTATGGTTAGGGCTAGGGTTAGGGCTAGGGTTAGGTTTAGTGCTAGGGCTAGGGTTAGGGTAAGGGTTAGTGTTAGGATTAGGATCAGGGTTAGGGCTAGGTTTAGGGTTAGGGTTAGGGCTAGGGTTAGAGCTAGGGTTAGGATTAGGGATAGAGTTAGGGTTAGGGTTAGGTTTAGGGCTATGGTTAGGGTTAGGTTTAGGGCTAGGGTTATGGTTAGGTTTAGGGCTAGGGCTAGGGTTAGGGTTAGAGCTAGGGTTAGGTTTAGGGCTAGGGTTAGAGTTAAGTTTAGGGCTTGGGTTATTGTTAGGGTTAAGGGCTATTTTTAGGGCTCGGTTTAGTTTATGACAAGGGTAAGGGTTAGGGTTTGGGGTTAATGCTAGGTTTAGGGTTAAGATTAGGGTTAGGGCTAGGGTTAGGTTTAGGGCTAGGGTTCGGTTTAGGGCTAGGGTTAGTATCAACTCGTTAGTATCTAATGAACCTATCTAGATATAATAGACACTTAAGCCTATCTTTATAAATTATATTGTCTCTTCGTGGCTATTTTCTTGTCCATTACCTGCCCTACAATTCCGCTCGGCCCTCCGTTGTTCCAGGACGCCACACAGCTCGATCCCATCAATGTGAGCACAAGGTAAGCTCAGCTTCCAACATCGTCAGTATAAGGTAAGGGCAGCACACGGCAACGACTGAATCACAGCCCACCGTCAGGTTTCAACCTCCAACACTGTCAGCATAAGGTAAGGCAGCACACAGCAATGACTGGAATCACAGCACACCGTCAGGTTTCAACCTCCAACACTGTCAGCATAAGGTAAGGGCAGCACACAGCAACGACTGGAATCACAGCACACCGTCAGGTTTCAACCTCCAACACTGTCAGCATAAGGTAAGAGCAGCACACAGCAACGACTGTAATCATAGCACACCATCAGGTTTCAACCTCCAACATTGTCAGCATAATGTAAGAGCAGCACACAGGGTTAATATTAGGGTTAGCGTTAGGCTTAGGGTTAGGATTAGGGTTAGGGCTAGGGTTAGGGGTTGGGCTAGGGTTAGGACTAGGGTTAGGGCTAGGGTTAGGGTTTAGGTTAAGGTTAGCGCTAGGGCTAGGATTAGGCTACTGTTAGGGTTAGGCTAGGTTTAAGCTTAGGGCTAGGGTTAGGGTTAGAGTTGTTAGGGCTAGGGTTAGGACAGGGGTTAGAATTAAAGCTAGGGTTACGGGTAAGGTTAGGGTTAATGTTACTATTAAGTTAGGGTTTAGGTTAAGGTTAGCGTTAGGATTGAGCTACTGTTAGGGTTAGGGTTATGGCTAGGGCTATGCTTAGGGCTAGGGTTAGGGCTAGTGTTATGGTTAGGGTTAGGGCTAGGGTTAGGATTAGGTCAAGGGTTAGGGTTAGAGCTAGGGTTAGGTTAGAGTTAGGTTTAGGCCTAGGGTTAGGGTTTGGGTTAGGATTAGGGTTAGGTTTAGGGCTAGGGTTATGGTTAGGTTTAGAGCTTGAGTTAGGGTTAGGGTTAGGGATAGGGCTAGGGTTAGGGTTAGAATTAGGGTTAGGGATAGGGCTAGGGTTAGGGGAGGGTTAGATTTAGTGCAAGTATTAGGATTAGGAGTAGGGTTAGGGTTAGTACTAGGGTTAGCATTAGGGATAGGGTTAGGGGTTTAGGTTTATGGTTAGGGCTAGGGTTAGGGCTAGGGTTAGGTTTAGTGCTAGGGTTAGGGTAAGGGTTAGGATTAGAGTTAGGGTTAGGTTTAAGGTTAGGGTTAGGGTTAGGGCTAGGGTTGTGATTAGGTTTTAGGGTTAGGGTTAGAGCTAGGGTTAGAATTAGGGTTAGAGTTAGGGTTTGGGTTAGGTTTAGGGCTATGATTAGGGTTAGATTTAGGGCTAGGGTTATGGTTATGGTTAGGTTTAGGGCTATGGCTAGGGTAGAGCTAGGGTTAGAGCTAGGGTAGGTTTAGGGCTAGGGTTAGGGTTAGTGTTAAGTTTAGGGCTTGGGTATTGTTAGGGTTAAGGGCTATTTTTAGGGCTCGGTTTAGGTTTATGACTAGGGTAAGGGTTAGGGTTTGTTTAATGCTAGGTTTAGGGTTAAGATTAGGGTTAGGGTTAGGGCTAGGGTTAGGTTTAGGGCTAGGGTTAGGTTTAGGGCTAGGGTTAGTATCAACTCTTTAGTATCTAATGAACCTATCTAGATATAATAGACACTTAAGCCTATCTTTATAAATTATATTGTCTCTTCGTGGCTATTTTCTTGTCCATTACCTGCCCTACAATTCCGCTCGGCCCTCCGTTGTTCCAGGACGCCACACAGCTCGATCCCATCAATGTGAGCACAAGGTAAGGTCCACCTCCAGCAACGTTAGCACAAGGTAAGCTCAGCTTCCAACATCGACAGTATAAGGTAAGGTCAGCCGCTAACACCGTCAGCAAAGGGTAAGGTCAGCCTCCAACACCGTCAGTATAAGGTAAGGGCAGCACACGGCAAAGACTGGAATCACAGCCCACGTCAGGTTCAACCTCCAACACTGTCAGCATAAGGTAAGGGCAGCACACAGCAACGACTGGAATCATAGCACACCGTCAGGTTTCAAGCTCCAACACTGTCAGCATAAGATAAGGGCAGCACACAGCAACGACTGGAATCATAGCACACCGTCAGGTTTCAAGCTCCAACACTGACAGCATGACGTAAGAACAGCACACAGCAACGACTGGAATCATAGCACACCATCAGGTTTCAACCTCCAACACTGTCAGTATAAGGTAAGGGCAGCACACAGCAACGACTGGAATCATTGCACACCGTCAGGTTTCAACCTCCAACACTGTCAGCATAAGGTAAGAGCAGCACACAGCAACGACTGGAATCATAGCACACCGTCAGGTTTCACCTCCAACACAGTCAGCATAAGGTAAGGGCAGCACACAGCAACGACTGGAATCACAGCACACCGTCAGGTTTCAACCTCCAACACTGTCAGCATAAGGTAAGAGCAGCACACAGCAACGACTGGAATCATAGCACACCATCAGGTTTCAACCTCCAACACTGTCAGCATAATGTAAGAGCAGCACACAGGGTTAATATTAGGGTTAGCGTTAGGCTTAGGGTTAGGCTTAGGGTAGGATTAGGGTTAGGGCTAGGGTTAGGGTTGGGCTAGGGTTAGGACTAGGGTTAGGGTTACGATTAAGTTTAGGGTTTAGGTTAAGGTTAGCGTTAGGGCAAGGATTAGGCTACTGTTAGGGTTAGGGCTAGGGTTAGGGTTAGGGCTAGGGCTAGGGTTAGAGTTGTTAGGGCTAGGGTTAGGATAGGGGGTTAGGATTAGGGCTAGGGTTACGTGTAAGATAAGGGTTAGTGTTACTATTAAGTTTAGGGTTTAGGTTAAGGTTAGCGTAGGGTTAGGATTGAGCTACTGTTAGGGTTAGGGTTATGGCTAGGGCTATGCTTAGGGCTAATGTTAGTGTTAGGGCTAGTGTTATGGTTAGGGTTAAGATTACGGCTAGGGTTAGGGCTTGGGTTAGGTTTAGGATTAGGGTTAGCGTTAGTGTTAGGGTTAGGGTTAGGGCTAGGGCTAGAATAGGGTTAGGGATAGGGCTAGGGTAGAGCTAGGGTTAGGGTTAGGGCTAGGGTTAGAGCTAGGGTTAGGGTTAGGGCTAGGGTTAGGGTTAGGATTAGGGCAAGGTTAGGGTTAGAGCTAGGGTTAGAGTTAGGTTTAGGCCTAGGGTTAGGGTTAGGTTTAGAGCTTGAGTTAGGGTTTGGGTTAGGATTAGGGTTAGGTTTAGGGTTAGGGTTAGGGTTAGGGTTAGAGCTTGAGTTAGGGTTAGGGTTAGGATTAGGGTTAGGGTTAGAATTAGGGTTAGGTTAGGGAGGGTTAGATTTAATGCTAGTGTTAGGATTAGGGTTAGGAGTAGGGTTAGGGTTAGTGTTAGTGCTAGGGATAGGATTAGGGATAGGGTAAGGTTTATGGTTAGGGCTAGGGTTAGGGCTAGGGTTAGTGCTAGGGCTAGGTTTAGGGTAAGGGTTAGTGTTAGGATTAGGATCAGGGTTAGGGTTAGTGCTAGGTTTAGGGTTAGGGTTAGGGCTAGGGCTATGATTACGGTTAGGATTAGGGTTAGGGTTAGAGTAAGGGTTAGGGTTTAAAATTTAGGATTAGGATTAGGGTTAGGGTTAGGGTTAGGTTTAGGGTTTGGTTTAGCATAATGGTAGGTTTTGGGTTAGGATTAGGGTTAGGGCTATAATTACGGTTATGATTATGGTTAGCATTAGGGTTAGGTTTAGGGTTAGAGTTAGGGTTACTGATAGGATTAGAATTATGGTTAGGGCTTGGGTTAGTGTTAGGGATAGGGTTAGGGTTTGGTTTAGGGCTAGGGTTAGGGTTAAAGTTAGGCTTACCGTTAAGCTAGGGCAAGGGTTAGGGTTAGGATTAGGGTTAGGGCTAGTGTTAGGTTTGGGTTAGGGCAAGGGCTAGGTTTAGGGTTATGGTTAGGATTAGGGCTAGGGTTAGGGTTACTGCTAGGGTTAGGGTTATGGTTAGTTTTAGGGTTATTATTAGTGTTAGGGTTAGGGGTAGGGCTAGGGTGAGGGTTAGGGATAGGGTTAGGTTTAGGGATAGGTTTATTGTTAGTGCTAGGTTTAGGGTTAGTTTTTTAGGTTAGGGCTAGGGTAGGGCTAGGGTTAGGGCTAGCGTTAGGGTTAGGGATAGGGTTAGGGTTAGGGCTAGGGTTAGGGTTAAAGTTAGGGTTAGTGTGAGGATTAGGGCTAGGGTTATGGTTAGGATTCGACTTAGGGTCAGAACTATGGTTAGGGTTAGGTTTAGGGCTAGCGTTAGTGTTAGGGTTAGGGTTGAGGTTAGTTTTATTGGTAGGGTTAGGGTTAAGGTTAGATTTAGGTCTATGGTTATGGTTAGAGCTAGGGTTATGGTTAGGATTAGGGAAAGGGTTAGGGCTAGGGTTAGAGCTATGGTTATGGTTAGTATTAGGGTTATGGTTAGGGGTACGGTTAGAGATAGGGTTAGTGTGAGGTTTAGGGATACGGTTAGGGTTATGTTTAGGGCTAGGGTTAGGGTTAGAGCTAGGGTTAGGGTTAGGTTTAGAATTAGGGTTAGGGCTAGAGTTAGGGCTAGGGTTCGGATTCGGGTTAGAGCTAGGGTTATGGTTAGGTTTAGGCTAGATTTAGGGTTAGGGTTAGTTTTAGGGCTAGGTTAGCGTTAGCGTTAGGGTTCGGTTTAGGGCTAGGGTTAGGGTTAGTTTTAGGGCTAGGGTTAGGGCTAGGGTTAGGTTTAGGACTAGGGTTAGAGTTTGGTTTAGGGTTAATGCAAGGTTACGGTTAGGCTAGGGTTAGAATTAGGGTTAGGATAAGGCTAGGGATAGGGTTAGTATTAGGGTTAGAGTTAGGGTAAGGGTAAGGGTTAGGAGTAGGGTTAGGGTTAAGGCAAAGGCTAGTGATAGGGTTAGGGTTAGCATTAGGATTAGGGTTAGGGTTATGGTTAGGTCTAGGGTTAGGGTTAGGGTTTGGGTTAGGGTTAGGGCTAGAGCTAGGGTTAGGGTTAGTGTTAGGGCTAGTGTTAGGGTTAGAGTTAGGGCTAGTGTTAGGGTTAGGATTAGGATTAGGCTTAGGCTAGGATTAGGGTCAGGATTAGGGTTAGGGCTATGGTAAAGGTTAGGTTTAGGGTTAGGGTTATGGTTAGGGTTAGGGTTAGGTTTATGGCTAGTGTTAGGGTTAGGGTTAGGATTAGGGATAGGGCTAGGGCTAGGGTTATGGTTAGGGTTAGGGTTAGGATTAGAGTTAGGGTTAGGAATAGGGTTAGGGTTAGGATTCAGGTTAGGGTTAGAGCTAGGGTTAGAGTTAAGTTTAGGGCTAGGGTTAGGGTTAGATTTAGGGCTAGGGTCAGGGATAGGGTTAGGTTTAGAGCTAGGTTTGGTTTAGGATTAGGGTTAGGGCTAGGGCTAGGTTAGGGTTAGAGCTAGTGTTTCGGTTAGGATTAGGATTAGGGTTAGAGCTAGGGTTAGGGTTAGGTTTAGGGCTACGGTTAGGGTTACGTTTAGGGCTAGGGTTAGGGTCAGGTTAAGCGCTAAGGTTAGGGTTAGGGATAGAGCTAGGGTTAGGGTTAACTTTAGGCATACGGTTAAGGTTAGGTTTAGTGTCAGGTTTAGGGCTAGGGCTATGGTTAAGGTTAGGGTTAGAATTGTGTTAGAGTTAGGGTTAGGGCTATTTTTAGAGTTAGGGTTAGGTTTAGGGTTAGGGCTAGGGTTAGGTTTAGTGCTAGGGCTAGGGTTAGGGTAAGATTTAGGATTAGAGTTAGGGTTAGGGTTAGGTTTAAGGTTAGGGTTAGGGTTAGGTTATTATTAGGGTTAGGGCTAGGGTTAGGATTAGAGTTAGGTTTAGGTTTAGGGTTAGGGCTAGGGTTAGGGTTAGAGCTAGGGTTAGGATTAGGGTTAGAGTTAGGATTAGGGTTAGAGTTAGGGTTAGGGTTAGGTTTAGGGCTATGGTTAGGGTTAGGTTTATGGCTAGGGTTATGGTTAGTTTAGGGCTAGGGCTAGGGTTAGAGCTAGGTTTAGGTTTAGGGCTAGGGTTAGAGTTAAGTTTAGGGCTTGGGTTATTGTTAGGGTTAAGGGCTATTTTTAGGGCTTGGTTTAGGTTTATGACTAGGGTAAGGGTTAGGGTTTGGGTTGGGGTTAATGCTAGGTTTAGGGTTAAGATTAGGGTTAGGGTTAGGGCTAGGGTTAGGTTTAGGGCTAGGGTTAGGTTAGGGCTAGGGTTAGTATCAACTCGTTTGTATCTAATGAACCTATCTAGATATAATAGACACTTAAGCCTATCTTTATAAATTATATTGTCTCTTCGTGGCTATTTTCTTGTCCAATACCTGCTCTACAATTCCGCTCGGCCCTCCGTTGTTCCAGGACGCCACACAGCTCGATCCCATCAATGTGAGCACAAGGTAAGCTCAGCCTCCAACATCGTCAGTATAAGGTAAGGTCAGCCGCTAATACCGTCAGCATAGGGTAAGGTCAGCCTCCAACACTGTCAGCATAGGGTAAGGTCAGCCTCCAACACCGTCAGTATAAGGTAAGGGCAGCACACGACAACGACTGGAATCACAGCACACCGTCAGGTTTCAACCTCCAACACTGTCAGCATAAGGTAAGGGCAGCACACAGCAACGACTGAAATCACAGCACACCATCAGGTTTCAACCTCCAACACTGTCAGCATAAGGTAAGGGCAGCACACAGCAACGACTGGAATCACAGCACACCGTCAGGTTTCAACCTCCAACACTGTCAGCATAAGGTAAGGGCAGCACACAGCAACGACTGGAATCATAGCACACCTTCAGGTATCAACCTCCAACACTGTCAGCATAAGGTAAGGGCAGCACACAACAACGACTGGAATCATAGCACACCGTCAGGTTTCAAGCTCCAACACTGTCAGCATAAGGTAAGGGCAGCACACAACAACGACTGGAATTATAGCACACCGTCAGGTTTCAAGCTCCAACACTGTCAGCATAAGGTAAGAGCAGCACACAGCAACGACTGGAATCACAGCACACCGTCAGGTTTCAACCTCCAACACTGTCAGCATAAGGTAAGAGCAGCACACAGCAACGACTGGAATCATAGCACACCGTCAGGTTTCAACCTCCAACACTGTCAGCATAAGGTAAGGGCAGCACACAACAACGACTGGAATCATAACACACCGTCAGGTTTCACTCATTATGGGTTAGGGCTGGGGTTAGGGTTAGGATTAGGGTTAGGGCTAGGGTTAGGGCTAGGGTTAAGGTTAGGGTTAAGATTAAGTTTAGGGTTTATGTTAAGTTTAGGGCTAGAGTTAGGTTTAAGATTAGGGTTAGCGTTAGGGTTAGGGTTATGTTTAGGCCTAGGGTTAGGGCTAGGGTTAAGGTTAGGTTGAGGGCTAGGGTAGGGCTAGCACTAGGGTTAGGGCTAGAGTTAGGGTTAGGATTAGGGTTCGGATTAGGGTTAGGGCTACGGTAAAGGTTAAGGTTAGGTATAGGGCTAGGAGTCAGATTAGGGCCAGGGTTATGGTTAGGGCGCGGGTTAGGGATAGGGCTAGGGTTATGGTTAGGTTTAGGAATAGGGTTAGGGTTAAGGCTAGGGTTAGGACTATTGTAAGGGTTAGGGTTAAGGTTATGGTTAGGGCTGATTTTAGGGTTAGGATTGGGGTTACCGTTAAGGTTAGGGTTTAGTTTAAAGTTAGGGTAAGGGCTAGGTTTAGGGTGAGGATCATGGGTAATATTAGGGTTAGCGTTAGGGTTAGGTTTAGGGTTGGGGTAGGTCTAGGGTTAGGGGTTAGGGATAGTGTTAGGACTAGGGTTACGGCTAAGGTTAAGGTTAGTGCTACGATTAAGTTTAGGGTTTAGGATAAGGTTAGCGTTAGGGTTAGGATTGAGCTACTGTTAGGGTTAGTGCTAGGGCTAGGGTTATGGTTAGGGATAGGATTAGGGCTAAGGATAGGGTTAGATCTAGGGTTAGGTTTTGGATTCGGGTTAGCATTAGTGTTAGGATTAGGGTTAGGGCTAAGGTTAGGGTTAGGGCTAGGGTTATGGTTAGTTTTAGGAATAGGTTGAGGGTTAAGGATAGGGTTATCGTTACGGCTGGGGTTAGGCGTAGGATTAGGGTACGTTTAAGGTTAGGGTAAGGGCTAGGTTTAGGGTTAGGGCTAGGGTTAGGGTTAGGATTAATGCTAGGGTTAGTTTTAGGTTTAGCGCTAGCGCTAGGGTTTAGTATAGGATTAGGGTTAGGGTTAGGGATAGGGTTAGGGATAGGGTTAGGGTTAGGGTTAGGGCAACGGTTAGGGCTAGGGTTAGGGTTATGCCTAGGGTTAGGGCAAGGGTTAGGGTAATTTTTAGGGTTAGGGTTAGGTTTAGGGCTAGAAGTCAGGTTAGGGCTAGGATTAGGGTTATGGCTAGGGCTAGTTTTAGGGTTAGGGATAGGGTTAGGATTAGGATAAGGGTTAGGATAAGGATTAGCATTATGGTTAGGATTAGGATTAGGGTGAGGGTTATGGCTAGGGCTAGGGTTATGATTAGGGCTGGGGTTAGGGTTAGGACTAGGGTAAGGGTTAGGGTTAAGATTAGGGTTAGGGTTAAGGCTAGGGTTAAGCTTGGGATTAGGTACGAATAAGGTTATGGTTTAGTTTAAGTTTAGGTTAAGGGCTGGGTTTAGGGTTAGGATTAGGCTTAGGGCTAGGGTTAGGGTTAGGGTTAGGGCTAGGGTTAGGGCTAGGGCTAGGGTTAGGGTTAGTGCTAGGGCTAGGGTTGTGGTTAGGTTTTGAATTAGGTTTAGGGTTAGGGTTAGGGCTAGGGCTAGTGTTAGGGCTAGGGTTAGGTTTAGGGCTAGGGTTAGGGCAAGGGTTATGGTTAGGAGTAAGGATTAGGGTTGGGGTTAGGTATAGGGCTAGGAGTCAGGTTAGGGCTTGGTTAGGGTTAGGGCTAGGATTAGGGTTATGGCTAGGGATATGGTTAGGGTTAGGGTTACGGTTAGGATTAGGGTTAGGGCTAGGGTTAGGTTTAGGATTAGGGTTAGGATTAGGATTAGGGTGAGGGTTAGTTTAAGGCTAGGGTGAAGTTTAGGGTTAGGGTTAGGTATAGGGCTAGGAGTCAGGTTAGGGCTTGGGTTAGGGTTAGGGCTAGTGTTAGGGTTATGGCTAGGGATAGGGTTAGGTATAGGGCTAGGAGTCAGGTTAGGGCTTGGGTTAGGGTTAGGGCTAGTGTTAGGGTTAGGGTTATGGCTAGGGATAGGGTTACGGTTAGGGTTAAGGTTAGGATGGGATTAGGGCTAGGGCTATGGTTAGGGTTAGGTTTAGGATTAGGATTAGAGTTAGGATTAGGATTATGGTGAATGTTATAGTATTGGGGTTATATCTAGTTTTAGGGTTAGGGCTAGGATTAGGGTTAGGGCTATGGTTAGGGTTAGGGCTAGGGTTAAGGTTAGGGTTAGGTATAGGGCTAGGAGTCAGGTTAAGGCTAAGGTTAGGTTTAGGGTTAGGGTTAGTGCTAGGGTAAGGGTAAAAATGTAACTTTTGGTAAGAAGTTATCAACAGATGTGATAACAAGGGAAGAAGTAGGAAGTTGTTGAGAGTTATAACGCCTACGACAGACGATAAGGTACTTGATGACGATGATGATGATGACGATGACGTAACGGGTGCTTGAGTGGGTAGTGCCTAGCTATAGATCGGAAGATTGAATACTCAGATGTTGCGAATTATTTTTCCTGACCAACCAGTCTTCTGTGTACACCAAGCCACTAAAGGTCGGTACCAGAGTTTTATCTAGTAATTAAGAAGCGGCATGGCGTATTACCGACCACGTCATCCAAACACGTGCCGTGGTAATGGAAAAATATTGTCGCTAACACCACACAGTTCGCCTAATAAGTCAGGGGAATGAACCTTTGTAATACATTATTGGGCTCTAAATTATCTCCCTTCTAAAACCATATTATCTTAAATTATATGGTTCTTAAAGTATGAGTGTCCGTATAGAGAGCAACATTCATCTCAACGAGGTACTTATCTATGTCTGACTTTAAAGCTAGAACCAGGAAGAGCAAGAAAATAGCCACTACGGAAATTAAATATATTAGATATGAGAGAAAACGGCATGAAAGATAAGATCAGAATTTTTTTTTTTTTTCGTTCGCCAGCTTTTACTTCTGACGAAGTCCCTAGATACCAGGAACTGAATTTTGTGTGTTAATCCATTTTTCCCTGGCAGCCGTGTGCACAATGGTCCCTCGCCGCACAGGCAGATGACTTCGACTTTGGAGGTACTCATATTTTTTTCGTCGATGAGTAATTGACGTTTCAAGCCGGGCCTCGCTGCTGAGACCATGGGTGGTTGCCGCAGAGAGAAATCATAAATATAATCAGAAGAAGAAAAACTAAAGGAAAAAAAGGGAAAAAATCCCTACGCTGATTATATAAAGAAACAACAATGGTTTAGTCACGTCATAAGACATAAATATTTAAAAAAAACACAAGGAGCCTTCAATAACCTCTGGGGAAACATCAGACCTAGGGGTCTCACACGGGATTGATGATTAATGGAATGTTAGAAACACTAGGAAACATAACAGAACTGAAGGCCAACAGAAGAACAAAATACAGCAAACTGTATCTCCATTCAACGTTTAAGGACAGATGGGGAAAGAAAGAAGAAGGAGATATAGAAACACTATTGAAGGGCAGATGGGAAAGGAATGAAGGAGATATAGAGACAACATTGAAGGTCAGATGGGGAAGGAAAGAAGGAAATATAGAGATAACATTAAAGGTCAGATGGAGAAGGAATGAAGGAGATATATAGACAATATTGAAGGGCAGATCAGGAAGGAAAGAAGGAGATATAGAGACAATATTGAAGGGCGGATGGGGAAGGAAAGAAGGAGATATAGAGACAACATTAAAGGTCAGATGGGGAAGGAAAGAAGGAGATATAGAGACAATATTGAAGGGCGGATGGGGAAGGAAAGAAGGAGATATAGAGACAATATTGAAGGGCAGATCAGGAAGGAAAGAAGGAAATATAGAGACAATATTGAAGGGCGGATGGGGAAGGAAAGAAGGAGATATAGAGACAATATTGAAGGGCGGATGGGGAAGGAAAGAAGGAGATATAGAGACAATATTGAAGGGCAGATCATGAAGGAAAGAAGGAAATATAGAGACAATATTGAAGGGCAGATCAGGAAGGAAAGAAGGAGATATAGAGACAATATTGAAGGGCAGATCAGGAAGGAAAGAAGGAGATATAGAGACAATATTGAAGGGCAGATCAGGAAGGAAAGAAGGAGATATAGAGACAATATTGAAGGGCGGATGGGGAAGGAAAGAAGGAGATATAGAGACAATATTGAAGGGCGGATGGGGAAGGAAAGAAGAAGGAGATATAGAGACAATATTGAAGGGCGGATGGGGAAGGAAAGAAGAAGGAGATATAGAGACAATATTGAAGGTCGGATGGGGAAGGAAAGAAGAAGGAGATATAGAGACAATATTGAAGGGCAGATCAGGAAGGAAAGAAGGAGATATAGAGACAATATTGAAGGGCAGATCAGGAAGGAAAGAAGGAGATATAGAGACAATATTGAAGGGCAGATGGGGAAGGAAAGAAGAAGGAGATACAGAGACAATATTGAAGGGAATATCAGGAAATAAAGAAGGAGATACAGAGACAATATTGAAGGGAATATCAGGAAATAAAGAAGGAGATACAGAGACAATATTGAAGGGAATATCAGGAAATAAAGAAGGAGATACAGAGACAATATTGAAGGGAATATCAGGAAATAAAGAAGGAGATATAGAGACAATATTGAAGGGCGGATGGGGAAGGAAAGAAGGAGATATAGAGACAATATTGAAGGGCAGATCAGGAAGGAAAGAAGGAAATATAGAGACAATATTGAAGGGCGGATGGGGAAGGAAAGAAGGAGATATAGAGACAATATTGAAGGGCGGATGGGGAAGGAAAGAAGGAGATATAGAGACAATATTGAAGGGCAGATCATGAAGGAAAGAAGGAAATATAAAGACAATATTGAAGGGCAGATCAGGAAGGAAAGAAGGAGATATAGAGACAATATTGAAGGGCAGATCAGGAAGGAAAGAAGGAGATATAGAGACAATATTGAAGGGCAGATCAGGAAGGAAAGAAGGAGATATAGAGACAATATTGAAGGGCGGATGGGGAAGGAAAGAAGGAGATATAGAGACAATATTGAAGGGCGGATGGGGAAGGAAAGAAGAAGGAGATATAGAGACAATATTGAAGGGCGGATGGGGAAGGAAAGAAGAAGGAGATATAGAGACAATATTGAAGGGCGGATGGGGAAGGAAAGAAGGAGGAGATATAGAGACAATATTGAAGGGCAGATCAGGAAGGAAAGAAGGAGATATAGAGACAATATTGAAGGGCAGATCAGGAAGGAAAGAAGGAGATATAGAGACAATATTGAAGGGCAGATGGGGAAGGAAAGAAGAAGGAGATACAGAGACAATATTGAAGGGAATATCAGGAAATAAAGAAGGAGATACAGAGACAATATTGAAGGGAATATCAGGAAATAAAGAAGGAGATGCAGAGACAATATTGAAGGGAATATCAGGAAATAAAGAAGGAGATATAGAGACAATATTGAAGGGCGGATGGGGAAGGAAAGAAGAAGGAGATATAGAGACAATATTGAAATGAATATCAGGAAATAAAGAAGGAGATACAGAGACAATATTGAAGGGAATATCAGGAAATAAAGAAGGAGATACAGAGACAATATTGAAGGGAATATCAGGAAATAAAGAAGGAGATACAGAGACAATATTGAAGGGAATATCAGGAAATAAAGAAGGAGATACAGAGACAATATTGAAGGGAATATCAGGAAATAAAGAAGGAGATATAAAGACAATATTGAAGGGAATATCAGGAAATAAAGAAGGAGATATAGAGACAATATTGAAGGGAATATCAGGAAATAAAGAAGGAGTTATAGAGACAATATTGAAGGGAATATCAGGAAATAAAGAAGGAGATATAGAGACAATATTGAAGGGAATATCAGGAAATAAAGAAGGAGTTATAGAGACAAAATTGAAGGGAATATCAGGAAATAAAGAAGGAGATATAGAGACAATATTGAAGGGCAGATGGGAAAGGACAATTTTTGTCTCAGCAGTTGTTATCAGTTGCTGTTATTATTATTATTATTTTTTTTTAGTTCGTTGATCTGATGTCCTTTTATGTATTATTGTGTGTGCGTGTTTACTGCTGCTGTTTTAATTTTTTTAATATTTTTTTTAGATTTCTGCTGCAAATTAATGGAAAGATAATCAATAACCTAAGATATACTGATGATAATATACTACTAACAAAAAAATCCTGCAGATCTACAACAATTACTTAATGAAAGAAACGTGACAAGCAAAAAATATGGACTAAATATGAATATCAAAAAGACTAAAACTATGATCATAAACAAAGAAAATACTCAAAACCCACAAATGGATATCAAAATTGAAGGAATAGACCTGGAGACAGTTCAGAACTACAACTACTTTGGACATACTATAACCAGTGATGGAAAATGTACAACTGAAAAAAACAAAAGAATAGGAATTACAAAAAGTAATATTAATGTCACGAAGAACATACTAACATCAAAACAAATAACACCAGGGCTAAAACTAAGAATAGCAAATTGTTACATCTTCTCAATATTCCTATATGGTGCAGAAACATGGACATTAGACAAGAAAACAGAACAGAGAATTGAAGTCTTTGAAATGTGGACATATAGAAGAATAGGTAGAATTGGATGGAAGGAAAAGAAAACAAACGACGAAGTCTTAAAACAACTAAAAATAGAAAGAGAACTACTAAACACAATTCAAACAATGCAAATGCGATTTTTGCGCCATGTTAAAAGACACAACAGCCTACTAAAAGTAATCCTGGAGGGGAAAATACAAGGTAAAAGAGGCAGAGCCAGACCACGACTAACATGGACGAGTAACATCAAAAGATGGACAAATCAGCTTATGACAACCTGCACCATCAATGCAAGAGACAGGACAGAATGGCGCTCCATGGTAGCCAACCTTCGTTGCGGAGACGGCACTCGATGATGATGATAATGATGCCGTTTACTGTTGCTGTGTTTTGTTGCTGTGTTCTGTTGCTGTGTTTTTTTGCTGTAATCCGTAATTTTTGTTCGAGCCCTTTCGACATATTTGCATTACCTTTGCTTTCCACTCGCGTGCCTGTAAATATATGTTCACTTTGACTCATTTCTTAATTTATAAGTTAAAAAAAATAATTAATAATAAATAACATTCGATTTGCTTACCAAGTCTCAGTGTGTGTTCTTCATCTACCTTTTAGCTCCCCGTGGAGCATAGGTCTTCAACAAACACTTTCCAAGTCGTTCTGTTTCTTGCCATTCTTTAAAGTTAATTCCATGTCTTCCTCATCATCTTCATCTCCAAGAATATTTTTGTATTCCTCTTTGTCTTTTTCCTTGGGGATTCCAGAAAGGTGTAATACTCTCAGTTGGCTTCTCAGTGTGTGTTGCCAGAGTACTATTCTCTGACGAGCAACGTTTCAAAGTGAACTGGGTTGAACTTTACATCCTTCAAACACTAACCGAATGAGCAAAGCTTCTCTCAGTGTTACACAATTTACTTTACTTAAATCTATCTATCTATCTATTGTCCTTTCGAGCCGAAGACGGTACATAGGGCAGAACCACAATCTCAAAAACAGAAACCTTGCGTGCCAAAATGGCACATATTGTAGAGATCACTGCTTACTTAAATTAGGGGCCAGTGGTGAGGAGTGTAGAACAATCCAAGGTATGAAGACAGCTTCACAAGGGAGGAACACAACACAATACTGACGTTTCGGCCTGTGGCCTTCTTCAGAATACAAGGATAACGAAAACAAACGATGAAACACAATTATCTATAAATACATGATCAGAAGAAGAGGATAGAAAAGAAAAAACTAGGATGATGAAAAAAACGAAAAAAGAAGAGAGCTAAGATAAGAATATAGAAAGAATATGAGAATATATGTATATATAAAATATAAAATTACTTAACTTAAACGACTGGTTAATCCGCCGGGAACCCAACGAAAGAATGACTACAGGACAGACCTCCCGAGGCGGGAAAATGGAAACGAGGCTATGACTGACCAGAGTTCATACACCTGAAGAGAGAACTAGAAACCCAAACAACAGCTACTACAGCTAATATCGTACAAGAAAAAGGGGTGGATATAAGGTAACAAGAAATAACGGGGCCTAACAAGAAAGGGGGGGGGGGTGGGGGGGAAGAGAAATGAAAAGGACTGAGAGAGTCCGGAATGGGGAATATGAGGAGAGGAAGTGGCCTCAGGCCGAAACGTCAGTATTGTGTTGTGTTCCTCCCTTGTGAAGCTGTCTTCATACCTTGGAGTGTTCTACACTCCTCACCCTGGCCCCTTGCTACCAGCTTCCCCGCAGCATCGCAATTATTTGCCCGTTCCCCCTTACTTAAATTATACGCGTTTATTTTAAGGGAGATAACCATTTTTAAAATACATATAATTGTACAATTATGTGATTATTTCCCTTTCCGTTATTATTTAGATAACATATCAGTACATACTATAATACTACCACGGACAAGGGGTAGGGTTCGATCCCAACCGACGGATTCCGGGTTCACCCAGCCTTAAATGGGTACCGGATTTTTTCTGGGAAAGTAAAGCAGCACGGGCGTAATACTGACCACATTACCCCAAAAATCATGTGTTGAAGGTCTGTAAAATATTGGGTCACTAACACCATATTTCCCTATACGCCACTTGGCGTGACGGGGGTACTTTACTTTACTTTTTACATACTATAATATGACCTCACGTACAAACCACAACCATCTGTAGTATTAATAAGGCCTGCGGACGGAAAGAAATCATCCATAGCTTTTGATGTCTTCAGCATTGTGAACAGTGGCATTGTGGGTAACATGACGTCAGCCGTCTCTAACTCGAATAACAGAGACGTCACAAGGTTTGGGTTATTCCGGGATTTCCCTTTCAGCCTGCATGCCTTAGTAAAACTTTAGATATCTTTACATCGTCGATATATTCTGGGTCTAAAATCTGGCCTTTTTGAGATGTCTCTCTCTTTCTTTCTCTCTCTCTCTCTGTTTCTTTCTATATCTCTCTCTTTCTCGCTCATTCTCTTTCTCTCTGTCTCTCTTTCTATCTCTCTCTTAAACTCTCTATGTCTCTTACTTTCTCTCTCTTTATCTCTAACTGTCTCTCTCTGTCTCTGCTTGCCTCTCCCTTTCTATCTCTCTTTCTGTCTCTACCTCTTATCTCTCTCTGTCTATCTCTCTTTTCTCACTCTTTTTTTTTCTCTCTCTCTCTTTCTCTCTCTTTTTCTTTCTCTGTCTCTATTTCTCTGTCTCTCTCTTTCTATATGTCTCTCTTTCTCTCTCTGTGTGTCTCTCTCTTTTTCTCTCTATGTTTATCTCTATCTCTCTTTCTCTCACTTTTTCTCTCTCTCTCTCTATATCTGTCTTTATCTCTCAATCTCTCTCTCTTTCAATCTGACTCTCTCTCTCTTTTTCTCTCTTTCTCTCTCTATCTCTCTCTCTTTCTTCTCTGTCTCTATCTCTTTTTCTATCTGTCTCAATCTCTGTCTCTCTCTCTATCTATCTCTGCCATGAAGAAACTTATGGACATGCAATATCATTTTCCCTGTTACCAGGACAATGTTCGCAGTCCTCTCAAGGTCTCTATAGTATCCCCACAATTGTTGTTCTATGTCGGTGGGCCAGGTTTGACTTCAATGTTCGTTGCATGAATGAAGTTGTCATGGAGTCCGGCCTCCATTCCACAGTGGCATTCCTCTGTGTTGGTTATTCCTAGACTGTAAAAGTGGCTCAGGAGTCTAAAGTGGCATCCCACAGTGTGAGTTATTCCTAGACTGTAAAAGTGGCTCAGGAGTATAAAGTGGCATCCCACAGTGTTGGTTATTCCTAGACTGTAAAAGTGGCTCAGGAGTCTAAAGTGACATCCCACAGTGTGAGTTATTCCTAGACTGTAAAAGTGGCTCAGGAGTATAAAGTGGCATTCCTCTGTGTCAGTTATTCCTAGACTGTAAAAGTGGCTCAGGAGTCTAAAGTGGCATCCCACAGTGTGAGTTATTCCTAGACTGTAAAAGTGGCTCAGGAGTCTAAAGTGGCATCCCACAGTGTTGGTTATTCCTAGACTGTAAAAGTGGCTCAGGAGTATAAAGTGGCATTCCTCTGTGTCAGTTATTCCTAGACTGTAAAAGTGGCTCAGGAGTCTAAAGTGGCATCCCACAGTGTTGGTTATTCCTAGACCGTAAAAGTGGCTCAGGAGTCTAAAGTGGCATTCCTCTGTGTGAGTTATTCCTAGACCGTAAAAGTGGCTCAGGAGTCTAAAGTGGCATTCCTCTGTGTGAGTTATTCCTAGACCGTAAAAGTGGCTCAGGAGTCTAAAGTGGCATTCCTCTGTGTTGGTTATTCCTAGACCGTAAAAGTGGCTCAGGAGTCTAAAGTGGCATTCCTCTGTGTGAGTTATTCCTAGACCGTAAAAGTGGCTCAGGAGTCTAAAGTGGCATTCCTTGGTGTCGGTTATTTTTAGACTGTAAAATTGGCTCAGAAGTATACAGTGGCATTCCTCAGTGTGGGTTATTCCTTGGCTGTAACGGTGGCACAGGAATCTACAGAGGCATTCCTCAGTGTGGGCTATTCCTAGATTGTGAAGCTGGCTCACGGATCTACAGTGACCTGTACTGAACCGGAAAATGATGGTCTGGGTAAAGCCAAGTATAGATTTACTAAGGCCCGCAGAAAAAAAATAAGTCCGGAGAATCCTCCAACCAACGTGACGTTCTTAGCTACAGGAGATATAGACGGCTGACGTCACTTCACTCACAACTGCCCTTGCTCGCAAAGCTGAGAACTCACGATGGTTAGGTTTTCTTGCAATACCCTATCAGCTCGCAGGCCCACGTAAATCTATAGTTGGTTATGGTGTGGGCGTGTCGTGACAGCAGGTGTATTGGAACATGAGGTGGCTCTAAATAACCAGACCGTTAGCACTTTCATTAAAGGAAATGTGGGACACAGTGCCGTGTTTTGCTGAAACTGACATTCATTCATGAAATCACCTGACATTGATGAACGACGAGAGGGAAAAGGACATTATAGTCCGTTTCAAGTCATATCGAAGAAACAATTATCACCAACATGCAGCACACAACAGGCCCTTTTTTTGGAATGCCCAGGGGAAAAGACAAAGAGGAAGACCAAGGAGTTCTTGGAGAAGACAGATAGAATCAGAGATGAAGATGATGGCGAAGACATGGAATGATCTTAAAAGAATGGCAAAAAACAGAACGACTTGGAAAGTGTTTGTTTAAGACCTATGCTCCACTGGGAGCTAAAAAGGTAGAAGAAGAAGAAGATGCAGCACACAAATAAAAAATTGGAACGTGTCAAATACTTAGACACAATAATAACATCAGATGGAAGATGCAACACAAAAGTACAAATGTCAGGCCTATAAATTTATAATTAACTTGCTATTAACATTAAATACTTGGGCACACTATAATAATATTAGATGGAAGATGCACCACAGAAATAAAAAGCAGAATAGCTCAGACCATAATAGCATTTCAGAAAATTAAAAACGTCATATACAACATGTCTATATCAATAGAAGTGAGAAAAAGAGTTCATTGGTGCTATAGTAAAGTACCCCCTTCAAGCCAAGTGGCGTATTGGGAATATGGTGTTAGTGACCATACACTTTACAGACCTTCGGGACAATACTTTCCCATAAAAAAAACCGGTACCCATTAAAGGCTGGGTGAACCAGAAGCCGTAGATTGGGATCGAACCCTACCTCTTGTCCTTTGTAGTCCAGTTCACCAGCCACTGCGCTATCGCGGCTCCCTCATCGGTGCTATACATAGAACCAATTATGACCTATGGAAGCGAATCATGGACAGTAGACAAACAAATGAAAAGACGATCACAAAGATGGGATTTCTCAGAAGAATGTTGAAAGTTCCATGTACAGCTAGAAAGACCAACGAGGACATTATCAAAGAGGCCAACACAAAATGGGAGCTCATAAGAAATATCAGAAAGAAACAATCAACATTTTTCGAGCACATCATGAGAAGAGGCAAGTTTGAATAATTGGTTACAACTGGCAAAATACGGGGAAAGAGAGATTGCGGACGACAAAGAGAAAAAGTACAAGATAGCTCGGTGTCATGGCATGGAAAACAATCAACAACAGAATTGATACGATGCATGGTGGATAAAAGATTGTGGAAGGACAACGATCGCCTACCCCAACCGGTTTGACACATGATTTCATTGGAAATAGATGGCTTTTATTTTGACTTATTCGCAGTACACACACGTAATTTTAATAATGTAATTAAAATCTTTACAAGAAATCTCCAATCTCCGGTTGTTTCCAAAATGGAGGAATTATTTTTCTCCGGCTTGGTATAGAACCGTTGATCAGAGGTTTAACAAGCCGCTATCGTAAAAACGATGTTGTTAATGAAACGTAGACCTACAAATGAACTATCATCAATAGCCAGCAAAATTGGGCTTGAGGTCAATCATGAAAAGACTAAAGTCATGAAAAGTTTAATTCCAACAAGTGACAAAATATACATGGAAAACAAACCAGTAGAAGAGATCGATCACTTCATCTATCTTGGAAGTCACATTGATCGAGAAGGGGATACGAGCAAAGAAATTAGAATCAGACTGGCTAAAGCAGCAATGTCTTTCAGAAGCCTTGAAAAGTTGTGGAAATCAAAACTCATTAGCACAAACACAAAACTTAGGCTATTCAAATCAAATGTACTATCAACCCTTACGTATGCGTGTGAAAGCTGGAAAACAACAAGAGATATAGAAACAAAGTTGAACGCATTCGAAAATAAATGTCTAAGGAAAATACTTGGTATAGAATGGAACGAATTCAAAACAAACGAGGAAATTAGAGAAATCGCCAATCAACCACTAATATCTTCAGTAATAAAGAAAAGACGATGGTCATACGTTGGACATGTGATGAGAAGAGATAATAATCGAATAGCAAAGCAAGCCCTCATATGGGAAACAACAGGTAAAAGAAAAAGAGGAAGACCCAGGGAGACACTGAGAAGAACATTGATGAGAGAGGCAAGAGCAGCAGGAATCGGCTCCCTCAATGAGATAGAACTGCTTGCACAGAACAGAGACAGATGGCGAGATTTGATAAAATATCTTTAAAGAAAACTGCTAGAACAAAAATTCATATAGGTGAAGGTGTATCTTGGTCTACGCCCTATGGGCCGGTTACGGCTCGAAAGGTCAATAGATAGATAGAATTAAAATCTTTACAGGTTCAACTCATCATTATTACATGCGCATTTATACAAATCTTAATTTGAGCGCACATTAGCACTTCTGTTGAACAAAGTGGCGCAAAATGTGTGTGAAACAGTGTGTAGAGGGGGTATGGTTGAAACAGACTATAGCAATAATAAGTTTGAAACAGGAGATAGCAGCGATAGGAAATTAGTGAGAGAAGGGCAAGATGTAAACAAAGGGGGATAATTAGGAAGGAGGGCTGATAGGTGTTCAAGGGCTCGAGAAGGTAGTGAGTAAGCAAGAATCACGGGGGCAGGAGAAAAGCCAGAGGTGAGTGAACAAAGGATTAAGTTGAGAAGTTAGTGTCGAGGGAAGAGTTGGGGAGTTGCAAACTGGCAGTGAGGCTATGCGGACATCTGTTAGTGTGAGACAGATCGGTACCGTCAACTCGGAAGAGTAGTCAACAAGTAGTAGGACAGTTGGTTTATTTTAGTGAGTTAGGGCGGGACCTGTAAACTGGTCTGTGTTAGGAATTCCAGGAGATGTGATTCTAGCAGTAGTTATTGTGATACTAGAGTGAGCTAGTCATAATAAAGCTAGGCAGCAGTAGCATATAGAAGTTAACGTTACGACTATTTGCAGAGACTGTAGTGAATCATGTGTGATCGTAACATGATAAGACTGAGTGCAAGTCTTGAATGAACAATCGCAGAGCTATGGTAGCTCCAACTGTGTAATAGAGACTGTATAGATCCTGTGGGATCGTAATAAGAGAAGACTTCGAGTAAGTCTTGAATGAACCTTCGCAGAGCTATGAGAGCCCCAACTATTGTAACGAGACGTGTAGGTCCTGTATGCACATCCAACTATTAAAGAGACTGTAGGAGATCTGATATGATCGCCCTACGACAAGACTTCGAGGAAGTCTTAATGAATCTTAGCAGAGCTAGGAGAGCTGGGCTTCATGTGTAGTAATGTAGATCGAATGAGTAACGTAGTGTTGGCAGAGCACTGCATGAGAGCCTCTTAAGAGACTGTTATTGTGTAGTATTGACGGTGTACAGGAATGGTCCTTGTGTGTGTATTAAATTGTTACATGTTACCATTCATTGTTGTTGGTCATGATTTGCGGAATGCCAGCTGTATGGATAACTAGTGATGAACGAATTGTGGGGACGCCACTAATCAGAAAAACACAACGCGAAGTAATTTAAGAATCACGACAACAGCAGTCTGATAAGGAAGGCTGTACTCTTATCCAGGAGGCAGGTAGCCTACTGGTAATCATCAGCCTGTCTGTCAAGTCATCAGCCAGGCAGAACACGTGGTGTGGGCCAGGCCGTACTGTTGTGGCTCAAGTCAGCGCACGATCTTTATGACAGCATCAATGCCGCTGTCATGGTGAACCTCAGGACAGTTAACCAGTTATGAATCAAGTTCAGTCACGTAATTCAAGTAATCTGAGAGGTCAAGGTCCTTTCTGTAATCAACATCATCATCAATTATCGCAGTGTATTGACAGCAGTGGCGGCATAAGACTAGTAACCGGCTGTGTGACTGCCGGGAGAGGGGGAAGGAAAAATAACGCCTTTACATGTGTCCATTTTCTTTGGTTTAGCAAAAGTTTACAAACTTTCCATTACTGTAAAAATCTACTTTTATGAACATAATAGTTACTGAAACGTCAAAGTTAAAAAAAAATTTGCCTCTTTAAGGAAAGCGTATTATCGGCATGTCATAGAAAATGAAAGACCATATGCAAAAATTCATGGTAATCTGTCCAGAAGTTTCCGGGAAATTTGATGTAGTTTGAGGGCATGATTTTATTAACGGACATTAGTATATTTATTCTAATGATTACGAACAGAACAAATGACAATAAACAAACAAAAATCAATGTTGTCGTAATTAACTTTCTTAAATGTCGTTTATTATCAAACATAATTTAGAATGAAATAGTGATACGAGCTAGACATGTCTTAATTTATCTCAATTCCTGTTATCTCGCGACTGAAGTGTTTATAGAATCATATTTACACGGTGTTGATGCCGTTGTTACAGAAACACGTCCGTTTACTTGATGTGCGTAACTTGTTCGCGGTCTTTCCGCTTTCTTTATCGCGTCCGCAGCTTTTCGGCTCTGTACAATGAAACCAGAGTTGTCTTTCCCCTGTTGGAGTTTTCTTTCACTGTTGTCATGGTAACAATGGGGCTGTTTTAAACATGATCTAGGAATTGTTTCCATATTCAAGACGGCTTTCCCGTAACCCTCTCGATTTATCGAAGACCTCGAGTACAGGTTTACACTTCCACCAGAACTCGATGAACTTTCTGGCCCTCGATCGACGCTCATGATATCCTCGTCCTCCAAAAGGGTGCTCCTTCTGGTATCTGTGAGAGGTATTGTCTCACAGTCCCTCGTGGCAGTGTTATTAAATTCTTGCCTAGTAAAAGAAAGGATATCAAATGTTAGTAGATGCTACATACCTTTAATGGTCATGAAACTATATAGTAAGATTATTACATTCTAGAACTACTAAATACAATTCAAACAAGACAAATGAGATTTTTGGGGCATGTTAAAAGACACAACTGTCTACTATGAGTAATCTTGGAGGAGAAAATACGAGGTTAAAGAGGCAGTGGCAGACCAAGACTAGCGTGGACGAGTAACATCAAAACATGGACAAGTCAGCCTATGACAACCTGCACCATAAAAGTAAGAGACAGAGCAGAATGTCGCTCCTTGGTAGCCAACCTTCGATGCAGAGACGGCCCTCAATGATGATGATTATTACATACTATCAAGGAGATTAAAGAAAGGCTGAATATAGAAATGAATACATACAAGACCGCACAACATATGCCAAGGCACTGATATAGCAACAAAATATAGATTTTTAATAGCATGTACGTTTCCCTGCGCAATATGTGGCTGTGAAACAAGGACAATTGATAGATATGCTGAAAAATGACTTTTAATGCAAGTAATAGTTATACATCCACGTACTGAGGATAGACAGAAATGGGGACATTTAATGAAGTCTGTCAGAGGTATCACAGCGACCGTCAGCGATATAAGAAGAAGAAGAAGAGGAAAAGAAAAAAGGAGGAGGGGAAGAAGAGGAGGAGGATTAGAAGAAGAGGAGGATTAGAAGAGGTGTAGAAGAGGAGAAAAAGAGGAGGAGAAAAGGAGGAGAAGAAGAGGATGAGAAAAGGAAGAGAAAGTGGAGAAAAGGAAGAGACCAAGAGGATAAGAAGAAGAGGAAAAGAATAAGAGAAGAAAAGGAAGATGATAAGAAGAAGAAGAAGAAGAGGAGAAGAGGAGGAAAAGAAGAGGCGAATAAGAGGAGGATAAGAATAAGAAAAAGAGAAGAGGAGGAGGAGAAGAAGCGGAGGAGAAGATGAGGACAAGAAGAAGAAAAAAGAAGAAGAGGAGGACATGCAGAGGAAGAGCAGAAGCGGAGGAGAAGATAAGGAGGACAAGCAGAAGAAAAAAGAAGAAGAGGAGGACAAGAAGAAGAAGAGCAGAAGCGGAGGAGAAGATGAGGAGGACAAGCAGAAGAAAAAAGAAGAAGAGGAGGACAAGCAGAAGAAACAAGAAGAAGAGGAGGACAAGAAGAATAAAAAATAAAAAAAGAGGAGGACAAGCAGAAGAAAAAAGAAGAAGAGGAGGACAAGCAGAAGAAAAAAGAAGAAGAGGAGGAGAATAGGAGGAGAAGAGGAAGAAGAGCAGAAGCGGAGGAGAAGATGAGGAGGACAAGAAGAAGAAAAAAGAAGAAGAGGAGGACAAGCAGAAGAAAAAAGAAGAAGAGGAGGACAAGCAGAAGAAAAAAGAAGAAGAGGAGGAGAATAGGAGGAGAAGAGGAAGAAGAGCAGAAGCGGAGGAGAAGATGAGGAGGACAAGAAGAAGAAAAAAGAAGAAGAGGAGGACAAGAAGAAGAAAAAAGAAGAAGAGGAGGACAAGAGGAAGAAAAAAGAAGATGAGGAGGACAAGCAGAAGAAAAAAGAAGAAGAGGAGGACAAGAAGAAGAAAAAAGAAGATGAGGAGAACAAGAGGAAGAAAAAAGAGGATGAGGAGGACAAGAAGAAGAAAAAAGAGGAAGAGGAGGACAAGAAGAAGAAAAAAGAAGATGAGGAGGACAAGAAGAAGAAAAAAGAAGATGAGGAGGAGACGAGGAGGTAAAGAAAAGAAGAACAGAAGAAGTATAATGTTGGAAGCAATAATGTTATTTAACGTTATCTTTGTACTATAGCTTGTTTCATAAGTCGTGCCCAACTTTAAAAATCAATATCTTTTAAACCGCTTTTTGTAATTTTTTTCAAAATTTGCATGTATAGTTATAATGATTAGAACCCAACAGGGAATTAATTTCATTAAAAACAAACATTTGGTTATTATTATTGCTTATTTGATTTATATAAATTTATAACGACCCATTGATGTAGTCAAAACTTAGTGTTTACAGTATTTAAGTTAAAAATAGCGATTACAAATCCATACACGCTCAAATTTACGATTTTGCACGCTTTCCGCGTGAGTTTCTTAACACAATTAGACACTTGTAGTAAACACGAGACATTGTGTGTTCCATTTCCGTTAATTCAGCGGCGTAACGTGGAACAATAACATTTATCAAGAGTCTTAAAATGAAATTCTGCAGTTTACAAAACATCGCAATAAAAATGTATGACTATTTTTGCAAAGAGGCTAAACGAGGAAGATTATTTCATTCTTTAGAAAACCCTGAGAATAGGACAAGACACATTTTGGATTTATCTAAACGGTCATTTAATCGCTGGATTCAAGCACGTGACCGTCAATGTTCCAAATATACAAAATCACAAGGAAGAGCAAAAATGTTGGATAATTTCGACAGTGAACTTATTAGAAGTGAAATTCGCAAAATGTTGGGTATGAATGAAACTGTTACAATAAGAAAATTAAAAGTATCGCTGAAAAAGAACAACAGTATTGAAATATCAAAGTCTACATTATGGAGGAATGTGAGAGCTGCAGGCTTTACATTCAGAAAGTATTCCAATGGACGAAACATCATCTGCGAGAAGCCACATATAGTAGTCATGAGAAGCAAGTACTTACGTGAAGTAAAAGAGGTGCGCAAGCAAGGTTATGATATTGTGTACTTGGATGAAACATGGATCAATGCTCACCACACTAATCAAAGGGAATGGCAGTCATCAGATGGAAAGATTAAGAGATTAATACCTAGCAGCCTAGACAGCGCTTGATAATTGCTCATGCAGGTAGTCGACAACATGGACTAATACAGAATTCTGTTCTCCCAGCACTAGATCGACCATCTTGCCTAATAATGGACAATGCAGCGTACCATAACATTGTTGCACTTGAAGATAAAGTCCCGACGTCATCCAGTACAAAAGATGCTATTAAGATATGGCTCACAAAGGAGCACATACAATTTAATAACATGTACTTAAAACCTGAATTACTATCTCTAGTAAAGCAAAAACAGAGGACAAAGGTTTTTCAAATAGATAAGATTATCCAAGAGCACGGTCATATAAGTTTGAGGCTGCCACCTTACCATGCTCATTTAAATCCAATTTAACTAATCTGGGCAAAATTAAAAGGACAAGTGGCAGATGAAAATACAACATTCAAAATAAGCGATGTAAAGACTCTTGCTAATCTCGCTTTATTAAATATAGACAAAGATTATTGGGCTAAATGTGAAGACCACGTCTTAAAACAGGAAGAGGAATATTGGAAAAATGATGGTTTGTGGAATGTTCAACCCCAAACAGTTATTAATCTTTTAGACTCGTCTGATTCAGAATGAAAGTATATAGCCCCCACAATGTTGGCCCCTATATTACCTTAAATTATTTCAACAAACGGTCCTTTTCAGGACCACACAACTATGAAAATTGGACATACAGGTATACCTTGATATTATTATCGTCTGTCCTCGAACTGAGCAGACAATAATTCTCCTGGTGTTTTGTTTTATCCAGTTATTTCCCCATTACAGCCACGCCTTTACCTAGTGAAAATTAATCGTAGACCAGCAACTACGGTAATTTCTATTCTTTAGGGCTTCACAATTTACAATTTTGACAAACATCAAAGAAATATCGCCGCTTTAAGAAAACTGCAGCTGCAAGATATTTGTTAAATATACATTTAAAGGGTCTTTTGCATTCTAATAACATTTGGAAAATTTCAAAAGTATTTAACAAACGGTTAGAGAGTAATAGCGTTTTGAAGTTGGGCATATGTTTTGAAACGAGCTATAGGTTGATTATATCTGTTTTGTAATATTGAAGCCCCTTGTCCAATCATTTGGTTTGTAGCATTAGTCAATCATTTATTTAGATAATTGTTACGTTTGTTTTAATCATTTACTTTTAATTTGATGATTATCATCACATGCTGCCATCTTTCTCTCCATCTCTCTTTCCATCTCCATCTCCATCTCTCTCTTAATCTCTCTCTCTCTCTCCGTCCATCTCCATCTCTCCTTCTCATCTCTCTCCCCATTTCTCTTCATCCATCTCCAGCTCTCTCCATCTCCAGCTCTCTCCATCTCTCTCAATCTCCCTCTCTCCATCTTTCTCCATCTCCATCTATCGTCATCTCTCTCCATCTCTCTAATCTATCTCCATCTCTCTCCATCTCTCTCCATCTCCATCTCTCGTCATCTCTCTCCATCTCTCTTAATCTCTCTCCATCTCTCTTAATCTCTCTCCATCTCTATCCCCATCTCTTTCCATCTCTCTTCATTTTAATCTCTCTCCATATATCTCTCTCCATCTCTCCATCTTTCCATCTCCATCTCTCTCAATCTCCATCTCTCTTAATCTCTCTCCATCTCTCTCTCCATCTCTAGCTCCATCTCTCCCTATCTCTCCATCTCTCTTCATTTCAATCTCTCTCTCCATATCTCTCCGTATCTATCTCCATCTCTCTCTCCATCTCTTCATTTCTCTCCATCTCTCTCTCTCCATTTCTCTCCATCTCTCTTTCCATCTCCATCTATCTCCATCTCTCTCTCCATCTCTCTCTCTTCATCTCTCTCCGCCCATCTCCATCTCTCTTTCTCATCTCTCTCCCCATTTCTCTTCATCCATCTCTCTCTATCTCTCTCCATTTTTCTCCCTCTCATCTCTCTTCATCTATCTCCATCTCTCCCCATCTCCCTCTCCATCTCTCTTAATCTCTCTTCATCTCTATCCCCATCTCTCCATCTCTCTTCATTTCAATCTCTCTCTCCATATATCTCTTCATCTCTCTAAATCTCTCTCCATCTTTCTCTCCATCTCTCTCTCTATTTCTCTCCATCTCTCTCCATTTCCATCTCTCTCTCCATCTCTCTCCAGCTCCATCTCTCTCTCCATATATATATATATATATCTCGGACATATTTTCAACAAACCTCTAAAACAAACAATAAAGCGTGTTTGTTTGATTGTTGTTAAGATCATCACCACTACACACAGACGAATCCATAGTTCCTCCGATTTCCTCCTGATCTCGATAAAAACCAAAAGGAATCCTGGCCCACGTGCACGAACTCCGTATCACGGCCTGGGATCCACGGTGTGGGTAGATTTTTGCTGATAACTTTGTCTGGGAAGCGGCCATATTTATGACCTACTTTTTGCTTCAATATAAACTTCCAATGGATCTTCATAATGTGCGAGTTCATCGTACCTCGCTACTCAATAAATCAGGAGAGGGTAGAGACATGAAGCAACTACGGATTAATTTTGTCTAACTTTTATTTAAAATCACCGCCGCTTCTTGTCGGCTTTGAACCCGGGTGCTTCATCGCCGACGTCGTAACTGTGGACCACCCAACCCACAATGAAGCGTGTAAGTGAATGTAAGATGCAGTAATACATATATGGCTATTCTCGAGCAAACGTAAATCATTTAAATTGCAATATCTGTAAGAGTTCCTACATGTTACGTAGAGGCAGTCTTAACATATGGATGTGAATAATGGACAATAGGACAACAGACAAGAAAATTAATGGAGGCTGTAGAAATGTGGTTTTACAGAAGAATGTTGAGAATACCATGGACAGCTAAGAAGAGTAATGGAAATTTTCTGAAAGAGGCCAAAGCAAGGAGAGGGCTAATTTCCAATATTAGGAAGAAACGATCATCATTTTTTGGCCATGTAATGAGAAGGGAACAATTGGAACATGTTGTAACAACTGGAAAAATTGGGGGACGAGGAGATAGAGGGAAACAAAGAGAAAAGATACCAGACAGCTTAAGAGAATGGCTTGGCAAGAGAATGTTAACAACAGAAATGATAAATAACAGTCGAGATCGAAAGTTGTGGAGAGACATGATCACCTACGCTAGCAGGCACGGTACTTGATGATGATGATGCGTAAACCTTAGCTCAGTCATGCAACCAGATATCATTAAAGCGCAAGGTAGGAAAAAAAGTACATTAACAAAAATAAAGAAGGTACCCAAGTTGTTATTTTACCTGAATACAACTCGTACACTCTCACTGCCATTCTTTAGCACCACCATAGCCTGAGACTTTGAGAATCGCTCCGAGTGATGTGCCGTGCTGGTATTGTTTCTGTGAGGCTTTGAACACCAACACGGGAAGATGGTCTGCGAGGGAAAATTGGAAATCTGGAGTGTTTGATGTTTTCTCTGTCTTATTTAGCTTGCATTGTTTTGTTAAACGTTACAGAGTTTTTATGTTAAACATCACAAAAAACATGTTAAACATGGCAGAATTGTTCTGTTAGAAATTATAATTGTTTTGTAAAACGTTACAGGACTGTTCGGTTAGAAATTATAATAATTGTTTTGTTAAACGTTACAGGACTGTTCGGTTAGAAATTATAATAATTGTTTTGTTAAACGTTATAGAGTTGTTATGTTAAACATCACAAAAAACATGTTAAACATTGCAGAATTGCTCTGTTAGAAATTTAATTGTTTCGTTAAACGTTACCAAAAAAAAAAAAAAACAATGTAACACACAACAACAAAAAACCGATTCCGTTAAAAAAGAGTGAAGGTCCACCCCTACCGTGGTAGGCGTATGGGGAATATGATGTCCGTGACCATGTTTGTCTTTGGCCACGAAATAAGTTTGAGCCGCGATAGCTCAGTGGTTAGTGAACTGGACTACAAAAAAAAAAAGGGGTAGGGTTTGACCCCAACCGACAGCTTCCGTGTTCACCCAGCCTTAAATGGGTAACGAATTTTTATCTGGGAAAGTAAGGCGGCGCGGGCGTAATACCGACCACAAAACCCCAAAAATCATGTGCTGAAGGTCTGTAAAATGTATGGTAACTAACACCATATTCCCTACACGCCACTTGGCGTGACGGGGCTCTTTACTTTTTTTTTACGGCATAAGTTTGGGTGATGTGGTCGGTATCAAGCCAGGCCGCATTCACTTTCCAGAAAACAAAAATTTTGGTACCAATTTTTAGAGGCTTTGTGAGCCACGGAGCCTTGTCTGTCCGATAAAAATCAGCCACTTCTTGAGATCGAACCGGGACCCTTCTGATCACAAGAACGTTAAATGTCGTTAACCATTAGATTTAAAAAAAACATATATAATTTAACTATTACAAAAAAACGCAACTCTTAAACGCCATAAAAAAAAGTCTGTTAAAAATGAAATCTTTAGATTGTGTACACTTTTTTTCCATATGATAATACAAGTGCGGAGAACGGGCAGAAGTGTTTATGTTGGTATCAGATGTGGCTCAGGAACATACAAGAATAATACCACCTACATGAGAAACGTCAACAAAAGTCAAGAGTTATCAAAGATCTGTCACCACATACAAATTACACAAACCCATAAACTGTGCAGAAATATATGACGGAATAGATACAATTGCTGAACCGGTATCATTAATAGCCGTCGCACAGAAAACCATCGATACTTATACAGATGATTGGACACATGTATATACTGATGTCGTAAGAGGCGACTAAGGAGGGTGATCGATGGCTTGACAAGCTGTCATTGTACACATTATTGTTATGGAAACCGAGCCATAGATTTTAGAAGCAGTGATCTCTGCAATATGTGCCACTTTGGCACGCAAGGTTTCTGTTTTTGACATTGTGGTCCTGCCATATGTGCCGTCTTCGGTTGGAAAGGACAGTAAGGATAGATATACTGATGGTACAGCCACAAAGGCAACTGTCAAAGCTGGATATGGGATTTTGATACATTATCCAGATAGAACAGAAGAAGAACTATGTGGTGAAGTCTGCAACAATTATGAAGCAGAAAAACAGCCTAAGAAACTTTTTTTTGTTCGCCAGCTTTTACCTCTGACGAAGTTCCTAGAGACTAGGAACTGAATTTTGCGTGTTAATCCATCTTTCCCTGGCAACCTTGCGCACAGGGGTCATGTAGGGGACTTGTCAACCAACACAAACCTGGAGTCGCCAGTCGCTGGACACTGCGAGACTTGTTGATGAGGGGATCTCAGCACATAGAGTCATATTTGGAGATGCAAAGATGAGACTCGTAAATAACTCAATAAGTTGGCGTAGATGTGTTGTGTTGGTGTTTGCAGCAGAATTGTGATATTTGCGCCTTTCAGCCCAGCAGATCCGACTTCAGTACATACATTTTTAGTGCTGGGTTGACTTCCCTTTCAATCCCTATTTGCTTATGCAAACTAGAATTGATATCTTTTTCTAGAAGCACCGTGAAGAGGTGGACTAGGATCTGGATAGTATTGGTTCACCCACATTGGCGCACTCCTTCAGCTATGATTCTCTTTCAGCTCTGTTGCTGGACACCGCCTTAGCCCACTAGAGAACAGTATTTCCTGAAATATTTTGTGCTTTGATATTTTTTGTTATACCCAAAAATCTTAACAGATAAATACTGGAAGAACATGTCAAACTATGTGTTTGATATTACCTGTCTGAATGCTGCTCGATATCTCTTTGATATCACGTTATACAATATCGGGTTGACGGTGGAACTGACAAAATAGAGCACACCTGTTGACATGATAATATAGTTAAAGGTAAAGTAAAGGTAAAGTACGAGACTTTAGTCTGCGTCTTAGCACGCGAGTTTTCACCAATATGTGCTTGGCCGCATATCCAGAAGTGTTCGGAGACTCCCGGATAGTGTCGCTTCAAGCATCGCAACTCACGATGCGAGGCGGCATTCCTCACCTTCCCAGAGTACTAACCTCACACCCATTTCTGCCAGCGTCTGGTTCGACTGCGGGGTATTTTCTTTTCCAACCACGAGTACAACTCACACTGCTTCCAGCGGGAAACCAACACGGGTTGTTCGAACGTCGGAAACCCAGTCGGGTGGTTTTTCCAACTAGGCCTACCGAACGCCCCCCAATAATATAGTTAATGAACGTTAAAAGGGATGATAAAGCGAGGGAATCTTTTTATTATGATCAATTTTCTAAGGATATTTTCCGCTATGATATAGAATCTTTCACTCTCTGCAGAACCCGTAATTTCTTAAATGCTCATCTCGAACGTCCATACTGTTTAATTGAACGTGTTGCGTTCAGTAAAATAGCGCGTTTTTCACGCTCATAAAAACTGTTGTTTTGAACTTACCGCATTAAACTGTGCATATGGCGCGCAACTCAAAATGAACATTTCCCGGACGCTGTAACAGCCGTCACGGGCAGCATAATTTCCATGCACCCGCACCAATTCCGAGAGAAATGTGACGATGTTATAACATATGCTGGAAGTGACCACAATTTGCCTTAAAACAGAATAATAGTTATCGATGAAATGCCGGGTTCCGTATCCAGTGAAACACCCTGAACAAAAGACGTTTTCTCCTCCTCCTTCTTCTTCTCCTTCTTTCTTTCCTCATCTGCCTTTCAGCGTCGAGGGGAGTTATAAATTGCGGTCTTTTGCTCTTCTACTCGCCTCTGCTGCTGTTATGTTTCCTAGTGCTTCTAATATTCCGTCAATCCATTATTTTCGTGGTCGACCCTTCGGTCTGGTGATATCGCAACGTTTATTGAGGGCTCGTTGTGTTGTGATCTTTCTGTTTCGTTGCCAAACTATTTTATCTATTCTTTCTGTATATATTCTACAGCGGAGTTTATTCTTAGCTTTTTTCTCAGTTCTTAATTTCTGATCTTATCTCTCAGGATGTTTCCTGTCATTTGTCTGACACATTTAATCTCAGTAGAGGTTATTTTTCTTATTAATTAATAATTATACTACCTGAGAGTGAATAATCAGCCTTGCTAGATCAGTGTGTGCCATCATATGTTATAACTTTGAACTCACCATCAACATATAAAAGAAACATTAGTTGAGCCAAGACGTTAGACCTCCAAACAACCCCATAAAGTTTTATAAACTGAAAGTAGTAAACTTATTTAACTACATTAAATCCACCTTTACTGATAATCCCTCACTGGATTTGAAGCCGCACAAAAAGATGGGGAAAAATAAGTATGACTCACCAACATTATTTAGGCTTTCATTGAAAGTATGGAAAAACGAATAGGTCATCAACACCAAAGGTACTGATTATTCATCATTATGTGCCATACCGGTTTGCGTAGGCGATCATGTCCCTCCACAATCTTCTATCTACAGTGCATCGTTTTCCATGCCATGACAAAATGCTATCCTGTATTTTCTCTCTTTTTCGTCCGCGATCTCTCTTTCCTTTATTTTGCCAGTTGTAACCAAGTATTCCAACTTTCCTCTTCTCATGATGTGCCCAAAAAATGTTGATTGCTTCTTTCTTATGTTTTTTTAAGAGCTCCCTTTTTGTGTTTGCATCTTTGAGAACTTCCTCATTGGTCTTTTTAGCTGCCCAGGGAACTTTCAACATTCTTCTGAGAAATCCCATCTCTGTGGCCTCTAATCGTCTTTTCATTTGTGTGTCTATTGTCCATCATTCGCTTCCATAGGTCAGAATTGGTTCTATATAGCACCGGTGAACTCTCTTTCTCATTTTTATTGACATAGATTTGTTGCATAATATATTTTTCATTTTCTGAAATGCAATTTCGGCCTTAGCTATTCTGCTTTTTATTTCTGTGGTGCATCTCCCATCTGATGTTATTATTGTGCCCAAGTATTTGAAACGTTGCACTTGTTTCAGATTTGTCTCGTTTATTTTTACGCTGCATGATTATTAAGCTTGTGTAATGGGCAATTTACTCTATGCCAGAAAATGTGACTATCAAGTTACTCGCAAGGAAAAATAATGAAAGCATTTCACGTGCAGCCTGAGGTGCATATTTGGAGTCCTATTAAGAGGTAAAGTGACAAACTATGACGCTTTCCATCTTGCTCATTTGTCAGTCATTTTGACTTTCTCCAGCTTCGTCGTCTAAAATGACTGGGCCAGCTGTACTGTATGTCAGATGGGTGGATTACCAATACATTCTGCATGAAGAGCCTGCCCTCAGCAAAGGAAATCAAGAGAGAGATAGAGACCTCATTTACACTACAAAGACGTCCGTAAACGTGAAATAATGGCACTTGATATGAACATAACAGAAAAGAAGGAATTAATTAATAAAGACTTAGCTAGAGGCGAGCAGTAAACACTCGCCTGAGCTCAGGAGAAGCTAATTTGAGAAAAAATGTCCGTTTCTAGACGTGTTAGAGGGAAGAACCAGCCTGGGACAACATTATTTCACACGCTAAATCCTTGGCCTCCCGAGAACAACATAATCTTATACAAGTATCACTATTAAATATAATAGTAACAGTAGTAATAGTAGTGGTGGTAGTGAGTAGTAGTAGTGGTGGTGGTGGAGGCAGTGATAATAGTAGTGGTTGTAGTTGTGGTAGTAGAAAGGCAGTAGTGGTGGTAGTAATAGTGGTAGTATAATAGTAGATTCGGCGGTAACAGTAGTGGTGGTAGTAGCAATAGTGGTGGTATAGTAGTGGTGGTAGTGAGTAGTAGTAGTAGTGGTGGTGAAGGCAGTGATAATAGTAGTGGTTGTAGGTGTGGTGGTAGTAGCAGCGGTAGTAGAAAGG
The DNA here is from genome assembly GCA_032433765.1 of Megaustenia siamemsis. Classification (NCBI taxonomy): domain Eukaryota; kingdom Metazoa; phylum Mollusca; class Gastropoda; order Stylommatophora; family Ariophantidae; genus Megaustenia; species Megaustenia siamemsis. The sequence continues at coordinate 13,550,071 of JAVIAB010000107.1, forward strand.
CAGTAGTGGTGGTAGTGATAGTGGTAGTATAATAGTAGATGCGGCGTTAACAGTAATGGTAGTAGTAGCAATAGTGGTAGTGGCAGTAGTAGGAGTAGTGGTTATAGCAGTAATGGTGGTAGTTGTGGTAGCAGACCTGATAGTAGTAGTGGTGGTAATAGTAGTGGTTGTAGCATTAGTGGTAGGAATAATGGTGGTAGTAGTAAATAGTAGTAGCAGACATGGTAGTAGTAGAGTTGGTGGTTGTGGTAGTATTGGTAGTAGTGGTAGTAGAAGCAGTAATAGTAGCAGCTGTGGTGGTAATAGTAGTAATTGTGGTTGTAGCAATAGTGGTGATAGTGGTAGTAGTGTTAGCACACCTGGTAGTGGTAGCAGTAATGGTGGTAGTTACATTGATGTAGCAACACAATTAATAGTAGCAACAATATTCTTCTCCTTCTTCTTTTCTCTTTTCACTGATGCCTAAAAGGTGTCGTGGTTTATATCATTTGTCGTTCTTGAGCTGCTCGAACTGTCTGAATTATTGATTTTCCTTTGTTGTTACATGTCTCTGTCACTGCATCTATCCATCTTCTTCTTTTCACTGATACCTAAAAGGTGTCGTGGTTTATATCATTTGTCGTTCTTGAGCTGCTCGAACTGTCTGAATTATTGATTTTCCTTTGTTGTTACATGTCTCTGTCACTGCATCTATCCATCTTCTTCTTTTCACTGATACCTAAAAGGTGTCGTGGTTTATATCATTTGTCGTTCTTGAGCTGCTCGAACTGTCTGAATTATTGATTTTCCTTTGTTGTTACATGTCTCTGTCACTGCATTTATCCATCTTCTTCTTTTCACTGATACCTAAAAGGTGTCGTGGTTTATATCATTTGTCGTTCTTGAGCTGCTCGAACTGTCTGAATTATTGATTTTCCTTTGTTGTTACATGTCTCTGTCACTGCATCTATCCATCTTCTTCTTTTCACTGATACCTAAAAGGTGTCGTGGTTTATATCATTTGTCGTTCTTGAGCTGCTCGAACTGTCTGAATTATTGATTTTCCTTTGTTGTTACATGTCTCTGTCACTGCATCTATCCATCTTCTTCTTTTCACTGATACCTAAAAGGTGTCGTGGTTTATATCATTTGTCGTTCTTGAGCTGCTCGAACTGTCTGAATTATTGATTTTCCTTTGTTGTTACATGTCTCTGTCACTGCATCTATCCATCTTCTTCTTTTCACTGATACCTAAAATGGTGTCGTGGTTTATATCATTTGTCGTTCTTGAGCTGCTCGAACTGTCTGAATTATTGATTTTCCTTTGTTGTTACATGTCTCTGTCACTGCATCTATCCATCTTCCTCTTTTCACTGATACCTAAAAGGTGTCGTGGTTTATATCATTTGTCGTTCTTGAGCTGCTCGAACTGTCTGAATTATTGATTTTCCTTTGTTGTTACATGTCTCTGTCACTGCATCTATCCATCTTCTTTTCTCTTTTCACTGATACCTAAAAGGTGTCGTGGTTTATATCATTTGTCGTTCTTGTGCTGCTCGAACTGTCTGAATTATTGATTTTCCTTTGTTGTTACATGTCTCTGTCACTGCATCTATCCATCTTCTTCTAGGTCTACCTCTTGGGTCTTTTTCCATGCATTCTCGAGAAGCAACAACAACAACGATAGTAAATTGTGAGAGTAGAATTAATGCAAGAGGACATAACCTGATATATAGAAAATGTGCGACTGGAGCAGGTGCAATTGCGGGGTCCAGTGTACCACGTAGAGGACCATCAGTCGCTGAGCATGGAAGGGGGCCCAGCAGGTAATGAAGGCGACTGTGACTGCGACTGTGGACAGATAAAGATGTGGCCTTAATGTGACCATGATGATGTTGCGGGTATAATTAAAATGTTGTAATAATATACAATATACATAGTGTATGGTGTTGTTTTGGCTTAGCGGTGGCGGATGATGATGGTGATGGTGATGATATGATGATGACGGTGATGATGACGATAGTGATGATGACGATAGTGATGATGATGGTGGTGATAATGATGATAATATGATTATGACGGTGATAATGATGATGAGGTTGACGATGATGATGATAATGTTGACGATCACGACGATCACGACGATGACGATGATGTTGACGATGATGATGACATCATCATCAAGTGCCTTCTCCGCAACGAAGGTTGGCTACCATGGATCGCCATTCTACTCTGTTTCTTGCTTTGATGGTGCAGGCTGTCATAGATTGACTTGTCCATCTTTTGATGTTACTCGTCCATGTTAGTCTTGGTCTGCCTCTACCTCTTTTACCTTGTATTTTCCCTTCCAATATTACTTTTAGTAGGCTGTTGTGTCTTTTAACATGCCCCAAAAATTTCATTTGTCTTGACTTAATTGTATTTAGTAGTTCTCTTTTTATTTTCAGTTGTTTTAAAACTTCGTCGTTTGTTATCTTTCCTTTCCATCCAATTCTACATATTCTTCTATAAATCCACATTTCAAAGGCTTCAATTTTCTGTTCTGTTTTGATGATGACACCTCTAGCTAAAAGTAACGTTTTTAGTAAACATAAATACGATTAAAGTGTCGTTGTTGCTTAGCGGAATTGTTATAGATATAACAGTTTTGATGATGGGCATAATGATGATTGAAAGTGATAAATTTCTTTGATAAAGACAATTATGATGATGGTTTTGTCTTTAATTTAGACTAAAGTTGGTAATGGCAAGGCTGGTAGTTTTGATTGTTGGATACAGCTGGTAAGATTGACTGTTATGATAATAATGTTTTTTTTTTCTTTTTTTCGTTCGCCAGCCATGACCTCTGACGAAGTCCCTAGAGACTAGGAACTGAATTTTGCGTGTTAATCCATTTTTCCCTGGCAGCCGTGTGCACAGGGGTCCCTCTCCGCACAGACAGGTAACTCCGTCTTCGGAGGTACTCATATTTTTTTTTCCCCGTTGATGAGTAATTGACGTTTCAAGCCGGGCCTCGCTGCTGAAACCAGGGGTGGTTGCCGCAGAGAGAAATGATAGATACAAATCCCAACTGGTGTAGCCAGTATTTGAACCCACAACCTCTCTGTCTCGACGCCGGCGTCTTGCCTCGAGACCATCCAGTTCCCAGATAATAATGTCGATGAAGATGATAACGACTGCTCATCTTATTTTGATTTGTATAACTGCTATTGTTAAAATTATTGAAGCTTCTTGTATCTAACATAATTGTATTTACTTATGATGGTGATGACTATTATATTTCTCTGTCCAATGTGCCCCTTTTCAATTTCAGGTGCCACTTGAGGTGCAAGTGTTCAGGCTTCTCTCCATCCCTGTCTGCCCCTCTGTCCTTCCATCCGACAATCAATAAATCCACGCATCTTCCATCAACCCACCTACCATCCATCCACATATCCATCCAACCACCCACCTAAAATCCATCCATCCATTCAAGCACCAACCATCCATCAATCCATACATCCATCCAACCACCCACCCACCGACCATCAATCCATCCAACTACTCATCATATATCCATCAATCCTTCCTTCCATCCTTCCGTCCATCCACCTACCCTTCCATCCATCCATCTATCCATCCATCCATCCATCCATCAATCCGTTTGTCCGTCTGTCCGTCCGTCTGTCTTCTATCTCAATGTTTGTCTGTCGGTCTGTCTGTCTTTCTATAATCCTCAACTACTGTCATGCTACTGTAGAGCTCCTTTATATAGTCACCAATACCGTAAACTTATGTCTGCGTCACGCTATGTCTCCATGCTCCACAGGGTGCTGAGTGGTTTAAAAAAATGAGATGATCACAGCAATATTTACTGTATTGCTTTCATAATTTATGTAATGAATGTATTTAATAAATCCATGAATTATAAATACATTAAATATAATGCATCAAATCGGTTGTAATGCTACGATTAGTTTGGAAAGTTAGTAAATTGAAAAACCAAAGCAAATAATTGCATGAATGTTGGATTAAAAAAAAAATATTATGGCAGACAATATTTAAATAATCTGACCTATCTGTTTAAAAATGCTGATGTTTTTTTGTGTGTGTGTAAAAATCAACTTGAACAAAGTTAATTATACTCAAATGATATATTAATTATTTATACATTTTATAGCAGAAAGCAATTTAATACTAATTATAAGTTTCCTACAAAATTTGGAAAGAAAAATGCTGATGTTATTTAAGCACAATTTAATATGAGCTTAGTTAAATATTAAATCACTCGCTTCAAGGGAATTCGCTGTCACATTGAAATGCAATGCTCACCTCTTACTCATAAAATATATCTCAAATGCCTCATGAGCAAATAAAAAAACCCATTTCAATTTTAAAAAATGAAATACAGAAGGCTGTATGCCACTTCCTAGACAACAAGTCCAAACATTAATAAAATCATTATGATTAAATCTTTCTCAAGTAAATGTTCACAACATACACTTCCTTTGGCAGAGAAAACAAAAAACCTGCCTGACAAGAAATTCACAGACTTCCCACATCAATACAATTGTGTTCAGAAAAAAATGGCAAAAGCCCACAAGTTTATGAATAAATAACATGCAATTTATATCAATAAAGATATCAATAATATAGAGCAGTCTTGTGAAGCAGTATATCATTGGAAGTCATACTTCCCATCCTGTTTAAAAGCAAACCTTTACACAAATCCAACAATACTTCCTTAAAGTAAGTCAAAATGTAAAGGTCCATCCATGCTTTGCTAGGCATATGGGATACATGGTGATAGTGACCATATATTTTATTTCATGACCATATGGGGAATATGGTGATAGTGACCATATATTAACAACGACAATTCCCAAACAGCAGAGATAGAATCAAGATGCAACAAAGCTTGTCAAACCATCGGACAGTTATCACCACTATTATCCAACAAGGAAATAACTCTGGAGGCAAAACGAGCACTATACAATACAATCTTCATCACAACGTTGTGCTACCAATGCCAGACCTGGACTCTAGATGCAAGAACAATAAGAAAATAACCTCTACAGAGATGAAATGTGTTAGACGAATGACAGGAAACAGTCTGAGAGATTAGATCAGAAATGAAGAACTGAGAAAAAAGCTAGGAATAGTCCCAACCAAAGAATATATAAGGAAACAACAGATAAAATGGTTCGGCCACGTGACAAGGCAGAAAGAACGAAACACAACACAACGAGCCTTCAACAAACGTTGTGAGAACAACAGACCCAAGGGTCGACCACGAAAAAGATGGATCGATGGAATATTAGAAGCACTAGGAAACATAACAGCAGCAGAGGCGAACAGAAGAGCAAAAGACCGCAAATTATATCTCCCCTCGACGCTGAAAGGCAGATGAGGAAGGAAAGAAGAGAAAGAAGACCATATAATTTATTTCATGACCATATGGGGAATATGGTGTTAGTGACCATATATTTCTTCCATGACCGGGTCACATTTTTGGGTGATGTGGCCGATATCACGCCAGGCCGCCTTTACTTCCCAGAAAAATATCTGGTACCAATTTTTAGAGGCTGGGTGAACCCCGGAGCCTTGATGGTCCAAAAATCAAATTCACCACTTCCTGGGACTGAACCTAGACCCTTCTGATCAGGAAGTGAGCACACTAACCACTCAGCCACCAAGGTTCGCAAAACACCTTTTGGAAAAAACGTATGTGTCAAATGAATATAAAGTGTAATAGTTATATAAAATAAAGCATATACAAGTTTTTCAGATTTCATGTGACATTACTCCCCCTCCTCCTCCCCCAATTGCCTGCCCTCAATAAAAGATGTTTAGCAGACACAGATGTGTTGTGTTGCTAGTTTGCAACAAGACTCATTATCTGCACATTTCGACCCATAGCATCCATCTTTGGTTTGGCAGTTTTGAGTACCAGGTTATCATCCCTCTTCAATACCTAATCATTTGGCCGGACTATAGCTCGTTTCAAATCATGTGCCCAACTTCAAAACGCTATTACGCAGTAACCATTTGTTAAAAACTGTTGAAATTTTCCAAATGTTATTAGAATGCAAAAGACCCTTTATATATTATAGTTAATCTGTTTCCAGTGGCACCACTGGGAGGTGGAGTAGAGTCTGGATCAGCTCTATTTTTTGCTGATCCTGATGCATGAAGTGAGATATGAGTCACAGACAATTCTGAGCCCAGCTGAAGTAGCATTAAGTTACTGTGTTTATGTTAGAAATAAAAATGCACTTGTAGAAACTTTACAAATAGCTGGTCAAAGAGCTCTCGCTTCCATCACAGCAAATATTTACAAAACTTTTCAAATCAATATTATGATGCTGAGCATTATATTCAGTGCATACACCTTTTGTATATGTTAATGCTTTAGAGCAGTGTGGTATAAGCTTTAGTTACCCAAGGGCCAAATACAACAATTTGCAAAGGGTCACGGGCCATCGCATATATATGTGTAAAAAGTAAAGTAAAATACCCCCATCACGCCAAGTGGCGTATAGGGAATATGGTGTTAGTGACCATAAATCTTACAGACCTTCGGCACATGATTTTTGGGGTAATGTGGTCGGTATTACGCCCGTGCTGTTTTACTTTCCCAAAAAAATATCCAGTACCCATTAAAGGCTGGGTGAATCCGGCGGCCGTCGGTTGGGATCGAACCCTATCTCTTGTCCTTTGTAGTCCAGTTCATTAACCACTGAGGTATCGCGGCTCCCATATATATATGTGTGTGTGTGCATGTATATATATGTATATATATATATATATATGTGTGTGTGTGTGTGTGTCAGTCCAGATAAAGAAAATGTACAGGTAAATAACGACAAAAGTTTTACAAGCATACAGGTAATTTATTCGTACAAAACGAGAGCGTCAAAGAACTGACCTACTCTGATCCTAAACTCAATTTGCTGCCTTTCGTCAATATTTTATTTATTTTTAAAGTCTCTAACTAAAAACTGTGAGCTTGAAGACATATTTAAGGACTGTCTGACAACTTCCAATAAATGTACTTTTGTAGACTTTTTTGTTGCTATCTATCTATCTATCTATCTATCTATCTATCTATCTATCTATCTATCTATCTATCTATCTATCTATCTATCTATCTATCTATCTATCTATCTATCTATCTATCTATCTATCTATCTATCTATCTATCTATCTATCTATCTATCTATCTATCTATCTATCTATCTATCTATCTATCTATCTATCTATCTATCTATCTATCTATCTATCTATCTATCTATCTATCTGTCTGTCTGTCTATCTGTCTGTCTGTCTGTCTGTCTGTCTGTCTGTCTGTCTGTCTGTCTGTCTGTCTGTCTGTCTGTCTATCTATCTATCTATCTATCTATTGGCCTTTCGAGCCGTAGCCGGCACATAGGGCGTAGACCAAGATACTCCTTCATCTGAATTTCTGTTCTAGCAGTTTTCAATTCTTCTAAAGATATTTTATCAAATCTCGCCATTTGTCTCTGTTCTGCGCAAGCAGCTCTATCTCATTGAGGGAGCCAATTCCTGCTGCTCTTGCCTCTCTCATCAATGTTCTTCTCAGCGTCTCTCTGGGTATTCCTCTTTTCCTCTTACCTGTTGCTTCCACATGAGGGCTTGCTTTGCTATTCGGTTATTATCTCTTCTCCTCACATGTCCAACATATGACCATCGTCTTTTCTTTATTACTGAAGATATTAGTGGTTGATTGGCGATTTCTCTAATTTCCTCGTTTGTATTGAATTCGTTGCATGCTATACCAAGTATTTTTCTTAGACATTTATTTTCGAATGCGTTCAACCTTGTTTCTCTATCTCTTGTTGTTTTCCAGCGTTCACACGCAAACGTAAGGGTTGATAGTTCATTTGATTTGAATAGTCTAAGTTTTGTGTTTGTGCTGATGAGTTTTGATTTCCACAACTTTTCAAGGCTTCTGAAAGACATTGCTGCTTTAGCTATTCTGATTCTAATTTCTTTGCTCGTATCCCCTTCTCGATCAATGTGACTTCCAAGATAGATAAAGTGATCGATCTCTTCTACTGGTTTGTTTTCCATGTATATTTTGTCGTCTGTTGGAATTAAACTTTTCATGACTTCAGTCTTTTCATGATTGATCTCAAGCCCAATTTTGCTGGCTGTTGATGATAGTTCATTTGTGTTTTCCTGTATCGTTTTTATCTGACTGCTGATGAGAACTATGTCATCAGCAATTAATTTTTTTTTTGCTACCATCCATAAAAAAAGTAAAGAGCCCCGTCACACCAAGTGGTGTATAGGTAATATGGTGTTAGTGACCATACATTTTACAGACCTTCGGCACATGATTTTTGGGGTAATGTGGTCGGTATTACGCTCGTGCCGCTTTACTTTACACCAGAAAAAAATCCGGTACCCATTTAAGGTTGGGTGAACCCGGAAGCCGTGGGTTGGGATCAAACCCTACCTCTTGTCCTTTGTAGTCCAGTTCACTAACCACTGAGCTATCGTGTCTCTGCTACCACTCACACTTATGGACAATACCTGATAATGATCAGCCTTATTCATTCATCTGATGCCGTCTCCACATTGAAGATTGTTTACCATGGAGTTTAGTTTTAGTTTAGTAAAAAACATCATCAATGGACAATTCCATAGTTATCAGATTCCTTCGTCAGCTCATTGCCCAGTATAAAGCTCGCCCGTCACACATTAGCGAAAGCACTGAAGATGGCTTCAGCTCAGTTGCACGAACTCCGTAGCACTAGCGAATACCTCCCCCCCTCCCCCCAATCTCCTTAGTCGTTATCTTACGACACAGATGACTGTGAGTTTATTCATTTCTCACTACATCTTGGCCAGATCTCCGGTAGTCGTACGAACGTCGCAGGTGACAACGACTATTCATTTCGTCCATCACTGTGGCCAGAGCTGGTCGTAGCCACATAGGATTGAACATATAGTTAAAAACAAAAAGTACCAGAAAACATATCACTATAACACGATAGGAAGTTAACAACCTAATTTATAAACTACAGATTTTACAGAGAGTTGTGAAAAGACATGATCGCCCCTTCTTGTATACATTATATTTAATGACGAAATTAATTATCGTTTGGATATTTTTTACTTCTCCATTTCTTATTTATCCCGCCACTTTTATGCTAGCAACTCTTGTATAATTTAATGCTAATGAAGGCCTCTGGTCGAAGCATTTATTTTTTGTTCTGTCTGCCTTTTAGTTAAGCTGTTACATACAGTTTTATGTTGTTTTTTTCCCGTTGTATAATTGAAAACGTATTTTTTATCGATTCTCCATCGTTGAAGTTGACTTTCATGTTCATGTAACTCATAGCTGTTTGTCGCTGATACTTTAGTTTATATGCTCATTTCTTTGTTTCCAGGTAGGTGTCCAGGTAGGTGTCCGGATAGGTGTCCAGGTAGGTGAAATACATATAACTCTTCAAATATACGCTGGGAGCTGTTCAAAAACCGTCGTTGGATTAGTTCGACGATAATAACTCACAGCTCCTTAATATGAATTGTTCTGCTAAAGTCAGCCAAAAGTTTCACTTTTGCCATCGCTACGGTTTTTCGTGCGCTTTTTTTTTTTTTTGCTGCATTCTCTGGAGTTGACTGGGTGTTGGGGGCGCATCCACTGTTGTGTGTGCTGCGTCATCATGATGGACGCTCGTATATCCATAAACTGACCGTACGCTCGCAATGAAGGGCAAGGCGGTAGAGCAGTGTTCGTGTTCCCTGATGTGATCTCCGGAGTTGCATGTTAGTCAGGAGTGATGTTGCTGAGATTCAGGAGAGCTACCAGGAGATCGGGGAGAAGGGGGTAGACTTGTGAACTAGTTTCATCGTTTCAAGCTGCGAGTTTTACTGGGGAGGAGATCTGTACGCTTATGGACCGCTGTTCGATGCGCAATGAGGATAATTCGACGATAAGCACTACCACATATATTATACATTAAACGTAGACAGCAAAGATCTAAGAATAATAAAGAAGATGTACTGGCAACAACCAGCGGCCATAAGAAAGGAAACCATTTGGGAATGTTTCAACAAATAAAACAGGGTGTTAGACAAGGTTGTGTGCTGTCACCAGATTTGTTTAATATTTATAGTGAGATTATTTTAAGATACATAAGGGGCATGCCTGGAATAACAATTAGAGGTCATAATATAAATAATCTAAGGTATGCTGATGATACAGTCTTAATCGCTAAGAGTGAAAATGAGTTACAAGAAATATTGGACATTATTGTGAAAGAAAGCAAAAATAAAGGACTTAGCCTTAATAGAAAAAAGACAGAAGTAATGGTAACAACAAAGAAAAAGACATCACCTCAGTGCAAAATAAAGACAAGTGGAACAATATTAAAACAGGTAAATGAATTTAAATGCGAATCAATTCAGGGAAGAGGTATGTTTACAGCACTCGGAAAAATTGACAAATAATCAACAACAGAAAAAAGTATGGACCAAAGTAGGATAATAAAGCAGATACTAAAAATTAGCTTCGTAGGCAATGTCTTTCGCGCAGGTGTTCTCATGACTATAGCATAAGGCTGCGATCACAGCTCGGAAATATCTAGAGTGCATCTGTATTTTTTCCTGTTAAGACAAGAAGGCCATAATCAACTTATAGTCTGCCTAAATGATATAAATCTGGATGACACAGACATACGACTGATTTGTAATTTGTACTGAGAGCAAATAGCAATAAAAAAATATAACAAGGAGAACTCTACACCCATTGATATAAAAAGAGGAGTAAGACAAAGATGCATCCTATCACCAAGCTTGTTCAATCTATACACTGAGCAAATCTTTAAAAACATCACTGAGATGCCAGGCCTAAACATCAATGGGAAGATAATCAATAACCTAAGATATGCTGATGATACTGTTCTACTAGCAGAAAATCATAAAGATCTACAACAATTACTTAATGTAATAAACTTGACAAGCAAAAAATATGGACTAGATATGAATATCAAAAAGATTAAAACTATGATCATAAACAAAGAAATTCTCAAGACCTACAATTAAATATCAAAGTGGAAGGAATACATGTTGAGACAGTTCAGAGCTACAACTACCTGGGACATACTATAACCAGTGATGGAAAATGTACAACTGAAATAAATAAAAGAATAGGTATGGCAAAAAGTAATTTCAATGCCATGAAAAATATACTAACATCAAAACAAAGAACACCAGGGCTAAAACTAAGAATAGCAAAATGTTACATCTTCTCAATATTCCTGCATGGGGCAGAAACATGGACATTAGACCAGAAAACAGAACAGAAAATTGAGGCCTTTGAAATGTGGATTTATAGAATTATAGGTAGAATTGGATGGAAAGAAAAGAAAACAAACGAGGAAGTTTTAAAACAACTAAAAATGAAAAGAGAACTACTAAACACAATTAGAGCAAGACAAATGAAATGTTTGGGTCATGTTAAAAGACACAACAGCCTAATCAAAGTAATATTGGAAGGGAAAATACAAGATAAAAGAGGCAGACCAAGACTAACTTGGACGAGTAACATCAAAAGATGGACAAGGCAGCCTATGACAATCTGCACCATCAAAGCAAGAGACAGAGTGGAATGGCGCTCCATGGTAGCCAACAGACAAGTATCTCCAGGATAGGGTAGGGCTGAATACTTGCGTTGCAGACAAACATTTAGGACGAAACAGCACAAATAGTAGTTTCCAGTGGTTTAGACTGGAGACAAATAATAAATGAATATTATTATAGAGGGAAACTTGCGAGGCGACTATCAGCGAATCAATTCAGAGGAAGAGGTATGTTTATAGCACTCTGAAAAAATTATATATAATCAGCAACAGAAAAAAATATGGACCAACGTGCTGTTTCGTCCTAAATGTTTGTCTGCAACGCAAGTATTCAGCCCTACCTTATCCGGGAGATACTTGTCTTAACAGGAAAAAATACAGATACTCTATGTATTTCCGAGCTGTAATCGTAGCCTTTTGCTATAGTCATGAGAACACCCGCGCGAAAGACATTGCCTACGAAGCTAATTTTTTTAATTAGCTGAGTGGCAGTGTTCCCTAGCGTTTGCCTTTTCGTGGCAAGGCGCTGTGCCACTGAGTACGGGTTCGATCCTGCTTTGGTCCATATTTTTTTCTGTTGTTGTTTATTTGTCAATTTTTCCGAGTGCTGTAAACATACCTCTTCCTCTGAATTGATTCGCTGATTATCGCCTCGGAAGTTTCCCTCTATAATAATATTCATTTATTATTTTTTGTCCGCAAATGAATTTAAATATTTGGGAACTTTGTTAACCGCAGATGGAAGATGTACAAAAGAGGTGAGATGCAGAATGGCTCAGGCAAAAGAAGCTTTCAAAAAAATGAGGAAAATTCTATGCAATCCATTTTTGACAATAGAAACAGAAAAAAAATGTTCTTAAATGTTATGTAGAGCCAGTCATAACATATGGGTGTAAATCATGGACAATAGGACAACAGACAAGAAAATCATTGGAGTCTGTAGAAATGTGGTTTCACAGACGAATGTTGAGAATACCATGGACAGCTAAGAAAAGTAATGGAAATGTTCTGAAAGAGGTCAATGCAAAAAGAGAGCTAATTTCCAATATTAGGAAGAAACAATGATTATTTTTTGGCCATGTAATGATAAGGGAACAGCTAGAATATATTGTAACAACTTGGAAAATTGAGGGACGAAGAGATAGAGGGAAGGAAAGAGAAAAAATACCAGACAGCTTAAGAGAATGGTTAGGCAGAAGGTCAACAACAGAAATGATAAATAACTTTGGTGATCGAAAGTTGTGGAGAGACATGATCACCTACGCCAGCAGGCCCGGTACTTGATGATGATACATTAAAAGGTGATTAGAAGGAACTGTAAAACAAAATGACAAATATGAAAATACCGACCTTCATTAATGGATGCTTGAGCAGAACAAAGGGATGGAAATGGCAGGACAAAATCACTAACATAGAATTATGGGGAAAAGTACTAATCAAATACAGATGAACAAAGAGATACAACGAAGACGATGGCACCGGATAGGACACAAACTGCGGAAGCCAATTGACAGTATTACACAACAGTCCCTTTTTGGAATTCCCAGGAGAAGAGACAAAGAGGAAGACCAAAATATTCTCCGAGAAGACCGATGGAAGAAGAGATGAAGAGGAAGACATGGAATGATCTTTAAGAGTGGCAAGAAACAGAACATCATGAAAAGTGTTTGTTGAAGACCTATGCTCCACAGGGAGCTGAAATGAGGAAGAAGAGAAGTACGTAGAAGAATAAGAAATAGAAAAAAGAAGAAGGAGCGGTATCTTAAATTTTCTTTAAGCTTTGTGGTTAAAAATTGAATATTGTATCCGGGATCATCTCAGATTTGTCACTTTTTTATCTTTGAAATTATTATCATTATTCTACTAAAATATGTTTCATAAATATCTACTTTAGCTACAATATTTGACGTGTTTTTGTGTGTGATTGTCAAAAATTTAAACCACTTACATAAAATATCAATTTTAAGAATAAGTAGACTGTAATAGACTTCGGACATCACCAGACTTCAGCTATGAAAATCGTCCTAGATTAGAACTAAAATAAACCTTTTAGATGGAAATAAGCTGCTCTGATCTGCATCATGAAATAATCACATGAATATAGACTTCCCTGCTTGGAATTGTGGGAAATGTGAACAGAAATAGATTGATGACAAGGTGGTCTTCATCGATACCGCTCGAGGACTAACATCATCAACAGGGACATTAATCCTGCCTGCCAGCAAGTCTTACCGGCACATAATTACATGGAGTTGCGGAACTTGAAAGCCACAACAAAAATAAATTTGCGATCGTTGATCGTCTGTTCCTTGTCTTGTAACGGTCAATCGATATTTAATTTAATACTCCAAGGCACGATTGATCTAAAGTCTCTTTTGTAGGTCTGATTTGTAAATCATGTGTTGCTTTAAAGACGTGACTGCAAATAATAAAACCTGACTGAGCAACAAAGGAGGAAAGGGTAAAGGTCGAGTACGAGACTTGAATCGGCGTCTCAGCACGCGAGTTTTCACCCATATGTGCTCGGCCGCCTATCCAGAATTGTCCGGAGACTTCTGGATAGTGTCGCTTCAAGCATTGAAACTCACGATGCGAGGCGGCATTCCTCACCTTCCCTGAGTAATACCCTGGTACCCATTTCTGCCAACGGCTGGGTCGACATATTTTGTTTTTCAACCACTAGTAAAATTCACACTGCTTCCAGCGGGAATTGAACACGGGTTGTCCGAACGTCAGAGGAAAGGGATTGCGTCACATCGAAATGTCAGAAGTCATAAAAATTACAATTTGTGAACCCATCTGCAGTACCTTTGTTGACAACTATATTTGTCCCTGAACGCTGGTAGAAGGTGCCAGAGGAGAGAAAGACTGAAGAAAACAGATATGAGCGACAGAGAGAAAGAGAGAGAGAGAGAGAGCGGGAGAGCTGATATGCGGAAGGGATTGTATGGCATTATAATTCAAATTACCCTAATTGGTGCCAATCTTACAGATATGCTAAATCTGATAGAGCATCCTATAATTTTTGGAATATGAGTTTTGTAGAGAAACCTTCATCAGTCATAGTTGACTATAGTAGCCTCTGACAGTCATAGTTGACTATAGCAGCCTCTGACAGTCATAGTTGACTATAGTAGCCTCTGACAGTCATAGTTGACTATAGTAGCCTCTGACAGTCATAGTTGACTATAGCAGCCTCTGACAGTCATAGTTGACTATAGCAGCCTCTGGCAGTCAGTTGATTATAGTAGCCTCTGACAGTCATAGCTGACTATAGTAGAATCTGACAGCCATAGTTGACTATAGTAGCCTCTGACAGTCATAGTTGACTATAGTAGCCTCTGACAGTCATAGTTGACTGTAACAGCCTCCGTCAGTCATAGTTGACTGTAGCAGCCTCCGTCAGTCATAGTTGACTATAGCAGCCTCCGTCAGTCATAGTTGATTATAGTAGCCTCTGTCAGTCATAGATGACTATAGTAGCCTCTAACAGTCCTAGTTGACTATAGTAGCCTCTGACAGTCATAGATGACTATAGTAGCTTCTGTAAGTCATAGTTGACAATAGTAGTCTCTGTCAGTCATAGGTGACTATAGTAGCTTCTGTTATTCATAGTTGGCTATAGCAGCCTCCGTAGTCATAGTTGACTATAGTAGCCTCTGTCAGTCATAGTTGGCTATAGCGGCCTCCGTTAGTCATAGTTGGCTACAGCAACCTCCGTTAGTCATAGTTGGATATAGCAGCCTACGTCAATGAGTATTGATTTTAGTAGCCTTCATCCGTCATAGTTGACTGTAGTAGCCTCCGTCAGTCATAGTTGATTATCGTAGTCTCCGTTAGTCATAGTTGACTATCGTAGCCTCCTTCAGTTATAGTTGACTATCGTAGCCTCCGTCAGCCATAGTTGACTATCGTAGCTACGTCAGTCATAGTTGACTATCGTAGCCTCCGTCAGTCATAGATGACTATCGTAGCCTCCTTCAGTCATAGTTGACTATCGTAGCCTCCTTCAGTCATAGTTGACTATTGTATCCTCCGTAAGTCATAGTTGACTATTGTAGCCTCCGTCAGTCATAGTTGACTATCGTAGTCTCCGTCAGTCATAGTTGACTATCGTAGTCTCCGTCAGTCATAGTTGACTATAGTAGCCTCCGTCAGTCACAGTTGACTATAGTAGCCTCTGTCAGTCATAGTTGACTATAGTAACCTCCGTCAGTCATAGTTGACTATAGTAACCTCCGTCTGTCATAGTTGATTATAGTAACCTCCGTCAGTCATAGTTGATTATAGTAACCTCCGTCAGTCATAGTTGATTATAGTAGCCTCTGTCATTCATAGTTGACCATAGTAGCCTCTGTCAGTCATAGTTGATTATAGTAGCCTCTGTCATTCAGTTGACCATAGTAGCCTCCGTCAGTCATAGTTGACTATAGTAGCCTCTGTCAGTCATAGTTGACTATAGTAGCCTCTGTCAGTCATAGTTGACTATAGTAGCCTCCGTCAGTCATAGTTTACTATAGTAGCCTCTGTCAGTCATAGTTGACTATAGTAGCCTCTGTCAGTCATAGTTGACCATAGTAGCCCCTGTCAGTCATAGTTGACTATAGTAGCCCCTGTCAGTCATAGTTGACTATAGTAGCCTCTGTCAGTCGTATTTGACTATAGTAGCCCCTGTCAGTCATAGTTGACTATAGTAGCCTCTGTCAGTCATAGTTGACTATAGTAGCCCCTGTCGGTCATAGTTGACTATAGTAGCCCCTGTCAGTCATAGTTGACTATAGTAGCCTCCGTCAGTCATAGTTGACCATAGTAGCCCCTGTCAGTCATAGTTGACTATAGTAGCCTCTGTCAGTCATAGTTGACTATAGTAGCCTCCGTCAGTCATAGTTGACTATAGTAGCCTCCGTCAGTCATAGTTGACTATAGTAGCCTCCGTCAGTCATAGTTGACTATAGTAGCCTCCGTCAGTCATAGTTGACTATAGTAGCCTCCGTCAGTCATAGTTGACTATAGTAGCCTCCGTCAGTCATAGTTGACTATAGTAGCCTCTGTCAGTCATAGTTGACTATAGTAGCCTCCGTCAGTCATAGTTGACTATAGTAGCCTCCGTCAGTCATAGTTGACTATAGTAGCCTCCGTCAGTCATAGTTGACTATAGTAGCCTCCATCAGTCATAGTTGACTATAGTAGCCTCCGTCAGTCATAGTTGACTATAGTAGCCTCCGTCAGTCATAGTTGACTATAGTAGCCTCCGTCAGTCATAGTTGACTATAGTAGCCTCCGTCAGTCATAGTTGACTATAGTAGCCTCCGTCAGTCATAGTTGACTATAGTAGCCTCTGTCAGTCATAGTTGACTATAGTAGCCCCTGTCAGTCATAGTTGACTATAGTAGGCTCCGTCAGTCATAGTTGATTATAGTAGCCCCTGTCAGTCATAGTTGACTATAGTAGCCTCTGTCAGTCATAGTTGACTATTGATTTTACAGCGCCCCTAGGAAATGTTATTTTCTTCTTTTCTCTCGTCGTATATACCCTTTCTATGAATCTGTCTGCTTCTTTCGTGAGTTGAAGCTTTAGAGTGTGTTTCCAGAGACTGCAGTCTGCAGCTATGTCTTCCCAGGCTGCTGGGTTTATGTTCAGGGTCTTCATGTCACATTTACACACGTCTACAAATGGACGTTTTGTGCGCTGCCTAGTTGTTTCACTATCTGTTAGTTGTCCGTAATGTATATATTTGCTATACGCTCATCTTCCACACGGTGTAAGTGATCAAGATAGGATAAACTGTTAGGGGTCAAGGCAAATAAAAGCATAAAAATTCGAAGCTGCTGTAATGCTGAAAGTGAAGGCGATTTGAAAAAAAAAAAACTAGAAAAACTGGTATGGCATAGTTATTCATTTGCTTGCTTGTTGTAATTTGTAAGTTAATTTGTAATTAGTACAATCTTTTATCAAGAAATAGAAAAATATAAATTTGCCATCTCTGTTGCCTCTAATCGTCTTTTCATTTGTTTGCACGCACTGAATTTTTCCTATGGCATAGTTAAAGCTTTACGTAATTGATGGACGACGCGAATTTGATCAACGTTTCGGCTGTGTGTTGTTTGTTTGTACCTGCTGAAGGCCTGTAGAGCCGAAACGCCGCTCAAATTTGTGTCGTCCATCAATTACGTAAAGCTTTCACCATACCACTTTTTTTCTAGTTTTTTTTTTTTTTTTTTGCCGTAACCTATGTTATTTTTAGTAGCATGTAGTTTGAGAGGTCTGTGCGAATGAAGACCTCCATGTTTGTCACGCTGACCTTCTCATGTGATATAAGAATCGATCCACCAACACATTCCAGATGTGCTTATCGAGTCCACTCTTTAATACTTTTAGACTTGATGGAAGGGAAATGTGAAGACAATTTAGCTAAACAATCATCGTCTTCTTCTTCCAATGACCCCGTTGGTCGTTGATGCACCAGCGATAGAATTCGTAAACCTAGGGGTCGTTGAGGCACCAGCGATAGAATTAGTTAACCTGGGGGTCGTTGATGCACCAGCGATAGAATTAGTTAACCTGGGGGTCGTTGATGCACCAGCGATAGAATTCGTAAACCTAGGGGTCGTTGAGGCACCAGCGATAGAATTCGTAAACCTAGGGGTCGTTGATGCACCAGCGATAGAATTCGTAAACCTAGGGGTCGTTGATGCACCAGCGATAGAATTCGTAAACCTAGGGGTCGTTGATGCACCAGCGATAGAATTAGTTAACCTGGGGGTCGTTGATGCACCAGCGATAGAATTAGTTAACCTGGGGGTCGTTGATGCACCAGCGATAGAATTTGTAAACCTAGGGGTCGTTGAGGCACCAGCGATAGAATTAGTTAACCTGGGGGTCGTTGATGCACCAGCGATAGAATTCGTAAACCTAGGGGTCGTTGAGGCACCAGCGATAGAATTAGTTAACCTGGGGGTCGTTGATGCACCAGCGACAGACTTAGTTAACCTGGGGGTCGTTGAGGCACCACTGATAGACTTGGTTAACCTGGGGGTCGTTGAGGCACCAGCGACAGACTTAGTTAACCTGGGGGTCCTTGAGGCACCACTGATAGACTTGGTTAACCTGGGGGTCGTTGAGGCACCACTGATAGACTTGGTTAACCTGGGGGTCCTTGAGGCACCACTGATAGACTTGGTTAACCTGGGGGTCCTTGAGGCACCACTGATAGACTTGGTTAACCTGGGGTCCTTGAGGCACCACTGATAGACTTGGTTAACCTGGGGTCCTTGAGGCACCACTGATAGACTTGGTTAACCTGGGGGTCCTTGAGGCACCACTGATAGACTTGGTTAACCTGGGGTCCTTGAGGCACCACTGATAGACTTGGTTAACCTGGGGGTCGTTGAGGCACCACTGATAGACTTGGTTAACCTGGGGGTCGTTGAGGCCCCAGCGATAGAATTAGTTAACCTGGCGGTCGTTGATGCACCAGCGATAGAATTAGTTAACCTGGGGTCGTTGATGCACCAGCGATAGAATTAGTTAACCTGGGGGTCGTTGAGGCCCCAGCGATAGAATTAGTTAACCTGGGGTCGTTGAGGCACCAGCGATAGAATTAGTTAACCTGGGGGTCGTTGATGCACCAGCGACAGACTTAGTTAACCTGGGGGTCGTTGAGGCACCACTGATAGACTTGGTTAACCTGGGGGTCGTTGAGGCACCAGCGATAGAATTAGTTAACCTGGGGGTCGTTGAGGCACCAGCGACAGACTTAGTTAACCTGGGGGTCCTTGAGGCACCACTGATAGACTTGGTTAACCTGGGGGTCGTTGAGGCACCACTGATAGACTTGGTTAACCTGGGGGTCCTTGAGGCACCACTGATAGACTTGGTTAACCTGGGGGTCCTTGAGGCACCACTGATAGACTTGGTTAACCTGGGGGTCGTTGAGGCACCACTGAAAGACTTGGTTAACCTGGGGGTCGTTGAGGCACCAGCGATAGACTTAGTTAACCTGGGAGTCGTTGAGGCACCAGCGACAGAATTCGTAAACCTGGGGGTCGTTGAGGCACCAGCGATAGACATAGTTAACCTGGGGGTCGTTGAGGCACCAGCGATAGACTTAGTTAACCTGGGGGTCGTTGAGGCACCAGCGATAGACATAGTTAACCTGGGGGTCGTTGAGGCACCAGCGATAGACTTAGTTAACCTGGGGTCGTTGAGGCACCAGCGATAGACTTAGTTAACCTGGAGGTCGTTGAGGCACCAGCGATAGAATTAGTTAACCTGGGGGTCGTTGAGGCACCAGCGATAGAATTAGTTAACCTGGGGGTCGTTGAGGCACCAGCGACAGACTTAGTTAACCTGGGGGTCGTTGAGGCCCCAGCGACAGACTTGGTTAACCTGGGGGTCGTTGAGGCACCAGCGACAGACTTGGTTAACCTGGGGGTCGTTGAGGCACCAGCGACAGACTTAGTTAACCTGGGGGTCGTTGAGGCACCAGCGATAGACTTAGTTAACGTGGGGGTCGTTGAGGCACCAGCGACAGACTTAGTTAACGTGGGGGTCGTTGAGGCACCAGCGATAGAATTAGTTAACCTGGGGGTCGTTGAGGCACCAGCGATAGACTTAGTTAACCTGGGGGTCGTTGAGGCACCAGCGACAGACTTAGTTAACGTGGGGGTCGTTGAGGCACCAGCGATAGAATTAGTTAACCTGGGGGTCGTTGAGGCACCAGCGACAGACTTAGTTAACCTGGGGGTCGTTGAGGCACCAGCGATAGAATTAGTTAACCTGGGGGTCGTTGAGGCACCAGCGATAGAATTAGTTAACCTGGGGGTCGTTGAGGCACCAGCGATAGAATTAGTTAACCTGGGGGTCCTTGAGGCCCCAGCGATAGAATTAGTTAACCTGGGGGTCCTTGAGGCACCAGCGATAGAATTAGTTAACCTGGGGGTCGTTGAGGCCCCAGCGATAGAATTAGTTAACCTGGGGGTCCTTGAGGCCCCAGCGATAGAATTAGTTAACCTGGGGGTCCTTGAGGCCCCAGCGATAGAATTAGTTAACCTGGGGGTCCTTGAGGCACCAGCGATAGAATTAGTTAACCTGGGGGTCGTTGAGGCCCCAGCGATAGAATTAGTTAACCTGGGGGTCCTTGAGGCCCCAGCGATAGAATTAGTTAACCTGGGGTCCTTGAGGCCCCAGCGATAGAATTAGTTAACCTGGGTGTCGTTGAGGCACCAGCGATAGAATTAGTTAACCTGGGGGTCGTTGAGGCACCACTGATAGACCTCGTCATCCTTCTCTAATTCTCTTTATCTTTAGTCACTCCTTGGAACTCTGCAAAGTCGAGAACTATCCAATCTATGATGTTATCTTCCCATTTCTTTATCTGACAACCTCTCCTTCTCGCCCCTTTTATAGTTTCTCTGAGACTCTTTCTCGCCCCTTTTACAGTTTCTCTGAGACTCCTTCTCGCCCCTTTTACAGTTTCTCTGAGACTACTTCTCGCCCCTTTTACAGTTTCTCTGAGACTCCTTCTCGCCCCTTTTACAGTTTCTCTGAGACTCCTTCTCGCCTCTTTTACAGTTTCTCTGAGACTCCTTCTCGCCTCTTTTACAGTTTCTCTGAGACTCCTTCTCGCCTCTTTTACAGTTTCTCTGAGACTCCTTCTCGCCCCTTTTACAGTTTCTCGGAGAATCCTTCTCGCCCCTTTTACAGTTTCTCGGAGAATCCTTCTCGCCCCTTTTACAGTTTCTCGGAGACTCCTTATCGCCCCTTTTACAGTTTCTCGGAGAATCCTTCTCGCCCCTTATACAGTTTCTCGGAGACTCCTTATCGCCCTTTTTACAGTTTCTCGGAGACTCCTTATCGCCATTTTTACAGTTTCTCGGAGACTCCTTATCGCCCCTTTTACAGTTCCTCGGAGAATCCTTCTCGCCTCTTTTACAGTTTCTCGGAGAATCCTTCTCGCCCCTTTTCCAGTTTCTCGGAGACTCCTTCTCGCCCCTTTTACAGTTTCTCGGAGACTCCTTATCGCCCCTTTTACAGTTTCTCGGAGAATCATTCTCGCCCCTTTTACAGTTTCTCGGAGAATCCTTCTCGCCCCTTTTCCAGTTTCTCGGAGACTCCTTATCGCCCCTTTTACAGTTTCTCGGAGAATCTTTCTCGCCCCTTTTACAGTTTCTCGGAGAATCCTTACCGCCCCTTTTCCAGTTTCTCGGAGAATCCTTATCGCCCCTTTTCCAGTTTCTCGGAGAATCCTTCTCGCCCCTTTTCCAGTTTCTCGGAGACTCCTTATCGCCCCTTTTACAGTTTCTCGGAGACTCCTTATCGCCCCTTTTACAGTTTCTCGAAGAATCCTTATCGCCCCTTTTCCAGTTTCTCGGAGAATCCTTATCGCCCCTTTCCAGTTTCTCGGAGAATCCTTCTCGCCCCTTTTCCAGTTTCTCGGAGACTCCTTATCGCCCCTTTTACAGTTTCTCGGAGAATCCTTCTCGCCCCTTTTCCAGTTTCTCTGAGAATCCTTCTCGCCCCATTTCCAGTTTCTCGGAGAATCCTTCTCGCCTCTTTTACAGTTTCTCGGAGAATGATTTTTGCTAGACCAGACGATAGAAATACGTGGCATAAACCATTTGATAGTTTGCGTTCCTAGGGCCGGTCATTGTTAATCTGGGCTGCAGCCCATCCGACCTGGTATCACAGAGTCTGTTATCTTTGTCTAACAGGCTGAAATAACGTAGTTATTTACACAGCGAATATCACAACATGGCATTTGTCAACGAGCAAGGTCAAATGAATACTTGGAGGTGAAGGCGCGCCTCCCAGCACCAGAGCTGGAAGTTGTCAGCGACCCACAGCTGATGGCTTGCGCCAGGATCGGTGAACCAGAACCATCCAGACCATGCTCCACCTCTCCTTAGTGCCTCTAGTAACAGACTAACCTGTCTAGTCTGGCCAAGCGAGAAGGAATCGAAGAGTTAAGACAACCCGGTACTCAAAAATGTCGTACTGAAGTTGGATGTTTTGGGCCGAAAGCGCAAATATCAGTTATACTGCAAACCACAACCCAACTTGATACGCCTACTTAACGTACTTTTGCTGGCTTGCGGTCGCCCGATGACTTAAGGGGAGCGTACCGCGTCACCATCCGCCCTTAAAAGAACGTTAAGTAGGCGTGTCTGCGTTGTGTTGTGGTTTACAGTATAACCGTGATATTTGCGCCTTTCAGCCCAACACATCCGACTTCAGCATGACATTTTTTAGTACCGGGTTGTCTTCCCTCTTCGATACCTACTCGCTTGGCCAGACTAGACAGGTTAGTCTGTTACTAGAGGCACCACGGAGAGGTGGAGCAGGGTCTGGATGGTTCTGGTTCACCGATCCTGGCGCAAGCCATCAGCTGTGGATCCCTGACAACTTACAGCTCTGGTGCTGGGAGGTGCGCCTTTTAAGGGCGGATGACGAACAGGTGTACTCCTTTAGTCATGGGGCGAACGCAGGCAAGCAAGCAAATGAATACTTGATAAATAACCTTCCCCAAAACTTGGAAGATTCTTTTTATTTCAGCATTTTAATGCCAATTGTTTTGTCCCACTACAAATAGGTTGATAACCGCTGATATAATAAACATCTCGCCACGATTAATTTAATCCCGTCAACGATGACAATAATTGTCCTGACATCCGATAGAGCGATTACATTAATGGCAATAATTTCAATAATGAATGAATTTGTAATAATCGAATTGGAATTTAATAGAACAAGTTGTAGAATACATGGATTGTATAAGAAGAGAGAGCCAGAATTAATGTAAAATACAATTAGTAAAACAGACATTACAAAAACCAGACAAGGATCCTAGATGCAAGAACAATAAGAAAAATAACCTCTACAGAAATTAAATGTGTTAGACGAATGACAGGAAACAGTCTGAGAGATAAGATCAGAAATGAAGAACTGAGAAGAAAGTCAGGAATAACCCCCGCCATAGAATATATAAGGAAACAACAGATACAATGGTTTGGCCACGTGACAAGGCAGAAAGATCAAAACACAACACAACGAGCCTGCAATAAACGTTGTGAGAATACCAGACCCAGGTGTCGACCACGAAAAAGATGGATCGATGGAATATAAAGAAGCACTAGGAAACATAACAGCAGCAGAGGGGAACAGAAGAGCAAAACACCACAAATTATATCTCCCCTCGACGCTGAAAGACAAATGAGGAAGGAAAGAAGAAGAAGACATTGCAAAAACGATTGTACTAATTACAAAGTGAAAGAGTCAGCTGTTGTTTTCTTTGTACATCATCATCATCATCAAGAACCGGGCCTGCTGGCGTAGGTGATCATGTTTCTCCACAACTTTCGATCACCACAGTAATTTATCATTTCTGTTGTTGACCTTCTGCCAATCATTCTCTTAAGCTGTCTGATATATTTTGTCTTTGCTTCCCTCTATCTCTTCGCCCCTCAATGTTCCCAGTTGTTACAATATATTCCAGTTGTTCTCTTCTCATGACATGGCCAAAAAATGATGATTGTTTCTTTCTAATATTGGAAATTAGCTCTCTTTTTGCTTTGTACATAGGCCCATCATTATTGTACTCGTACAATTAATAACTTCCTTGCATGCCGGTCAACCCACAGCTGTTCCTCTTTTCAACAACACTTTTCAAGCCTTTCTATTTCTTGATATTTTTTAAAGATCGTTCCACGTGTCTTCTTAATCCTCTTCATAGTTTATTGTCTCCTGTCTTCTCCAAGTATATTTTAGCCTTCCTCTTTGTCTTTTCCACTGTGGATTCCAAAAAATGGCTTGTCGTGTTAAACTTTCATTTGACTTCAGCAGTGTGTACCCTACCAACGCCATTCAATCTTTCGTAAATGAAATCGAGAAACTGATCGTTACCGTAGCGCGCTTGATATGACACTGGTACTCGGCATTTTGAATAGACCCATTCAAATCGTACCTAGTATAACTTTACATACCCTGATTTCTATATAAGCATCTTCATCATGATCATGTGCCATACCGTTTGATGTAGGTGATCATGTCCTTCCACAATCTTCTATCAACAGTGTATTTGTATCAATTCAGTTATTGACTATTTTCCGTGCTATGACACCAAACTATCTAGTATCTTCTCTCTTTGCCTTCCGTGCTCTCTCTATCCCTCTATTTTGCCAGTTGTAACCACATATTCTTACTTTCCTCTTCTCATTTTATGCCCGATAAATATCGATTACTTCTTTCTGAAGTTTTGTGCAGCTCCCTTTTTGTGTTGACCACTTTGACAATGGACATTGGTCTTTTTAGCTGTCTAAAGAACTTTCAACATTCTTCTGTGAAGTCCCATCTCTGTGGCCTCTAATCTTCTTTTCATTTGTTTGTCTACTGTCCATGATTCGCTTCCATGGGTCAGAATTGGCTCCGTATAGCATGATGAACTCTCTTTCTCACTTCTATTGACATAGATTTGTTGCATAAGACGTTTTTCATTTTCAGAAATGCAATTTTTGGCTGAGCTATTCGCATTTTATTTCCGTGGTGCATCTTCCATCTGATGTTAATATTTTGTCCAAGTATTTGAAGCTTTCTCCTTGTTGTAGATTTGTCCCGTTTATTCTTATTTTGTTACATGATGGTGATGATTATTTCTTCGATATGACCTTTACTTCTGTTTTCTTACTATTCAAACTGAGACCTTTCTTGTTGCTTTCTTTTACTATTATGTTTATTATTTCTTGTAGTTCATTCTTTGTCTCTGCTATTAAGACTGTGTCATCCATATATCGCAAAAGGTTTATGTTGTGATGGCTGACTTCTATTCTTCTTTTGTCTACTATTGATCTCATAATAATTTCGCTGTGAAGTGAGAACAAATTCGGCGACAGAACAAAACTTTGTCTGATTCCTTGTTTTATATACTTTTGGAGTTGTCCTGTTTGGTGATCATCATTTTACTTTGCAAAAAAAAAATCTCGGAGAACAAACATTTTATGCCTTTCTTGTCCAGCAATAACGTTTCCACTAACTATGCCCTCGGACAGATCCAGTAGCTGCCTCATCGTTATAGGCTAGACACAGATCCAGCAGCTGTCTCATCGTTGTGGGCTAGACACTGATCCAGTAGCTGCCTCATCATTGTAGGCTAGACACTAATCCAGCAGCTGCCTCATCGTTATGGACTAGACACTGATTCAGCAGCTGCCTTGTCGTTATGGACTAGATACTGATTCAGCAGCTGCCTCATCGTTATGGACTAGACACTGATCCAGCAGCAGCCACATTGTTATGGACTAGACACTGATCCAGCAGCAGCTTCATTGTTATGGACTAGACACTGATCCAGCAGCAGCCTCATTGTTATGGACTAGACACTGATCCAGCAGCAGCCTCATTGTTATGGACTAGACACTGATCCAGCAGCTGCCTCATTGTTATGGACTAGACACTGATCCAGCAGCAGCCTCATTGTTATGAACTAGACACTGATCCAGCAGCAGCATCATCGTTATGGGCTAGACACTGATCCAGCAGCAGCCTCATTGTTATGGACTAGACACAGATCCAGCAGCAGCCTCATTATTATGGACTAGACACAGATCCAGTAGCAGCCTCATTGTTATGGGCTAGACACTGATCCAGCAGCAGCCTCATTGTTATGGACTAGACACTGATCCAGCAGCAGCCTCATTATTATGGACTAGACACAGATCCAGTAGCAGCCTCAACGTTATAGACTAGACACAGATCCAGCAGCAGCCTCATTGTTATGGGCTAGACACAGATCCAGTAGCAGCCTCATTGTTATGGACTAGACACTGATCCAGCAGCTGCCTCATCGTTATTGGCTAGACACAGATCCAGCAGCAGCCTCATTGTTATGGACTAGACACTGATTCAGCAGCTGCCTCAATGTTATGGACTAGACAGTCATTCAGCAGCTGCCTCATCGTTATGGACTAGACACTGATCCAGCAGCAGACTCATCGTTATAGGCTAGACACGGATCCAGCATTTGTCTCATCGTTATAGGTAAGACACTGATCCATCAGCTGCCTCATTGTTATGGACTAGACACTGATCCATCAGCTGCCTCATTGTTATGGACTAGACACTGATCCATCAGCTGCCTCATCGTCATGATCTAGACACAGACCCAGCAGCTGCCTCATCGTTATAGACTAGACACTGATCATCCCTGTAAAATCATTACTTAAAACTAGATAACTGGTAACAACAAATGTAAAACCACTGTTCCGCCGGTGTTCGAAGTCCGCGGTAGACATAAAAATAGTTTGTTTTTTTTATTTATATCGGCGGTGAAATAAGAATCCGGATTCTCACACTTCGTGGCGACTGTTTAACCAAGCGGCCTTTATCCCTCTGGTTCTATCGTTGCCCCCCGACATGCACCAGCAATGGTACTATGTGTCGTAAAGACAGTTTTTAACAATTGTATACGCATGCGCACTGATGTAAGAAAGAGGTCTACTCACCAAGCATGCGGATGACCACACGACGAGGCTGTTGATGGCGGTATTGACGTGGCGGTAGCTGTGCGTTCTTTACGCCGGCGTAGATCTTCTCATCCGACGACCGTCGGGCAAGAGGCGACTGTCGAAGTGCAATGCCGATGAGGATGTAGAGGATGATGATGATGGTGACTGGGCCGACGAAGAACAGAAACGTGGAGACCTGGAACATGTAGTACATGAAGCCTCCGAGGAAGCTGGAAGGGATGCTGCAGATGAGGGAGTCAGGCACTGGTTGGTTGGTTTCCATGACAACAACCGCGTGGTACACGCGCGTGTGGATGGAGTAGGGCAAGGCCACCAACAGGGAGACAATCCAGATGGAGATGACGATCTTCACTGCTCTGGGAGAAAAGTAGTTTTCATATGAGACATTTTGTTAAATAAATGGATTAACGGAGAGATGGATTCTTAAATAAATAGATTAGTTGATAGATACATAGTTAAATAGATCAATTGATAGATGCATAGTTAAATAAATAGATCAATTGATAGATGCATAGTTAAATAAATAGATCAGTTGATAGATGCATAGTTAAATAAATAGATCAATTGATAGATGCATAGTTAAATAAATAGATCAATTGATAGATGCATAGTTAAATAAATAGATCAATTGATAGATGCATAGTTAAATAAATAGATCAATTGATAGATGCATAGTTAAATAAATAGATCAATTGATAGATGCATAGTTAAATAATTAGATCCATTGATAGATGCATAGTTAAATAATTAGATCAATTGATAGATGCATAGTTAAATAAATAGATCAATTGATAGATGCATAGTTAAATAAATAGATCAATTGATAGATGCATAGTTAAATAAATAGATCAATTGATAGATGCATAGTTAAATAATTAGATCAATTCATAGATGCATAGTTAAATAAATAGATCTATTGATAGATGCATAGTTAAATAATTAGGTCAATTGATAGATGCATAGTTAAATAAATAGATCAAATGATAGATGCATAGTTAAATAAATAGATAAATTGATAGATGCATAGTTAAATAAATAGATCAATTGATAGATGCATAGTTAAATAATTAGATCAATTGATAGATGTATAGTTAAATAATTAGATCAATTGATAGATGCATAGTTAAATAAATAGATCAATTGATAGATGCATAGTTAAATAAATAGATCAATTGATAGATGCATAGTTAAATAAATAGATCAATTGATAGATGCATAGTTAAATAAATAGATCAGTTGATAGATGCATAGTTAAATAAATAGATCAATTGATAGATGCATAGTTAAATAATTAGATCAATTGATAGATGCATAGTTAAATAAATAGATCAATTGATAGATGCATAGTTAAATAAATAGATCAATTGATAGATGCATAGTTAAATAATTAGATCAATGGAAAGAACAATGCTAAATAACTGGGAAGATGAATTGATAAATAAATATATCAGTGAAGGGAGACAATCAATGGTTGGTCTTGAGGTGAGTCGCCGGTCTCGAAACAGTGAGGTTGTGAGTTCAAATCCCGGCTGCACCAGTTTAGATTTTTATTTATGATTTATCTCTGCGACAACAACCTCTGGTCTCAGCAGCGAGGCCCGGCTTGAAACGTCAATTACTCATCGACGGAAAAAAAAAAATGGGTACCTCTGAAGTCGGAGTTATCTGCCTGTGCGGCAAGGGACTCCTGTGCATACGGCTCCCAGGGAAAAACGGATTAACACGCCAAACTCAGGTCCAAGTCTACGTCTCAAGGAACTTCGCCATAGGTGAAAGCTGCCAAAAAAAACGGGGGAAAAAATCAATGCAGATCATCATCATCATCAAGTACCGGGCCTGCTGGCGTAGGTGATCATGTCTCTCCACAACTTTCGATCTCGACAGTTATTTATCATTTCTGTTGTTGACCTTCTGCCAAGCCATTCTCTTAAGCTGTCAGATATCTTTTCTCTTTGCTTCCCTCTATTTCTTCGTCCCTCAATTTTCCCAGTTGTTACAATATATTCAAGCTGTTCTCTTCTCATTACATGGCCAACAAATGATTTTTTCGATGAAGATGTGGAATTATAAATAGCGGGATCAATGGAGAGATGACTATTTTTTTTTATAAACGGATCAAAATGAACAAAATGGTGGTTGAAGACTATTTTGTTAAACAATGGACTAATGTAGCGATTGATTATAAATAAGTTGAACAATAGAGAAATCAGCTGTTAAATAAATAGTGGTGCGTTCAATGGGAAGAGAGGACCGATCGATGTGTTTACTGCCTTAGATACAGGAGCTTTCAATATGCGTGAGGAGAAAAACTATACATTAAAACGAATTACGTTTTAACAAATATTTATATAAAAGGATACTTTATAGAAACGTAAACTTAGATGTGTTTAAAAGTACAGCCTTCATCTCACTCCTCCCACGGTTTAATGTCAAATAGAAGGATTCGAACAATAACAACAACAACTTAAATGGTTTGGCCACCTGGTCAGAATGAATCCTTACCAATCACCATCAAGGGCGTTCTTCTCGAGAATGCATGGGAAAAGACCAAGAGGAACACCCAGAAAAAGATAGATAGATGCAGTGACAGAGACATGTAACAACAAAGGCAAATCACTAATTCAGACAGTCCGGGCAGCGTAAGAACGAAAAATGATTTAACCACGACACATTTTCGGTACCATCGAGAAAGAGAAAAGAAAGAAAGGAGCAGAAGAAGATTTCAATAAAATATGCAGAGGTAGTCTTTAATCTTTAGTTCGGTCCGGTGTCACCTCAGTTGGGACAATCCGGAATCCGCTCTGCTGCCTGTTCCAGCAACCATCGAAGTGTTCGTCTATCGATTGTTCCTGTCCTGCATTGATTGATCGTGTTGCGTTCTTTTCCGATGAGGATGTTTTCCTGTTTTCTCCCCATCGTGTCGCCATGTTCCACCATTCTCTTGACATGTGGATCATCCTGAGCTCCCAAGTCGCCATCCTGTGAGAAGTGTTCATGTAAAGCCCTCACAATGTCAAACGTGTCCATTTTTACAGCTTCTTGCGCAATGACAGACCCTGCCAACCTGTCGGTCATCTCATTGTTACAAACTACCGCGTGTCCAGGACAGTTAGTTGTGGTTGTGGTTGGTCGAAGGCCCCGGTATCACTGCACACGAATTAAAATCCATAATTGCTAAACCGTCCGTGCCAGTGGAATCATTCAAATTAACATCTCATCTCATTGACGGATCCAAACAAAGAAAGGCAGCTGCAGTCTCCATCATAGCAGCTACAGCACACGTAAAACGAAATAAGGCGTAGCGGCATCGAAAGTGAACGCAGCTGAACTGTTCTTCGTTAGGCGATATCATCATTCATTTGAAAAATCGTGTTCAAAGCAATATATCCAAGTTGTGCTGCTAATATTGGAGCCGCGATAGCTCGGTGGTTAGTGAACTGGACTACAGAGGACAAGAGGTAGGGTTCGAACCCAACCGACGGTTCCGGTTCATCCAGCCTTAAATGGGTACCGGATTTTTTTCTGAGAAAGTAAAGCGGCACTGGCGTAACACCGACCACATTACCCCAAAATTCATGTGCCGAAGGTCTGTAAAATGTATGGTCACTAACACCATATTCCCTATACGCCTCTTAGCGTGACGGGGGTACTTTACTTTTTTTATCCTGCTAATATGAGACAAGTCGAATAGATGTATATGTGTATACTCCCTGCAGAGTGTGTTCTGTTCAGTTTGGCGAATCATGCTTTATGAGTCAGTCAATATGATCGCATGTGTTGTTGGCCTTTTTAGCAGCCACGTATTAACTTGCATCACAGCCTCAATCCCCATGCGTGTGCTGAAAGTAGTAATCTTGAAGGCTCCTGTACCTTTATCTAACAACTATTCATTATAGAATGCGTAACACAACCGCTCCGCACACTTATTGTGACCGAATTACCAGTGTAGATGACCGGGTCTTGAGGCTGAGAGTGTAGTTGCAGCACCCCATGGATCTGTCACACCCTGCGCATAGAGACGTCATTTCCTGTACAAGTTTATGAAGACCATGGTTAGAATACGCCTGTCATGTACATCTATCCAATCGCTGCCAGTAGGTATATCTTCCTTGTTGTAAACCACCTGAAGTGTTGTCTCAGCAGAGAAAAATACATATCGATATATGTGCTCAGGCAAAACTTAGAAGAGAAAAGACTCATGAAAAAGGATGGAAAACCCTGTGGATCAGTGGGCCTGACTTGTTCATTCTGTGGCCGTGTGTGTTTGTCAAACATTGGTAGAATTAGCCGCGAGAGAAGCTGCTCGACAAAAACAAAACCTCAAAAAAATACACAATAGCCTCCACTAGACCGTCTGACAAGACGAAAATGGACATATACATATATATAGGGAGAAACATACATATATACATACATACATACATACATACATACATACATACATACATACATACATAATACATACATACATACATACATACATACATACATACATACATACATACATACATACATACATTCATACATACATACATACATACATACATACATACATATATACATACATACATACATACATACATACATACATACATACATACATACATACATACATACATACATACATACATACATACATACATTCATACATACCTACACACATACTTAACAATGACTTTTAATGACAAAATTAAAAAGTATAATCTTAGATAGGATGTTCTAGAAGGCCTGCCATCGTGAAGATAGAATCAGCGATCCAAAACTGACAGAGACCTTACTTCAACTCTAAGAGGACCTCCTCGAAGCAATTTATGTCAAAGCAGACTGGCTGTCGAGGTCGCGATCGCGGGAGTCCCTGCAGTGGCCAGGTCATTGATATTAAAGCTCTAGTATCTCCGCGCTGGACAAGTTTGAACTGTCCAAAGTTCAACAGTTGACAACATACTCTAGTAATCCTAGTTAACTTGCAACAAACCTACGGCCGAGTCTACTTCCGTCAATGATGAGAGACATGGATATGCATGGACAACTTCACAAATTGGTCAAACACGTTTTTTTTCACCGCGGAGCGATTGTGAGCATCAGAGGAACAAGGGATGATGCCAGTAAACCGGAAGACCTCAGAGGTATTATGGGGTGGCGATCTGAGGGGGTGCCAGAATAATAAAACATGTCAAGACACAGAGCAAATAAAGCAGAAATAAACGATATAGCCACAATTTAATAATGGATATAAATATTCATCGCCTGTAACATAATTATAGCAAAACTGGACAAAATCCACAAGGATTCCTGCAAAAAGTTCAGATTTAAATGAAATATTTTAAAAATAAATATTTAAAAAAATAGAACGACATTGGCAATGTAAGTATCAAAGAATGGGAGGGTCTCGACTTCGCCAGATTTCGACTAAGAGCGAGTGATAATGAACGCGATGAGGATTGATGTGCCAGCTGAGGATATGTCGAGGGCTGACTAGGTTACGAGATAGGACACGCAAGGCGGAGGGACAGATGGAGCAGATTGGCAAAAATATATCGAGCTGCTGTAAAGCTAACAATATGGCGGGCGGGGGGAAACGTAGAAAAAGTGGTATGGTTACAGCTTTACGGTGAATGAAATCGGCATAAAATGATTCGACGTTTCGGCATGAAAGCTCACGTTCAACTGGGCCAGTCAGCACACACAGACATAAACTAGATGTGAAAATCTTTTCTTGGAGTGGGGGGGCGGGGGGGGGGGGTCGCGGGGGGAACTGATTGGTTTCGAAGCAAGACATCGATCTCGAGACTGAAATGTTGCGAGTTCAAATCCCGGCTGCACCAGTTGGGATTTTTATTTATGATTTCTTACTGCGGCAACCACTCCTGGTCTCAGCAGCGAGGCCCGGCTTGAAATGTCAATTACTCATCCACAGAAAAAAATATGAGTACCTCCGAAGACGAAGTTATCTGCCTGTGAGGCGATGGACCCCTGTGCACACGGCTGTCAGGGAAAAAAACTGATTAACACGCAATGTTAAGTTCCTAGTCTCTAGTGACTTCATCAGAAGTAAAAGCTTGGGAACACATAACAAATATTTAAATAATAGAAACAATTTTTAATTAAATTAAAATCTATTTAAAATGAAGAGCATTAATCCAAACCGACCAATCCAATTGCCCGAGCAAACAAACAAACAAATAAGAGAATTGGCTAAAAAGACGAGTAGCTGCTGTGAAGTTTACGAATTCTTACTTCCTTTGCATGATTACACTCTTTAGTATCATCATCATCATTATCATGGGCCATACCTGTTGGCATAGGCGATCATGTCCTTCCACAGTTTTCTATCTACCGTGCATTGTATCAGTTCTGTTGCTGACTGTTTTCCATGCCATGACATCAAGTTATCCAGTATTGTCTCTCTTTGTTGTCCGCGATCTCTCTTTCCCTGTATTTTACCACTTGTAACCAAGTATTCCAACTTTCTTCTTCTCATGATGTGCTGTAAAAATCTAGATTGTTTCTTTCTGATGTTTTTTAGGAGTTCCCTTTTTGTGTTGACCTCTTTGAGAAAGTACCTCATTGGTCTTTTTAGCTGTCCAGCAAACTTTCAACATTTGTATCAGCCGAAGAAAATACAAAGGAAATTTAACTTTAAATATTAATTGACGAGCAAGTAAGAAAAGCATTCAGTTGTAAGTTACATCTTCTCTGATCGATGATGGAACATTATTCTCCATACCGGACGATGAACTCACAGGTCTTGTATATCTTTTTTTTTTGTTTTTTTTGTCCTTAAGGCTATAAGTTGAGTCATTTCTGTTAATTGTTGTATTGAATTTTTATATACCTCAAGAAGTCATTATATGGAGACCACAAGGTAAAATAAAACGAGGAAGACCAAAAGAGACCCTAACTACAACCATCATGAAAGAGAGCGCAGCTATGGGTTTCAGAAACAACCAAGATTTAAAACAGACTATGGCGGACCGTCACAAGCGCTAGGGTTCGATCCCAACCGACGGCACCGGTTCACCCAGCCTTTAATGGGTACCGAATTTTTTCTCTCGCAAAAATAAAGCGTCACGGGCGTAATACCGACCACATTACCCCAAAAATCATGTGCCAAAGGTCCGTAACATTAATGGTCACTAAAACCATATTCCCTATACGTCACTTGGCGTGACGGGGGCACTTTAATTTTTTTTTTTTTAATGGCGGACCGCCGGACATGGAATACTATGACTTCTGTTCTATGCGCTGTATTCAGCGATTGACCACAGGACAATCAATCAATCAATCAATCACTCAATCAATCAATAAATCAATGTTTATATTGGTGGTGGCGCACGCCAGCTTTGTATCTCTAACTTAAATCTCATCATCATCATCATCTTGTACCCTGCCGGTTAGCGTAGGCGATCATGTCCCTCCACAATCTACTATCTACAGTGCATCGTATCAGTTCTGTTGTTGACTGTTTTCCATGCCATGACACCAAGCTATCCTGTATTTTCTCTCTTTGTCGTCCGTGATCTCTCCTTCCTTTTATTTTGCCAGTTGTAACCAAGTATTCCAACTTTCCTCTTCTCATGATGTGCCCAAACAATGTAGATTGCTTCTTTCTGATGTTTTTTAAGAGTTCCCTTTTTGTGTTGGCTTCTTTGAGAACTTCCTCATTGATCTTTTTAGCTGTCCAGGGAACTTTCAACATTCTTCTGAGAAATCCCATCTCTGTGGCCTCCAATCGTTTTTTCATTTGTTTGTCTACTGTCCATGATTCGCTTCCATAGGTCAGAATTGGTTCTATATAACACCGATGAACTCTCTTTCTCATTTTTATTGACATAGATTTGTTGCATAAGATATTTTTCATTTTCTGAAATGCTATTTTGGCCTGAGCTATTCTGCTTTTTATTTCTGTAGTGCATCTCCCATCTGATGTTATTATTGTGCCCAAGTATTTGAAACGTTCTACTTGTTTCAGATTTGTCTCGTTTATTTTTATGCTGCATGATGGTGATGATTGTTTCTTCGATATAACCATTACTTCTGTTTTCTTACTATTCAGACTGAGACCTTTCTTGTTGCTTTCTTCTACTATTATGTCTATCATTTCTTGTAGTTCGTTCTCTGTCTCTGCTGTGTCATCCGCATATCGCAAATTATTTATGTTATGACCGTTGACTTCAATTCCTTTTTTGTCTACTATTGATCTCATAATATATTCGCTGTAAAGTGAAAACAAATCCGGTGACAGAACACAGCCTTGTCTGACTCCTTGTTTTA
Source organism: Megaustenia siamemsis (assembly GCA_032433765.1). NCBI lineage: Eukaryota > Metazoa > Mollusca > Gastropoda > Stylommatophora > Ariophantidae > Megaustenia > Megaustenia siamemsis. The sequence continues at coordinate 13,585,433 of JAVIAB010000107.1, forward strand.
TCAATTGAGATTGTCCTGTTTGGTTGTTAATTCGTATAGCTGCTGTTTGTTGCAAGTACATGTTTTTTATGATTCGCAGATCCTTGCCATCAATGTTTTGTCATGATTATTCCATTATTATGAATTTTCGTGCGTATCGTTTTTTTTTCTCTTTTTTACACACCGGTAGCCGTGTGCTCATGTGTCCCTCGCCATACAAGCAGATATTCTTCGATATCAGAGGTACTATAATTTTTCTTTTTTAATCGCTGAGAATTGTTCCTATTAATTGTACCCATGCGGCTGCCAGTGTAGCCTACTCTTTTCGATTTTTAAATACCGATGGTTCTTTAACGTGCGCAGAATGCACACGAGACTTCATGTTTATTCACTTTATCACAAATAAAATCTCAACTGGTGCAATCGGAATATGCCTTACGTCCTCTCTGTCTCAAAGCCTGCGTCTTGCCTCGAGACCAGCTAGTCCCGGAGGGTAAATATTATATGCGATCTTTTGCTCTTTTGTTAACCTCTACCGTTGACTTGTGTTCCCCTTGTGTAATATTCCATTAATCCATCTTTTTTTTTCATTTTCGGCTATTGAGTCTGGTGTTCTTGCAACGCTTATTAAAGGCTCGTTGTGTTGTGTTTTGGTCCTTGTGTTTTATCACATGGCGCTTTTTTTTCTTCCAAAAATGGCTCAAATTTAAAAGTTTCTTTTTTGGGGGGAACCCTTGGAGACAGAACTAGGCCTAAAGGGACATGAGAATACATTTGATAAGTGATAATTGTCGTCCTGCACGTTGCGTTATGTGAGCTGCTAAACTGGGAAATAAGAAGATAAAGGCTGAAGGAAATATGGTGAAATGTCAACAGGAAACGGAATTTGTATGACGAGAAATATAATTATGGGGCAGATAATGCACGTGCGTGTGTGTGTGTGGTTAAGGAGCTGTTCATGACCTGTTAATATGTTTGTATGTGTGGATTAATTGATTAATTATAATGAGAAATCTGTATCACTGAACCTCAGTGAAAGCCATAGGTGCCCCAGATGTCTTCACCAGACAGGAAACTGTTCGCAAAAATGGCGTAATGTTGGCACAACGTTTCAAACTTTCATTTATGCATTTTGTTAGGAAAGAAAATGCTCGGTCCGAACTTAGTTGTTTATTTCCTTAACTCGAGACATGATTGAGGGCGATGCACACATTACCTGTTGTTGAAACCGTCAAATACAAAAGGTAGTTGTCGTTAGTCGAAGAAATACCCGAAAGAAATAACCGAAAAAATGTTGATTGTTTCTTTCTGATGTTTTTTAGCAGCTCCCTTTTTGTGTTGGCCTCTTTGAGAATGTCCTCGTTGGTCTTTTTAGCTGTCCAGGGAACTTTCAACATTCTTCTGAGAAATCCCATTTCTGTGGTCTCTAATCGTTTTTTAATTTGTTTGTCTATTGTCCATGATTAGCTTCCATAGGTCAGAATTGGCTCTATATAACATCGATTAACTCACTTTCTCACTTATATTAACATAGACTTGTTGCATTGGATGTTTTCATTTTTTGAAATGCTATTTTGTTTTAATTTTGTTTGGGCTATCCAGCTTTTTATTTCTGTGGTGCATATTCCATCTGATGCTATTATTGTGCCCAAGAATTTGACGCGTTGCACTTGTTTGTCCTATTTATTCTTATGCTGCATGCTGGTGATGATTGTTTTTTTTTATTTTGTATATCATTTCTGTTTTCTTACTTTTCAGGCTGAGACCTTTCTTGTTGCTTTCTTTTACTATTATGTCTATCCTTTCTAGTAGTTCATTCTCTGCCTCCGCATATCGCAAATTGTTTATGTGCCTTGAGTTATTGAGTTATTGAGTTATTGAGTTATTAGCGGATCATCATCATCATCATCGCACTCCGAACATGTCTATGTGCATTCTACAAGGAACCATATATTGAATGAGAAAGAAGGACAAGTAGGCAGAGAAAGAGATGAGAAGATAACATAAAAGAACGGACATGTATCGACATTGCAGAGTCCGAATCGATCAATCAAAATAAAGAGAAGCTTAGTGGAGTCTATTAGTGGTGCTCCAACGATCTCCAGCGTAATGTGACGAATCTGGTTAGACTTAAGCCCTGCTCACACTGGGGCTTCAAGTTAACTCGCGATGTGAACATTAATTTCTCTCTCACGTGTTTTTATATATTGTCTTTTTCCATGCAGATACGCCTTCGTGAAGTAATGCAAGTTAATGTCTTCTGTCCGACATGCATCACTTCAGATATCCTAAGAAGTCCTGTATTTACGTTGGTTTTCAGGGGATGTGAGAGCCGTGATAGCTCGGTGGATAGTGAACTGCACTACTAAGGACAAGGGATTGGGTTCGATCCTGACCGACGGCTTCCAAGTTCAACCAGGATTAAATAGGTATCGGGATTTTTTTTCTGTGAAAGTAAAGCGGAACGGGCGTAATACCGACCACATTACTCCAATAATCATGTGCCGAAAGTCTGTAAAAATTATGGTCACTAACACTATATTCCCGGACGTCACATGGCGTGACAGGGCTCTTTACTTTGCTTTTTGTACCAGGAAACTGAGTGGTCTAGAGGTTAGATGTTGACCTCAAGACAAGAGGGTTTAGAGTTCAAATCCTACCACAAGCGATGGAAATTGTTTACTTTGAAGTCATGATTTCTTCGTGGCTTTACCCTTCTCTGGTCTCCGCGTAGTGGGATCCGATGTCTAGTCCATTCGGGTTGTAAAAGTCCATTTCATGTACTTTTCTCTCTTGATGAATTTGATGTTGAAGTTGACATTATTGAACCAACTGATGATCGACGGACTTGATTGATTTGTCTCCCTTTGAACTCAATTTGTCGCTGGCCGCTTCGACTTATATCGAGCACATGACGTACTCGCCCTTAGCTGAAACCAATACCAGCTCGTGCTCTTGTTGTTGCCCTTGAGAGTTGACATTCACATTGATAATAACACTGATACTGTTATCGAGATCGTGCTTCATCCCGAGGTTCAGGTTCAGGTTCAAACCTTCTGTTGTTCGGCCGCCCTATGACAAGGTAACGGCAAAAAAAAAACAACAAAAAAACAGGTCCCCTGTGCAGTCTGTACATGTTAAAGCCCCCCAGCGTAGATCTCCAGCTGCTGTGAGCGTGCAAATCGCCGGTAATGTCCAATCTAGTTCGATTATTGCTAATTCAAAGAGAGGCAAAAGCCTAGATTCCATTAGATCGATGAATTCGTTTCACTTTGTTCAGGGACGACCTTGTAGGTAAGTTCAAGGCGATGTAGATCAATCGTCGACAGCATGTGGAATTAATTCACAAGGTGAGTTTGACAACTATTATGTAATAAATTCGTTGTATATAACTAGTAAAATGTAAAAGATACGCCTCAATGTAAAATAGCATGTTGTTGGCGAGGAAAAAGCATTTTCTGTATTGCCTGTCTGATACTTTAGTTCCATTGGGAGTCGTTAGTTCACTAATTTAATATACTGTTCACGATCTCTCAACTTTAGTTCCCTTGGAAGTCTTTAGTTCGCCAAAATTAAATAATGTTCACGATATCTCAACTGTAGTTCCCTTGAGAGTCATTAGTTCACTAACTTGACATACAATTCAGGATATCTAAACAATAGTTCCACTGAGATTCTTTATTTCTCTAACATGACATACGATTAACGGTCTCTCTCTCTCTCTTGGGTACGAGTCTGGATTTGCCAAATGTTTTTCCTGTCTAGCTTCTGGCACTTTCAGTCTCCCTCTCTTTTTATCCACATCAACGTCTTTCGCCTTTCACTGTTTCTTATCTGATGTTTTTTGCCCTTCCATTACACCTTGTGACATTCGACAAATTTGGGATTTTTTAAAAAATGTGCATCGTGGTAATATATACAGACATATGCGTTTATGAATATATGGTTACATGCGCATGCGTCTGTGCACATATGTTCAGTGTGCACACCCATAGTTCCAGATTTATGTGTCCGTATGGGTACGTAGAAACATTTTCCACGTGGTTAAACCTATTTGGAATTAATTCGTATAAACGTTTCCAGTGATAGTGGAGTCTGGGAGTCTAGAGAATTGTACCCACCTCCACATATTTTTAGAACCCTTCCCTTTTACTCTATTTCACACTTGTGTCCGCCCTGTCAGCCGGCCATATCAATTTCCGTCCAGTCTGTGCCTGACCGAGCTTCGTCCCACAGAGAAGTGACTTATTTACATTTTTGAGAGTGTTGAATTTTATCGCCATGTAGTTAGATTTATGTGCATATCCTTATTTATTTTTTGTGCTGTTTGTTGTTCCATCTGAAGGTCTTCTTGGCCGAAACGTCTTTCTACTTTTTTTATTTTGTTTCTCACCTACGTAAGACTATTATCATACACATTTTTCCTTTTTTTACATTTTTGATTACAGATCTTGTGACACTTCCCTATCAACATAACTTCCTTTCCATACTGAACTAATCAACTGCTACTTCATTTCCCCAACTTCATTAGTAACTATAGGATATATCCAGTTATTCAGTTTACTGATTTTGAGACAGACTTAAACACGTGTATTTTTCTTAGTGACTCACTGATTGGTTATGGTTATGGAAGGCCCGGTATGACTGCAAACGAATTAAAAGTCATAATTGCTCAACCACCAGTGGAATCATTCGAATTACTATCTCATCTCCCAAACAAAGAAAGGTAGTCGTAGTTCCCATCATAGCAGTCACAGCACACGCCAAAAGACATAAGGCGAAACCGCACAGAATGTGAACACAAACGTCTGTTCCCTGTCATACGATAACATCATTCATGGTAAACAATCGAAATATCAAAACACGATTAAAACTGATGAAACGCACAGCTCACGTTGTGCACAGAACACTTAACTCAGTAGCTCCTGCTACAAACCGGACTTGGATTATGAGGAAACTGCAACAAGGAACACTTTTCAGACATTGGCTTTTATTGGTTCCACCCGCCTATCCATCATATTGACCGGAAGTTCACGACCTCCTGAAAATGATGATCGTCATATTTTTTTTAATGTATAGCTGTCGATGATTTTAGGACATCGGTTTTGACTCCAAATTCGAACATATGAAATATGAGTCAATATATAACTCAATATTCAGAGAGATCGCAACTGGCTGCGCTCGACAGCAATGGTTCCAGCCTCTGACTAGGTCTGTTTTAATTAAAGGTTTCTTTATCTTCTTGCCAGAGCACGTGACGCAAGAGATAAGGAGCGTGCTGACAGACTTGCCATTTTGGCTGATGTTGAGTGCGGAACGCCAATGGAACAAACTGACATTCTGAATGCCCCCAGCGACGCTGGACAAAACAAAAGCGACTTTAAAAAATGACCCAGAATCCACGAATGAATGCACGAATACAATGTCAAGGTGGAAGATGCCAGATGGTAACGCTATGCAGGAATCCAAAAAGACGTATCAACCAACACAACACCAGTGTCGTTAGTTCACGAACGTTCGTTAGTCGATGAACGTTCGTTAGTTCACGAACGTTCGTTAGTCGATGAACGTTCGTTAGTTCATGAACGTTCGTTAGTCGATGAACGTTCGTTAGTTCATGAACGTTCGTTAGTCGATGAACGTTCGTTAGTTCATGAACGTTCGTTAGTCGATGAACGTTCGTTAGTTCATGAACATTCGTTAGTTCATGAACGTTCGTTAGTTCATGAACGTTCGTTAGTCGATGAACATTCGTTAGTTCATGAACGTGCGTTAGTTCATGAACGTTCGTTAGTCGATGAACATTCGTTAGTTCATGAACGTTCGTTAGTCGATGAACGTTCGTTAGTTCATGAACGTTCGTTAGTCGATGAACGTTCGTTAGTCGATGAACGTTCGTTAGTCGATGAACATTCGTTAGTCGATGAACGTTCGTTAGTTCATGAACGTTCGTTAGTTCATGAACATTCGTTAGTCGATGAACGTTCGTTAGTTCATGAACGTTCGTTAGTCGATGAACGTTCGTTAGTCGATGAACATTCGTTAGTCGATGAACGTTCGTTAGTTCATGAACGTTCGTTAGTTCATGAACATTCGTTAGTCGATGAACGTTCGTTAGTTCATGAACGTTCGTTAGTCGATGAACGTTCGTTAGTCGATGAACATTCGTTAGTCGATGAACGTTCGTTAGTTCATGAACGTTCGTTAGTCGATGAACATTCGTTAGTTCATGAACGTTCGTTAGTCGATGAACGTTCGTTAGTCGATGAACATTCGTTAGTCGATGAACGTTCGTTAGTTCATGAACGTTCGTTAGTTCATGAACGTTCGTTAGTCGATGAACGTTCGTTAGTCGATGAACATTCGTTAGTCGATGAACATTCGTTAGTCGATGAACGTTCGTTAGTTCATGAACGTTCGTTAGTCGATGAACGTTCGTTAGTCGATGAACATTCGTTAGTCGATGAACGTTCGTTAGTCGATGAACGTTCGTTAGTCGATGAACATTCGTTAGTCGATGAACGTTCGTTAGTTCATGAACATTCGTTAGTCGATGAACGTTCGTTAGTTCATGAACGTTCGTTAGTCGATGAACGTTCGTTAGTCGATGAACGTTCGTTAGTTCATGAACGTTCGTTAGTTCATGAACGTTCGTTAGTCGATGAACGTTCGTTAGTTCATGAACGTTCGTTAGTTCATGAACGTTCGTTAGTTCATGAACGTTCGTTAGTCGATGAACGTTCGTTAGTCGATGAACGTTCGTTAGTCGATGAACGTTCGTTAGTTCATGAACGTTCGTTAGTTCATGAACATTCGTTAGTCGATGAACGTTCGTTAGTTCATGAACGTTCGTTAGTTCATGAACATTCGTTAGTCGATGAACGTTCGTTAGTTCATGAACGTTCGTTAGTCGATGAACGTTCGTTAGTCGATGAACGTTCGTTAGTTCATGAACGTTCGTTAGTCGATGAACGTTCGTTAGTCGATGAACGTTCGTTAGTTCATGAACGTTCGTTAGTCGATGAACGTTCGTTAGTTCATGAACGTTCGTTAGTTCATGAACGTTCGTTAGTTCATGAACGTTCGTTAGTTCATGAACGTTCGTTAGTTCATGAACGTTCGTTAGTCGATGAACGTTCGTTATTTCATGAACGTTCGTTAGTTCATGAACGTTCGTTAGTTCATGAACGTTCGTTAGTCGATGAACGTTCGTTAGTCGATGAACGTTCGTTAGTCGATGAACGTTCGTTAGTCGATGAACGTTCGTTAGTTCATGAACGTTCGTTAGTCGATGAACGTTCGTTAGTTCATGAACGTTCGTTAGTCGATGAACATTCGTTAGTCGATGAACGTTCGTTAGTTCATGAACGTTCGTTAGTCGATGAACGTTCGTTAGTTCATGAACGTTCGTTAGTCGATGAACGTTCGTTAGTTCATGAACGTTCGTTAGTCGATGAACGTTCGTTAGTTCATGAACGTTCGTTAGTTCATGAACGTTCGTTAGTTCATGAACGTTCGTTAGTTCATGAACGTTCGTTAGTTCATGAACGTTCGTTAGTTCATGAACGTTCGTTAGTCGATGAACGTTCGTTAGTCGATGAACGTTCGTTAGTTCATGAACGTTCGTTAGTTCATGAACGTTCGTTAGTTCATGAACGTTCGTTAGTCGATGAACGTTCGTTAGTTCATGAACGTTCGTTAGTCGATGAACGTTCGTTAGTCGATGAACGTTCGTTAGTTCATGAACGTTCGTTAGTCGATGAACGTTCGTTAGTCGATGAACGTTCGTTAGTTCATGAACGTTCGTTAGTCGATGAACGTTCGTTAGTTCATGAACGTTCGTTAGTTCATGAACGTTCGTTAGTTCATGAACGTTCGTTAGTCGATGAACGTTCGTTAGTTCATGAACGTTCGTTAGTTCATGAACGTTCGTTAGTTCATGAACGTTCGTTAGTTCATGAACATTCGTTAGTCGATGAACGTTCGTTAGTTCATGAACGTTCGTTAGTTCATGAACGTTCGTTAGTCGATGAACGTTCGTTAGTTCATGAACGTTCGTTAGTCGATGAACGTTCGTTAGTTCATGAACGTTCGTTAGTCGATGAACGTTCGTTAGTTCATGAACGTTCGTTAGTTCATGAACGTTCGTTAGTTCATGAACGTTCGCTAGTTCATGAACGTTCGTTAGTTCATGAACGTTCGTTAGTTCATGAACATTCGTTAGTCGATGAACGTTCGTTAGTTCATGAACGTTCGTTAGTTCATGAACGTTCGTTAGTCGATGAACGTTCGTTAGTTCATGAACGTTCGTTAGTCGATGAACGTTCGTTAGTTCATGAACGTTCGTTAGTCGATGAACGTTCGTTAGTTCATGAACGTTCGTTAGTTCATGAACGTTCGTTAGTCGATTAACGTTCGTTAGTCGATGAACGTTCGTTAGTCGATGAACGTTCGTTAGTCGATGAACGTTCGTTAGTTCATGAACGTTCGTTAGTTCATGAACATTCGTTAGTCGATGAACGTTCGTTAGTTCATGAACGTTCGTTAGTTCATGAACGTTCGTTAGTTCATGAACGTTCGTTAGTTCATGAACGTTCGTTAGTTCATGAACGTTCGTTAGTCGATGAACGTTCGTTAGTTCATGAACGTTCGTTAGTTCATGAACGTTCGTTAGTTCATGAACGTTCGTTAGTTCATGAACGTTCGTTAGTTCATGAACGTTCGTTAGTTCATGAACGTTCGTTAGTCGATGAACGTTCGTTAGTTCATGAACGTTCGTTAGTTCATGAACGTTCGTTAGTCGATGAACGTTCGTTAGTTCATGAACGTTCGTTAGTTCATGAACGTTCGTTAGTCGATGAACGTTCGTTAGTTCATGAACGTTCGTTAGTTCATGAACGTTCGTTAGTCGATGAACGTTCGTTAGTTCATGAACGTTCGTTAGTTCATGAACGTTCGTTAGTCGATGAACGTTCGTTAGTTCATGAACGTTCGTTAGTCGATGAACGTTCGTTAGTCGATGAACGTTCGTTAGTTCATGAACGTTCGTTAGTCGATGAACGTTCGTTAGTTCATGAACGTTCGTTAGTCGATGAACGTTCGTTAGTCGATGAACGTTCGTTAGTTCATGAACGTTCGTTAGTCGATGAACGTTCGTTAGTCGATGAACGTTCGTTAGTCGATGAACGTTCGTTAGTCGATGAACGTTTGTTAGTCGATGAACGTTCGTTAGTTCATGAACGTTCGTTAGTCGATGAACGTTCGTTAGTCGATGAACGTTCGTTAGTCGATGAACGTTCGTTAGTTCATGAACGTTCGTTAGTCGATGAACGTTCGTTAGTCGATGAACGTTCGTTAGTCGATGAACGTTCGTTAGTCGATGAACGTTCGTTAGTTCATGAACGTTCGTTAGTCGATGAACATTCGTTAGTTCATGAACGTTCGTTAGTCGATGAACGTTCGTTAGTCGATGAACGTTCGTTAGTTCATGAACGTTCGTTAGTCGATGAACGTTCGTTAGTCGATGAACGTTCGTTAGTCGATGAACGTTCGTTAGTTCATGAACGTTCGTTAGTTCATGAACGTTCGTTAGTTCATGAACGTTCGTTAGTCGATGAACGTTCGTTAGTCGATGAACGTTCGTTAGTTCATGAACGTTCGTTAGTCGATGAACGTTCGTTAGTCGATGAACGTTCGTTAGTCGATGAACGTTCGTTAGTTCATGAACGTTCGTTAGTCGATGAACGTTCGTTAGTTCACGAACGTTCGTTAGTCGATAAACGTTCGTTAGTTCACGAACGTTCGTTAGTCGATGAACGTTCGTTAGTCGATGAACGTTCATTAGTCGATGAACGTTCGTTAGTCGATGAACGTTCATTAGTCGATGAACGTTCGTTAGTCGATGAACGTTCGTTAGTCGATGAACGTTCGTTAGTCGATGAACGTTCGTTAGTCGATGAACGTTCGTTAGTCGATGAACGTTCGTTAGTCGATGAACGTTCGTTAGTCGATGAACGTTCGTTAGTTCATGAACGTTCGTTAGTCGATGAACGTTCGTTAGTTCATGAACGTTCGTTAGTCGATGAACGTTCGTTAGTTCATGAACGTTCGTTAGTTCATGAACGTTCGTTAGTCGATGAACGTTCGTTAGTCGATGAACGTTCGTTAGTTCATGAACGTTCGTTAGTTCATGAACGTTCGTTAGTTCATGAACGTTCGTTAGTTCATGAACGTTCGTTAGTTCATGAACGTTCGTTAGTTCATGAACGTTCGTTAGTCGATGAACGTTCGTTAGTTCATGAACGTTCGTTAGTTCATGAACGTTCGTTAGTCGATGAACGTTCGTTAGTTCATGAACGTTCGTTAGTCGATGAACGTTCGTTAGTTCATGAACGTTCGTTAGTCGATGAACGTTCATTAGTTCATGAACGTTCGTTAGTTCATGAACGTTCGTTAGTCGATGAACGTTCGTTAGTTCATGAACGTTCGTTAGTTCATGAACGTTCGTTAGTTCATGAACGTTCGTTAGTTCATGAACGTTCGTTAGTTCATGAACGTTCGTTAGTCGATGAACGTTCGTTAGTTCATGAACGTTCGTTAGTTCATGAACGTTCGTTAGTCGATGAACGTTCGTTAGTTCATGAACGTTCGTTAGTCGATGAACGTTCGTTAGTTCATGAACGTTCGTTAGTCGATGAACGTTCGTTAGTTCATGAACGTTCGTTAGTTCATGAACGTTCGTTAGTTCATGAACGTTCGTTAGTTCATGAACGTTCGTTAGTTCATGAACGTTCGTTAGTTCATGAACGTTCGTTAGTTCATGAACGTTCGTTAGTTCATGAACGTTCGTTAGTCGATGAACGTTCGTTAGTTCATGAACGTTCGTTAGTTCATGAACGTTCGTTAGTCGATGAACGTTCGTTAGTTCATGAACGTTCGTTAGTCGATGAACGTTCGTTAGTTCATGAACGTTCGTTAGTCGATGAACGTTCGTTAGTTCATGAACGTGCGTTAGTTCATGAACGTTCGTTAGTCGATGAACGTTCGTTAGTTCATGAACGTTCGTTAGTTCATGAACGTTCGTTAGTCGATGAACGTTCGTTAGTTCATGAACGTTCGTTAGTTCATGAACGTTCGTTAGTCGATGAACGTTCGTTAGTCGATGAACGTTCGTTAGTTCATGAACGTTCGTTAGTCGATGAACGTTCGTTAGTTCATGAACGTTCGTTAGTCGATGAACGTTCGTTAGTCGATGAACGTTCGTTAGTCGATGAACGTTCGTTAGTTCACGAACGTTCGTTAGTCGATGAACGTTCGTTAGTTCATGAACGTTCGTTAGTCGATGAACGTTCGTTAGTTCATGAACGTTCGTTAGTTCATGAACGTTCGTTAGTCGATGAACGTTCGTTAGTCGATGAACGTTCGTTAGTCATGAACGTTCGTTAGTCGATGAACGTTCGTTAGTCGATGAACGTTCGTTAGTCGATGAACGTTGAGGAATATACTCGAGACCTGAGCACTTATAGACTTGTCTGATGTTCAATACGGATGACCTGTCGACTAAACTAACGTTAACTAAACTAACGTACACTAAACTAACGTAAACTAAACTAACGTAAACTAAACTAACGTAAACTAAACTAACGTAAACTAAACTAAACTAATTTAATAATCGTGTTCATCTTTAAGTAACATTTTTTTATTTATTTATTTCTTTTTGTTTGTCATTCGCCAGCTTTTACCTCTGACGAAGTCCCTAGAGACTAGCAACTGAATTTTGCGGGTTAATCCGTTTTTCCATAGCAGCCGCACAGGCAGATAACTCTTCGGAGGTACTCATATTTTTTCCGTCCAAGAGTAACCGACGTTTCAAGCCGGGCCTGGCTTCTGAGACCAGAGAAATCATAAATCAAACGTCCCAACTGATGCAGCCAGGATTTGAACCCACAACCTCTCTGTCTCGAGGCCGGCGTCTTGCCTCGATACCAACCAGGTTCCCCAAGCTCATATTAACGGTGATAAATCATTTCTTTCTTTCGTTCACCCTAACACGTTTACTGTGATGACTGTTTCAAAAGAAAGAGCAGCAGTCAGCTCAAGACCATCAACATCTTCATATAAAGTTCGTGTGTAGAAACATGAGCACTGTCAGCGTGGGGCAGGTTTGAGACAAACGTTCCGCTTGTATAGAACCGGTGCTTTAGTTAGTTAGCTAGTTAGTTCGTTAGCTAGTTAGTTAGTTAGTTAGCTAGTTTATTAGTTAGTTAGTTATTTAGTTAGCTAGCTTGTTAGTTGGTTAGTTAGCTAGTTATATAGTTAGCAAGCCAGTTAGTTAGTTACTTGTTACTTAGTTAGCTAGTTAGTTAGTTAGCTAGTTATTAGTTAACTAGCTAGTTAGTTAGCTAGTTATTTAGTTAGCTAGTTAGTTAGTTAGCTAGTTATTTTGTTACATAGTTATTTAGTTAGCTAGTTATGTAGTTAACTATTTAGTTAGTTAGCTACTTAGTTAGTTAAATTGTTATTTAGCTAGCTAGTTAGTTAGTTAGATAGTTATTTAGTTAGCTAGTTAGTTAGTTAGCTAGCTAGTTAACTAGTTATTTAGTTGGCTAGTTATTTAGTTAGCTAGTTATTTAGTTAGCTAGTTAGTTAGTTATCTATTTATTTAGTTAGTTTTTTTATTTAGTTAGCTAGTTAGTTAGTTATTTAGTTAGTTAGTTAGCTAGTTATTTAGTTAGCTAGTTATTTAGTTAGCTAGTTAGCTAGTTATTTAGCTAGTTATTTAGCTTGCTAGTTAGTTAGTTTGCTAGTTGTTTAGTTAGCTAGTTAGTTAGCTAGTTATTTAGTTAGCATGTTATTTAGTTACCTAGTTATTTAGTTAGCTAGTTATTTAGTTAATTAGTTAATTAGTTAGCTAGTTATTTAGTTAGCTAGTTATTTAGTTATCTAGTTATATAGTTAGCTAGTTATTTAGCTAGCTAGTTATTTAGTTAGTTAGTTAGCTAGCTATTTATTTAGTTAGCTAGTTAGTTATTTAATTACCTAGTTATTTAGTTAGTTAGTTAGGTAGTTAGTTAGTTAGCTAGTTATTTAGTTAGCTAGTTATTTAGTTATTTAGTTAGCTAGCTAATTATTTAGTTAGCTAGTTATTTAGTTAGCTAGCTAGTTATTTAGTTAGCTAGTTATTTAAGTAGCTAGTTAGTTAGTTTGTTTGTTTGTTATTTAGTTATCTATTTATTTAATTAGTTAGCTAGCTATTTATTTAGTTAGCTAATTAGTTATTTAGTTAGCTAGTTATTAAGTTAGTTAGCTAGTTAGCTAGTTATTTAATTAGCTAGTTATTTAGTAAGCTAGTTAGTTATGTTATTTAGTTAGCTAGTAATTTAGTTGACTAGTTATATAGTTAGCTAGTTATTTAGTTAGCTAGTTATTTAGTTAGTTAGTTAGCTAACTATTTATTTAGTTAGCTAGATAGTTATTTAATTAGCTAGTTATTTAATTAGTTAGGTAGTTAGTTAGTTAGCTAGTTATTTAGTTAGCTAGTTATTTAGTTAGCTAGTTATTTAGTTAGCTAGTTATTTAGTTAGCTTGCTAGTTATTTAGTTAGCTAGTTATTTAAGTTTCTAGTTAGTTAGTTAGCTAGTTATTTAGTTAGCTAGTTATTTAGTTAGCTAGCTAGTTATTTAGTTAGCTAGTTATTTAGTTAGCTAGCTAGTTATTTAGTTAGCTAGTTATTTAAGTAGCTAGTTAGTTAGTTTGTTTGTTTGTTATTTAGTTATCTGTTTATTTAATTAGTTAGCTAGCTATTTATTTAGTTAGGTAATTAGTTATTTAGTTAGCTAGTTATTAATTTAGTTAGTTAGTTAGCTAGTTATTTAGTTAGTTAGTTATTTAGTTAGCTAGTTATTTAGTTAGCTAGTTAGTAAGATATTTAGTTAGCTAGTTATTTAATTATTCAGCTATTTATTTAGTTAGCTAGTTAGTTAGTTAGTTTGTTAGTTAGTTAGCTAGTTATTTAGTTAGCCAGTTAGTTAGTTAGCTAGATAGTTAGTTAGCTAGTTAGTTAGTTAGCTAGTTATTTAGTTAGCTAAATAATTAGTTAGCTAGTTATTTAGTTATCTAGTTAGTTAGTTAGCTAGTTATTTAGTTATCTAGTTATTTAGTTAGCTAGTTAGTTAATTAGCAAATTATTTAGTTAGCTAGTTATCTAGTTAGCTAGTTATTTAGAAAGCTATATAGTTAGCTATTTATTTAGTTAGCTAGCTAGTTAGTTAGGTTGTTTTTTTAGTTAGCTAGTTATTTAGTTAACTAGTTATTTAGTTAGATAGTTATTTAGATAGCTAGCTAGTTATTTTGTTAGTTAGCTAGTTATTTAGTTAGCTAGTAATTTAGTTAGCTAGTTTGTTAATTAGCTAGTTATTTAATTAGTTAGCTAGTTAGTTAGTTAGCTAGTTATTTAGTTAGCTAGTTATTTAGTTAGCTATTTGGCTAATTAGTTAGTTAGCTAGTTATTTAGTTAGCTAGTTAGTTAGTTAGCTAGTTATTTAGTTATTTAGTTATTTAGTTAGCTAGTTAGTTAGTTAGCAAGTTATTTAGTTAGCTAGTTATCTAGTTAGCTAGTTATTTAGATAGCTATATAGTTAGCTATTTATTTAGTTAGCTAGCTTGTTAGTTAGGTAGTTTTTTAGTTAGCTAGTTATTTAGTTAACTAGTTATTTAGTTAGCTAGTTATTTAGTTAGCTAGCTAGTTATTTAGTTAGTTAGCTAGTTATTTAGTTATCTAGTAATTTAGTTAGCTAGTTTTTTAATTAGCTAGTTATTTAATTAGTTAGCTAGTTAGTTAGTTAGCTAGTTATTTAGTTAGCTAGTTATTTAGTTAGCTATTTGGCTAGTTAGTTAGTTAGCTAGTTTTTTAGTTAGTTAGTTAGCTAGTTAGTTGGTTATTTATTCAATTAGCTACGTAGTTAGCTAGCTATTTAATTAATTAGTTAGTTAGTTAATTAGTTAGCTACTTAGTTAGTTCATTAGTTTGTTAGTTAATTAGTTAGCTAGTTAGTTAGTTCAATAGTTAGTTAGTTATTTCGTCAGCTAATAAGTTAGTTCATTAGTTAGTTAGTTATTCAGCTAGTTAGTTCATTAGTTATTTAGTTAGTTAACTAGTTAGCTAGTTAGCTAGTTAGTTAGTTACCTAGTTAGTTAGTTAGTTAGTTATTTAGTACGTTAGTTAGCAAGTTAGTTATTCAATTAGCTACGTAGTTAGCTAGCTCATTAGTTAGTTCATTAGGTAATTAGTTAGCTAGTTAGTTAGTTTATTAGTTAGTTAGTTAAGTAATTAGTTAGATAGTTAGTTAATTAGTTACTTAGTTATTTAGATAATTAGTTAGTTAATTAGTTACTTAGTTAGTTAACTATTATTTATTTAGTTAGCTAGTTAACTATTTAGTTATTTAATTTGTTAGTTAGCTAGTTAGTTAGTTAATCAGTTAGCTTTTTATTTAATAAGTT
The DNA here is from genome assembly GCA_032433765.1 of Megaustenia siamemsis. Taxonomy (NCBI): domain Eukaryota; kingdom Metazoa; phylum Mollusca; class Gastropoda; order Stylommatophora; family Ariophantidae; genus Megaustenia; species Megaustenia siamemsis. The sequence goes on from JAVIAB010000107.1 coordinate 13,600,913, forward strand.
AGTTAATTAGTTAGTTAGTTAGTTGGTTGGTTGGTTGGTTGGTTGGTTGGTTAGCTAGTTAGTTAGTTGGTTGGTTGGTTGGTTGGTTGGTTGGTTGGTTGGCTGGTTGGTTTTTTTTTGGTTGGTTGGTTGGTTGGTTGGTTGGTTGGTTGGTTGGTTGGTTGGTTAGTTAGTTAGTTAGCTTGTTTGTTTATTTGTTTGTGTGTTCCTCTCGGGTCGGTAACAACACACAAACCAAACCATAACTCTCCAAGTCTTACGATTGACTGCCAAATCTTGTAGGTTTTATTTTGTTCTCTGTGACCTATAGTTCGACCCTCCTTGTTATGATCATTGGATCATGTGAAAACAATAACTTGATATAGCCTGTAAAATTGCTGAACGAAACTAATGTGCTGGAAAGTACAAATGTCAAGCCTATAAATTTATAATTAACTTGCTATTAACATTTAATACTTGGGCACAATATAATAACATCAGATGGAAGCTGCGCCATAGAAATAAAAAGCAGAATAATTCAGATCAAAATAGCATTACAGAAAGTGAAAAACGTTATATGCAACAAGTCTATATCAATAGAAGTGAGAAAGAGGCTGCTATATAGAGCCAATTCTGACCTATGGAGCGAATCATGGACAGTAGACAAACAAATGACTATTAGAGGCTGCAGAGATGTGATTTCTCAGAAGAATGGTGAGAGTTCCATGTACAGCTAAAAAGACCAACGAGGATATTCTCAAAGATGCCAACACAAAAAGGGAGCTCCTAAAAAACATCAGAAAGAAACAATCAACATTTTTCGGGCACATCATGAGAAGATAACAATTGGAATACTTGTTTTCAACTGGCAAAATATAGGGAAAAGGAGATCGAGGACGACAAAGATTTAAGATACTAGATAGCTTGGTGGCATGGCTTGGAAAACAGTCAACAACAGAATTGATAGGATGCGCAGTGGATAGACGGACAGGGTCGCCTACGCCAACCGGTGTGGCACATGATGATGATGATTAACATTAAGCTGTCATATATTTTCTGAAGGCAATATTTTTAAGTTTCATGAAATTGAAGACATATTAAATGGCCTTGTCTTTTTTAACTTAACAAAAATTATGAGAACAATGATCGTGTTTTGTTTTTAACGAAAATGTTAATGGGTTGTTAATAAAGTGATAAAGATTGCAACGTTAATTTGTATTACATTGATAAAGATTGCAATGTTAATTTATAGTACATTGATAAAGATTGCAATGTTAATTTGTATTACATTGATAAAGATTACAATGCTAATTTGTATTACATTGATAAAGATTGTAATATTAATTTGTTTTTCAAATCGGCAGACCTAAACTACGATATAGAGATATCTGTAAATCATCTCTGAATGACTTCTCCATCTGTGAAAATAATTGGGAACATCTGACAAGTGATCGCACATCATGGAGAGCATGTATAAGGAATGGTATAACATCATTTGAGACTGTACTAAGGCAAAACTTAGAAGAGAAAAGACTCATGAAAAGGGGTGAAAAACATTGTGGATCAGTGGGTCTGACTTGTTCATTCTGTGGCCATGTGTGTTTGTCAAACATTTGTAGAATTAGCCACGAGAGAAGCTGTTCGACAAAAACAAAACCTCAAAAAAATACACAATAGCCTCCACTAGACCGTCTGACAAGACGAAAAGGGCCATATAATTAATTTGTATAACATTGATAAAGGGACCCCGATAGCTCAGTGGTTAGTGAACTGGACTACAAAGGACAAGAGGTAGGGTTCGATCTCAACCAACGGTTTCCACGTTCACCCAGCCTTAAATGAGTACCGGATTTTTTTCTGGGAAAGTAAAGCGGCACGAGCGTGATACCGACCACATTACCCCAAAAATCATGTGCTGAAGGTCTGTAAAATGTATGGTCACTAACACCATATTCCCTATACGCCACTTGGCGTGACGGGGGCTCTTTACGTTACAACTACTTTACGTTACAACTACTTTACTTTACAACTACTTTACGTTACAACTACTTTACGTTACAACTACTTTACTTTGCAACTACTTTACTTTACAACTACTTTACGTTACAACTACTTTACTTTACAACTACTTTACGTTACAACTACTTTACTTTACAACTATTTTACGTTACAACTACTTTACTTTACAACTACTTTACGTTACAACTACTTTACGTTACAACTACTTTACTTTACTTGACATAAGACTTGATAAAGATTGCTATGCTGATGTATCCTTTATCAGCGTCCACCACTTAAGCGGCCGTGGGTGTGCTGTGTGTCTGGTTTACAGTGCAGCTGCAATAACTGCAGGGGTTACATGGCATACCCGACTGGGAGGGTGGCTGGGTTTGTGTGTGGGTAGGTGTGTTTGTGTGGGTGTGTGTATGGATGATGAGTGTGTATGTGTAATCCCCCCCCACTCCCCTTCCCCTTGCCCTCCATTGGCGGCAAATGTATAAAAAAATCCTAACCTATATACGAGATAGTTCACAGAATCATCACTACATGAGGATTTCTTATGAAGGATAACAGAATCATCACTACATGAGGATTTCTTATGAAGGATACACAGAATCATCACTACATGAGGATTTCTTATGAAGGATACACAGAATCATCACTACATGAGGATTTCTTATGAAGGATACACAGAATCATCACTACATGAGGATTTCTTATGAAGGATACACAGAATCATCACTACATGAGGGTTTCTTATGAAGTATATACAAGACTTTAAATTGTCATTACTTTCAATGTTTTCCCCATATCACCCCCACAGATTAGAAAAACACTTCTCCCACTGACAATTTTAAAATTAAAGAAACACTGTATAGCTGTGACCCGGATACGGGTATATATTCTTACCTGCTTAACAGGTATGCTCGGGCTGTGTTCGTTATTGTCCTACTCTTTTCGACTTGTAACTGCCTTTTTCACAACAGATATAATGTTTCGGCCACATAACAAGACAAAAAGAACTAACAATGACTCAAAGTGCCATAAACAAACGCTACAAAAAAGCCCAGATTAAGAGTAAGACCGAGAAAGAGATGGATAAAGGGAATACTAGAGTCACTAGGAAGGATATCACCAGAAAAGGCAACAGAAGAACAAAGAATCGCAGATTGCAGCTCCCCTCGACGCCAATGGTATAGAAGGAAGGATAAAAGAAGAAAAAAGAAGAAGAACTGCCTTTTAACTCTTGTTTCTCACCAAATATCCGATAGGACTAGACATCAGATTTCACAACTAAAATACCTGGGGAAGGTAAAGCCACAAAGGAAAAACAACTTCCAAGAAATAAATTCCTACCGCATGTGGCAGGGTTCGATCCGTAACCTGCTTGTCCAGAGATGGACGCCTTACATAGAAACCACAAGCGCCACCCCTCTCCCGATTAACTTGACAGCTTGTATTAAATTAACAAATAGTGTAAGCCGATGTTCTACAGATATAGCAAAGATTGCAATATTGATATTTCGTTACGAAGATTGTAATTTAAAAGTTGATTAAGTTGACTAGGGCTGTAATGTTGATGTTAAAATTACGTTCGTAGAGAATGTAATGTTCGTGTTAAAAATAAACCACTTCAACAATTATTAGTTTCGCCTATCTAGGTAGATTTTAATGTTGTTGGTTTATAAAGTTAAAAAAATTGTACAAAGTTGATGTCTTTTTAACTTAATATAGATTATAATGTTGATGGATTATTAGGTTAACATTACAACGAAGCCATTGTTTAATTTTTCAAAGATTTGTTAATATGTTGTTATGTTTGAAAACTTGCAATGTTGATGTTTTATTACGTTACCGTCTACTTAGACAGATTGTAAAGTTGATGTTTTGTGAAGTTATTGTCTATTTAGAGAGATTGTAAAGTTTATGTTTTATGAAGTTATCGTCTACTTAGACAGATTGTAAAGTTGATGCTTTATGAAGTTATCGTCTACTTAGACAGATTGTAAAGTTGATGTTTTGTGAAGTTATCGTCTACTTAGACAGATTGTAAAGTTGATGTTTTATGAAGTTATCGTCTACTTAGACAGATTGTAAAGTTGATGTTTTATGAAGTTATCGTCTACTTAGACAGATTGTAAAGTTGATGTTTTATGAAGTTATCGTCTACTTAGACAGATTGTAAAGTTAATGTTTTATGAAGTTATTGTCTACTTAGAGAGATTGTAAAGTTGATGTTTTGTGAAGTTATTGTCTGCTTAGACAGACTGTAAAGTTGTTGTTTTATATTGTTATTGTCTACTTAGACAGATTGTAAAGTTGATGTTTTGTGAAGTTATTGTCTACTTAGACAGATTGTAAAGTTGATGTTTTGTGAAGTTATCGTCTACTTTGATTGTAACGTTGATGTTTTGTGAAGTTATCGCCTACTTAGACAGATTGTAAAGTTGATGTTTTATTAAGTTAGCGCCTACTTTGATTGTAACGTTGATGTTTTATTAAGTTATCTCCTACTTAGACAGATTGTAAAGTTGATGTTTTATTAAGTTATCTCCTACTTAGACAGATTGTAAAGTTGATGTTTTATTAAGTTATCTCCTACTTAGACAGATTGTAAAGTTGATGTTTTATTAAGTTATCTCCTACTTAGACAGATTGTAAAGTTGATGTTTTATTAAGTTATCTCCTACTTAGACAGATTGTAAAGTTGATGTTTTATTAAGTTATCGCCTACTTAGATAGGTTCTAAGGTTGATGTTTTATGAAGTTATCGCCTACTTAGATAGATTGTAAAGTTGATGTTTTGTCATGCTATCGCCTACTTATATAGATTGTAAAGTTGATGATATGTCAAGTTATCGCCTACTTAGATAGATTGTAAAGTTGATGTTTTATAAAGTTAACACAATTTACAGTGTTGATGCTCGTTTAACTTAATATTGATTAAATGTTGATTTCCTGTTGAGTTGCAAATGTTACAAAATAATGATGTTCTATTAAGCTCGCAATGAGTTGTTGTTGTTCTTGTTCTCCATTCTTAGCGTTCCTTGCGTTAAGTGGGCGCAGAAGTGTCGTTTTTCTATTTAACGACATAGTCACGATATCTGCCCCTTTCAACCCGACACATCCGTCTTCGGCATGGGTGGATAGATTTGCTTAACAATGGTTGCATGGACAGCACCATTTATAACCTACTCATTTCCACTTTAAATTGTCAAAATGTTTTTTAACGTGCGTGAGTGCACACGGGATCTCCTATTGTCGCGGATTTCACAGAAGGCTAGAAATGGTATCTCACTACCCAGATACCATGGGAGGTTAAAGCTACGAAGAAACTAAGGGTTAAACTTTTTTTTTTAATTTCCACCATCTGTGAAGGAAATTGACATTCTTGTTCAGAAGCCGGCGTCTTACCCCTACACCACCCAGCCTCCCTCATGGAGTTGTTGTTTTACTACGTTTGAAAAATTGTAATTTTGACATTTTATTAAGTTGATAAGGTTTTTAATGGTGATATTTTACTGAGTTGACAAGGAATGTAATGTTGATGTTTTACTGAGTTCAGAAGGAATGTAATGTTGACATTTTACTGAGTTGACAAGGAATGTAGTGTAGATGTTTTGTTATGTTAAAAAATTATAATGTTGATGTTTTATTGATTTGTCAAGGAATGTAATGTAACAGTAAGCTATTGAAAGCATGTGGGCAGGTAACTTAGTTGTTACCCGCTTTTCAATAGACTATAGCAGTGACAAATAGTAGCGACCAGCAGTAATTTAAGTATGGTAATTTTCCAGAAACAACAAAGCTAGGAGTATAAGTTCAAGTATGGGTAGCACACAGAAGTGGGGAAGAAGGTAAGGTAGAATTACTGGACGACACGATGAGAGTTAGGCCCATGGAGATTTCCATGCGGGTTTTCACAACAACGTGTGAAAGTGACCATCACGCAAATAGCAAGCGTTTACCCCATGACTTTGGCCCGTCTGATAAATAAGGTGTTTTCATCAAACCAGGAGAGGTCAGAGTCGTATGAAAATAAGCTGTTATTGTCAAAGTCTTGGACAGTTGAGACACAAGAGTTCAGATCTCGGACACGAATATGCAGGTGACCAGAAGAGCGCAAGTCACTTGGCAGCAGCTGATTGGCTGCTGAGTCTCAGGTGAAAGAGATTAGTTGGGTATTTAAACTCCTACACAATAGGTTTAGACAGCAGTTAGAAGCAGTTAGGAACAGTTAGGAAACAAAACAGTTAGGAAGAGTTCAGTTCAGTTCAGAATGTAGACTAAGTAAGCTTATTCCGGCTTCGGCCGAACTGCTGAAGGCAGTTAGTTAGAAGTTAAGTAGAACTAGAAGTGTTAGAATAAGAAGCTAGCAAGTTAGATCACAAGTAATTAATTTTAATAAATTTTCTTGATGTAGCAAAGTCAGTTAGGAATCTTCAATTGTAGTTATAAGTCAGTTGAGAGATTATTATTAAGACAGTTGAGAAGTTATTAGTAGAAGTTGATGAGAATATGAACTTTAGTGCTGTGAAAGTGTTTTTGAAAGGTTCCCAGAGTTGTGTTTCACATATCATCAAGTAAGTTGAATAATGTTGTATTAAAATGTGCACTTGGAACGGACCATAGTCACCGGCGGTAACCTCGGGAAGTTCCGAATTAATGAACATTAATTTAAGATAAGTGCATTCACCACTAACAGATCATTTGGTAGAAAGAAATCAATAAACTGATTATCATTATGTATTCAAGAAAGACTATGTCATGAATTACCTGTTATGTGTGTTGGTCAACTAAAAAGCAATGTGCTGTGCTCTCAAGTTATACAAGTTATAATATAAAAGAAACAAGAAATAATAAATATACTATCACAGTAATGTTGATGTTTTACTGAGTTGACAAGAAATGTATTGTTGATGTTTTGTTAAGTAAAAAATTGTAATGTTGATGTTTTATTGAGTTGTCAAGGAGTGTAATGTTGATGTTTTATTAAGTTAAATAATTGTAATGTTGATATTTTATAGAGTTGACAAGGAATATAATGTTGATGTTTTATTGAGTTGACCAGGAATGTAATGTTGATGTTTACTATGAATCACAACACATCATGTTTTTTATCTAGTACCTGGAAAGAGCGGAGATCTTGTGCGCCAGAAGTGGATGACAGATGGCCAGGTACCTCTCCACGGTGAAGGCCGTTATGGTTAGCACTGAGGCGTATGACGTTGACTCTAGCATACTTTGGCGCAGGTAGCACAAGACCTCGCCTAGTCGCCACGGATAAGCTTCCCATATAGAGTACAGCTCTGGCGGAAGACCTGCGAAGTGAAGGCAGAATTACAAGTAAATTTACTTCTTTAGTTCGAACAAGCCTACAATACAAGTTGAAAGCCATTGTCAAGTCGCATGTACTTTCCAGAACGATGTATTCACTCTGCACAGCCCGTCTAAAAAAAATTATGTCTCTAGCCAGACTACCAACTTCTGCTGTTGTCATGTTCAAGGCAAACTTAATGTTTTCAAACCACCTTCTTCTTCTCTGCCCCTGATGTGTCGTCTAGAAACCATACCTTTCATTATTGTTCTTTGCAGCCCGCTGTGTCTTTTGACGTGGTCATAGTATTTTAATTGCCTCTGTAGAATGGTGTTTATAAGCCAGTTCTTTTTCATGTTTAAATCTTGTAAAGTCTTCATTGCTCTTTTTCACTATCGAAGGTATTTTAAGAATTTTTCTGTAGCATTTTGTTTCGAATGAATCTATTTTCTTCCTTGCTATTTGCGAGATTGTCCTTGATTCACAACTGTATGTTCGTATCGGGAACATACACGCCCTCGATACATTTTATTTTACTGTCATATTTGTATTGAGTAAATATGTTCTTCCTGTCATTTACGGTTTTGTGCTGCCGTTGCTAATCTTCTTTTGATCTCTTTCTGGCAGTCTCCATTGTTAGTTACTACAGATCCCAGATGTTGATAGTTTGTTACAATTTCAAATTCTTTACTGTTGATGATGATTTTGGATTGGCTATTTGTTTTGTCAATGGACATTATCTAAGTTTTCTGTTTGTTTAGATAGAGGCTTTGCTCTTCAATGTATTTTTTTACACACTCAATTGTCTCTTTTAATCCTTCTGCCCTGTTTGAAAGGAGAACTGTGTCATCAGCGTATCTGAGTTCTAGAATTATGTTTCACAAATCTGTCATTGTTTCTGACATTTCTCATGACGTTCTTATCAGAGATGTTGAACATGTATAGAGAGAGAATGCATCACCGCTGCCTCACCCATTTTTTGTACTTCAAACCAAATCGATGTTTCGTCTGCTATTCTGATAGCTGCTTGCTGTTCGTGATAAAGTAAAAAAGTAAAGTACCCCCGACACGCCAAGTGGCGTACAGGAAATATGGTGTTAGTGACAATAAATTTTACAGACCTTCGGCACATGATTTTTGGGGTAATAATGTGGTCTGTATTACGCCCGTGTTGCTTTACTTTCCCAGAAAAAAAAAATCCAGTACCCATTAAAGGCTGGGTGAACCGGAGCCGTCGGTTGGGATTGAACCCTACATCTTGTCCTTTGTAGTCCAGTTCACTAACCACTGAGCTATCGCGACTCCCTTCGTGATATAGTGATCCGATAATTTGTATTAGGTGTGTTGGAAAACCCTATATCTTTCATGACGTTCCACAGATTCTGATGTTGTATGCAGGCCAAAAGCCTTGTTAATATCAATGAAACATATTACTTCGACGAATGTAACACAACCAAATATGCGTTTACATTACCAACTGTATGTTTTGTGTTGTGCGATAATATATCGGCAATTACATTTTATTTTCCCACAATATTAGTTTATTCGATGGATCATCCCCATTGTACATCAGACGCGTTCGAATCTGAGCTCGTTTGTGCCCCCAGATCTCTTCCCAATATGTTCCTCAGTTTATGGAGACTAACGATTCCAGGTCTGAATTTTTTTGTTTGTTATTCTTGTGTCGCCAAGGTTAGGATTTCTTTCTGACATTCCGTTTATTTATTTCTTTCAGTTTAGAATAAAATGTATATAAAAGTTTGAAATTGAAGGCCCTTTCCTTCTTTTTTTCTTTCCTTCTTTCTTTCTTGTTTTCTTTCTTTCTTTCCTTCCTTCCTCCCTGTCTGCCTTCCTTCCTTTCTTCTTTCCTGCCTCCCTCTCTACCTCCCTTCGTTCCTTCCTTCCTCCCTTCCTTCCCTCCCTTCGTTCCTTCCTTTCTTCCTTCCTTCCCTCCCTCCTTCCCTTCCTCCCTCCCTTCTGCCTTCCTTCCTTCCTTCCTTCCTTCCTTCCTCCCCCCTCCTTCCTTTCTTCCTTCCTTCCCTCCCTTATTCCTTCCTTCCCTCCCTCCTTCCTTTCCTCCCTCCTTCCTTTCCTCCCTCCTTCCCTCCCTTCATCCCTCTCTCCTTCCCTGCTTCCCTCCGTCCTTCACTCCTTTCTTCCTGACTTCCTTTCTTCTTTCTTTCTAACATTCACCCAACGATTATTTTCTTCTCCAAAGACGTCCGGAACAAAGGACGTCAATTTGGTGAAGACGTGTTATTGTTAACATTATGCTGTGTTGTTTTCGGCTTTCGACCCATCACATCCGACGTTAGTGCAACAAGTTCATAATTTCAGGTGAGATTATTCTGACCAAAACAAGAAAATAAAGCCCCCCCCCCCCCCCCCCCCCAAAAAAAAAAAAAAAAAAAAAAATTACATTTGGCTCAGCTATAACAAAACAAAAAATAATAATAATAATTTGATTAGAAAATTTGTTTCAATTATTGCAGAACAAACATGACAATATCTAATTACCACAAAAATAAAATAATATGCAAAACAATATGCTTCCATTACGCTGTTATTACTGTCAAGTCTGGACACTGACAGCTAGCGAAAAAAGAAAACATTTTCAATAAGGACATGAGATGTTAAAGAGAAATACTGAATGTGAAAAGAAGAGTCAGAATTACAAATAAGGATATAAGTAAAGTTGGAGTAACACACCGATGAAGCAGGCTGGGAAAACAAAATAGCCAACTGGTTGGACATGTCTTATTATCTCCCCTACAAACACCATCCATTGACAGGGAGAATTGAAAAAAAAGAATAGATGGTGTAGTTAAAACTTTACGTAATTGATAGACGACACACATTTGAACAACGTTTCGGCTCAATAGGCCTTCAGCAGGAACAGACTAAGAACACACGCACAAATATATAAATAAATAAAACTAATCCTATATAGCTAACAATTTGGTAGGATTAGTTTTTGATTGATGGCTTGACAAGCTGTCATTGTAAAAAGTATTGTTATGGAAACAGAGCCATAGATTTTAGAGCAGTGATCTCTGCAATATGTGCCATTTTGGCACGCAAGGTTTCTGTTTTTGAGATTGTGGTTGTGCCCTATGTGCCGTCTTCGGCTCGAATGACAATAGATAGATATATAGTTTTATTTATTTATATATTTGTGTATATGTTGTTTGTTTGTTCCTGCTGAAGGCCTATTGAGCCGAAAAGTCGTTCAGATGTGTGTCATCAATCACGTCAAGCTTCTACCATACCATTTTTCCTATTTTTTTTTTTCACTTCTCCCTCACATTTAGCTTTACTGCAGCTTCGCATTTTTATGCATTCCTTTGCATTTCTGTGCCTTAGCCCTCATCTTTCTGATAGACTTCACACTCTGACACAATGGAGAGGAACAAATGATGTGGAGGCGGATTGATAATGATGATTGAAAGAAAATTGAGGATTCGGTAGTCTAGCTGGCAAAACCACACCCGATTGGGCTACCGAGATTCGGACAACCCATATTCCATTCCCGCTGGAAGCAGTGTAAGTTGTACTCGTGGTCGGGAAAAGAGAAATACCCCCGCGGTCGACCCAGCTGCTGGCAGAAATGGGTACCAGGGTAGCACTCTGGGAAGGTGAAGAATGCCGCCTCGCATCGTGAGTCTCGATGCTTGAAGCGACATTATCCAGAGGTCTCCGAACACTTCTGGGTAGGCGGCCGAGCACATATGGGTGGAAACTGGCGTGCTAAGACACCAATTCAAATAATAATGATAGCAAGAAAAAAGAAGGTTGATTGAAATGAAGGAGAAGATAAATAATAAATAGAAGTAAAAGAAACGGAATAAAAATAAGAACACGATGAATGTAAGAACAACAAACATCGATATCAGAAGAAATAGAAATAGAAGGAAATATAATAATAATAAAAATAATTTTAAAAAGAAGATATAGAAGAAGATGAAGAATCAGAATAAGAAAACATAGGAACAGTAACAAGAAGTAACCGCTGATTTGGTAATATAAAACAATAAGGAAATTATCAATAAGAAAGAAAAGAACAAAAACAACAAGAAATAAATGCAGACCAAATATCTGCCAATTTTGTTCAAAAGAAAAATTACAGCAGAAAATAAGGAATAACATTCGTTCGTAAAAGAAAGAATTACAGAGATGACATAATTTATAATCAGTTTCAAGAATGGAGCAGAATATCCGATTCCTAAGACATTCTTCAAACTATTTATTATGGTCGGATTTAAACGGAGTGACAGAAATTTGCGCACGTTCATTATCTTCGGCATTTACATCAAAAAGATTACTTCGGAATTTTTCAAAATATGTTATCAATAATTGCGCATTATAGAAATGACTATAATTATATATATAGATCTGGGGTGGATTTTATATGTAGCGTATTTGACAGATCGATGAGTTTTTGTGTAATTGTGTTGTTGATGGATATGTATGGACTAGGAAAATGATATGTATGATTATGATGAATATGTTGGAGATTTCTTCTCAGGGTTATCATCAGGTCGCATGTCGTTTGAAAAACTTTGCATTCACCACAGCCCATCTGAAAGAATGTCTTTCTGTTGCCAGATGTTCCAGAGAACGTTGTATTCACCACATCCCGTTTGAAACAATCTCTGTCTCTAGCCAGATCTCCCGGAGAACGTTGTATTCACCACATCCCGTTTGAAACAATCTCTGTCTCTAGCCAGATCTCCGACATAATGTTGCATTCACCCCAGCCCATCTGAAAGAATCTCTGTCTCTAGCCAGATCTCCCACAAAACGTTGCATTCACAACAGCCCGTCTGAAACAATCTCTGTCTCTAGCCAGATCTCCGACAGAATGTTGCATTCACCACAGCCCATCTGAAAGAATCTCTGTCTCTAGCCAGATCTCCCACAAAACGTTGCATTCACAACAGCCCGTCTGAAACAATCTCTGTCTCTCCAGATCTCCCACAAAACGTTGCATTCACCACAGCCCGTCTGAAAGAATATCTGTCTCTAGCCAGATATCCCACAGAACGTTACTCTCACCACAGCCCGTCTGAAACAATCTCCGTCTCTAGCCAGATCTCCCACAAAACGTTGCATTCACCACAGCCCGTCTGAAAGAATCTTTGTCTCTAGCCAGATCTCCCACAAAACGTTGCAATCACAACAGCCCGTCTGAAAGAATCTTTGTCTCTAGCCAGATCTCACACAAAACGTTGCAATCACAACAGCCCGTCTGAAAGAATCTTTGTCTCTAGCCAGATCTCCGACAGAACGTTGCATTCACCACAGCCCGTCTGAAACAATCTCTGTCTCTAGCCAGATCTCCGACAGAACGTTGCATTCATCACAGCCCGTCTGAAACAATCTCTGTCTCTAGCCAGATCTCCCACAGAACGTTGCTCTCCCCCACAGCCCGTCTTAAACAATCTCCGACTCTAGCCAGATCTCCCACAAAACGTTGCATTCACCACAGCCCGTCTGAAAGAATCTTTGTCTCTAGCCAGATCTCCCACAAAACGTTGCATTCACAACAGCCCGTCTGAAAGAATCTTTGTCTCTAGCCAGATCTCCCACAAAACGTTGCATTCACAACAGCCCGTCTGAAAGAATCTTTGTCTCTAGCCAGATCTCCCACAAAACGTTGCATTCATAACAGCCCGTCTGAAAGAATCTTTGTCTCTAGCCAGATCTCCGACAGAACGTTGCATTCACCACAGCCCGTCTGAAAGAATCTCTGTCTCTAGCCAGATCTCCCACAAAACGTTGCATTCACCACAGCCCGTCTGAAAGAATCTCTGTCTCTAGCCAGATCTCCCACAAAACGTTGCATTCACAACAGCCCGTCTGAAAGAATCTTTGTCTCTAGCCAGATCTCCCACAAAACGTTGCATTCACAACAGCCCGTCTGAAAGAATCTCTGTCTCTAGCCAGATCTCACACAAAACGTTGCATTCACAACAGCCCGTCTGAAAGAATCTCTGTCTCTAGCCAGATCTCCCACAAAACGTTGCATTCACAACAGCCCATCTGAAACAATCTCTGTCTCTAGCCAGATCTCCCACAGAACGTTGCATTCACCACAGCCCGTCTGAAAGAATCTCCGTCTCTAGCCAGATCTCCCACAGAACGTTGCTCTCCCCCACAGCCCGTCTGAAAGAATCTCTGTCTCTAGCCAGATCTCCCACAAAACGTTGCATTCACAACAGCCCGTCTGAAAGAATCCCTGTCTCTAGCCAGATCTCCCACAGAACGTTGCATTCACAACAGCCCGTCTGAAAGAATCTCTGTCTCTAGCCAGACCTCCCACAGAACGTTGCATTCACAACAGCCCGTCTGAAAGAATCTCTGTCTCTAGCCAGATCTCCCACAGAACGTTGCTCTCCCCCACAGCCCGTCTTAAACAATCTCTGTCTCTAGCCAGATCTCCCACAGAACGTTGCTCTCCCCCACAGCCCGTCTTAAACAATCTCTGTCTCTAGCCAGATCTCCCACAAAACGTTGCATTCACAACATCCCGTCTGAAAGAATCTCCGTCTCTAGCCAGATCTCCCACAAAACGTTGCATTCACAACAGCCCGTCTGAAAGAATCTCTGTCTCTAGCCAGATCTCCCACAAAACGTTGCTCTCACCACAACCCGTCTGAAAGAATCTCTGTCTCTAGCCAGATCTCCCACAGAACGTTGCTCTCACCACAACCCGTCTGAAAGAATCTCTGTCTCTAGCCAGATCTCCCACATCTTCTGATGCCATGTTCAAAGATCTCCTCGATGACTTCAAACCACCTTCTTCTTGCTCTGCCCCTGAAGCGTCGCCCTACAACCATGTCTCCCATTATTGTTCTCTCCAGCTCACTCTATCTTTTGGCGTGACGATAGTATTTTAAATTCCTATTTTAAATAGCTTTTATAAGCCAGTTATTTTAATTTGTTAAACCTTTTAATATGTCTTCATTGCCCTTTTTTATTTCCCAAGGTATCTTAAGGAATTTTTCTGTAAAATTTTGTTTCGAATGAATCGATTTTCTTCTGTGATATTTGCAATATTGTCCATTATGAAAACCGTATGTTACCATTGTAAAGATACATCGCCTTAGTTATTTTTAATTTACTTCCCCGATGATATTGTGCCAGAGGTTCTTGATGGCGTTTAATTTTTGTGTTGCTATTGCTAATCTTCTTGTGTTCTTGTTCAAGCAGTCTCCATTGTTATTTACTACAGATCCCAGATATCGATTGTTTCTTACAATGTCATGTACTTCATTATTGTTGATTTTTGGTTAGTTGATAGTTAGTGTAGTAAACAAAAGTAAAGAGCCCACGTCACGCCAAGTGGCGTACACGGAATATGGTGTTAGTGACCATAAATTTTACAGACCGTCAGCACATTATTTTTGGGGTAATGTGGTCGGTATTACGCCCGCACTGCTTAACTTTCCCAGAAAAAGTCCGGTACCCATTCAAGGCTGGGTGAACCCGGAAGCCGTCGATTGGGATCGAACTCTACCCCTTGTCCTTTGTAGTCCAATTCACTAACCACTGAGCTATCGCGGCTGCATTCTGTCTGTCTCGACGACGACGACTCTTTCGCTCGGGGGGGAGACAGCACTCTGTGCAGAACGGATCCCTTCGACCCCCGACGACACTTTGTATAAATACTGCAAATTTTCTCAGGATTGTAACTAAAATATCACTTTTTAAATTGAAATAAACTGCTGTGACAAGGGTAGACATCGATCACTACCCACGCGACGATGAAGATTTTTTTTTTAACATAAATCATACAACTTCACGAGAAATTCAAATAGGGTAATTTATGAGCGTTGGCGAGGGTTGTAATCTCCACGCCACAGCGAGCACAACCCATCCTTACAAAGATTTAAAAAAAAAATAGCAACAAATAAATAAATAAGCCTGTTAAAAAGTTCTTCTTGAATCAGAAGTTTAAAAAAAATAAACACGAAACAAAATATCATTGAGACGCGTGAGAACAGACTGACGTGGGCCACTGCCTAATCAATTAAGTTCATACCAGTTTGAAGACAAACGGTTAATGTGTCTGGACAGTTAGTTCTCTTCTATCGCAGATCTAATTCCATCACAAGATGGCTTTAATCTCCAGGGACAACTCTCCACTGGAACCGGATTCTGCGGCGTTGCTTCGAAAGAACATGCCCAATGTTCCGACTAGGGTCTACAATGACTGTTCTTTGTCTTTGAGACTCCGTTGAGAGCAGCTGTAATTGTCTGGTCTTTGGAAGTATTGTGCCCTTACTGATTTTTTGTTCCCCTGTTTGTGAATCTGTCCGTTTTCATTAAAAAAGCAATACTTTAGATGATAAACGGTTGCTGTTCTGTGATGTTGTTATTCTGCTTTGATGTCAAGTTAAAATATACAATTATTCCGGAAAGAAAAATATTAAACAGTAATCAGGAAGATCATAAAAACAGACATTAAAAAGAGAATGTCGTGGAGATCAAGACTAATTTGAATATAATCTTTTTCTTGTGCAGCTGCTGAAAGGGAGAATTGAGAATACTGGCCACATGTCCGTTTTTTGTATCTCCTCATTTTTCTTTCATTCACTCCATTTTTTCTGTCTGTCTGTCTGTCCGTCCGTCCGTCCGTCTATCTGTTTATTTCTCAATCTATGTATTTATCTTTCTGTCTATCTCTTTCTCTCACTCTCTCTTGGTCAGAATCTCTTTCTTTATAGTTGTCCCGTTCAATTCACATATGATAAAAGTGCTCATGTTATCAAAGCGCACAGGTAAAACACACTTCTCCATCACGGGAGTTTTCTTGTTATCTAAAAGTGTCATTTCAGTTCTTCTTTTTTCTCTGTCTTTTCTCTTTCTCACTGGTACCGAAAAGGTATCGTGGTTATATCATTTGTCGTTCTTGAGCTGCTCGAACTGTCTGAATTAGTGATTTCCCTTTGTTGTTACATATCTCTGTCACCGCATCTATCCATCTCCTTCTGCGTCTTCCTCTTGGTCTTTTTCCATGCATTCTCGAGAAGAATGCCTTTGAAGGTGATTGGTAAGGATTCATTCTTACCAGATGGCCCAACCATTTAAGTTGTTGTTGTTCTATATATTCTTGGGAGGGTTTTGCTCCTACCATTTTTCCTATGCTTTCATTTCATTTTAGTTAAAATTGAAAATGTGTGTACTGTGTGTGAATGTGTCCGAAGCCTAGTACATTCTTCTCATTCTTATTTTATGGGAGTGGTTTCAATTTGTGACACCACACAGCAAACGGAAACTATTATAGCTCAAGTAAATATGGATGAATGATTTGTGACACCACACAGCAAACGGAAACTATTATAGCTCAAGTAAATATGGATGAATGATTTGTGACACCACACAGCAAACGGAAACTATTATAGCTCAAGTAAATATGGATGAATGATTTGTGACACCACACAGCAAACGGAAACTATTATAGCTCAAGTAAATATGGATGAATGATTTGTGACACCACACAGCAAACGGAAACTATTATAGCTCAAGTAAATATGGATGAATGATTTGTGACACCACACAGCAAACGGAAACTTTTATAGCTCAAGTAAATATGGATGAATGATTTGTGACACCACACAGCAAACGGAAACTATTATAGCTCAAGTAAATATGGATGAATGATTTGTGACACCACACAGCAAACGGAAACTATTATAGCTCAAGTAAATATGGATGAATGACGAATAATTCTTTTATTACAATTAAAAGATAAAAGCGCCCGTGCGCTGCCGGGGCCCGAAAGGGGAGTAAAGAATAGCGGCGCTGTACCCTACCAGGCATGTTCGTAAGAGGCGAGTAAGGAGGGTTGGGCATGGGACTGGCTATCCCATATTGTAAAAAAAGATAAGCCGAAGAAACTTAACAAACATGGACAAGTCAAAGAAAATCACTAACAAGGACAAGTCAAAGAAAATCACAAACAAGGACAAGTCAAAGAAAATCACAAACAAGGACAAGTCAAAGAAAAGTATTAAAGTAAATTCGCTATCCAAACTATGGCGCTGGATAGGAGACACACTGCGGAAGCCAACTGAGAGTATTACACAACATGACCTTTTTTGGAATCCCCAGGGGAAAAGGCAAAGAGGAAGACCGAGGAATTCTTGGAGAAGACAGATAGAAGCAGAGATGAAGATGGTGGGGAAGACATAGAATTATCTTAAAAGAATGGCAAGAAACAGAACGACTTCGAAAGTGTTTATTGAAGACCAATGCTCCACAGGGAGCTGAAAGGTAGAAGAGGAAGAAGAAAAGCTAAAAGACTGGTATATCTGAGAGCTTTTCGGGGATGCAATATTCCAATTTGTACCCACAGAAGTTTATAAACTTTAAGATACAGCTTCTTCCAATCACTTTGAATGTGTACTAGAAGAAGTTTGCGTATTTTATCTTCACGGAAGTAGTATAGCAGGGTCCATTTGACCCGAATTTAGGTGCTAAATTAACAAAGATATATAGTAGGTGCGCGGCGCACCTAATGTACCGTAGGCGCAGGGGGAGTTAACCGTGACATTTCGTGTCGGGATGTTGACCTCTAGTCCCGGTGACCCGGATGTGACCTGTTTATGTCTGGTGTGTCCTGGCTTTGGAGTTCTTGATCGACAGTGACAGGTTAGTAGATTATACAACATCATGGACAAACAATCAATATAAAACAGAAGACAAAGATATATTTTATTCTTTTATTATCTCAATAGGTGTATAACATACATTGATATTATATAACATTACAAAAACATTCAGTACATTGAGTCAATATATAGTACATGGATAACATTTATTTATAGATAGGTAGTTGGATGTCTGCTTAGCGTTGTGTCATAAATGAATCATAAGGGTGAAACTGTTAGAGATTGCTGGGTAGTCTAAGCTGGTAGTGTAAAGAGTTAAATATCTAGAGGCGTAGTCGAGACGTTATCATCAGCTACCTTTCTTTTTATATAGAAATAGGAAAGAGCATTTCTTGTTTGACTGTAGGAAAATATGGAATTATTTAAGACTTTGAATCCTACATTTTTCCCACCCTTGGCCTTTTGCGTGGCGAGAACCTCTAAAAACATATCTTTATCTAATTTGTTGTGTTGCTTGCTTAACCCTTTACAACTGATTTTATCGTAATCCCCACTACAATGGTACGTCTTACTACATAAGCTAACAAGAGCTGTCCCTTCGTACTCGAGTTTAAAAAGTCCAGGCGTTCGTTTGGTGTATGCTTTAACACCCTTACAGTTTATACAGTCTGTCTTGCTAGTATGTTCATCGCAAAACTCGGCAGGAAACCAGTCTTTATATACACTATTAAACTCATCCCGCAGACCTGACTTAACTATATCCTCTAGCTTAGGTGCACTTAAAGCCAAGTATAAACTATCAGTATCTGTTTCACATAACTGAAAGTTGGACCTATCTACAAACTTATCTAAGAACTCGAAATAAAAATCTAACATACGAAGTTTTGCATATTGATAGACGAAGAAACCAATTTGTAGGGGCAAGTCCCAAACAGTTTTCTTTTTCTCCATCTCAATTTCAAAAAGATCCTCCCCTATTTCAGTCATCTTTTTAAACCGGGAACTATTTATCATTTTTGATATCTCATCCCCTTGAACATACGAGACAGCGCTATGATTGGCCTTATTGGTTAGAGTCTTCCCATAGGCTGAGTTTCCTAAGAGCTTCATCGTGTCGCTTACTATAGATTGATTTTCGTCTAGATCACCAGCCCGCCCAGCGTCAGAAACCATTTCTCCAAACTTTTTAAAACAACTAGACGGTTGATATTCTATCACTTGATAAATTTTTGTTACCTCCAATCCGTGGTCTAAATACCATTTTAACAGTGGTGTTGCCAACAAAATTTTTTCCCCGACATAACTACCGATTAGAGTGCGACGAGGGGTTGACAACAAGTTATGCTTGAGAGCATATTCACCCATAAACGGCCCAATATCATCACGCGTGACATCAATATTTTTGAAAATTGGAGTCATCTCACTGAAATGTTCCTTCAGGTGGTCGGGGACGTGTAGATCACATTCCACTAATCCAAAACATGTCCCATCTGAAACAGAAGTCAGGATATGTTTATCACTGAGAGGGAGCCCTTCTTTAGAGTAAGAGGGTCTAGCTCGAGGGATGGCTTTAAAAAGGAAAGCCCTAATGGTTGGGTCAGACTTTTTCAGAGCCTGCCACTCACATTCCCACATAACTTCTACTGGAACTTTGACCTCCTCGGTTAGGTAGGTGTGTATCTCACATGTTTTTTCAAACAGCTCGAACAAGGGCTTATTATTAACAGGGTTTCTATCTTTACCTTTGGTGAGGGGGCAGTCTTTGTGACCATGGTACAAACAACCATGAAAATTATAGCCTCTTCTATTGGATTTATCCCACCCATCCACAGGGATATTTCTATCACCTAACCGAAACTCCCTCCCATTAAACTGAGTTTTCAACTCCACCCCTTTTTGGTGGGAGACCCACGTTAGCCACTCTCTACTTTGTTGGACATAATAGTTATCTTTTTCGACCCTAAACCCGGTCTCCATTCTTCTAATAATTGGATAATCTGTTGGCATTGGGTTCATCAGAGCCCAAAGATACAAAGCGTTGGCATCGTAACCTTGGATGGATTTGACTACCTTTCCGCCCCTAATAAGCGTTTTGCCTACCTCGTGATACCTATGAAAAATTATAGAGGGACCCCCAACGATATTATCTCTAATCATTTTGTGTAGACTCGCCTGTTTGCTCGAATATAAACTAAACATTACACCCCTATCAACAGTCTTAAAAAGATACTTTAAACAAACACCCGGAACCGAAATGGCGTCTTTAAAACAGTCCACACCACGCTCCCCATAAAAGCGAACCTGCTGCTCCAAGGCTTCTAAGAATGGGACCACATCTTTGTTATTATACCACACCAAAAAGTCCCTAAGTGTGGTCATGTTATTGGCCTGCCATACCTTTTTGCACAGAGCGTACTCCTCCTTGGAAATGTTGGAATTTTTTAACGACGAATAAAAGGCTTCGTGTGGGGGTAGTTCTGTCTCATCCAACTTTTGGGGGTCGTCTATATATTCATAACAAAAGTAACCCTTTGTTTCACTAATCTTATAAGCTGCCAGATATTTACTATAGCTAAACCCGGGGGCTAGATAGTTTATTATATCTAAGAATTTTAGATTCGGCGTTGCAATACACATAAAGTTATTGTTTCTTTTAACTATAAACTTGAACGGTTTTGGTACTTTGTAGTCTCCTTCCATTGTATCTTCCTCTTCTTCGATAACATCAGCGTCCTCTTCTTCTTCCATACTATCACCTTCTTCACCCACTTGGGCAGTGACATCCATGAAGTGCTTTATTAAATAAGGTTTAATGACGTTGACGTCATATTTCCCCGAGTTAAACCCTATTACTGGAAGCTCTTTTAAATACTCATCAAACCTAACTACTATCTTGTCTTTATTCAGTTCATGGAGTTGAGTAAAAATACTTTCAAACCGAGATCGCAATAACGAGTATGCCTTAGCAGCTATACCAGTGAGATAATCAAGCATCTGACTAACTAAAATTTGTGGATCACCCTTGGTTATGAAGCATTTTGGGGCCTCCCACCCGGGGACATTTGACGCTATAGAGCAGGAAAGGGGTACGTGTTTAGCTACAAAGGTAGTCGAGTACGTCTCTTTGGGAACATTCCTACTATCAAAGTAACATTCATAATCGAATGTCGCCCTGAACGGGTAAATAAAACACGCTGGAGTACTTATTCCTTCAGCGCTGATTGCGTCCCATACACTTTCAGGTGAAGAATAAACACCACCTTTATATGTCTCTACAGCCATATCCCCATTGCAAGTTTTTTCGTGCCTATCCATACGCCCAAACTTTTTCCACAATTTCCCACATTTTCCACAAGAAAAGCTTTTACTAGCCCTGGAAAGATCGTTTATATAAAAGAAGTGGTTTTTGTAAAGTAAAAGACGGAGAGTTTCACTATAACTACTGCCACTTCTCAGGACAATACGCAAGGCTTGCTCAGAGTCAAACTCAAAAATATCTATGTTTACTGAAAAACAACTTTCTAAGAGAGACATTTCAACAAGAGTTACACCGTGAAAGTTACTTAACTTTAGAGACGGGTTAAACTGTTTGAAAAGTAGTCTCGAAACCTTCCTAACATCCTCAACAGAGCCACCTCGATGGACAGCTAGACAACGGAAGAAGCAGAGATTGTCATTGTAAACTTTAGAATGGGAATCGATTTGAAGGGTATTAATACCATGATTTGATGCAATGTAGGGTGGAATATCTAACAGACACCCTATAGGATAATCTTGAAGTTTATAAACATAAACACTCGTACTGACTAATGCTTCTAAGGTATATTTGGTTGTCTCCCTGTTTTTATTTGCATACCCTAATATATCACTTTCATTTAATCTAGCAACAAATGTTTCAAAATCATTTCTGTTGTTAACTAACAAGGGTTTGTCTAACCCTGTCGCGTTATTCGAGCTGGCGTGAAAGTAACGCAACCCCTGTGTCTCTCTATGTCTTAAGACTAGATGATGACTATAATTCACCTTGAAACGCTTTTTCTGGGCTTGGAAAAGTGGGTTTACAAGGGTCGTCCAATCTATAGGAGTATCAGGTTGATGAAATATAGTGTACGTGTCCATGTATTTGTTCCGACGTTCATGTGTTCTAATAGCTAACCAGTTGTTCTTATATATCTTCTTAATATCTTGAGGTAACTTATTTAAAGAGTCTATTTCATTAATAAGTCTTGGTCTCTTTGAGGGTTCTTGAGTCGACCTCTTTACTGCCCGTTTGCGTGAGGTTGTCGATACCAGTGGGCCTGCTGGCGTTGATCGTGTTGAGGTGTCCACAGCTGTGGCATGGCTAGCAAGATGTACTTGCAGATGGCTTGCCCCAGTAAAGCTTTGTTGACAGATGTGGCAGATATGTGGGTTAGCACAGGTCTCTTTAGAAGGTACATTAGCTGCTGAGGCAGGGGTTGGTGATGCAGGAACTGCTGATACAAGAGATGCAGGATGCTCTGTCTTGATATGTTTGGCAAGATTGTCAGCTCTATTATATACTCGTTCACAAACATCACATTTGTATGCCTGACGCCCATGTACACTAGCAACATGTCGTTTCACGATCCGGCTCCGGGTGAAAGTTTTGGAGCATAGATGACAAGTGTTAGACATCTGTAGAAAAGAAATTGAAACATTACAACTAAAGAGTAAAGAACAGTAAACATTACAAGAAAAGTAAACAACAAGATACACAAACTATCGAAATTAGGTTACAAAAGTAACACGTGGATGCTAAAAAACCAACTTATCGAAGATAGGTTACTAAAATAACACGTGGATACTAAACAACCATCTTATCGAAAACAGGTTACTAAAGTAACATACTATAATGTTAAAGAACTAAGATAACACTTACCTTTTATGTGTTTGAAGGTACGAGACACATCCGTCGGCAACAACTGTAAGCGAAAGTCTGATTACAAACTTCAAAGTCGCGTTATATATATACGCCAGAAACACCGGAAGTGTTACTAAAAATAGAACTGACCGCTGATGCAATACCGGAAGTGTTACTAAAAATAGAACTGACCGCTGATGCAATACCGGAAGTGTTACTAAAAATAGCTTTTGACTGCTGACGGGATGCCCGTGGAGTTTCTAAAAATAGATTTTGACCTATGACGCAAGACCAGGCGACTTTATAGGAGTTTTTCCCCTTGCCCCTTTATGAGGGGACGCCCATGAAACTGTTAGAAATAGTAAATTTACACTCTAAGGTTACTCCAAACTTTATATTAAGCATCCCCATATCAAGAATTTACATAAAAACAACTTTTGAAATTACTACCCCCGTACCCATTTTTGGCGGTTACGCCCATGAAACTGTTAAAAATAGTAAATTTAACCTCTAGACATACCCCAGATGTTATATTAGACATCCTCATAGCAAAAAATTTACTTCAAACTCACTTTTATTGTGGTTACCCCCTGACCCATTTTTGAGGGCTACGCCCATGAAACTGTTAAAAATAGTAAATTTAACAGCTAGACATACCCTAAACTTCATTTTAGTCATCCCCATATCAAGAATTTACATAAAAATCACTTTTGAAATTACTACCCCTGTACTCATTTTTGGCGGTTACGCCCATGAAATCGATAAAAAAAGTAGTCAATTTAACATCTAGACATATCCCAAACTTTATAATAAACATCCCCGTATCAAGAATTTCCATAAAAACAACTTTTGAAATTACTACCCCTGTACCCATTTTTGGCGGTTACGCCCATGAAACTGTTAAAAATAGTCAATTTAACATCTAGACATACCCCAAACTTTATATTAAGCATCCCCATATCAAGAATTTGCATAAAAACAACTTTTGAAATTACTACCCCTGTACCCATTTTTGGCGGTTACGCCCATGAAACTGTTAAAAATAGTCAATTTAACATCTAGACATACCCCAAACTTCATTTTAGTCATCCCTGTATCATGAATTTACATAAAAACAACTTTTGAAATTACTATCCCTGTACCCATTTTTGGCGGTAACGCCCATGAAATCGATAAAAAATTGAAAGTTAACCTATTGGTATACCTCAAACATAATATTTGACACGCCCATGTATCAAATTTACCTGAAAAATCAATCAAAAATTAGTAGTATAGATCTAGTGATTGACCGGGAAGACTCTCATATAAGGAAAAACGGCACCAAAAAATGTGCCTCGATCTGCGGGTAGACTATTTATATAAGGATTTAGGTGCCTTCAAAGGCACTTTCCACGGTCCTATCACTGGATATATACTACTAATTTTTGATTGATTTTTCAGGTAAATTTGATACATGGGCGTGTCAAATATTATGTTTGAGGTATACCAATAGGTTAACTTTCAATTTTTTATCGATTTCATGGGCGTTACCGCCAAAAATGGGTACAGGGGTAGTAATTTCAAAAGTTGTTTTTATGTAAATTCATGATACAGGGATGACTAAAATGAAGTTTGGGGTATGTCTAGATGTTAAATTGACTATTTTTAACAGTTTCATGGGCGTAACCGCCAAAAATGGGTACAGGGGTAGTAATTTCAAAAGTTGTTTTTATGCAAATTCTTGATATGGGGATGCTTAATATAAAGTTTGGGGTATGTCTAGATGTTAAATTGACTATTTTTAACAGTTTCATGGGCGTAACCGCCAAAAATGGGTACAGGGGTAGTAATTTCAAAAGTTGTTTTTATGGAAATTCTTGATACGGGGATGTTTATTATAAAGTTTGGGATATGTCTAGATGTTAAATTGACTACTTTTTTTATCGATTTCATGGGCGTAACCGCCAAAAATGGGTACAGGGGTAGTAATTTCAAAAGTGATTTTTATGTAAATTCTTGATATGGGGATGACTAAAATGAAGTTTAGGGTATGTCTAGCTGTTAAATTTACTATTTTTAACAGTTTCATGGGCGTAGCCCTCAAAAATGGGTCAGGGGGTAACCACCATAAAAGTGAGTTTGAAGTAAATTTTTTGCTATGAGGATGTCTAATATAACATCTGGGGTATGTCTAGAGGTTAAATTTACTATTTTTAACAGTTTCATGGGCGTAACCGCCAAAAATGGGTACGGGGGTAGTAATTTCAAAAGTTGTTTTTATGTAAATTCTTGATATGGGGATGCTTAATATAAAGTTTGGAGTAACCCTAGAGTGTAAATTTACTATTTCTAACAGTTTCATGGGCGTCCCCTCATAAAGGGGCAAGGGGAAAAACTCCTATAAAGTCGCCTGGTCTTGCGTCATAGGTCAAAATCTATTTTTAGAAACGCCACGGGCATCCCGTCAGCAGTCAAAAGCTATTTTTAGTAACACTTCCGGTATTGCATCAGCGGTCAGTTGTATTTTTAGTAACACTTCCGGTATTGCATCAGCGGTCAGTTCTATTTTTAGTAACACTTCCGGTGTTTCTGGCGTATATATATAACGCGACTTTGAAGTTTGTAATCAGACTTTCGCTTACAGTTGTTGCCGACGGATGTGTCTCGTACCTTCAAACACATAAAAGGTAAGTGTTATCTTAGTTCTTTAACATTATAGTATGTTACTTTAGTAACCTGTTTTCGATAAGATGGTTGTTTAGTATCCACGTGTTATTTTAGTAACCTATCTTCGATAAGTTGGTTTTTTAGCATCCACGTGTTACTTTTGTAACCTAATTTCGATAGTTTGTGTATCTTGTTGTTTACTTTTCTTGTAATGTTTACTGTTCTTTACTCTTTAGTTGTAATGTTTCAATTTCTTTTCTACAGATGTCTAACACTTGTCATCTATGCTCCAAAACTTTCACCCGGAGCCGGATCGTGAAACGACATGTTGCTAGTGTACATGGGCGTCAGGCATACAAATGTGATGTTTGTGAACGAGTATATAATAGAGCTGACAATCTTGCCAAACATATCAAGACAGAGCATCCTGCATCTCTTGTATCAGCAGTTCCTGCATCACCAACCCCTGCCTCAGCAGCTAATGTACCTTCTAAAGAGACCTGTGCTAACC
Organism: Megaustenia siamemsis; assembly: GCA_032433765.1. Lineage (NCBI taxonomy): Eukaryota > Metazoa > Mollusca > Gastropoda > Stylommatophora > Ariophantidae > Megaustenia > Megaustenia siamemsis. The sequence goes on from JAVIAB010000107.1 coordinate 13,626,865, forward strand.
CACATATCTGCCACATCTGTCAACAAAGCTTTACTGGGGCAAGCCATCTGCAAGTACATCTTGCTAGCCATGCCACAGCTGTGGACACCTCAACACGATCAACGCCAGCAGGCCCACTGGTATCGACAACCTCACGCAAACGGGCAGTAAAGAGGTCGACTCAAGAACCCTCAAAGAGACCAAGACTTATTAATGAAATAGACTCTTTAAATAAGTTACCTCAAGATATTAAGAAGATATATAAGAACAACTGGTTAGCTATTAGAACACATGAACGTCGGAACAAATACATGGACACGTACACTATATTTCATCAACCTGATACTCCTATAGATTGGACGACCCTTGTAAACCCACTTTTCCAAGCCCAGAAAAAGCGTTTCAAGGTGAATTATAGTCATCATCTAGTCTTAAGACATAGAGAGACACAGGGGTTGCGTTACTTTCACGCCAGCTCGAATAACGCGACAGGGTTAGACAAACCCTTGTTAGTTAACAACAGAAATGATTTTGAAACATTTGTTGCTAGATTAAATGAAAGTGATATATTAGGGTATGCAAATAAAAACAGGGAGACAACCAAATATACCTTAGAAGCATTAGTCAGTACGAGTGTTTATGTTTATAAACTTCAAGATTATCCTATAGGGTGTCTGTTAGATATTCCACCCTACATTGCATCAAATCATGGTATTAATACCCTTCAAATCGATTCCCGTTCTAAAGTTTACAATGACAATCTCTGCTTCTTCCGTTGTCTAGCTGTCCATCGAGGTGGCTCTGTTGAGGATGTTAGGAAGGTTTCGAGACTACTTTTCAAACAGTTTAACCCGTCTCTAAAGTTAAGTAACTTTCACGGTGTAACTCTTGTTGAAATGTCTCTCTTAGAAAGTTGTTTTTCAGTAAACATAGATATTTTTGAGTTTGACTCTGAGCAAGCCTTGCGTATTGTCCTGAGAAGTGGCAGTAGTTATAGTGATACTCTCCGTCTTTTACTTTACAAAAACCACTTCTTTTATATAAACGATCTTTCCAGGGCTAGTAAAAGCTTTTCTTGTGGAAAATGTGGGAAATTGTGGAAAAAGTTTGGGCGTATGGATAGGCACGAAAAAACTTGCAATGGGGATATGGCTGTAGAGACATATAAAGGTGGTGTTTATTCTTCACCTGAAAGTGTATGGGACGCAATCAGCGCTGAAGGAATAAGTACTCCAGCGTGTTTTATTTACCCGTTCAGGGCGACATTCGATTATGAATGTTACTTTGATAGTAGGAATGTTCCCAAAGAGACGTACTCGACTACCTTTGTAGCTAAACACGTACCCCTTTCCTGCTCTATAGCGTCAAATGTCCCCGGGTGGGAGGCCCCAAAATGCTTCATAACCAAGGGTGATCCACAAATTTTAGTTAGTCAGATGCTTGATTATCTCACTGGTATAGCTGCTAAGGCATACTCGTTATTGCGATCTCGGTTTGAAAGTATTTTTACTCAACTCCATGAACTGAATAAAGACAAGATAGTAGTTAGGTTTGATGAGTATTTAAAAGAGCTTCCAGTAATAGGGTTTAACTCGGGGAAATATGACGTCAACGTCATTAAACCTTATTTAATAAAGCACTTCATGGATGTCACTGCCCAAGTGGGTGAAGAAGGTGATAGTATGGAAGAAGAAGAGGACGCTGATGTTATCGAAGAAGAGGAAGATACAATGGAAGGAGACTACAAAGTACCAAAACCGTTCAAGTTTATAGTTAAAAGAAACAATAACTTTATGTGTATTGCAACGCCGAATCTAAAATTCTTAGATATAATAAACTATCTAGCCCCCGGGTTTAGCTATAGTAAATATCTGGCAGCTTATAAGATTAGTGAAACAAAGGGTTACTTTTGTTATGAATATATAGACGACCCCCAAAAGTTGGATGAGACAGAACTACCCCCACACGAAGCCTTTTATTCGTCGTTAAAAAATTCCAACATTTCCAAGGAGGAGTACGCTCTGTGCAAAAAGGTATGGCAGGCCAATAACATGACCACACTTAGGGACTTTTTGGTGTGGTATAATAACAAAGATGTGGTCCCATTCTTAGAAGCCTTGGAGCAGCAGGTTCGCTTTTATGGGGAGCGTGGTGTGGACTGTTTTAAAGACGCCATTTCGGTTCCGGGTGTTTGTTTAAAGTATCTTTTTAAGACTGTTGATAGGGGTGTAATGTTTAGTTTATATTCGAGCAAACAGGCGAGTCTACACAAAATGATTAGAGATAATATCGTTGGGGGTCCCTCTATAATTTTTCATAGGTATCACGAGGTAGGCAAAACGCTTATTAGGGGCGGAAAGGTAGTCAAATCCATCCAAGGTTACGATGCCAACGCTTTGTATCTTTGGGCTCTGATGAACCCAATGCCAACAGATTATCCAATTATTAGAAGAATGGAGACCGGGTTTAGGGTCGAAAAAGATAACTATTATGTCCAACAAAGTAGAGAGTGGCTAACGTGGGTCGCCCACCAAAAAGGGGTGGAGTTGAAAACTCAGTTTAATGGGAGGGAGTTTCGGTTAGGTGATAGAAATATCCCTGTGGATGGGTGGGATAAATCCAATAGAAGAGGCTATAAATTTCATGGTTGTTTGTACCATGGTCACAAAGACTGCCCCCTCACCAAAGGTAAAGATAGAAACCCTGTTAATAATAAGCCCTTGTTCGAGCTGTTTGAAAAAACATGTGAGATACACACCTACCTAACCGAGGAGGTCAAAGTTCCAGTAGAAGTTATGTGGGAATGTGAGTGGCAGGCTCTGAAAAAGTCTGACCCAACCATTAGGGCTTTCCTTTTTAAAGCCATCCCTCGAGCTAGACCCTCTTACTCTAAAGAAGGGCTCCCTCTCAGTGATAAACATATCCTGACCTCTGTTTCAGATGGGACATGTTTTGGATTAGTGGAATGTGATCTACACGTCCCCGACCACCTGAAGGAACATTTCAGTGAGATGACTCCAATTTTCAAAAATATTGATGTCACGCGTGATGATATTGGGCAGTTTATGGGTGAATATGCTCTCAAGCATAACTTGTTGTCAACCCCTCGTCGCACTCTAATCGGTAGTTATGTCGGGGAAAAAATTTTGTTGGCAACACCACTGTTAAAATGGTATTTAGACCACGGATTGGAGGTAACAAAAATTTATCAAGTGATAGAATATCAACCGTCTAGTTGTTTTAAAAAGTTTGGAGAAATGGTTTCTGACGCTAGGCGGGCTGGTGATCTAGACGAAAATCAATCTATAGTAAGCGACACGATGAAGCTCTTAGGAAACTCAGCCTATGGGAAGACTCTAACCAATAAGGCCAATCATAGCGCTGTCTCGTATGTTCAAGGGGATGAGATATCAAAAATGATAAATAGTTCCCGGTTTAAAAAGATGACTGAAATAGGGGAGGATCTTTTTGAAATTGAGATGGAGAAAAAGAAAACTGTTTGGGACTTGCCCCTACAAATTGGTTTCTTCGTCTATCAATATGCAAAACTTCGTATGTTAGATTTTTATTTCGAGTTCTTAGATAAGTTTGTAGATAGGTCCAACTTTCAGTTATGTGAAACAGATACTGATAGTTTATACTTGGCTTTAAGTGCACCTAAGCTAGAGGATATAGTTAAGTCAGGTCTGCGGGATGAGTTTAATAGTGTATATAAAGACTGGTTTCCTGCCGAGTTTTGCGATGAACATACTAGCAAGACAGACTGTATAAACTGTAAGGGTGTTAAAGCATACACCAAACGAACGCCTGGACTTTTTAAACTCGAGTACGAAGGGACAGCTCTTGTTAGCTTATGTAGTAAGACGTACCATTGTAGTGGGGATTACGATAAAATCAGTTGTAAAGGGTTAAGCAAGCAACACAACAAATTAGATAAAGATATGTTTTTAGAGGTTCTCGCCACGCAAAAGGCCAAGGGTGGGAAAAATGTAGGATTCAAAGTCTTAAATAATTCCATATTTTCCTACAGTCAAACAAGAAATGCTCTTTCCTATTTCTATATAAAAAGAAAGGTAGCTGATGATAACGTCTCGACTACGCCTCTAGATATTTAACTCTTTACACTACCAGCTTAGACTACCCAGCAATCTCTAACAGTTTCACCCCTTATGATTCATTTATGACACAACGCTAAGCAGACATCCAACTACCTATCTATAAATAAATGTTATCCATGTACTATATATTGACTCAATGTACTGAATGTTTTTGTAATGTTATATAATATCAATGTATGTTATACACCTATTGAGATAATAAAAGAATAAAATATATCTTTGTCTTCTGTTTTATATTGATTGTTTGTCCATGATGTTGTATAATCTACTAACCTGTCACTGTCGATCAAGAACTCCAAAGCCAGGACACACCAGACATAAACAGGTCACTTCCGGGTCACCGGGACTAGAGGTCAACATCCCGACACGAAATGTCACGGTTAACTCCCCCTGCGCCTACGGTACATTAGGTGCGCCGCGCACCTACTATATATCTTTGTTAATTTAGCACCTAAATTCGGGTCAAATTGACCCTGCTATACTACTCACGGAAAGGCATAAATAAGCAAATCAACTTAAGTATCAGCGACAAACAGCTGTGCCCATTTCGTGTTCATCTTCTATTTAAGCCGTTTCAGGGAAAACGATAAAGAGATTGGGGGGGGAGGATGGGGTAGTCGATGGAACACAAAAGAAAAAAAAGGAAGAAGACAATAATAAGAAAAGGTGAAGAGAAAAAGAAAGAAGGTTAAAAAAAAAGGAGAAGAAGATAAGAAAGGGAAAAAAGAAGAAAAGAAGTAGACGAGGAGAAGAATAAGAGAAATAAGAAAAGAAAAAAGAAGAAAAAAAGAAGTAGAGAAGAAGAAGACAAAGAGGAAGAGAAGAAGAAGACAAAGAAGAAGAGAAAAAGAGGGAAGAAGAGGAGAAGAAGATGAAGAGAAAGACAAAGAACAAAGAGAAGAAGAGAAGAACACGGAGAAGAAGAAGATGAAGAGAAGAAAACGAAGAAGAAGAAGAAGAAGCAGAAGAGAAGAACAGGCAGAAGAAGGAGAAGAAGAACAAGTAGATGAAGAAGAAGGAGGAGAATGAGTAAAAGAAAAAAGAGAAGAACAAGGAGAAGAAAAGAAGAAGAGAAGAACAAGCAGAAAAATGAGAAGAAGAACAAGTAGATGAAGAAGAATGAGGAGAAGAAGAAGAAGAGAAGAACAAGGAGGAGGAGAGGAAGAAGAGAAGGACAAGTAGATGAAGAAGAATGAGGAGAAGGAGAAGAAGAGAACAACAAGGAGGAGATGAAGAATGAGGAGAATGAGGAGAAGAAGAAGAAGAGAAGAACAAGTAGATGAAGAAGAAGGAGGAGAATGAGGAGGAGAAGAAGAAGAATAGAAGAACAAGTAGATGAAGAAGGAGGAGAATGATGAGAAGAAGAGGAATAGAAGAACAAGTAGATGAAGAAGAAGAGGAAGAGAAGAACAAAGAGAAGAAGAAGAAGAGAAGAAGAAGAGAGGAAAAAATGAATTTTAGAACAAGAAGAGAACAAGAAAATAATTACTGAAAAAAAACATAATCAATAGCTCGAAAAATGAAGACATAAAACTTAGCTATAGAACATCAAGTAATAAAACATAGCTATAGAACATCAAGTAATAAAACATAGCTATAGAACATCAAGTAATAAAACATAGCTATAGAACATCAAGTAATAAAACATAGCTATAGAACATCAAGTAATAAAACATAGTTATAGAACATCAAGTAATAAAACATAGCTATAGAACATCAAGTAATAAAACATAGCTATAGAACATCTTTTAAACTACATCATTTAAACTTTGGCAAACTCTTGAAACCTACGGTGTAGCAGGACAACTACTAGATAATATAATGGCATTATATAAAAACGGTTGCCGCGATAGCTCAGTGGTTAGTGAACTGGAATACAAAGGACAAGAGGTAGGGTTCGATCCCAACCGACGGCTTCCGGGTTCACCCAGCCTTTAATGGGTACCGGATTTTTTTCTGGGAAAGTAAAGCGGCACGGGCGTAATACCGACCACATTACCCAAAAAATCATGTGCCGAAGGTCTGTAAAATTTATGGTCACTAACACCATATTGCCTATACGCCACTTGGCGTGACGGGGGTACTTTACTTTTTTTTTTATTAAATAAAAACAGTCAAAGTGCCGTTAGAACATCGGAAGGTCTGTCAGAATGGTTTCAGGTTACAACAGGTATAAGACAAGGATGCGTCTTCTCACCACTCTTCTTCATCATATATATATGGACAAAATAAATCAGGAAACAACCAACAATAAGGAAAAATCAAACAATAACATAGAGGTAGAAAACTCCAACATCAACGAGCTACTATTCGCAGATGACCAATGCCTAATATATGAGGATGAAAACCTGCTACAACAACATATAACATCTCTAGATAAAAGCTGTACAAACTACAGTATGAAAATTAACACAGCAAATACAGAGGCTATAAGAATAAGCAAATTAAGACACCCATTAAATATTAATATCAAAGACAAAGAAATAAAACAAGTAGAGGAATTCAAGTATTTAGGCACAATGTTCACAGAAGATGGAAAAGTAGACAGATAAATTGACATGAGAATACAAATAGCAAATGTTGTCACATACCAGCTTTCACCATTGCTAAGACATCCAAACATTTCTATCATAGCTAAACAACAAATAATATAGCATTTTCATACCAACTTTGTGCTATGAAAGTCAAACATGGACACTTTCTAAATCCCATTTAAGAAAAATCAATACATGTGAGATGCGATGCTTGAGAAAAGTAACAAACAACACAAGAAGAGATAGAATACCAAATGAAACCATAAGAAAAATGGTAAGAACAAAACCCTAGCAAGAATATATAGAACAACAACAACTTAAATGGTTTGGCCACCTGGTCAGAATGAATCCTCACCAATCACCATCAAGGGCGTTCTTCTCGAGAATGCATGGAAATAAAAAACTAAGAAGAAGATGGATATAGCTGCAGCGACAGAGACATGTAACAACAAAGGAAAATCACTAATTCCGACAGTTCGAGCAGCTCAAGAACGACAAATGATATAAACCACAACACCTTTTATGTATCAGTGAAAAGAGAAAAGAAGAAAGAAGAAAGAACATCAGTAAAATTAGTAGTATAGATCTAGTGATTGACCGGGAAGACTCTCATATAAGGAAAAACGGCACCAAAAAATGTGCCTCGATCTGCGGGTAGACTATTTATATAAGGATTTAGGTGCCTTCAAAGGCACTTTCCACGGTCCTATCACTGGATATATACTACTAATTTTTGATTGATTTTTCAGGTAAATTTGATACATGGGCGTGTCAAATATTATGTTTGAGGTATACCAATAGGTTAACTTTCAATTTTTTATCGATTTCATGGGCGTTACCGCCAAAAATGGGTACAGGGGTAGTAATTTCAAAAGTTGTTTTTATGTAAATTCATGATACAGGGATGACTAAAATGAAGTTTGGGGTATGTCTAGATGTTAAATTGACTATTTTTAACAGTTTCATGGGCGTAACCGCCAAAAATGGGTACAGGGGTAGTAATTTCAAAAGTTGTTTTTATGCAAATTCTTGATATGGGGATGCTTAATATAAAGTTTGGGGTATGTCTAGATGTTAAATTGACTATTTTTAACAGTTTCATGGGCGTAACCGCCAAAAATGGGTACAGGGGTAGTAATTTCAAAAGTTGTTTTTATGGAAATTCTTGATACGGGGATGTTTATTATAAAGTTTGGGATATGTCTAGATGTTAAATTGACTACTTTTTTTATCGATTTCATGGGCGTAACCGCCAAAAATGGGTACAGGGGTAGTAATTTCAAAAGTGATTTTTATGTAAATTCTTGATATGGGGATGACTAAAATGAAGTTTAGGGTATGTCTAGCTGTTAAATTTACTATTTTTAACAGTTTCATGGGCGTAGCCCTCAAAAATGGGTCAGGGGGTAACCACCATAAAAGTGAGTTTGAAGTAAATTTTTTGCTATGAGGATGTCTAATATAACATCTGGGGTATGTCTAGAGGTTAAATTTACTATTTTTAACAGTTTCATGGGCGTAACCGCCAAAAATGGGTACGGGGGTAGTAATTTCAAAAGTTGTTTTTATGTAAATTCTTGATATGGGGATGCTTAATATAAAGTTTGGAGTAACCCTAGAGTGTAAATTTACTATTTCTAACAGTTTCATGGGCGTCCCCTCATAAAGGGGCAAGGGGAAAAACTCCTATAAAGTCGCCTGGTCTTGCGTCATAGGTCAAAATCTATTTTTAGAAACGCCACGGGCATCCCGTCAGCAGTCAAAAGCTATTTTTAGTAACACTTCCGGTATTGCATCAGCGGTCAGTTGTATTTTTAGTAACACTTCCGGTATTGCATCAGCGGTCAGTTCTATTTTTAGTAACACTTCCGGTGTTTCTGGCGTATATATATAACGCGACTTTGAAGTTTGTAATCAGACTTTCGCTTACAGTTGTTGCCGACGGATGTGTCTCGTACCTTCAAACACATAAAAGGTAAGTGTTATCTTAGTTCTTTAACATTATAGTATGTTACTTTAGTAACCTGTTTTCGATAAGATGGTTGTTTAGTATCCACGTGTTATTTTAGTAACCTATCTTCGATAAGTTGGTTTTTTAGCATCCACGTGTTACTTTTGTAACCTAATTTCGATAGTTTGTGTATCTTGTTGTTTACTTTTCTTGTAATGTTTACTGTTCTTTACTCTTTAGTTGTAATGTTTCAATTTCTTTTCTACAGATGTCTAACACTTGTCATCTCTGCTCCAAAACTTTCACCCGGAGCCGGATCGTGAAACGACATGTTGCTAGTGTACATGGGCGTCAGGCATACAAATGTGATGTTTGTGAACGAGTATATAATAGAGCTGACAATCTTGCCAAACATATCAAGACAGAGCATCCTGCATCTCTTGTATCAGCAGTTCCTGCATCACCAACCCCTGCCTCAGCAGCTAATGTACCTTCTAAAGAGACCTGTGCTAACCCACATATCTGCCACATCTGTCAACAAAGCTTTACTGGGGCAAGCCATCTGCAAGTACATCTTGCTAGCCATGCCACAGCTGTGGACACCTCAACACGATCAACGCCAGCAGGCCCACTGGTATCGACAACCTCACGCAAACGGGCAGTAAAGAGGTCGACTCAAGAACCCTCAAAGAGACCAAGACTTATTAATGAAATAGACTCTTTAAATAAGTTACCTCAAGATATTAAGAAGATATATAAGAACAACTGGTTAGCTATTAGAACACATGAACGTCGGAACAAATACATGGACACGTACACTATATTTCATCAACCTGATACTCCTATAGATTGGACGACCCTTGTAAACCCACTTTTCCAAGCCCAGAAAAAGCGTTTCAAGGTGAATTATAGTCATCATCTAGTCTTAAGACATAGAGAGACACAGGGGTTGCGTTACTTTCACGCCAGCTCGAATAACGCGACAGGGTTAGACAAACCCTTGTTAGTTAACAACAGAAATGATTTTGAAACATTTGTTGCTAGATTAAATGAAAGTGATATATTAGGGTATGCAAATAAAAACAGGGAGACAACCAAATATACCTTAGAAGCATTAGTCAGTACGAGTGTTTATGTTTATAAACTTCAAGATTATCCTATAGGGTGTCTGTTAGATATTCCACCCTACATTGCATCAAATCATGGTATTAATACCCTTCAAATCGATTCCCGTTCTAAAGTTTACAATGACAATCTCTGCTTCTTCCGTTGTCTAGCTGTCCATCGAGGTGGCTCTGTTGAGGATGTTAGGAAGGTTTCGAGACTACTTTTCAAACAGTTTAACCCGTCTCTAAAGTTAAGTAACTTTCACGGTGTAACTCTTGTTGAAATGTCTCTCTTAGAAAGTTGTTTTTCAGTAAACATAGATATTTTTGAGTTTGACTCTGAGCAAGCCTTGCGTATTGTCCTGAGAAGTGGCAGTAGTTATAGTGAAACTCTCCGTCTTTTACTTTACAAAAACCACTTCTTTTATATAAACGATCTTTCCAGGGCTAGTAAAAGCTTTTCTTGTGGAAAATGTGGGAAATTGTGGAAAAAGTTTGGGCGTATGGATAGGCACGAAAAAACTTGCAATGGGGATATGGCTGTAGAGACATATAAAGGTGGTGTTTATTCTTCACCTGAAAGTGTATGGGACGCAATCAGCGCTGAAGGAATAAGTACTCCAGCGTGTTTTATTTACCCGTTCAGGGCGACATTCGATTATGAATGTTACTTTGATAGTAGGAATGTTCCCAAAGAGACGTACTCGACTACCTTTGTAGCTAAACACGTACCCCTTTCCTGCTCTATAGCGTCAAATGTCCCGGGTGGGAGGCCCCAAAATGCTTCATAACCAAGGGTGATCCACAAATTTTAGTTAGTCAGATGCTTGATTATCTCACTGGTATAGCTGCTAAGGCATACTCGTTATTGCGATCTCGGTTTGAAAGTATTTTTACTCAACTCCATGAACTGAATAAAGACAAGATAGTAGTTAGGTTTGATGAGTATTTAAAAGAGCTTCCAGTAATAGGGTTTAACTCGGGGAAATATGACGTCAACGTCATTAAACCTTATTTAATAAAGCACTTCATGGATGTCACTGCCCAAGTGGGTGAAGAAGGTGATAGTATGGAAGAAGAAGAGGACGCTGATGTTATCGAAGAAGAGGAAGATACAATGGAAGGAGACTACAAAGTACCAAAACCGTTCAAGTTTATAGTTAAAAGAAACAATAACTTTATGTGTATTGCAACGCCGAATCTAAAATTCTTAGATATAATAAACTATCTAGCCCCCGGGTTTAGCTATAGTAAATATCTGGCAGCTTATAAGATTAGTGAAACAAAGGGTTACTTTTGTTATGAATATATAGACGACCCCCAAAAGTTGGATGAGACAGAACTACCCCCACACGAAGCCTTTTATTCGTCGTTAAAAAATTCCAACATTTCCAAGGAGGAGTACGCTCTGTGCAAAAAGGTATGGCAGGCCAATAACATGACCACACTTAGGACTTTTTGGTGTGGTATAATAACAAAGATGTGGTCCCATTCTTAGAAGCCTTGGAGCAGCAGGTTCGCTTTTATGGGGAGCGTGGTGTGGACTGTTTTAAAGACGCCATTTCGGTTCCGGGTGTTTGTTTAAAGTATCTTTTTAAGACTGTTGATAGGGGTGTAATGTTTAGTTTATATTCGAGCAAACAGGCGAGTCTACACAAAATGATTAGAGATAATATCGTTGGGGGTCCCTCTATAATTTTTCATAGGTATCACGAGGTAGGCAAAACGCTTATTAGGGGCGGAAAGGTAGTCAAATCCATCCAAGGTTACGATGCCAACGCTTTGTATCTTTGGGCTCTGATGAACCCAATGCCAACAGATTATCCAATTATTAGAAGAATGGAGACCGGGTTTAGGGTCGAAAAGATAACTATTATGTCCAACAAAGTAGAGAGTGGCTAACGTGGGTCGCCCACCAAAAAGGGGTGGAGTTGAAAATTCAGTTTAATGGGAGGGAGTTTCGGTTAGGTGATAGAAATATCCCTGTGGATGGGTGGGATAAATCCAATAGAAGAGGCTATAAATTTCATGGTTGTTTGTACCATGGTCACAAAGACTGCCCCCTCACCAAAGGTAAAGATAGAAACCCTGTTAATAATAAGCCCTTGTTCGAGCTGTTTGAAAAAACATGTGAGATACACACCTACCTAACCGAGGAGGTCAAAGTTCCAGTAGAAGTTATGTGGGAATGTGAGTGGCAGGCTCTGAAAAAGTCTGACCCAACCATTAGGGCTTTCCTTTTTAAAGCCATCCCTCGAGCTAGACCCTCTTACTCTAAAGAAGGGCTCCCTCTCAGTGATAAACATATCCTGACTTCTGTTTCAGATGGGACATGTTTTGGATTAGTGGAATGTGATCTACACGTCCCCGACCACCTGAAGGAACATTTCAGTGAGATGACTCCAATTTTCAAAAATATTGATGTCACGCGTGATGATATTGGGCAGTTTATGGGTGAATATGCTCTCAAGCATAACTTGTTGTCAACCCTCGTCGCACTCTAATCGGTAGTTATGTCGGGGAAAAAATTTTGTTGGCAACACCACTGTTAAAATGGTATTTAGACCACGGATTGGAGGTAACAAAATTTATCAAGTGATAGAATATCAACCGTCTAGTTGTTTTAAAAAGTTTGGAGAAATGGTTTCTGACGCTAGGCGGGCTGGTGATCTAGACGAAAATCAATCTATAGTAAGCGACACGATGAAGCTCTTAGGAAACTCAGCCTATGGGAAGACTCTAACCAATAAGGCCATTCATAGCGCTGTCTCGTATGTTCAAGGGGATGAGATATCAAAAATGATAAATAGTTCCCGGTTTAAAAAGATGACTGAAATAGGGGAGGATCTTTTTGAAATTGAGATGGAGAAAAAGAAAACTGTTTGGGACTTGCCCCTACAAATTGGTTTCTTCGTCTATCAATATGCAAAACTTCGTATGTTAGATTTTTATTTCGAGTTCTTAGATAAGTTTGTAGATAGGTCCAACTTTCAGTTATGTGAAACAGATACTGATAGTTTATACTTGGCTTTAAGTGCACCTAAGCTAGAGGATATAGTTAAGTCAGGTCTGCGGGATGAGTTTAATAGTGTATATAAAGACTGGTTTCCTGCCGAGTTTTGCGATGAACATACTAGCAAGACAGACTGTATAAACTGTAAGGGTGTTAAAGCATACACCAAACGAACGCCTGGACTTTTTAAACTCGAGTACGAAGGGACAGCTCTTGTTAGCTTATGTAGTAAGACGTACCATTGTAGTGGGGATTACGATAAAATCAGTTGTAAAGGGTTAAGCAAGCAACACAACAAATTAGATAAAGATATGTTTTTAGAGGTTCTCGCCACGCAAAAGGCCAAGGGTGGGAAAAATGTAGGATTCAAAGTCTTAAATAATTCCATATTTTCCTACAGTCAAACAAGAAATGCTCTTTCCTATTTCTATATAAAAAGAAAGGTAGCTGATGATAACGTCTCGACTACGCCTCTAGATATTTAACTCTTTACACTACCAGCTTAGACTACCCAGCAATCTCTAACAGTTTCACCCCTTATGATTCATTTATGACACAACGCTAAGCAGACATCCAACTACCTATCTATAAATAAATGTTATCCATGTACTATATATTGACTCAATGTACTGAATGTTTTTGTAATGTTATATAATATCAATGTATGTTATACACCTATTGAGATAATAAAAGAATAAAATATATCTTTGTCTTCTGTTTTATATTGATTGTTTGTCCATGATGTTGTATAATCTACTAACCTGTCACTGTCGATCAAGAACTCCAAAGCCAGGACACACCAGACATAAACAGGTCACTTCCGGTCACCGGGACTAGAGGTCAACATCCCGACACGAAATGTCACGGTTAACTCCCCCTGCGCCTACGGTACATTAGGTGCGCCGCGCACCTACTATATATCTTTGTTAATTTAGCACCTAAATTCGGGTCAAATTGACCCTGCTATACTACTCACGGAAAGGCATAAATAAGCAAATCAACTTAAGTATCAGCGACAAACAGCTGTGCCCATTTCGTGTTCATCTTCTATTTAAGCCGTTTCAGGGAAAACGATAAAGAGATTGGGGGGGGGGGAGGATGGGGTAGTCGATGGAACACAAAAGAAAAAAAAGGAAGAAGACAATAATAAGAAAAGGTGAAGAGAAAAAGAAAGAAGGTTAAAAAAAAAGGAGAAGAAGATAAGAAAGGGAAAAAAGAAGAAAAGAAGTAGACGAGGAGAAGAATAAGAGAAATAAGAAAAGAAAAAGAAGAAAAAAAGAAGTAGAGAAGAAGAAGACAAAGAGGAAGAGAAGAAGAAGACAAAGAAGAAGAGAAAAAGAGGGAAGAAGAGGAGAAGAAGATGAAGAGAAAGACAAAGAACAAAGAGAAGAAGAGAAGAACACGGAGAAGAAGAAGATGAAGAGAAGAAAACGAAGAAGAAGAAGAAGAAGCAGAAGAGAAGAACAGGCAGAAGAAGGAGAAGAAGAACAAGTAGATGAAGAAGAAGGAGGAGAATGAGTAAAAGAAAAAAGAGAAGAACAAGGAGAAGAAAGAAGAAGAGAAGAACAAGCAGAAAAATGAGAAGAAGAACAAGTAGATGAAGAAGAATGAGGAGAAGAAGAAGAAGAGAAGAACAAGGAGGAGGAGAGGAAGAAGAGAAGGACAAGTAGATGAAGAAGAATGAGGAGAAGGAGAAGAAGAGAACAACAAGGAGGAGATGAAGAATGAGGAGAATGAGGAGAAGAAGAAGAAGAGAAGAACAAGTAGATGAAGAAGAAGGAGGAGAATGAGGAGGAGAAGAAGAAGAATAGAAGAACAAGTAGATGAAGAAGGAGGAGAATGATGAGAAGAAGAGGAATAGAAGAACAAGTAGATGAAGAAGAAGAGGAAGAGAAGAACAAAGAGAAGAAGAAGAAGAGAAGAAGAAGAGAGGAAAAAATGAATTTTAGAACAAGAAGAGAACAAGAAAATAATTACTGAAAAAAAACATAATCAATAGCTCGAAAAATGAAGACATAAAACTTAGCTATAGAACATCAAGTAATAAAACATAGCTATAGAACATCAAGTAATAAAACATAGCTATAGAACATCAAGTAATAAAACATAGCTATAGAACATCAAGTAATAAAACATAGCTATAGAACATCAAGTAATAAAACATAGTTATAGAACATCAAGTAATAAAACATAGCTATAGAACATCAAGTAATAAAACATAGCTATAGAACATCTTTTAAACTACATCATTTAAACTTTGGCAAACTCTTGAAACCTACGGTGTAGCAGGACAACTACTAGATAATATAATGGCATTATATAAAAACGGTTGCCGCGATAGCTCAGTGGTTAGTGAACTGGAATACAAAGGACAAGAGGTAGGGTTCGATCCCAACCGACGGCTTCCGGGTTCACCCAGCCTTTAATGGGTACCGGATTTTTTTCTGGGAAAGTAAAGCGGCACGGGCGTAATACCGACCACATTACCCAAAAAATCATGTGCCGAAGGTCTGTAAAATTTATGGTCACTAACACCATATTGCCTATACGCCACTTGGCGTGACGGGGGTACTTTACTTTTTTTTTTATTAAATAAAAACAGTCAAAGTGCCGTTAGAACATCGGAAGGTCTGTCAGAATGGTTTCAGGTTACAACAGGTATAAGACAAGGATGCGTCTTCTCACCACTCTTCTTCATCATATATATATGGACAAAATAAATCAGGAAACAACCAACAATAAGGAAAAATCAAACAATAACATAGAGGTAGAAAACTCCAACATCAACGAGCTACAATTCGCAGATGACCAATGCCTAATATATGAGGATGAAAACCTGCTACAACAACATATAACATCTCTAGATAAAAGCTGTACAAACTACAGTATGAAAATTAACACAGCAAATACAGAGGCTATAAGAATAAGCAAATTAAGACACCCATTAAATATTAATATCAAAGACAAAGAAATAAAACAAGTAGAGGAATTCAAGTATTTAGGCACAATGTTCACAGAAGATGGAAAAGTAGACAGATAAATTGACATGAGAATACAAATAGCAAATGTTGTCACATACCAGCTTTCACCATTGCTAAGACATCCAAACATTTCTATCATAGCTAAACAACAAATAATATAGCATTTTCATACCAACTTTGTGCTATGAAAGTCAAACATGGACACTTTCTAAATCCCATTTAAGAAAAATCAATACATGTGAGATGCGATGCTTGAGAAAAGTAACAAACAACACAAGAAGAGATAGAATACCAAATGAAACCATAAGAAAAATGGTAAGAACAAAACCCTAGCAAGAATATATAGAACAACAACAACTTAAATGGTTTGGCCACCTGGTCAGAATGAATCCTCACCAATCACCATCAAGGGCGTTCTTCTCGAGAATGCATGGAAATAAAAAACTAAGAAGAAGATGGATATAGCTGCAGCGACAGAGACATGTAACAACAAAGGAAAATCACTAATTCCGACAGTTCGAGCAGCTCAAGAACGACAAATGATATAAACCACAACACCTTTTATGTATCAGTGAAAAGAGAAAAGAAGAAAGAAGAAAGAACATCAAGTTATAAAACATAGACAAAGAACAACAAGTTATAAAACAAAGCTATAGAACATCAAGTTATAAAACATAGCTATAGAACACCAAGTTATAAAACATAGCTATAGAACATCAAGTTATAAAACATAGTAATAGAACACCAAGTTATAAAACATAGATAAAGAACACCAAGTTATAAAACATAGATATAGAACACCAAGTTATAAAACATAGCTATAGAACACCAAGTTATAAAACATAGCTATAGAACAACAAGTTATAAAACAAAGCTATAGAACATCAAGTTATGAAACAAAGCTATAGAACAACAAGTTATAAAACAAAGCTATAGAGCACCAAGTTATAAAACATAGTAAATGAACAACAAGTTATAAAACATAGCTATAGAACACCAAGTTATAAAACAAAGCTATAGAACAGCAAGTTATAAAATATAGCAATAGAACACCGAGTTATAAAACATAGTCAATGAACAACAAGTTATAAAACATAGCTATAGAACACCAAGTTATAAAACATAGCCAATGAAGAACAAGTTATAAAACAAAGCTATAGAACAACAAGTTATAAAACAAAGCTATAGAACAACAAGTTATAAAACAAAGCTATAGAACAGCAAGTTATAAAATATAGCAATAGAACACCAAGTTATAAAACATAGTCAATGAACAACAAGTTATAAAACATAGCTATAGAACACCAAGTTATAAAACATAGCCAATGAAGAACAAGTTATAAAACAAAGCTATAGAACAACAAGTTATAAAACAAAGCTATAGAACAACAAGATATAAAACAAAGCTATAGAACAAGTTATAAAACAAAGCTATAGAACAACAAGTTATAAAACAAAGCTATAGAACAACAAGATATAAAACAAAGCTATAGAACAAGTTATAAAACAAAGCTATAGAACAACAAGTTATAAAACATAGCTATAGGACAACAAGTTATAAAACAAAGCTATAGAACAATAAGTTATAAAACAAAGCTATACAACAACAAGTTATAAAACAAAGCTATAGAACACCAAGTTATAAAACAAGTATAACAAACGTTAAATATTTGGGAACAACATTCTCTGAAGATGGCAAAATAAAGAAATAGATAAACGATGCAAAAAGGCAAACCAAATATTGGGACAGCTTTCTCCTATTCTACTACACAAAGTCATACTTATTCATCATCATCATCATCATCATCATCAAGTACCGGACCTACTGGCGTAGGTGATCATGTCTCTCTACAACCTTCGATCTCGGCAGCTATTTATCATTTTTATTGTTGACCTTCTGTCAAGCCATTCTCTTAAGCTGTCTGCTATTTTTTCTCTTTGCTTCCCTCCATCTCTTCATCCCTCAAATTTCCCAGTTGTTACAATATACTCCAGTTGTTCTCTTCTCATTACATGGCCAAAAAATGATGATTGTTTCTTCTAATATTGGAATTAGCTCTCGTTTTGCTTTGACCTCTCTCAAATATCTTCATTACTCTTCTTAGCTGTCCATGGTACTCTCAACATTCTTCTGTAAAACCACATTTCTACAGACTCCAGTGATTTCAATACTTATTACCACCAATAAACTTTGTACACAGAGTATATGTATATTCATTCCAACAGTGTGCTACCAATGCCAAACATGGTCCCCTACGTCTAAGCAGAAAAGAAGGTTTGTCACCACAGAGATGAGATATCTGAGAAAAGCGCTTAAAGTAACCAGAAAAGACTGAATCAGAAATGATGTTATAAGAGAAAGAGTAGACACTGAGCCAACCCTAAGCTACATTCAGAAACAACAAATAAATTGGTTTCTCCATTTAGAAAGAATATCATGTGATTCTGTACCATGCAATGCATATATTAAAAGAGATGAGGGGAGATGAGCAAGAGGCAGATTCAGAGTAAGATGGACAGACATCATAGAAACTCTACAACATCTTTTCACAATGAGTCAATTTATCTAATAAAATGTCCTAAGTTTTCTAATAAAATGTTCTACTTTTTCTAATAAAATGTTCTACTTTTTCTAAAAAAAAATGTTCTACTTTTTCTAATAAAATGTTCTACTTTTTCCAATAAAGTGTTCTCCTTTTTCTAAAAAAAATGTTCTACTTTTTCTAATAAAATGTTCTACTTTTTCTAATAAAATTCCCTACTTTTTCTAATAAAATGTTCTACTTTTTCATATAAAATTCCTACTTTTTCTAATAAAATTTCCTACTTTTGCTAATAAAATTCCCTACTTTTTCTTATAAAATGTTCTACTTTTTCATATAAAATTCCCTACTTTTTCTAATAAAATTTCCTACTTTTGCTAATAAAATTCCCTACTTTTTCTTATAAAATTTACTAAATCTTTCTTATAAAATTTCTTACTTTTTCTAACAAAATGTCCTACTTTTTTTCTAATAAAATTCCCTACCTTTTCTAATGAAATGTCCTACAGTTTCAAGACAATACCCTTCTTCTTTATATAATCTAGAACCCATTCTGATCAATAGCAGCGAAGGCATATGTTGCAGAAGCCAAGCCCCTTATTATAATGGCTCAAACTTTTATCAAATACATATTTAACAAGTCATGAGAAAAAAAAAGTAATATAAATAATTAATTGTGGTCTGTTAAGCTTAACCTCTGGACATTCCACAATCTAAATTGGACAGCTCAAAACTGGACGTCCAAAATAGAGTCTAAAACAATAGCCAGATAATATACGGAAATGGGAAGGTAAATCGGGAAAGTTCTAAGAAAGATAACTCAGGATAACGTCATCAAGATCACGAGAAAAGAGGTTGAGGGAAACATGGAGGAAGATATGAGGGCTGAATTAATTAACGTTGCGATGAGTTGGGGGTGAAGTGAAGAGGCAAAATGAAGAAAATACAATGAAAGGAATCAGGAAAAAGGGAGATAATGAAAATGGAGGAGGTATATTGTGAGATGTGAGGCTGAATACGAAAGAGGGATTGATGTAGAGGGGGAGTGAGTGAGGGAGACGGAGAGAGGTGATAAATGTGCGAGAGGGGAAATTTATGAGTAAGGTGAGTGAGTGGGGGAATGAGAGAGTGGAAGAGTGAGTTAGTGAGTGAGTGGGTGAGTGAGTAATTGAGTGAGTGGGTGAGTGAGTGATAGAGTGAAAGAGTGAAAGAGTGGGTGAGGGAGTGACAGAGTGAAAGAGTGAGTTAGTGAGTGAGTAAGTGAGTGGGTGAGTGAAGTGAGAGAGTGAGCGTGTGAGTCAAGAGAAAAAAAATGGTGATATAAATAAACGATAGGGGTAAATTATGAATCAGGTGAGAGAATGATTGAGTGAATGAATGATTGGTGTGCTATTGATTGATTGATTGATTGAGTGCTTGATTGATAGATTGAGTGAGTGAGTGAGTGAATGACTGAGCGAGTTAATGTATGAATGAATTTGTGAGTGAGTGAATGAATGAGACTGAATGAGGCGATAAATAAAGGGGAAGCAAATTATGAATATGGTGAGTGAGTTAGTGAATTAGTGAGTTAGTGGGTGAAATAGGATTGATATAATTATACGCAAGCAGCAAACAATGAATACGGTCAGTGAATGAATGAATAGGCGAGTGAGTGACTAAGTGAGTGAATGAATGAATAGGCGAGTGAGTGACTAAGTGAGTGAATGAATGAATAGGCGAGTGAGTGACTAAGTAAGTGAATGAATTATTCATTCTCCCTCTCCTTGTTCTTTTCCTCCCCTGTGAAGTAACGATCTTCAACGCTATCTAACCCTCTTCTTTACTGCAATCTTCTTAACATCGTCCCATGTTTTCCCCATCATATCTGCCTCCCCAAGTCTTCTCCAAGTATATTTTATCTTTCCCCGTTGTCTCTTCTCCTGGAATTCCAAAAAAAGAACATGGCGTGCAATACTCCTATTTGGCTTCCGATGCGTATGTGTCCTATCCTGCACAATCCTCTTTGTGGCATGTCTTTTTACCCTGCTATGGATCGCCAACTTTTACCCATAGTTCAAAGTTAGCAATTTTGTCACGCCATCTATAATTTTA
Organism: Megaustenia siamemsis; assembly: GCA_032433765.1. NCBI lineage: Eukaryota > Metazoa > Mollusca > Gastropoda > Stylommatophora > Ariophantidae > Megaustenia > Megaustenia siamemsis. The sequence goes on from JAVIAB010000107.1 coordinate 13,647,184, forward strand.
TTGATCGCACGGATCCTTTAATCAAACTGTACATCTACGTGACTATAGCTTTAATTGAGTGGGTGAATTATAGTATAGTAGCCTCCGTCAGTCATAGTTGACTATGGATTTTGAAGTAGTAGCCTCCGTCATTCAAAGTTGACTATGGATTTTGTAGTAGTAGCCTCCGTCAGTCATAGTTGACTATGGATTTTTGTAGTAGTAGCCTCCGTCACTCATAGTTGACTATGGATTTTGTAGTAGTAGCCTCCGTCATTCAAAGTTGACTATGGATTTTGTAGTATTGGTCGTTTCAAATCTAAATGTTCACGATTAACATGAATATCTCCTCTTTCCCTGCACTTACAAACTTGATTTTTTGCATCTGGCCTTGTTTTTCCAAGGTCCCACCGATTTCACAAATTTAATGATGTAGGAAGTATGCTTCATCATGAAGCAGCACTTTCCTTTGATCTCAGTGAATTTACGGATCTTTTTGCTCCTGGAGAAAATAATTTACCGTACATTAATGGAAATCAGCTTCTCGACATAGGCGTCTCTACACAACTTGAAAGTTGGAGGCGTTTATCAACTGTTTACTTTCTATTGTTTACTTTCTTTAAAATACTATGAGAATGTCAATGTTATAGCCTTTACAGACGGTCTAAACAAATCAGCGTATAAACATTTCATTAATGAAAACTATTTAAACAATATACAACAAAGAATACATTTTAAAAAATTAATTATCCGTTGCGAGCGATAACGAGCATGACATATCAAGCAAAGTTATTGTTTATGGGTACGCATGTGACTAAAGAGTCCGATGTAAGCACGGGATCCTCTTCACTGTAAAGAGCTACATTGTTCGTTTTATGTCTTCCATGTGACTTTCATTATTTTACGTAAACAAGACATATGAAAGTGATTTAGTTTCTTTGCATGCCTGCAGTACACATATCAATAATCTTTACATTTTCAAAACGTTATCAACTTTAGCTAAAGATTGATCATGCGGACATATAAAAACGTCCATTATTATTTCATTTATTCTGAATCAGAGAGTCTAACATATTGATTACTAATCTGGGCTGAACGAACGATAGTCCATCTTTTTCCAATAGTCATTTTCTTCTTTTAAGACATGATCTTCACATTTGCACCAAAAATCTTTGTCAATCTGTGATAGAGCAGCATATGTCAGTCCTTTTATATCGCATAGTTTAAAACTTGTATTCTCAGCTGCCACCTGCCCTTTATTTTTGCCCAAACGAGTTCAATGGGGTTTAATTGTGGATGATAAGGGGGCAGTCTCAAGCACGTATGACCATGCTGTTGAATGATTTTGTCTATTTGGAATACTTTGGTCTTTTGCGATTTCTTAACAAGTGACAGTAATTCAGGTTTCAAAAATCCCTCGTTAAATGGAATTCCTTCCTTTCTTAGCCAAATCTTTATAACATCTTTTGTACTGGTAGATGTAGGAATTTTGTCTTCTTCTGCCACAGCGTTGTGGTACGACGCGTTGTCCATTACCAGACAGGATGGTCTGTCTAGAATTGGAAGAAGAGTATTTTCAATCCACTCTCTAAATATATGGCCATTCATCTCGGTGTGATAGTCCCTGTTGTCAGTATAATTAGAGGTGAATATAAGTTCTGCATTTTTCACCAACCCTTCTTTTCGGCTGCCTGCATGTGCCATTATAATACGCTGTCCTTTTCCAGTGGGTACACATCTTTTAATACTTCCATCTGATAACTGCCATTCCTTTGCACTTGTGTGGTGAGAATTTATCCAAGATTCATCTAGAAATACAATATCATAACCTTGGTTACGCATTTCCCGTACTTCACGTAAATATTTACTCCTCATAGAAACTAAGTGCGGCTTCTCGCAGATGACATTTCTACCACTATCGTACTTTCTAAACGTAAAACCGATGCTTCTAACAGTTCTCCATAATGTTGTTTTCGACACAACAATGTCATTTTCTGCTTTCAGTCGAATTTTCAGTTTTCTTAAAGTCACAGTTTCTTTGGAATCGAACATTTTACAATTGCTCTTCTAATCACTTCCTTGTCAAAACTATCTACTACTTTCTTTCTTCCTAGCGTCCTAGTCTTGATTGAACTGGACACTCTGTTAGCTTTAAGCACTTGTTTGAAAAGCGTTTGCTTATACCCAATCCGTGAATAGTTCTCTTTTCTGGCTTTGAGATGCTTCGATACAGTTTTCCACGCTTAGCTTCTATGCAAAAATATTTATACACCTTTATTGCCACTGATTGCAATGTAAGGAACTTTACTTTTATACCATTGACTAACAGATCACAAATTTAACGAAATACCCAATAATTAGGATACGCCGTTGCACATAAATCACAACAAAACGACAGGAAATGGGATGCACCGATATAAAATTATAACTATGACGCGTTTTATGTGTTTTTAGTGCTTAAAACAGGGAAATTGGCGCGCATTACGTTCAAGATGACAAGTCCGTGGGTGCTCACTCATATGAAGCGGTAATTCCTCCAAATATATGGTTTGACCAAATGCCTTAAATTTGTATACTTCAAATAAAGAATATTTAAAACTATACGTTTGTTGTGAGGAAATGAATGTACTTCTTGGGACCAAAAAAATCACAAGACCATATGCAAAATTTCAGCATTATCAATCAATTGGTTGCAGAGATATGGAATTTTAAACACCTTCAAAATATTTTGAAACGACCTATAGTAGCCTCCGTCACTCATAGTTGACTATAGATTTTGTAGTAGTAGCCTCCGTCATTCAAAGTTGACTATGGATTTTGTAGTAGTAGCCTCCGTCAGTTATAGTTGACTATGGATTTTGTAGTAGTAGCCTCCGTCAGTCATAGTTGACTATAGATTTTGTAGTAGTAACCTCCGTCAGTCATAGTTGACTATAGATTTTGTAGTAGTAGCCTCCGTCAGTCATAGTTGACTATAGATTTTGTAGTAGTAACCTCCGTCAGTCATAGTTGACTATAGATTTTGTAGTAGTAGCCTCCGTCAGTCATAGTTGACTATAGATTTTGTAGTAGTAACCTCCGTCAGTCATAGTTGACTATAGATTTTGTAGTAGTAGCCTCCGTCAGTCATAGTTGACTATGATTTTGTAGTAGTAACCTCCGTCAGTCATAGTTGAATATAGATTTTGTAGTAGTAGCCTCCGTCAGTCATAGTTGACTATAGATTTTGTAGTAGTAGCCTCCGTCAGTCATAGTTGACTATGGATTTTGTAGTAGTAGCCTCCGTCAGTCATAGTTGACTATAGATTTTGTAGTAGTAGCATCCGTCAGTCATAGTTGACTATGGATTTTGTAGTAGTAGCCTCCGTCAGTTATAGTTGACTATGGATTTTGTAGTAGTAGCCTCCGTCAGTCATAGTTGACTATGGATTTGTAGTAGTAGCCTCCGTCAGTCATAGTTGACTATGGATTTTGTAGTAGTAGCCTCCGTCAGTCATAGTTGACTATGGATTTTGTAGTAGTAGCCTCCGTCAGTCATAGTTGACTATGGATTTTGTAGTAGTAGCCTCCGTCATTCAAAGTTGACTATGGATTTTGTAGTAGTAGCCTCCGTCAGTTATAGTTGACTATGGATTTTGTAGTAGTAGCCTCCGTCAGTTATAGTTGACTATGGATTTTGTAGAAGTAGCCTCCGTCAGTTATAGTTGACTATGGATTTTGTAGTAGTAGCCTCCGTCAGTCATAGTTGACTATGGATTTTGTAGTAGTAGCCTTCGTCATTCATAGTTGACTATGGATTTGTAGTAGTAGCCTCCGTCACTCATAGTTGACTATGGATTTTGTAGTAGTAGCCTCCGTCAGTCATAGTTGACTATGGATTTTGTAGTAGTAGCCTCCGTCACTCATAGTTGACTATGATTTTGTAGTAGTAGCCTCCGTCAGTCATAGTTAATATGGATTTTGTAGTAGTAGCCTCCGTCAGTCATAGTTGACTATGGATTTTGTAGTAGTAGCCTCCGTCAGTCATAGTTGACCATGGATTTTGTAGTAGTAGCCTCCGTCAGTCATAGTTGACTATGGATTTTGTAGTAGTAGCCTCCGTCAGTCATAGTTGACTATGGATTTTGTAGTAGTAGTCTCTACAAAGTAGAAGAGTAAAAGAAGATAGAAAATTACGGAACAGAAAATGGATATAAGGAAGAAGATATAAACAGAATTAGATTGTTCAAATAGTAAGAGAAAGAGAGAGAGAGAGAGAGAGAGAGAGAGAGAGAGAGAGAGAGAGAGGGAGAGAGAGAGAGAAATTTAAAAAAAGATAGAGAATCGAAGAAATAACGAAAGAAAAAGAAGAAGAGTAAAAAAAAAGACAGCAGAAAATTATGGTACAGAAAATGGATATAAGAAAGGAGATAAAAACGAACTAGATTGTTCAAATAGTAAAAGAAACATAGAGAGAGAGAGAGAGAGAGAGAGAGAGAGAGAGAGAGAGAGAGAGAAAGAGAAATTAAAAAGAGATATAGAATGGAAGAAATAACGAAGAAAAAGGAGAGAAGTAAAAGAAGACAGCAGTAAATTATGGTACATAAATGGATATAAGAAAGAAGATAAATTACACAGGAAGATGCTTGAAGATAGAGTATGAGTGAGAATACAAAAGTGGGAATATTGGGAGAGATTTCTCTTGTACAAGAAACATTGATCATTCCCTACAATTTTTTCTTCTCCTTTTTCATTTTCTGGGAGCCGCCATAGCTCAGTTGTTAGTGAACTGAACTACAAAGGACAAGAGGTAGGGTTCGATCCCAACCGACGGCTTTCGGGTTCACCCAGCCTTAAATGGGTACCAGCTTTTTAATTGGAAAGTAAAGCGGCACGGGCGTAATACCGACCACATTACCCAAAAATAATGTGCTGAAGGTTTGTAAGATCTATGGTCACTAACACCACTTTGCGTGACGGGGCTCTTTACTTTTTTTTCTTTTCACTCTCGAATAATGACTGAGGTTGGTTCGGAATTATCAACTGTATTACTTCTTCTTTCTTTTGTCTTTCCCATTTTTCTTTCTTTCTTTCTTTCTTCTACTTTCTTCACTTCCTCTTGTACCCATTCGGGTGTCCAGGGAAATCCAAAGTTCTGGATCACGTCCTCGTGGCAGCCTCACTCATTATCAATTGATTTTGTTGCAGCGCTTCTTGATGTTGTCTGTCATCTTACTCTGAGTCTGCCTCTTGCTCTTCCTCCTTTTGCTCTTTTAATATATGCTTTGAATGTAAGGATTCGTATGTGATTTCCTTTCTAGATGGGCAAACCCGTTTATTTGTTGTTTCTGTATGTAGCTTAATCTTGGCTCACTGTCTCTTCTTTCTCTTATAATGTCCTTTCTGATTCTGCCTTTTCTGGTCACTCCAAGCGCTTTTCTCAGACATCTCATCTCTGTAGTGGCAAGCTTTCTTTATGCTTAGACGTAAGTGACCATGTTTGGCATTGGTGGCACAATGTTGGAATAAATATACTCTGTATAAGATGTTTCTTGGTGGTGATATCAAATGTATAGGGCGAATAATTATTAACTGTCTCGTTTAACACATTCGCTACTAAGGGGTTTAAGACGCTGTCTCCAGGCTATTTTTTGCAGTTTTTCTAAAATTAGAAATAACAGCGTGAAAGTAAATGAAAATTGATCTAAAATAACACACACTTTTTGTTTGCAAAATTTGATCAGTTCGTCAGAAAAGAGGTTAGCTATGAGAATTACGAGGCTTTAGAAGAAATAATTGCCAATTATGTTAACAAATTGAAAGCCGGAAACACATATCATTAAACACAGCCAAACAAATCATAAACGCCAACAGTAGAGAAGATTACCTAAATGCAAGGATCATGGGAAAAACAGGAAGAGATTTTTTTAAAGACATGTCAAGGCCAAACCCACATGACAACATTCAGAACTAAGTAGAGACCAAACTGCCATGTTTAGACTGAGAAACGGCTGTGTATCATTTAACAATCACATCAACAGAATGCAACGAAACCAGACTCCAGCATGTCCAATCTGTGAACACCCACATGAAACAGTAGAACATCACCCTTTTTGACTGAGCTAAGTTCACTGACATCAGAGCAGCTAGACTTCCTCAAAGACCTGTTAAATGTACAGTGTGACCTGTACAGTGTGACCTTGTACAGAACTGCAAGGAAACTTAGAAATACCAGCAGATATCATTACATGGCATTGGGCCGAAGGGTGTCAGCGTACAGGCTTGTGGATCCAAAACAACAACCAAAGCAACACAATGCACCTTCTAGGTTTCTCGTGCCGCTTCCAAGAGCCGTGATTTCCGGCTTGTGGTAGGCAATGTTTTAAATTATTTACATTAAAAAATCCAATCGTTATTTCCTTCTTTCATAAAATACCAAGGATATTTAAATAGTAACAGAAGAAAAATAACCCCAATCCTGTAGCGCGAGTTATTTCCCCTGAAGTGGACAGAGTTCTCTACAAGACTCATTAGACTGATGTTCAAAACTAAATATCTGGGCGGATGACTCAAAGTTCCGAAATTAATTTTTGGTCCTGGCACTCTGGAACAAGATAATTTCATTGACAAACCAAATCGTGGAACTCCTTGAGAGCCCGTGACACGGTTTCCTAATTTACGTGAGTTACTCCAAGCTTTCGTCAACTTTCAGAATTTACATTAACAGAATTTCTTCTTGTTTTCGTTTTTTTTTTACGCGAAGTCCAAAAATAAACTTGACAACAAAAGATAACCCCATTTCCGTTTTTGCAAATAGAGGGCGGTAACAAAGAGGTGTTACACACGCTGTGAAACCCGTCATTTGTTTAATGGTTTTAACATTAATGAGAGTAATGGACAGAAATTTTAAGCGGACGTGCGTAATATTATGGGAAATATGACGTCATCATAACAATTGCTGGAAGAGACAACTATGTGAGTAAAAAAGGTAAAGGTTCTCTCCCCTTGACTTGCTAGGCGTATTGGGCATATGGTGTTAGTCACCATATTTTGCTATGACCATGGTACATTTATTGTTATGTGGTCGGTATCACACCAGGCCGTGTTTACTTCCCAGAAAAGTCATTGGTACCAATTTTTAGAGGCAGGGTGAACAGCGGAGCCTTGTCAGTCCGAAAAAAAAAACAACCACTGCTGGAAATCGAACCTGAATCCTTCTGGTCAAGAAGCGAGTACACTAACAATTCAGTCACCGAGGCTCCACCTTGTGTAGCCAAACAGAATAATAGATAGATAGATAGATAGATAGATAGATAGATAGATAGATAGATAGATAGATAGATAGATAGATAGATAGATAGATAGATAGATAGATAGATAGATAGATAGATAGATAGATAGATAGATAGATAGATAGATGGATGATGGATGGATGGATGGATGGATGGATGGATGGATGGATGGATGGATGGATGGATGGATGGATGGATGGATGGATGGATGGATGGATGGATGGATGGATGGATGGATGGATGGATGGATTATGTGATGAAGTCTGCAGTGTGTTCCTTGTCTGAGTTTCCTCATATTCCAAGTCCGGCTTGATATCAGAGCTATCGAGTTTAGTGCTCTTTGCACACCGTGAGCTGTGTTTTTCATCCGGATCATATCTCGATATTCCAATTGTATACCGCTGATGAATGATGATATCGTAAGACGAGGGACAGTTCAGTTGCGTTTACTTTCGGTGCCGTTTGACCTTATGTCTTTTTGCGTGTGATGTAGCTGCTATGATGGGGACTGCAGCTGCCTTTCCTTGTTTTGGATATTCGATGAGATGTTAATTTGGATGAGCCAAATGACAAGAGCGGCTGAGCAATTATGGATTTTAATTCGTTTGCAGTGATACCGGAGCCTTCGACTAGCTATATCTATAACTACAACTATAACTGCAACTATAGCTATAACTAGAACTATAACTAAAACTAAAACTACAACTATAACTACAACTATAACTACAACTATAACTACAACTAAAACTACAACTATAACTAAAACTATAATTACAACTATAACCACAACTATACCTGCAACTATAATTATAACTATAACTATAACTGCAACTATTACTATAACTACAATCATAACCAAAACTACAACTATAACTACTACTACAACTGCAACTATAACTATATCTACAACTATAACTACAACTATAATTGCAACTATAACTACAACTATAACTACTACTGTAACTACAACTATAACTGAAACTATTACTATAATTACAATCATAACCATAACTTCAACTATAACTGCTACTATAACTACAACTATAACTGCAACTATTACTATAGCTACAATCATAACCATAACTACAAATATAACTACAACTATAATTGCAACTATAACTACAACTATAATTACAACTATAACTGCTACTACAACTGCAACTATAACTATATCTACAACTATAACTACAACTATAATTGCAACTATAACTACAACTATAATTACAACTATAACTACAAATATAACTATAACGGTAACTATAACTGTAACTAAAACTATAACTACAGCTATATCTAAGACTATAACTACAACTGCAACTATAACTACAACTATAACAATAACTATAATTACAACTATAACTATACCATAAATCTTATAGCCCAGAGACCACCTGAGAATTATAGTTCGTTCATAAATTCGTGCCCACAGATTTGATTAATTATCTCGGAAACTGTTTGATGAATTTCTGTAATTCTTTTTCATGAAAGCTTATTTTTTCACCAACCTTCAGATTTTATAACATTTAAGTACAAAGGTAGTCTGAATTTTGCACAAATCGTTTTTTGTTATATAATTTTAGGAAAATATCAAACCGCATGCTCTAAACATTAGCTTTCACTGTAAATTATTTTAATTTTCTAACAATGTAAGCCAAAGGCATATCCGTATCAAATTGAAGAGGGCAAAATTTTTCATTTGATATTATATATTCGTCATGGAGATAGGTAAACTTTGACCAAAGTGTCAAACACACATATTCGCCAAATAGCAGGCGTGTCATCGATTCAATTGATTCGATTCAAACATTTTCAAAATTTCACGTCTAATAACATCTTTGCCAAAATCATCACCTTTTATTTTTCTTCTTGGCTTCACCGTTGCCTCTGCAGAGTCAAAGTTCTATCTATATTTAGAGCTGTCTGTGTTCTGTTTTCTGGGTTTTTTTAATCGTAATATAACCGACTCCTTTTAGATTCCTTGCAAAAGTGCCTGTACAATAACACAGTTACCTTTTACATAGTGATGAATTTACACTTTAAACTCTTCATGATTCAAAAAGGATACACATGAATAGTAACTATTTTGTCAAAATACGCCTCTGGACCAATTGAACAAGAAACCACAAATGAAATGACCAAACAAAAACCTCGGAGTGGCGCTGTCTTACAAGTTACGAAACTGTGCTAAGATTGCGGTTGCCCTTGCAACAAATATGGGTATTGTAAAATCCTAAAATTTTTGGATAACCAAGAAAAAACACATTTTTATGTACCTGAAATAAGCAAAAATCTTTCCTAAATGCATGACAGTACCCATCCATTTTTGACAGGACAAAAAATCAGACTGAAGGTCGGTGAAAAAATACGATTTCACGAAAAAGAATTACAAATTTCTAATTCATCAAACAGTTTCCGAGATAATTAATAAACTCTGTGGGCACGAATTTCTGACCGAACTATAGTACTTGTTTGCCGTAAATGTTTGCATTGCTTCGAAGCCGACCCATTCGTCCTTTGAACAAACAAAGCATTTCTAAATGGACAACCTTTATTTTTGACACATCAAGAGAAAAGGCATTCAACCAATCAAAGGACGGCAATCTGAGTATAGCAAATCCCCATGTATTGATCATTCTAATTTGCATCATTAATTTGACATATCCGCGTTCTGGCTGATTTCTATTTTGCTGGAATATTTTAAATGTTGTATAGGGGACGGCTTGGTAGATTGTTGATGCCGTTCAAGGCCAGCAGCAAAGAGATTTTCAAAAACAACAACAGAATAAAGTAGGGAAACGTTAGCCATTGACACCAGCTCTTCCCTAACAACCACGTCCATCACATGCAAAGATGAGGTTAGAGTGCTCGCTTCACAACCTAGAGACAAACTGTTTCAGCTAATATGGAGCGACCCATCATCATCGAGCATCGAGCCTGCTGGCGTAGGTGATCATGTCTCTCCACAACTTTCGAACTCAGCAGTTATTTATCATTTCTGTTGTTGATCTTCTGCCAAGCCATTCTCTTAAGCTGTCTGGTATTTTGTCTCTTTGCTTCCCTCTATCTCTTCGTCCCTCAATTTTCCCAGTTGTTAAAATATAATCCAGTTGCTCTCTTCTCGTTACATGGCAAAAAAATGATGACTGTTTCTACCTAATATTGGAAATTAGCTCTCTTTTGTTTTGGCCTCTTTCAGAAAGATTTCATTACTCTTCTTAGCTGTCCATGGTACTCTCAACATTCTTCTGTAAAACTACATTTCTACAGACTCCAATGTTTTTCTTCTCTGTTGTCCTATTGTTCATAATTCACATCCATATGTTAAGACTGGCTCTATATAACATTTAAGAACTCTTTTTCTTGTTTCTATTGTCAAAAATGGATTGCATAGTATCTTCCTCATTTTTTTGGGGCGACCCACTTGCTCTTACTTGTAAGTCCTCTCTGTTCTCAAGTTAACTCAGATCTAAAACCTAATCGCTCTCTGATCTCAAGTTAACTCAGATCTAAAACCTAATCGCTCTCTGATCTCAAGTTAACTCAGATCTAAAACCTAATCGCTCTCTGATCTCAAGTTAACTCAGATCTAAAACCTAATCGCTTTCTGATCAGAAGTGTCCGAGTTCGATCCCCAGAAGAGGCGGATTTTTGGTTAGGACTGACAAGGCTCCAAGGTTCACCCAGCCTCTAAAATGAGTAATAGCCTCAGTCAGTCATAGTTAACTATGGATATTTCAGCGTCCCTAGAAATGTTTTTTTTCTTTCTTGTCTTTCCTTTCGCCGTGTGTTCTCTTTATTCTATGAATTTGTCTGCTTCTTGTTTGGGGTGGACCTTTAGAGTGTGTTTCCAGAGATTGCGGTCTGCAGCTATGTCTTCCCAGGCTGCAGGGTGTGTGTTCAGCCTTCATGTCGCGTTTACACACGTCTACAAATCGAAGTTTTGGGCGTCCCCTAGTCCTTTTGCCATCTGCCAGTTGTGCGTAGAGTATATCTTTTGGTATGCGGACATCTTTCATACGGTGTACATGGCCAAGCCAACGTAACCTACGTTGTTTGAGCAGCGTGTAGATGTTCGGGAGGCCTGTGCGAGAAAATGAGTACCAGTGATTTTTTTTTTTTCTGGGAAGTAAAGGCGGCCTGGTGTGATATCCACCATGTGATTCAAAAATGTCTCGTGGTCATTAACAAATATGGTCACTAACACCATATTCTCCATACGCCAGACAAGGCGTGGAGGGAACCTTTGCCTTTACTCTACATCATATCCTATCGGATATAGGTAACAAAAGATAGACTCCTCCGTGTTCAAATTGAATGTGTTAAAGAATAGTTAGTAATTGAACATCCAGAGACGTAGTCAGTGTGTCGCTATTTCTCTCTCTCTCTGCGATCAAGTCTCAATCAGAGTAGGATTCCAGACTCTCCCATGAAGTCAGCTGTTTGTTTATGTGATTAGATTGCCTCATATAGTTTCTCTTCCAGAGAGGTGGGTGTGGACCACATTGCTCTTCTCAGGTCCGTGTACTGGGGGCAATCCTGTAGAACATGTTTTGTAGTCATATTGTCCAGTGTACAGTGGCATAGACTGGCTGTACCTATTTTTAATTTGGTGAAAATGTGATTTCTCATTCCATTGTGGCCAGTGTGTAGGCGAAGTATGATGATTTGATCCCTCCTTGATAGTTGGTTGTATCCGTCCCTCTCGTTATGCTTTGGATGTTCTCGTTTCCATTTTTCATAGAACTGACCCTTGAGGATGGATTTGGCTTCATCATAACTGAGTGGATGGTTCTCTTGTGGTAATCTCCCTCCCTCTTTAGCTAATTTGTCTGCGAGTTCGTTTCCGTGTCTGTTACAGTGTGATGTTGTCCACTGAATGACTACTCTCTGGAAATTATTGCCGAGTTGGTCTAGGGTCGCTATTTGAGATACATTTCATATAAAGAAATGTTTCATTTTTGTAATGGCTTTCAGAAATTACTGGGATGGGCAATGGATTTAATAAATTACTAGGTATAGACAATGCTTTTCAGAATTTACTTGGTATGGGCAACAGCTTTCATAAATTACTCGATTTGGACCTTCGCTTACAGAAATTACTCTGTGTGCGCAATGTCTTTCAGAAATTACCTGGTATGGGCATTAGCTTTCAAAAATTGCTCGATTATGGCCATTGTTATCAGAAACTACTCAGTACGGCATTCCCTGTATCACGGAGTCCGTGCAGTATGCTGAAATCTCCTTGTGATATCAGAGTCCTAAGACAAAGATAAAAGATAAAATCCAAGCAAGACAAATATTTTATCCGACGTTGAATCCTCGTGGTATAATGTGTTCAACATAACTTTCCTCGTGAAAAGTAGGAATAGGCAAAGAATGCCTATACTGCGGTCAAGCTGGTGTGCAAGGAGCAAGGTTTTTGTGTAGAGCCGAAATATTAACGTTTCTTGTTTTGTCGTATCACTTAACTTAGTTCATCTCGCTTCTTCAAGAACATTGCGCTATGATCGCTGTCTGGTGAGAACCCTGCCCCTGAGCAATGTCATTTTTTTTTCGTTCGCCAGGTTTTGACCTCTGACGAAGTCCCTAGAGACTAGGAACTGAATTTTGCGTGTTAATTCATTTTTCCCTGGCAGCCGTTTGCACAGTGGTCCCTCGCCGCACAGGCAGTTAAGTCCGTCTTCGGAGGTACTCATATTTTTACCGTCGATGAGTAATTGACGTTTCAAGCCGGGCCTCGCTGCTGAAAACAGGTGTGGTTGCCGCAGAGAGAAATCACAAATAAAAATTACAACTGGTGCAGCCGGGATTTGAACTCACAACCTCTCTGTCTCGAGGCCGGCGTCTTGCCTCGAGACCAGCCAGTCTCCCCAACGCCATATGAACACTGTCCATGAGTAATGCTCTATGAACACTGCCCTAAGAACCCTGCCCCTGCGCAATGCCCCATGAGTAATGCCCTGAGAACTCTGACCGTGAGCTAAGCCCAATGGACACTGCCCCAAGAACAGTGTTTCTGAGCAATGCCCCACGATCCATGCCCCTAAGCAATGTCCTACGAACACTGGCCCAAGAACCATCCCCCTGAACAACGCCTCATGAACATTGCCCCGAGAGCGACGTCTTTGAGGAATCCTTAATGAACCCGGTAGAAGAACCCTGATCCTTAAAATGCTCCAAGAACATTGTCCCAAGAATCCTGCTCCTCAGAAATGCTCTACCATTAAACCTGAATAAAATGCTGGCTGAAATCGGATGACTGGGCCACTGGCGCAGAACACAGTGCAAAGTTTTACCGGGTGTTCAATCAGAGTGGAAATTGTCATGTTCTGTCTGTGGGGGCGATCAACACACTTAACCTGACAGCTGACTTCATGTGAGAGTCTGGAATTCTACTCTGATTGAGTCCTGATCGCAGAGATAGAGAGAGAGAGAGAGAGAGAGAGAGAGAAATGCTCCAAGAACATTGTCCCAAGAACCTGCTCCTTAGAAATGCTTCAAGAACATTGTCCCAAGAACCCTGCTCCTTAGAAATGCTTCAAGAACATTGTCCCAAGAACCCTGCTCCTTAGAAATGCTTCAAGAACATTGTCCCAAGAACCCTGCTCCTTAGAAATGCTTCAAGAACATTGTCCCAAGAACCCTGCTCCTTAAAATGCTTCAAGAACATTGTCCCAAGAACCTGCTCCTTAGAATGCTTCAAGAACATTGTCCCAAGAACCCTGCTCCTTAGAAATGCTTCAAGAACATTGTCCCAAGAACCCTGCTCCTTAGAAATGCTTCAAGAACATTGTCCCAAGAACCCTGCTCCTTAGAAATGCTTCAAGAACATTGTCCCAAGAACCCTGCTCCTTAGAAATGCTTCAAGAACATTGTCCCAAGAACCCTGCTCCTTAGAAATGCTTCAAGAACATTGTCCCAAGAACCCTGCTCCTTAGAAATGCTTCAAGAACATTGTCCCAAGAACCCTGCTCCTTAGAAATGCTTCAAGAACATTGTCCCAAGAACCCTGCTCCTTAAAAATGCTTCAAGAACATTGTCCCAAGAACCCTGCTCCTTAGAAATGCTTCAAGAACATTGTCCCAAGAACCCTGCTCCTTAGAAATGCTTCAAGAACATTGTCCCAAGAACCCTGCTCCTTAGAAATGCTTCAAGAACATTGTCCCAAGAACCCTGCTCCTTAGAAATGCTTCAAGAACATTGTCCCAAGAACCCTGCTCCTTAGAAATGCTTCAAGAACATTGTCCCAAGAACCCTGCTCCTTAGAAATGCTTCAAGAACATTGTCCCAAGAACCCTGCTCCTTAGAAATGCTTCAAGAACATTGTCCCAAGAACCCTGCTCCTTAGAAATGCTTCAAGAACATTGTCCCAAGAACCCTGCTCCTTAGAAATGCTTCAAGAACATTGTCCCAAGAACCCTGCTCCTTAGAAATGCTTCAAGAACATTGTCCCAAGAACCCTGCTCCTTAGAAATGATTCAAGAACATTGTCCCAAGAACCCTGCTCCTTAGAAATGCTTCAAGAACATTGTCCCAAGAACCCTGCTCCTTAGAAATGCTCCAAGAACATTGTCCCAAGAACCCTGTTCCTTAGAAATGCTTCAAGAACATTGCCCCAAGCATCCTGCGCCCCCCCCCCCCCCCCCCCAGCAATGGCCCCAAAACACTAACCAATAACTCAAATAACAAATGGACATACAAAGAAAGCTCAGAATCTAACAACGGCAGTGACAGGCACAAATATACTTCATTACTGAGAAAACAGCCCCCACCACTAACATTTTCTAACTCCTTGTTTTCCTAACAAAGATTACGAAATTCAGAATTTTGTCGAAAAAATAACGAGCCAAAAGATTATTTCTCCACAAAACGAGCACAAAACCATTTTTCTCCTCCCTATTTTAATCATTTCACGCCTGACGTGTTGTTCCTCATTCTCTCCTACCCGCTTTGAAGAAATATCTTTTTCAATTCGCACTCATCCAATTTCAAGAAATAATGCCATTATCGAAATATTTCTTTAAGGGAGATTCTTCAATGTGCATTCATTTAATCTGATTAACTATTCCGTTTTGTTTTTGGTTGAGATACAAAGCATAGTAAGAGGTCTACCGACTAAAGAAAGGGGTAAAGGGAAAAAAAAACATATTGAGTTATTTGAGGGTCATAGTAGTAGGTGTGGCTGTTTATGACCCCCAAAAGTGCATGTGCATGCACCGAAAGACAATAGATTTGGCACCGATACTGCACGAAACATGCACACACAGAAAAAAAAAAAATTTTTTTGAATTCGCTATTTTTTCGAAATTGATTATTTTTTGGGGAGAAATTTTTTTTTTGGTTCGTCAGTTTGTCGAAACGGTCTACTGTGTCTGAGAGATTAACGCAGGTAAATTCAAAAGATCGTTTCTCGCTGCTAATCGGTTTATCGCACCGTGCGGGTCCGGTGATCGCGGTGTGATATTTGTGAAAGAGTATTTTAAAAGAGTATATTTGTGAAAGTAAAAACTCAGAATTATTTAAAAAATAAGTATTTGTGAAAAAACTCAGAATTATTAAAAATAAAAAAAATAAAAAAAAATAGTCTCCCATCAGGATTCGAACACGGGACTGCGTGACAGGCCAGGCACTTACCACACGGTCCACTTCGTCACTTTGTCGAACGGTATACTGTGTCTGAGAGATTAACTCAGGTAAATACAAAAGATCGTTTCTCGCTGCTAATCGGCTTATCGTGCGGTTCGTTTATTATAGTATCGCTAACATCATGTGCCAGGATAGCGGTTCTTGGGGAAAGATTATTGGTCGTGTGTGTTATCGCTACCAACATCATCCTGTGTCGTGTAGTAAGATGTGCTAATATTAAATAGTGACGCTCGCTCTTTCTCATTCAATGTAAAGCAAAACAAAATTCTATATTTCACAACTTTATTAATACATCATATATATTACTGTCCGGTTGCTGATAATTTTAACCGTCTGGGTTTCCTACACAACCGCCCTCCATTTTGACAAAACCTTGATCAAAGCTGGAATAGGTAATCGGTGACTCTGCTGAAACATCCTGGGCATCCATATTGGCTGCCGGATCTGTCGTCTGATTAACAAGAGTGAGGTCCCCTTGGTTAACAAAAAGGGGCGTGTAGTTGATCTGGTTAACAACAGGCGGCGTGTAGTTGAGGTTAGCATAAGCGTTTTCGAGACTGCCTTAACGCCATCTTTAGACAATGGAACTACCCCCTGCCTTCATGCCTATCATCATCATGTCCACCCTCAACAACATCATCAACCATTCATGGCCTATCATCATCATCATGTGCCACCCTCAACACCATCATCATCATCATGTCCTATCATCATCATGTGCCACCATCAACACCATCAGCATCCCTTCATGTCCTATCATCAGCATCATGTGCCACCCTCAACACCATCATCAACCCTTCATGCCCTATCATCATGTGCCACCCTCAACAACATCATCAACCATTCATGGCCTATCATCATCATCATGTGCCACCCTCAACACCATCATCATCCCATCATGTCCTATCATCATCATGTGCCACCATCAACACCATCAGCATCCCTTCATGTCCTATCATCAGCATCATGTGCCACCCTCAACACCATCATCAACCCTTCATGTCCTATCATCATCATGTGCCACCCTCAACAACAGCATCATCCCTTCATGGCCTATCATCATCATGTGCCACCCTCAACACCATCATCATCCCTTCATGTCCTATCATCATCATCATCATCAGCATCATCATCATCAAGCCACACAAAGTATCAAACCGATTATTAGTGACACATCATGTGCCACCCTCATCACCATCATCATCCCTTCAGGTCCTATCATCAAGCCACACAAAGTATCAACCAGCGAAATTCTCTCTCTCTCTCTCTCTCTCTCTCTCTCTCTGTCTCTCACATTCATGGTAAACCAAAACAAAATAGGCTCATACTCAAAAAGTCGACCTCAAAACCATAAAAATCTACTCACATAGTCATACTAGTTAGACACAACGAGCAGGAAGTTATATTCAAGGTCCAAAATGTTGGACCAAATCACTAAGATTTTACCACCATAACACACAAATTTAGGCTCATATTCAAAAAGTCGATCTTAAAACTCTACAAATCTACTCCCATACTCATACTAGTTAGACACAACGAACCGATCGTTATTTCTAAAGTCAAAAAAGTTTGGCCAATTCGCAAATATTTTACCCACAGAACACAAAAATGTAGGCTCATATTAAAAAAGTCGACCTAAAAATTTCAAAATGCTACTCACATACTCATACTAGTTAGACACATCGAACCGATCGTTATTTCTAAAGCCAAAAAAAGTTAGACCAAATCGCAAGCATTTTACTCCCAGAACACAAAAATGTAGGCTCATATTAAAAAGTCGACATCAAAACCATAAAAATCTACTCACATAGTCATACTAGTTAGACACAACGAGCAGGAAGTTATATTCAAGGTCCAAAATGTTGGACCAAATCACTAAGATTTTACCACCATAACACACAAATTTAGGCTCATATTCAAAAAGTCGATCTTAAAACTCTACAAATCTACTTCCATAGTCGTAATAGTTAGACACAGCGAGTAGAAAGTTATATCCAATGTCAAAAAAAGTTTGGCCAAATCACTAACAATTTACCCACAGAACAAAGTAAATATAGACTCATTTTCAAAAAGTCGACCTCAAAACCATAAAAATCTACTCCATACTCATACTAGTTAGACACAACGAACCGATCGTTATTTCTAAAGCCAAAAAAGTTTGGCCAATTCGCAAATATTTTACCCACAGAACAAAATAAATATAGACTCATATTCAAAAAGTCGACCTCAAAACCATAAAAATCTACTCCCATACTCATTCTAGTTAGACACAACGAACCGATCGTTATTTCTAAAGCCAAAAAAGTTTGGCCAATTCGCAAATATTTTACCACCATAATACACACATTTGGGCTCATATTCAAAAAGTCGACATCAAAACCATAAAAATCTACTCACATAGTCATACTAGTTAGACACAACGAGCAGGAAGTTATATTCAAGGTCCAAAATGTTGCACCAAATCACTAAGATTTTACCACCATAACACACCCACGACCTCTCGAACCACGCACTTAACAAACTACAAACTTAAAAAACCACAAACTCACGAACAACGAACTTAACAAACCACGAACTCACGAACCACAAACGTAACAAACCACGAACTCACGAAACACAAACTTAACTAACAACGAACTCACGAACCACGAACTTTAAAAACCACGTATTCACGAACCACGAACTCACGAACCACATACTTAACAAACCACGAACTCGCGAACAACGAACCACGACCATACGAACCATGGACTTAACGAACCATCAGCTCGCAAACAACGAACCACGACTCCACGAACCATGGACTTAACGAACCATCAACTCACGAACAACGAACCACGACCCCACGAACCACGACCCCACGAACCATGGACTTAACGAACCATCAACTCACGAACCACGAACCACGACCCCACGAACCATGGACTTAACGAACCATCAGCTCACGAAGAACGAACCACGACTCCACGAACCATGGACTTAACGAACCATCAGCTCACGAACAACGAACCACGACCCCACGAACCACGACCCCACGAACCATGGACTTAACGAACCATCAACTCACGAACCACGAACCACGACCCCACGAACCATGGACTTAACGAACCATCAACTCACGAACCACGACCCCACGAACCATGGACTTAACAAAGGCAGCGTCGAGGAGAGATATAATTTGCGGTCTCTTGCTCTTCTGTTCGCCTCTGCTGCTGGTATGTTTCCTAGCGCTTCTAATTGTACATCGACCCATCCTTTTTCGTGGTCGACAGTTGGGTCTGGTGTTCTCACAACATTTTGCTGAAGGCTCGTTGTGTTTTTGATCTGTCTGCCCTGTCACCTAGTCAAACTATTTTATCTGTTGTTTCCTTATATATTCTATGATGGGGGCTATTCCTAGCTTTCTTCTCAGTTCTTCATTTCTGAGCTTATCTCTCAGACTGTTTCCTGTCATTCGTCTAACACATTTCATCTCTGAGATCACAAAAATTTAGGCACATACTCAAAAAGTCGACCTCAAAACCATAAAAATCTACTCCCACACTCATCTAAAAGTTACACCAAAACCGCACGAGATTTGCACCGTGCAAAAGCATGCACAAGTTTGACACGCGCACCAGTTTGGCACAATGCACCAATAGACATCCCCATACCAAAAATTTACTTTGATAATCACTTTTATGATTGTTACGCCCCTTACGAATGCTGATTGTTACGCCCCTTACGAAGGTGCATTGTGCCAAACTGGTGTTGAGGGTGGCACATGATGATGATAGGACATGATGGGATGATGATGGTGTTGAGGGTGGCACATGATGATGATGATAGGCCATGAATGGTTGATGATGTTGTTGAGGGTGGCACATGATGATAGGACATGAAGGGTTGATGATGGTGTTGAGGGTGGCACATGATGATGATGATAGGCCATGAAGGGTTGATGATGTTGTTGAGGGTGGCACATGATGATGATAGGACATGAAGGCAGAGGGGGTAGTTCCATTGTCTAAAGATGGCGTTAAGGCAGTCTCGAAAACGCTTATGCTAACCTCAACTACACGCCGCCTGTTGTTAACCAGATCAACTACACGCCCCTTTTTGTTAACCAAGGGGACCTCACTCTTGTTAATCAGACGACAGATCCGGCAGCCAATATGGATGCCCAGGATGTTTCAGCAGAGTCACCGATTACCTATTCCAGCTTTGATCAAGGTTTTGTCAAAATGGAGGGCGGTTGTGTAGGAAACCCAGACGGTTAAAATTATCAGCAACCGGACAGTAATATATATGATGTATTAATAAAGTTGTGAAATATAGAATTTTGTTTTGCTTTACATTGAATGAGAAAGAGCGAGCGTCACTATTTAATATTAGCACACCTTACTACACGACACATGATGATGTTGGTAGCGATAACACACACGACCAATAATCTTTCCCCAAGAACCGCTATCCTGTCATATGATGTTAGCGATACTATAATAAACGAACCGCACGATAAGCCGATTAGCAGCGAGAAACGATCTTTTGAATTTACCTGAGTTAATCTCTCAGACACAGTAGACTGTTCGACAAAGTGATGAAGTGGACCGTGTGGTAAGTGCCTGGCCTGTCACGCAGTCCCGTGTTCGAATCCTGATGGGAGACTATTTTTTTTTATTTTTTTATTTTTAATAATTCTGAGTTTTTTTTCACAAATACTTATTTTTTAAATAATTCTGAATTTTTACTTTCATAAATATACTCTTTTAAAATACTCTTTCACAAATATCACACCGCGAGTGGCGATCACCGGACCCGCACGGAGCGATAAGCCGATTAGCAGAGAGAAACTATCTTTTGAATTTACCTGCGTTAATCTCTCAGACACAGTAGACCGTTTCGACAAACTGACGAACCAAAAAAAAATTCCCCCCCCCCACCCCCCCCCAAAAAAATAATCAATTTCGAAAAAATAGCGAATTCAAAAATTTTTTTTTTTTTTCTGTGTGTGCATGTTTCGTGCAGTGTCGGTGCCAAATCTATTGTCTTTCGGTGCATGCACATGCACTTTTGGAAGTCATAAACAGCCACACCTACTACTGGTCATCATAATTGCATTCCGAACATGTCCATAGGTGTTCAGCTCCCCTCCTCAGCAAGTCTTGCAGTGTCCAGCGACTGACGACTGCAGTTACGTGTTGGTTGATAAGTCTTCTAATACGCCCACTAAGTTTCTCGTTTCTGGCTACGCCCATCTTAACTCCAATTTTTTTTTTAATCCGAAGGAGTGACGTGGACTCATGGTTGTCGAAGTCCTGTGCCGTTCCCACATCTCAGAGGGCATTGATGATGTCCGCCCGATCCATCGATTAACCATCTTCAACGATAGTGCAGCTAGCCAACCTGTCCGCTCTTTCATTTCCCCGTACTCCCGCATGACCAGGGGCGTAGACAAAGGTGACCCTACGCATTTTTGACTTCTGCAATGACTCTAACCATTGCATATGTACATAGCCAGCCTCCACTTTCTTTATTATGCTCATCTAATCACTCAGTATACAGGTGTGGGTGTAGTCTTGTGACTCTAACCAGTTAAATGCCCTGGTCACTGCCATCACCTCTATCGTCATGCTACTCGTTGTCATAACGTATGCACTACTGTCTTCCTTGACCATTCTGCCTGCCGAGCTTGCTGTAGATGCCCATGTACTACTTTGGTGTCGCATCTCAGAAACAAACATAAAGGTGGACTAGTTTTGAGTTAATATCTCCAGGATGTGAATCAGCAGGCCACCTGTGGGCCTATCGTTAGTGCTGTGAACATGCTTTCCGTTATTTCATCTATATTTGGGTATGGATGGACTTAATAAATCAAATATTTTAACACAAATAACACTTGCACAGTTGCTTGTTTTAATATCTAAAAGTGACATTTTAGTTACAATCTTAAAAATGTTACAACATATATGGATCTATCTATCTATCTTTCGTTCGCCTAAAGTATTGTCTATATCTGCAATGTCGTCCTCATCAAGGCCAGCTCCTTGGCGTGGGGATGGGGCTTAACAGTCACCAGAGACTGAAAACCAAGACTGGCCAGGCCTTCCTACAACCGAGCAAGACCACAGTCTGCTCTAGCAAGTTTAAGTGCTGAAGTCGGAGGCAACTAGCCAAAAGGCGCACTACGCAGTGTGCCACGCCCTCACGCCAATGGGAAGTATGTCTATAACATATATGGATGAAGGTGATCAGATTCTAAGTACACTCTTCTAATTCCTAAAACTGATATTTTATGAAAGAGATTCAAATATATAAAAGGACACACAAATGAAAATGTTAACTTGTGTAATTAATGTTTAGTGTCGGTGATAATATAGTCAAGTAACGGACTTCCGGTGAATATGGCGGATAAGCTACAGGAATCATTGAGGCTTAGTATGAAAGTGTTCCCTGTTGCAGTTTCCTCACATTCCGAGTTCGGCTTGCTGCCGGAGCTACTAAGTTTTGTGCCGTGTGCACACCGTGAGATGCGTTTTTCATCCGGATCATGTATTGAAATTGCTTACAATGAATGATGTTATTGCATGACGAAGGACAGTTCAGTTGCGTTCACTTTCGGTGCTGCTTGGCCTTATGTCTTTTGGCGTGTGCTATAGGCGCTATAGTGGGGACTGCAGCTGCCTTTCTTTGTTTGGATCCTTCAATGAGATGAGTTTTAATTCGGATTATTCCGCGCACGGGTAGTTGAGCAATTATGGATTTTAATTCATTTGCAGTGAAACCAGGGCCTTCGACTAACCATAACCAGCTAACCATAAACATAACCTTAACGCTTTTTAGAATCAACTTTATTTTCCAAAGTTGTTGTATTTCACTGCATCTTGTATGGAATTTTTAACTTTTTAACCAGAAATATTATTGAAACTTAACAGATAATTGTTATTTTTTTTTTAAAATCAATAACAGCGAATATCGAGCGCCAGGTATGAAAGTGGTTAGCGACTCATAGCTGATAGTTTGGTCCAAGTTCGATAGACTAGGATATCCAGATCCTACCGCGCCTCTAACCAGTCTAACCAGACTAACTAGTCTAACCAGTCTAACCAGACTAACTAGTCTAACTAGTCTAACCAGTCAAACCAGTCTAACCAGACTAACTAGTCTAACTAGTCTAACCAGTCAAACCAGTCTAACCAGACTAACCAGTCTAACTAGTCTAACCAGTCAAACCAGTCTAACCAGACTAACTAGTCTAACTAGTCTAACCAGTCAAACCAGTCTAACCAGACTAACTAGTCTAACCAGTCTAACCAGACTAACTAGTCTAACCAGTCAAACCAGTCTAACCAGACTAACTAGTCTAACTAGTCTAACCAATCAAACCAGTCTAACCAGACTAACTAGTCTAACCAGTCGAACCAGTCAAACCAGTCTAACCAGACTAACTAGTCTAACCAGACTAACCAGACTAACCAGTCTAACCAGTTTAACCAAGTGAGTAGAGGTCGAGAGGGAAGTCAACCTGCTTTCTAAAGACGGAATGCTGAAGTTGGATGTGAAATACCGAACGGCGCAAACATTTCGCAGCTTGACGTAAACTACAAAACAAGGGAACAACGCCCCGCTTAACGCCCATTTAAATGAAAACATTGAAGAAAACATAAAGAAAAAAAGGTATAAAAGAAAGTGTCACCATCTATCTATCTATCTATCTATCTATCTATCTATCTATCTATCTATCTATCTATCTATCTATCTATCTATCTATCTATCTATCTATCTATCTATCTATCTATCTATCTATCTATCTATCTATCTATCTATCTATCCTCAATCTATCTCTTTCTCTATCTCTCTCATAATATGTCTCTATCACTCTTTCTCTATCGCTCTCTATCTCTCTTTAACTCTTTCTATCTCTTCACTTCCTCGTATTCCCCTTTCGGTGTCGAGGGACATTCACAGTTCTAACCAACTTGTAGCCACAAACATTGTCAATTGATGTTGTTTTAGTCTTTCCTGGATGTTGTCAATCCATCTTACTCTGGGTCTACCACAGACTCTTCTGTCATCTCCGTTTAACATCTGCTTTGTTTGGTGTAGAGTCTCTTGACATTCTTTCCTGATGAACAAACCATTCCCGATGTGTCTCCGTGTGGTTTAGAATTGATTCACTGACCCTTCTCTCTTACTGCATCATTTCTGATTATGTCTCTTCTGGTCACTCCAAGCGATTTTCTCAAACATCTCATCTCTGTGGTAACTAGTTTTTCTCAAATATCTTATCTCTGCGGTGACTAGTTTTTCTCAAATATCTTATCTCTGTGGTGACTAGTTTTTCTCAAATATCTTATCTCTGTGGTGACTAGTTTTTCTCAAACATCTCATCTCTGTAGTAACTAAATTTTTTCAAACATCTCATCTCTGTGGTGACTAGTTTTTCTCAAACATCCCATCTCTGTGGTGACTAGTTTTTCTCAAATATCTTATCTCTGTGGTGACTAGCTTTTCTCAAATATCTTATCTCTGTGGTGACTAGTTTTTCTCAAACATCTCATCTCTGTGGTGACTAGTTTTTCTCCAATGTCTTATCTCTGTGGTGACTAGCTTTTCTCAAACATCTCATCTCTGTGGTGACTAGTTGTTCTCAAACATCTCATCTCTGTGGTGACTAGTTTTTCTCAAATATCTTATCTCTGTGGTGACTAGGTTTTCTCAAATATCTTATCTCTGTGGTGACTAGTTTTTCTCAAATATCTTATCTCTGTGGTGACTAGTTTTTCTCAAATATCTTATCTCTGTGGTGACTAGTTTTTCTCAAACATCTTATCTCTGTGGTGTCTAGCTTTTCTCAAACATCTCATCTCTGTGTTGACTAGTTTTTCTCAAACATCTCATCTCTGTGGTGACTAGTTTTTCTCAAACATCTGATCTCTGTGGTGACTAGTTTTTCTCAAATATCTTATCTCTGTGGTGACTAGTTTTTCTCAAATATCTTATCTCTGTGGTGTCTAGCTTTTCTCAAATATCTCATCTCTGTGGTGTCTAGCTTTTCTCAAATATCTCATCTCTGTGGTGACTA
This sequence comes from Megaustenia siamemsis, assembly GCA_032433765.1. Lineage (NCBI taxonomy): Eukaryota > Metazoa > Mollusca > Gastropoda > Stylommatophora > Ariophantidae > Megaustenia > Megaustenia siamemsis. The sequence goes on from JAVIAB010000107.1 coordinate 13,672,144, forward strand.
GTTTTTCTCAAACATCTGATCTCTGTGGTGTCTAGCTTTTCTCAAACATCTCATCTATGTGGTGACTAGTTTTTCTCAAACATCTCATCTCTGTGGTGACTAGTTTTTCTCAAACATCTCATCTCTGTGGTGACTAGTTTTTCTCAAATATCTTATCTCTGTGGTGACTAGCTTTTCTCAAATATCTTATCTCTGTGGTGACTAGTTTTTCTCAAATATCTCTGTGGTGTCTAGCTTTTCTCAAATATCTCATCTCTGTGGTGACTATATTCCTTTTATGTTTATACGTAAGCTACCATTTTTGGCACCGATATCTTAACTGCATTCTCTCAATACTGGGGTATGTCGCAGGGGAACTTTTGTACCGGAGAATATAGGCCGCTTGCCCAGTGCAGACGCCACGGACAAATATTGAGCAAATCAGTAAAACATTTAAAATATAAGGGAGAATGAAAAAAATAATAGAAAAAAATGGTATGGTAACTTGCCAAAACCAGGCTGTGCTTTGTTCTCAATACCCCCCGACTCGACCTCAAGGGGCAGTTTGTTTAGTGGTTGTGTATTTCTTCTTTGAACAATACTCATTTAACCACACCGGTTCATTTTTTCCCGTCTGGAACTACAAGGAACTTACGTACTGACATATTTCACATATCCTGACAATCAACAACGGATCACAAATCACTCAACACATCAACTTTACAACGCTTCTGGTCCAAATTTCTAATGGAAAATAAAAATCGGATATTTGTCTCAAAGGACTGGATCAGTCAAGATAAAACAAAGTCCACGTGTAAGATGTTTGAACTGAATAACCAATTGGGTGCCTGGAATCTCGTGAGAAGACAAACCGACATGACAGCATGCACGCGCTATCTCTTATTGGACGTTTGAGGTGCAGATTGTAAAAAATTGTAATATCAGATTACGAGTTTAATAACATCCTAGGGAGAAATGTTCTTCTGCTTCAATTATTTCCTTTCGGATATAAAAGTTGACATTTTGAAGAGATTCAATGCTTGGTTGGGAACAAATCGTAACATGTCAATTATGTAGTGAATTGAAAATTTGTTCAGTAACGATTTCCAGGTTTTGGTACAATCATTTATTAGGGATTGGACAAGATGAAATCGAAAAATAGAAAAACTGAGAGTAGTTGATGGAAACAAAATAGGAACGGTGAAAACGATGGCGTATGTGATCATGTGGCTGCTTTCTTTGCATCATAACAGATGCTATTCTGTCTTACAGATATTTATCATATTTTGTTGTTGACTTTCAGTAGCTACCGCTGTATATCAGCTATGTTGTTTACTTTCTAACCCTACAGCTGTTTGTCATTTCTGTTGTTGATTTTTTACCTACTACAGCTGTTTACCATTACTCTCTTGAATTCAATCTCTACAGCTGTTTATCAGTTCTGTTGTTGACTTATACACTATAAAACTGTTTATCATTTCTGTTGTTGATTTATGCCCCCTAAAACTGTCTATCATTTCTGTTGTTGACTTTCTACCCACTACAGCTATTTATCATTTCTGTTGTTGACTTTCTACCCATTACAGCTATTTATCATTTCTGTTGTTGACTTTCTACCCACTACAGCTATTTATCATTTCTGTTGTTGACTTTCAACCTACTACAGCTATTTATCATTTCTGTTGTTGACTTTCTACCCACTACAGCTATTTATTATTTCTGTTGTTGACTTTCTACCCACTACAGCTATTTATCATTTCTGTTGTTGACTTTCTACCCATACCCACTACAGCTATTTATCATTTCTATTGATGACTTATGCCCCCTAAAACTGTTTATCATTTCTGTTGTTGACTTTCAACCCACTACAGCTATTTATCATTTCTGTTGTTGACTTTCAACCTACTACAGCTATTTATCATTTCTGTTGTTGACTTTCAACCTACTACAGCTATTTATCATTTCTGTTGTTGACTTTCTACCCACTACAGCTATTTATCATTTCTGTTGTTGACTTTCTACCCACTATAGCTATTTATCATTTCTGTTGTTGACTTTTTATCAAATTATTCTCTGGACCCTCTTTTCACTCTTTCCTTCTAAATTTTTGCATCCCTCAATTGTTCCAGTTGTCGCAATATACTCCAGTTTTTCCCATCTCATTATATCGCAGCTAAACAATGATGATTGTTTCCTCTTAATGTCGGCGACAAGTTTTTTTTAGCTTTTTTGTTGCTTCGGCATTTAAAAAAAATTAACATCCTTATACACTCGTTTTAGCTGTCCCTGGTGTTGTCAACATTCCCCTATAAATGCACACTTCTGTTATCTCTAATACAATTTTTGTTTGTGTCTGACTGTTCACAATTCGCTTCCATATGTCAAGATTGATTCTAAATTACATTGAATAAATAACTCGTTATTTTACTTATAAATAAATACTTATAGCAATAGCTTGTTTTCCCCTTTTTAATGCAACATTTGAGCTATCCAGCAACTCATCTCTGTTGTATATCTACAACCCGAAGTTAACATCGTTTCCTTGTTTATTTATTCATTGACCTTTTTTCACGCAGTCATGTTTACTTTAACTGTACATTAAAAGAGATGTCTTTTATCTGTTTCGACAATTATCTTCTCTCCGCATGCTGTTAAGGCAGTTGGCGCTAGGTTTTGCTTTCCATCATCATTATGATAATCATTTTCTGTGACTCGTTTTCATTTTTAGCGAATGAAACAGAGAACATGACTGATGTTATATGTTACTCTACATCGTCCATGTTGCGCATCTAGGAGTAATCTGGCAAAGTGAGCAAGGATCAAAGAGGGAAGGCAATCCAATACTCAAAACTGTATTGTTGAAGTCGGATGCATTAGGCGACATGGCGTAGAATACTACAGCTTTCTATAAACAGAAGTAATGGTCAAATCGAAGAAACAATCATAACCATCATCATGAAGCATAAAAATAAACAGGACAAGTCTGAAACATGTGCAACGCTTCATATGCCTGGGTACAATAATAACATAGGATAGAAGATGCACTACATAAATAAAAAGTAGATTAACTCAGGCCAAAATAGCGTTTCAGAAAATGAAAAACGTCGTATGAAACAAATCTATGTCAATAGAAGTAAGAAAGAAAGTTTATCGGTGCTAAATAGAACCAATTCTGACCTATGGAAGCGAATCATGGACAGTAAATAAACAAATGAAAAGTTGATTATGGGATTTTTCAGAAGAATGTTGAAAGTTCCCTGGACAGCTGAAAGACCGAGGACATTCTCAGAGGTCAAAACAAAAGGGGAGTTCCTAAGAAACATCAGAAAGAAACAATCAACATTTTTCGGGCACATTATGAGAAGAGGAGAGTTGGAATAATTGGTTACAACTGGCAAAATACAGGGTAAGAGAGATTGCGAACTATAAAGAGAGAAAATACTGGATAGCTTGGTGTCATGGCATGGAAAAAAGTCAACAAAAGAAATTATACGATGCACGGTAGATAGAAGATTGTGAATGGACATTATCGCCTACGCCAACCGGTATGACAAATGATGATGATGATGATAAACTAAAACACAAGAAATATACGCCAGTTAACGCTTCTTTAAAAGTGAACGATAGTGACGCTCAGTAACGCACTCCTGTAAACGTTACGACATGAATGGTCTTGGAATACGTTTTTTCTTTATATGGAATTAAAAAACTAAGATAACTAGCCAGCTACTGTAACTATAACTAGCAAAGTGGTATTGCCACCAAATTTGCAATAATGGTAAGTTATAATCGCCAAGGATTGACACTTCCTATTGCAGACAGAGATTTTCAAAACTAATTACAGCTTATCTCCCTTAACTACGTCGAAGTGTATTTTCCCTTCCATCTCAAATCGCCTGTCGCATTTCTTTCCTATCATCAAAGAAAATAACCGTCGCACTCTGACTTTGTTTGGAAGATGAAAGGAGGTGCGTCGACAGACACACGGAACATTATAACATTTCACTAAGTTACAGTGAATGTAATTTTCTCTTCCTCTTTTTTTAACTTAAGTAAAGTAAAGTACCCCCGTCACGCCAAGTGGCGTATAGGGAAATATGGTGTTAGTGACCCTATATTTTACAGACCTTCAGCACATGATTTTTGGGGTAATGTGGTCGGTATTACGCCCGTACTGCTTTACTTTCCTAGAAAAAAATTTGGTACACATTTAAGGCTGGGTGAACCCGGATGCCGTCGGTTGGGATCGAACCCTATCCCTTGTCCTTTGTAGTCCAGTTCACTAACCACTTACTATATGGAAATTGTGTTCATTGTTTTCATATTTTAATTTAATATTTAAAGCAGAGGTTCCCAAACGTTGGACACCCCCGTTGCTCCATTTCCTTATTGATCATATACCGGCAACATCCTCATGGCAGTTACGATCATATAAGTCTGTTAAACTGATTCCTAAACCTTTTCCACACGGTTCGACGCACCATGCGCCATGCCAATTTCGGTCGAGTACGTTGCGCCGCACAGTGCGTCACTCTCAATTTAATTAGTGTAAATTGTCGTCAAACCATATTCTGTTTACATGTCTTGTATCATCTTGGTATTGGCGAAATATAATTCCTTGTTTAATTATCTAAACATTCATATATAATATGTTAAGTGTTAGATAAATATTTAGACTGATACATGTATTTAAAATCATGAAAATTTTTGTCTCTGAAATCTCCACCGCTGTATTGATAAAAACCTTTTTGGAGGTGAAGGCGCGCCAGAGCTGGAAGTTGTCACTGACCCACAGCTGATGGCTTGCGCCAGGATCGGTGAACCAGAACCATCCAGACCCTGCTCCACCTCTCCGCGGTGCCTCCAGTAACAGACTAACCTGTCTAGTCTGGCTAAGCGAGCAGGGATCGAAGAGGGAAGACAACCCGGTACTCAAAATGTCGTGCTGAAGTCGGATGTGTTGGACCGAAAGGCGCAAATATAACAGTTATACTACAAACCACAACACAACGCAGACACGTCCGTCCACTTAACGACCTTTTAAGGACGGATGACGAATACGAATTCTACAGTCTACGAATACTCTAGAATACTTTAGTCATCGGGCGAACGCAAGCAAGCAAAACTTTCCGTACTGAAAGAGCTAATAGAGTATATCGGATACACACTCGTTTATAAATAAAAAATATATAGCTTTTCTGGATGTTAACATAGTATTATTTCTAACGATACAATCATCAATAACCTTTCTGGATGTTAACATAGTATTATTTCTAACGATACAATCATCAATAACCTTTCTGGATTTTAACATAGTATTATTTCTAACGATACAATCATCATCATGTGTCATACAAGTAGGCGTTGGCGATCATGTCCTTCCACAATTTTTAATCCATAGTGCACCGTATCAACTCTGCTGTTGACTGTTTTCCATGCCCTGACACCAAGCTATCTAGTATTTCTCTCTTTGTCGTCAGCGATCTCTCTTACCTTGTATTTTGCCAGTTGTAACCAAGTATTCTAACTTTCTTTTTCTCATGAAGTGACCGAAAAATGTTGGTTGTTTCTTTCCGATATGTCTTAGGAGCTTCCTTTTTGTGTTGGTCTCTTTCAACATTCTTCTGAGAAATCCCATCTCTGTGGCATCTAATCGCTTTTTCATTGCTATCTTTACTGTCCATGATTCGTTTCCATAAGTCAGAATTGGGTCTACATAGTACGAACCATACACACAATATCCTGGGCGCTTTTTGGGCGAGGGGAAGGACGTCTCTGGGCGCCACGGCGCACATTCTGTTAACCACTGATAAAGGACCTTTAACTGGGTTACCTGTACTCTTACATGTTTTTGTTACTTAAGTTATCAAAATGAGTACTGTTTAGGGTCTGGGAGTGGACTAATCTACGAGCCATTACTTCTAATGGAAAAAATTGATTCGGACCTCGAAGAACTCAGAGTTCGGACGGTTTCATAGAATGAAAGTAAGTTAAGTTGGAAGTACGAGGCACTGCTGTATTCATTTGATGCTCGTAAATGACGCTCGTACCTTTCCTTTCAGGAAATCAATATTGTTTACCACTCATTTCTTTGGCTAATGCTGCAAGGCGTGCTGCTATTTTTTTGCATTATTTAATCTCGAATGTTCATGCTTGTGTTGTAATTAAACTCTTTAAATGGTTTTAATTAACCATGAGCTGCACCAAACGACTGGACCCATCCAGAGACAGTTAAAAGTGTTGATTCATCGCCCGGAAGCTTGTTTGTTGAAGCGAGATACAATCTTTGAACATTAATGCTATTCCCAGGCCAGACTCTGTTAACTAGGTCACCGGCCACTTTGAGGATGCCAGGAGTTCTCGCTTTCAGATTTCGTATAACGAGATTTCACTCCAGAGACACACAAATTGATTTAGCTTGCGGATGGTCAGAGAGGCGTGATGGCGCAAATAGAAGTAGCGATTGTAAATGTGTGTTGGTCAGCTCCGATAGATGAAAGGTTTAGGCATACTCAGAATCACGAGTTTCTGTTAATAACTGTTTTTTTTTTTATCTGATGCCTTGGCGGTTTGAATTTCTTAGAGAATTAAACTTCTTCTATCGCGATAAAGCAGTGGTTCATTCATTCATGCATTCATTTTCCACTCCAGTCGAAATCATAGTTCTACGCGATTTACGATTTACTGGAAGTTCTTGAAATTCTGGCTTGTTTCTAAGTCCCGTGGCTAAGCCTACCTTAGTGATTGTTCTGGATAGCGATCCTCTTGGTCTGCCTTGCTTTCTTCTCACCAGATGGTCTCCACATGAATGCCTGGCGGGGAAATCTTTCTTTGTTTAGTCTCCTCACATCTTCTACCTTTTTAGCTCCCAGTGGAGCATAGGTCTTCAACAAACACTTTCCAAGTCGGTCTGTTTTTTTTTTTGCCATTCTTTTAAGATCATTCCATGTCTTCCCCATCATCTTCATCTCTGCTTTTATCTGTCTTCTCCAATAATTCCTTGGTTTTCCTCTTTGTCTTTTCCCCTGGGGATTCCAAAAAAGGGCCTGTTGTGTAATACTCTCAGTTGGTTTCCGTAGTGTGTGTCCTATCCAGCGCCATCGTAATCGCTGTATCTCTTTATCCACTGGTGTTTGACTGGTACATTTCCTTAATTCTATGTTAGTGATTTTGTCCTGCGATTTCCATCCTTTTATTCTGCGTAGGCATCCATTAATGAAAGTCTGTATCTAGTCTCCTCACGTGGCCGATGTATTTCCAACGCCTTCTTTTTATAAAACTTAAGACGTATTCTTGTTTTGATTCATTTCTTATCAGTTCGTTTAAAATGTATTCTTTCCAGCTTATGTTAGAGATCCTACTTAGCCATTTCTTTTCAAATGTATTTAATTTCCAATGTAAAGTCAAAGTGGATTTACAGCTTTCACATATATTATATGTTAGCACTAGTACATAGCAGTGGTCAGTGAACTGGAATCATGATGGTAAGCTGTTGGGTTCGATTCCTATCGCCAAGCCTTAAATGTAGTAAAGTAAAGTAAAGTAAAGTAAAGTAAAGTAAAGTAAAGTAAAGTAAAGTAAAGTAAAGTAAAGTAAAGTAAAGAACCCCCGTCACGCCAAGTGGCGTATAGGGAATATGGTGTTAGTGACCACATGATTCAACACATGATTTTTGGGGTAATGTGGTCGGTATTACACCCGTGCCGCTTTACTTTCCCAGAAAAAAAAAATCCGGTACCCATTAAAGGCTGGGTGAACCGGAAGCCGTTGGTTAGGATCGAACCCTACCTCTTTTCCTTTGTAGTACAGTACACTAACCACTGAGCTATCGCAGCTAAGCCTTAAATGTGTTTCAACTTATTTTTCTGTGAAAGCTGGACCCCACTGGCATAATACCAGAAACATAACCTACAAATGATTAGATATGGTCCTGGGTGGTCAAGAGATAAGGAATTTGCCGCTGATCAGGAAGATTCGTGTTCGCATCTCGCAACAAGCAATGGGAATTTTTCATTTAGGGTCCCTTGTTTTGTGGATATACCCTCCTATATTCTCCGGGAAGTGAGATCCCATGTTTAGCCCACTTAGAAAACGGCGAAAAAAGGGGATCCTTGTGCGCTTCGCGCACGTCAAAGAACTCTTGACAGTTAAAAGTATAAAAGACTAGCCAAAAATATCAGCAACCCCGGACAAAATTGTTAAGCAAATCCACACACGCCGATGACGGATGTGTCGGGCCGAAAGATTTAGTTTTCTTTCCGTTAACGTAAATAAACGATACAGCGCACCAAAGCACATTTAACTTGTGAACACAAAGAAAAAAGTAGAAGAGGTGTTGTTGACATGTAGACACAATAAACCATACTCTCTTTACGTCACAGGGAGGAATAAGGGCTCTTACCTGCTTCTTTGCACGGTGAAGAGATGCAGTGAGGTTGGGAAGTGAGTGTAGGAGTCTGGACATTGTATTTTGTGTACCTTAGTTGTGTCATTTTACCGCACATTTTCTGTAAACTAATAGTTTTTACCATTTTACATGACATTGATTGAAAAGTATCTTCTACTTTCTTTTCTCTTTCTCACTGATACCGAAAAATGGTCGTAGTTTATATCAATTGTCGTTCTTGCGCTGCTCAAACTGTCTGAATTAGTGATTTTCCTTTGTTGTTACATGTCTCTGTCACTGTATCTATCCATCTTCTTCTGGGTCTTCCTCTTGGTCTATTTCCATGTATTCTCGAGAAGAACGCCCTTGGTGGTGATTGGTGAGGATTCATTCTGATCAGGTGGCTCAACCGATTGAAAAGTATATAGAAGTAAATAAACCAATATATGCCTGCTTCATAGACTACATCATAGCTTTTAATAGAAAACACCATTATCAAATTATAGACTGCCTAAGAGATATAAATCTAGACGACGCAGACATACGACTAATATGTAATGTATACTGGGAGCAAACAGCAACAATGAAATATAACAAAGAGAACTCTACAATCATTGATATAAAAAGAGGAGTAAGACAAGGATACATCATATCACCAAGCTTGTTCAATCTATACACAGAGAAAATCTTTAAAAACATCATAGAGATGCCAGGGCTAAACATTAATGGAAAGATAATCAATAACCTAAGATATTCTGATGATACTGTTCTACTAGCAGAAAATCTTAAAGACTTACAACAATTGCTTAATGTGATAAACATAACAAACAAAAAATATGGACTAGAAATGAATATAAAAAAAACTAAAACTATGATCATAAACAAAGAAAATTCTCAAGACCTACAATTAAATATAAAAGTTGAAGAAATACACCTGGAGACAGTTCAGAGCTACAAATACCTGGGACATACTATAACCAGTGATGGAAAATGTAAAACTGAAATAAGCAAAAGAATTGGTAGAGCAAAAAGTAATTTAAATGTCATGAAAAGTATACTAACATCAAAACAAATAACACCAGGGCTAAAACTAAGAATAGCAAAATTTTAATTTTTCTCAATATTCCTGTATGGTGCAGAAACATTGACATCATACAAGAACATAAAATTGAAGCCTTTGAAATGTGAATTTATAGAAGAATAGGTAGAATTGGATGGAAAGAAAAGAAAACAACGATAAAGTTTTAAAACAACTAAAAATGAAAAGAGAACTACTAAACACAATTAGAACAAGACAAATGACATTTTTGGGTCATGTTAAAAGAAACAAAAACCTACTAAAAGTAATATTGGAAGGAAAAATACAAGGTAAAAGGGGCAGAGGCAGACCAAGACTAACATGGACGGGTAACATCGAAAAATGGACAAGTCAACCTATGACAATCTACACCATCAAAACAAGACACAGGGTGGAATGGCGCTCCATGGAAGCCAACCTTCGATGCGGAGACGGCACTCAATGATGATGAATTTTACATGACTTTGGCGCCCACGCGCTGAGTTAGTGCTGCAGGCGACTGGCCATGGAGTGTTAGTGGAACGGTACTAGATCCCGGCTTTGCCCTAGAACGGGATGTGTCATCTGTATTCGACTGCAAATTTGCCACCAGCTGGACTGTGGTCGGATCGAGTATTTCACTGAAGTGGAGGTCTTATTTCATTTGTTGAGACAGCGATTCTTGGGCGTGCCTACTGATCATGTGATCTATATCTGGATTGGCGCGGTCGCATAGAAACTTTGCTGTCCGTAACGGCGACCCGGAAGTGCCCATTTTGAGCTGCACGCCATTTTTCCAGTTTAATCCGACACGTTAAACAGAACAGTTTTTATGAACGTGAAAACGAGCAATTTTACAGAACTTAACACATTCAATAGAACAGTATGGACGATCGGGATAAACACTTTGTTGGTTGCCGGAACGGGGGCTGAGTAGATATGTGAACTACCCGCCTTCACTGAAACCATTCCATCTTAAAGTCTAAAAGTCTCATAGATTTACCGGGTCTTTGGCCTCCTACCCCATAAAACGATCTTCTTCTTCTTTCCTTCCTCATCTGCCTTTCAGCGTCGAGGGGAGATATAATTTGAGGTCTTTTGCTCTTCTTTTCGTTTCTGCTGCTGTTATGTTTCCTAGTGATTCTAATATTGCATCGATCCATCTTTTTCGTGATCGACCCTTGGGTCTGGTGTTCCCACTACGTTTGTTGAAGGCTCGTTGTGTTGTGCTTTGATCTTTCTGCCTTGTCACGTGGCCAAACCATAAAATGATAATGACAATAAAACAGGATTTCTATTTACCATCTACTTGCAATATATTTATATTGATGCCGTTAAAAGGGTAAAAGTTTACCGGACCGTTCCGGCTAAAAAAACATCTAGCCATCTTGAATTTATTTTGTTAATTCTATTGCGTTCATCTACTTTTCTGGTGCATCATTTTTGCTTTGTAGTCATACATTCTCATGTAGTATGATCGTGCTGTAAGCGGTTTGCTTTTTATTCTACTCTCATATAATCATTCACCAAAAGCTGCTCGGTAGTGAATCCTGGAAACCAAGAATAAGATGGACTGCCAGGTTTGGCTCACTCTACGAAGATGAATATTTATCGCTAGAGGTGAAGGAACTTTAATGTAACATGCCGTACCACCACTAATTGTTTTAATGGTCTGTACCACAATAAGAAAACCAACAGCCAATGTTTTAATGCTGCTATGTACCAGAGTAACAAAACCAACAGCCAATGTTTTAATGCTATGTACCAAAGTAACAAAACCAACAGCCAATGTTTTAATGCTGCTATGTACCAGCGTAACAAAACCAACAGCCAATGTTTTAATGCTATGTACCAAAGTAACAAAACCAACAGCCAATGTTTTAATGCTATGTACCAAAGTAACAAAACCAACAGCCAATGTTTTATGCTATGTACCAAAGTAACAAAACCAACGGCCAATGTTTTAATGCTATGTACCAAAGTAACAAAACCACCAACCAGAGACAATTTTGGTAGTCTGTATAAATAAAGAAAAAGCAGAACGAGCCGAAACAGTACTTAGCTAACCCTCGACTTCCATCAACGTTTATTAAACAGTCCATCCTATGGTTTTTCATTCAACCCATTCCTTGTCAAGCGGTACCATATAATTTGAATACAGACCCAAAACCCGTATCTGTTTATCATGACTGGTAGACTAGGGGTTAGGAGGTCATCGTTCTGGACATTGCTGAACAAATAGCCATCCGTTACCAGTGAGACATGACTTGCCACTGACTAGATTACCAAACAGGAAAAGGGCGTGCATGAATTGGGTCTGTTGGTCGAACTAGGCCAGGCGGTACAGAGGCCATTACTATAATCAGGGATGCGTGTATGTTAGTGGAGGATACGGTACGGAAGTGCGAAGAGACTGGAGACACTCAGACGAAATAAATCGAAAACATTAACATAGATAGTATTGTCAAATAGATGTTATTGCCAACTAGATGTTATTGTCGAATAGATGATATTGCAGAATAGATATTCTTACTAAAAGGATGTTAATGCTAAACAGATGTTATTTCCTGATTGATGTCCTTGCTAAAGAGATGTCATTGTTTAGCCGGCATTATTTCCAAACAGGTGTTAGCTAAATAGATGTCATTGCTAAACTGATGCTACTACCAAATATATGTTATTGTCATATAGATGTTATTGTCAAATAGATATCATTACCAAATAGATATTATTGTCAAATAGATATCATTACCAAATATATATTATTGCCAAATAGATGTTATTGTCAAATAGATGCTATTACCAAATAGATGTTATTGTCAAATAGATATCATTACCAAATATATATTATTACCAAATAGATGTTATTGCCAAATAGATGCTACTACCAAATAGATGTTATTGTTAAACAGATGATATTGCCAAATCGATATTTTAATATATGCTGCTACCAAATAGATATTATTATCAAATAGATGCTGCTACCAAATAGATATTATTATCAAATAGATGCTGCTACCAAATAAATATCATTATCAAATAGATGCTGCTACCAAATAGATATTATTATCAAATAGATGCTGCTACCAAATAGATATTATTATCAAATAGATGCTGCTACCAAATAAATATTATTATCAAATAGATGCTGCTACCAAATAGATATTATTATCAAATAGATGCTGCTACCAAATAGATATTATTATCAAATAGATGCTGCTACCAAATAGATATTATTATCAAATAGATGCTGCTACCAAATAAATATTATTGTCAAATAGATATTATTATCAAATAGATGCTGCTACCAAATAGATATTATTGTCAAATATATATTATTATCAAATATATATTATTATCAAATAGATACTACTACCAAATAAATGTTATTGTCAAATAGATATCATTACCATAAATATATTATTGCCAAATAGATATTAAAGCAATTACTAGTTCCTGAAAAACTTCACAAATGATAATTACTTCTTCCGGCTTGGAATGATCTTTTCGAAAACAAATGTAACCGCTCTTTCTTCTACCCTCGATTTTTCCTGTTATCAGAATTTATTACGTGGAGTTACAAGATATGATAACGTTTCCCTTCTGTTGATAGCAATAAATTGCTGTATCAGCTATAATCTAATTTAGAACATACTCTATACTCCTTTAGTTGTCCATGATATTCTGAACAAACAAGCATGAAATCATCACCATCATCATTAGCAAGTACGTAATAGAGGAGGACGTACTGGTATGTCCGAGTTTCATATATTTCCGACTGGCTGACGGTCTTCCATTGTCAAAGTATGTGCCGCTCTTGTTTGTTCACCCTAACTTGTTTATTCCCCTAACTTGTTTATTCCCCCTAACTTGTTTATTCCCCCTAACTTGTTTATTCCCACTAACTTGTTTATTCCCCCTAACTTATTTATTCCCCCTAACTTGTTTATTCCCCCTAACTTGTTTATTCCCCCTAACTTGTTTATTCCCTCTAACTTCTTTATTCCCCCTAACATGTTTATTCTCCCTAACTTGTTTATTCCCCCGAACATGTTTATTCTCACTAACTTTGTTATTCTCCCTAACATGTTTATTCCCCCTAACTTGTTTATTCCCTCTAACTTGTTTATTCCCTTAACATGTTTATTCCCCCTAACTTTTGTATTCCCCTAACTTGTTTATTCCCCTTAAACTGCTTATTCCCAATAACTTTTTTATTCCCCCTAACTTGTTTATTCCCATTAACTTCTTTATTCCGATTAACTTGTTTATTCCACCTAAATATTTTATTCCACCTAACTTGTACATTCAACCTAACATGTTTATTCCCCCTAACTTGTACATTCACCCTAACTTGTTTATTCCCCCTAACTTGTACATTCACACTAACATGTTTATTCCCCCTAACTTGTACATTCACCCTAACTTGTTTATTCCCCCTAACTTGTACATTCACCCTAACATGTTATTCCCCCTAACTTGTACATTCACAATAACATGTTATTCCACCTAACTTGTACATTCAACGTAACATGTTATTCCCCCTAACTTGTTTATTCCCCTAACTTGTTTATTCCTCCAACTATTTTATTCCCTTTAACTTGTTTATTCCCCCTAACTTGTTTATTCCCCCTAACTTGTACATTCACCCTAACATGTTTATTCCCCCTAACTTGTACATTCACCCTAACTTGTTTATTCCCCCTAACTTGTACATTCACCCTAACATGTTATTCCCCCTAACTTGTACATTCACCCTAACATGTTATTCCACCTAACTTGTACATTCAACGTAACATGTTATTCCCCCTAACTTGTTTATTCCCCTAACTTGTTTATTCCTCCAACTATTTTATTCCATTTAACTTGTTTATTCCCCCTAACTTGTTTATTCCCCGTAACTTGTACATTCACCCTAACTTGTTTATTCCACCTAACGTGTACATTCACCCTAACTTGTTTATTCCCCCTAACTTGTACATTCACCCTAACATTTTATTCCCCCTAACTTGTACATTCACCCTAACATGTTATTCCACCTAACTTGTACATTCACCGTAACATGTTATTCCCCCTAACTTGTTTATTCCCCTAACTTGTTTATTCCTCCAACTATTTTATTCCCTTTAACTTGTTTATTCCCCCTAACTTGTTTATTCCCCCTAACTTGTACATTCACCCTAACTTGTTTATTCCCCTAACTTGTTTATTCCCCCTAACTTGTTTATTCCCCCTAACTTGTTTATTCCCCCTAACTTGTTTACTCCCCCTAACTTGTTTATTCCCCTAACTTGTTTATTCCTCTAACTTATTTATTCCCCCTAACTTGTTTATTCCCTTAACTTGTTTATTCGCCCTAACTTGTCTATTCCCCCTAACTTGTTTATTCCCCTAACTTGTTTATTCCCCCAACTTGTTTATTCCTCTAACTTGTTTATTCCCCCAAACTTGTTTATTCCTCTAACTTGTTTATTCCCCCTAACTTTTTTATTCCTCTAACTTGTTTATTCCCCCTAACTTGTTTATTCCCCTAAATTGTTTTTTCCCCTAACTTGTTTATTCCTCTAACTTGTTTATTCCCCTAACTTGTTTATTCTTCTAACTTGTTTATTCCCCTAACTTGTTTATTCCTCTAACTTGTTTATTCCTCTAACTTTTTTACTTCCCTAACTTGTTTATTCCCCTAACTTGTTTATTCCTCTAACTTGTTTATTTCCCTAACTTGTTTATTCCTCTAACTTGTTTATTCCCCCTAGCTTGTTTATTCCCCCTAAAATTGTTTATTCCCCTAAATTTCTTTTTCCCCTAACTTGTTTATTCCTCTAACTTGTTTATTCCCCTAACTTGTTTATTCCCCCTACCTTGTTTATTCCTCTAACTTGTTTATTCCCCTAACTTGTTTATTCCCCCACCTTGTTTATTCCTCTAACTTGTTTATTCCCCTAACTTGTTTATTCCCCCTAACTTGTTTATTCCTCTAACTTGTTTATTCCTCTAACTTGTTTATTCCCCCTAACTTGTTTATTCCTCTAACTTGTTTAGTCCCCTAACTTGTTTATTCCTCTAACTTGTTTATTCCCCCTAACTTGTTTATTCCTCTAACTTGTTTATTCCCCTAACATGTTTATTCCTCTAACTTGTTTATTCCCCTAACTTGTTTATTCCTCTAACATGTTTATTCCCCCTAACTTGTTTATTCCCCTCACTTGTTTATTCCTCTAACTTGTTTATTGCCCTAACATGTTTATTCCTCTAACTTGTTTATTCCCCTAACTTGTTTATTCCCCCTAACTTGTTTATTCCTCTAACTTGTTTATTCCTCTAACTTGTTTATTCCTCTAACTTGTTTATTCCCCTAACTTGTTTATTCCTCTAACTTGTTTATTCCTCTAACTTGTTTATTCCCCCTAACTTGTTTATTCCTCTAAATTGTTTTTTTCCCCTAACTTGTTTATTCCTCTAACTTATTTATTCCCCTAACTTGTTTATTCCTCTAACTCTTTTATTCCCCCTAACTTGTTTATTCCTCTAACTTGTTTATTCCCCCTAACTTGTTTATTCCCCCTAACTTGTTTATTCCTCTAACTTGTTTATTCCCCCTAACTTGTTTATTCCCCTAACTTGTTTATTCCCCTAACTTGTTTATTCCTCTAACTTGTTTATTCCCTCTAACTTGTTTATTCCCCTAACTTGTTTATTCCCCCTAACTTGTTTATTCCCCCTAACTTGTTTATTCCTCTAACTTGTTTATTCCTCTAACTTGTTTATTCCCCCTAACTTGTTTATTCCCCTAACTTGTTTATTCCTCTAACTTTTTTATTCCCTCTAACTTGTTTATTCCCCTTATTTGTTTATTCCCCTAACTTGTTTGCTCTCTATTATAATTGTTCATGCTGATGAACTAATCACACTAAAACAACTGATGGAAAAGACGACAGAACACAATCAAAATGTGCTCGTATCTTTCATAGATCAAGAAAAGCAATTCGACCGAGTAAACAGAGAACGACAATGGTAGATACTAACAGCATACAGAGTAAACCAACATCTAACACTATAGAATATGTCTCTACATCAACAGCAACTGCAAAGTCAGTACTACAACACAGACCACTTCGAAGTTACAACAGGAGTAAGACGGGTGTGTACTATCCCCCCTATTGTTTATTACATACATGGACTACATATGTATGTTAGCCAATCCATCGGATACAGAGAAGGTTAACGAGTATTTGTTCGCAGACAATCAGGCACTAATGCATGGGAAAATGAAAAAGACCTACAAGAACATTTAAATAGACTCATCAACATATGCATCCAAAATAACAAAAATAATAAACACCAACAGGACGTATGTTTTAAACGACGCAGAATAAAAACAGAACATCAACATAATAATAGACAACAGACAAATAAAACAAGTAGATGAATTTAAATATCTAGGAAGTCTAGTGACGAAAAAAAATTTAACAAACAGCAGAAACTCAAAATGCAATAAATCTTGTCAAATCATTGGACAGCTATCATCACTATTGTGACTCGACTCAAGAACAATCACAAAAATAACCACTACATAGAAGAAATGCGCTAGGCGAGTTGTAGAGCATTGCCTGAGAGATACGATCAATAATGAAGAACTGAGAAAAAGGCTACAAATAATTCCAGCCATAGAATACATAAAGTAACAGCAGATAAAAATGTTTGCTACGTGATGAGAGAGGACAGTTAAAACACAACACAAGGAGCCTTGCTGGGCCGACCACGAAAACGACAGAACAGCAGGCGAGACCAACAGAAGAACGAAAAACCGGAAACTATACTTTCCTCGACGCTGGTAATCAAATAAGTTAGGATTGAAGAAGAAGAAGAGGAAGAAGAAGAAGAAGAAGAAGATGAAGAAGAAGAAGTTGAAGAAGAAGTTGAAGAAGAAGTTGAAGAAGAAGAAGAAGAAGAAGAAGAAGAAGAAGAAGAAGAAGAAGAAGAAGAAGAAGAAGAAGAAGAAGAAGAAGAAGAAGAAGAAGAAGAAGAAGAAGAAGAAGAAGTTGAAGAAGAAGAAGTTGAAGAAGTTGAAGAAGAAGAAGAAGAAGTTGAAGAAGAAGAAGTTGAAGAAGAAGAGGAAGAAGTTGAAGAAGAAGAGGAAGAAGTTGAAGAAGAAGTAGAAGAAGTTGAAGAAGAAGTAGAAGAAGAAGGAGAAGAGGAAGAAGAAGGAGAAGAGGAGAAGAAGAAAGAGCAATTTAAAAAAAAAACAGATGGAATTTGAATGTAATCATTGAAAACAAAACAAATAAAATGAAGACATTTGTCTACAAAAATTAATTGTAAAATCAATTCTATGATCTACCAAGCAGCAACAGAAACATGAAATGAAATAAAAACGTTTACCAACACTGTCTCGTAATGAGCAATCAGGCACAGCAACAAATAGAGAAACAGAAAATTCTTGATGAATTATCCGAGAGAAGGAAGAAAAAAAGCCACACATAATAAGTGGAGGAAGGAAGGAAGGAAGGAAGGAAGGAAGGAAGGAAGGAAGAGAGGGAAGGAAGGAAAGAAGGAAGGAAGGAAGGAAGGAAGGAAGGAAGGAAGGAAGGAAGGAAGGAAGGAAGGAAGGAAGGAAGGAAGGAAGGAAGGAAGGAAGGAAGGAAGGAAGGAAGGAAGGAAGGAAGGAAGGAAGGAAGGAAGGAAGGAAGGAAGGAAGGAAGGAAGGAAGGAAGGAAGGAAGGAAGGAAGGAAGGAAGGAAGGAAGGAAGGACATAAATATTGAAAGAAATAAAAAAGGAATGTAGAAGTCAAAAACATAGAACGAGAAAGAAAGAAAGAAAGAAAGAAAGAAAAAAAGAAAGAAAGAAAGAAAGAAAGAAAGAAAGAAAGATATATTTAAGATCATCAGTTAAGTTCTGTCTAAGAATAAAGTACATCGGCCGTGCATGCGATTCGGTCTACAAATCTTCAATCACAACCAGCTTGTAGTACATCCGGTTAACATGTGCCGCAATCAATTTCTCAATATTTGATTTCCGTCCTATTTTGTCATTTCTCAATTTCTGCTTCATTTATTATTGAAATTTCGCTGTCTAATATTTATATTTTGTCTTTCTCATCAATAACTTGAGTCTCTGAGGTGAATTCTGGAATGTCTTGTTTTCGTTCAATTTAAGGTGAGTTTTACACGTGGCCTTGACATAGACCTCTTTCTAGATCTGAGGTGAAGCCCTAACATGGAAGGTCGCTTGAAGAACATCTCAATAGACATGGCAGTTATTGGTCTGGGAATGGTATCACGATGTTATCCCAATGTTAGCACGATTTTATCACAATGTTATTGCGAGGTTATCACAATGTTATCACGATGTTATCACGATTGTATCACAATGTTACCACGATGTTATCACGATTGTATCACAATGTTATCATGACGTTATGCACAATATTATCACAATGTTATCACGATGTTATCACGATTGTATCACAATGTCATCATGACGTTATCACAACATTATCACGACGTTATTACAATATTATCACAAAGTCATCACGATGTTATCACAGTGTTATCACGATGCCTTCAATAGCTTTACAAAGGCCCGTGGACTGAAAATGAAAACGCAAACCCTCCCACTAGCGTGACGTCTTCAACTATAAGAGCTATAGACGGTTGAGGACACTCTACACAACCACCCCCTGCTCGCAAAGATGAAAACGTCAAGCTAGTTGGGGGTTTTCCGGGCATCGCCTATCAGCCAGCAGTCCTAAATAAATCTATAGTCCCTGTGGGTGAGTCAGTGGCGATCTCACTTCTCGGTTCCGAGATAATCTTCGTCCCACCATTATGCCACCAATGTCAGACCAGGACCCTAGATGCAGGAACAGTAAGGAAAATAACCACTATCTATCTATTGACCTTTCGAGCCGTAGCCGGCCCAAAGGGGGTAGACCAAAATACTCCTTCACTTATCTAGATTTTTGTTCTAGCAGTTTTCAATTCTTTTAAAGAAATGTTATCAAATCTCGCCATTTGTCTCTGTTCTGTGCAAGCAGCTCTATCTCATTGAGGGAGCCGATTCCTGCTGCTCTTGCCTCTCTCATCAAAGTTCTTTTCAGTGTCTCTCTGGGTCTTCCTCTTTTCCTCCTACCTGTTGCTTCCCACATGAGAGCTTGCTTTGCTATTCGGTTATTATCTCTTCTCATCACATGTAAATAACCACTACCAAGATGAAATGTGTTAGACGAATGACAGGGAACAGTCTGAGAGATAAGATAAAAACTATAAAGTGAGAAAAAAGCTAGGAATAATTCCCGTCATCGAATACATAAAGAAGCAAAGGATAAAATGGTTTGGCCACGAGGTAAGGCAGAAAGATCGAAACACAACACAACGAGCCTCAAATAAACGTTGTAATAACGCCAGACCAAAAGGGTCGACTACGAAAAAGATGGATAGATGAAATATTAGAAACACTAGGAAACATGACATCAGAAGAGACCAAGGGAAGAGCAAAAGACTGCAAATTATATCTCTAGTCGACGCTGAAAGGCAAATGAGGAAGGAAGGAAGAATCAGGAAAGAAACAATGTCCGAGTTATCTCTAATGACGTCAATCTCTCATCGTCCACTGTGTCAGTCTGGCTCATCTCGCACCATCTAAAACAACAACAGCAAATTCGTTTCCCTTTGGTGATGTTGATATTGCGATCTGGTCAAATCGAACACAATTAGATGACTAATTTATTTTATTTTTCTCTTTATGGTGTTCGCTAAATAGCTACTAAAGGAATGACTTGTCCCCTTTGTCGAATTCCTTTAAAAGGACATTAATTTGTGGGTAGCTGCGTTGTGTTATGGTTTGTAGTAGAACAATGATGTTTCCACTTAAGGCCTAATACATACGCTTTCAGCACAGAATATGTTATACCGGGTTTTATTTTCCTCTTTATCTCAACTCATTTGATCTGAAAAGACTATTTGGTTTCTTTGTAGAATCACAGTGAATATGTGGTGATGTAGAATAGCATTTAGAAAGCTGTGGTTCACTGATCTTGGCGCAAGCAATCAGCTATGAGTCGTTGATGCTCTCAGCCTTGCTCCTGACCTGCTCCTTAGCTCCGCTTTTAAGATTTGGTATTTGTTATTCTTCCTCTTCTTTTTCTTCCTTTCCGCTCTCTAAGGAAGAAGGAAAGAAGAGGAAGAAGATGAATGATTACAAGACAGACTGTGTATGTACATAAATTGAAAATAAAACATAAATACGCAAACTAGTATTTCTTCTTCCGCTTCTCTTCCTCTACCTTTCAGCTCCATGTGGATCTTAGGTCTTCAACAAACACTTTCCAAACCGTTCTGTTTCTTGTCATTTTTTTAAGATCTGTCCATGTCTTCCCCGTCATCTATTTCCATCACCACTTCCACGTGTCCTCTCCAAGAATTTTTTGGTTTTCTCGTTGTCTCTTCCCCTGGAGATTCCAAAAAAGGCATGTCGTGTAATACTCTCAGTTGGCTTCTACAATTTGTGTCTTATCCAACGCTATTGACTTCCTTGTATCTACATGGCGGATTTACTTGTTTTCTTGTCCATGTTCCAAGTTAATCTGTGGCTTAAGTTTTGTACAGTACAGAACAGCTAATCCCATACCCAATCCTCCTTAGCCGCTTCTTACGAACATGCATGGTAGGGAACAGCGCTACCTTTCTTTATTCCATTTTTGGGCCCTGACATCGCATGGGCGATTGTTATTATTATTTATATGTATATTTGGAAAAAGACCAAGAGGAAGATGGATAGATGCAGTGACAGAGACATGTAACAACAAAGGAAAATCACTAATTCAGACAGTTCGAGCAGCTCAAAAACGACAAATGATATAAACCACGACACCTTTTCGGTACCAGCGATAAAGAGACAGAAGAAGTGTATTTATATTTATCTTTTCATTTGGGTCTTTCTTGAATTTGTGTACTTTATCTCCCAGCCCATTAGGTCACAACTTCGGAACGCTTTGTTTTGTGGCCATTAATTGTAAACGCTAGAATTGAACCATTTTCTCTACGTTTTGTTTCCCTATTTTCTTCTTTAGCTCGCTTTAAAACACCGAAAATATAAACGTAAAATAGTATTGAAGACGTAAAACTAAAAAGTGAATCAAAACAAAATTAAACGTTTCGGCGATAGGCTTTCATCAGAAACAGGACAGCAAATAACAAATAAACAAGGTATGCTCATTGTTTCACACAAATTAAAACAGGCAAATGGTCCGAAGAGCCTTAAATGGGTACCGGATTTTTCTGGGAAAGTAAAGCAGCACGGGCGTAATACCGACCACATTACCCCAAAAATCACGTGCTGGAGGTCTGTAAAATTTATGGTCACTAACACCATATTTCCCTATACGCCACTTGGCGTGACGTGGGTACTTTACTTTTTACTTTTTTAAATGGTCCGAAGACCTTGACATTGTAACCATCTATGAATTTCTGCGAACTGTAATAACTAACAATGGAGACTAAGAGGAAGAGAACAAAAGAAGATTAGCAATAGTACGGCACATACAAAATGTAGAACATGTGGCACAACACCAGCAAGTTAGTAAAATAAAAATTAAAAGGACATATATATTCCAGCGGCAATTTGCAGTTGTAAATCAAGGGCAATCACGCAAACAGCAAGGAAGAAAATCGATTCATTCGAAATAAAATGTTACATAAAAAATGCGTAAAGTACATTGGATAATGAAAAAAAGGAGCAATGAAGACATATTAAAACGCATAACCATTGAAAAGGACGGGCTTATAAACACAACGCTACAAAGAAAAACGAAAATTATATGGCCACGTCAAAAGACACAGCACGCTGGAAAGAACAATAATGGAAGGTATTGTTCGTGGACATCAGGGACAGAGTATAAAGAAGATGGTTGCAAGACATCAAAGAGACCTTGATCATGACATCAGAAAAAGACTACATAATGGAGGTGGGGTGAAGGGAGGTCTGGCTAGGGAGAGAGATTCTTTCAGTCAGACTAGTGAATTCAACGTTCTGTGGGAGATTTGGCTAGAGACAGAGATTCTTTCAGTCAGACTAGTGAATTCAACGTTCTGTGGGAGATTTGGCTAGAGACAGAGATTCTTTCAGTCAGACTAGTGAATTCAACGTTCTGTGTGAGATTTGGCTAGAGACAGAGATTCTTTCAGACAGGCTAGTGAATTCAACGTTCTGTGGGAGATTTGGCTAGAGACAGAGATTCTTTCAGTCAGACTAGTGAATTCAACGTTCTGTGGGAGATTTGGCTAGAGACAGAGATTCTTTCAGACAGGCTAGTGAATTCAACGTTCTGTGGGAGATTTGGCTAGAGACAGAGATTCTTTCAGTCAGACTAGTGAATTCAACGTTCTGTGGGAGATTTGGCTAGAGACAGAGATTCTTTCAGACAGGCTAGTGAATTCAACGTTCTGTGGGAGATTTGGCTAGGGAGAGAGATTCTTTCAGTCAGACTAGTGAATTCAACGTTCTGTGGGAGATTTGGCTAGGGAGAGAGATTCTTTCAGTCAGACTAGTGAATTCAACGTTCTGTGGGAGATTTGGCTAGAGACAGAGATTCTTTAAGTCAGACTAGTGAATTCAACGTTCTGTGGGAGATTTGGCTAGGGAGAGAGATTCTTTCAGTCAGACTAGTGAATTCAACGTTCTGTGGGAGATTTGGCTAGAGACAGAGATTCTTTCAGTCAGACTAGTGAATTCAACGTTCTGTGGGAGATTTGGCTAGAGACAGAGATTCTTTCAGTCAGACTAGTGAATTCAACGTTCTGTGGGAGATTTGGCTAGAGACAGAGATTCTTTCAGTCAGACTAGTGAATTCAACGTTCTGTGGGAGATTTGGCTAGAGACAGAGATTCTTTCAGTCAGACTAGTGAATTCAACGTTCTGTGGGAGATTTGGCTAGGGAGAGAGATTCTTTCAGACAGGCTGTTTGAGTGCATCGTTCTGTTGGAGATTTGGCTAGGGAGAGAGATTCTTTCAGTCAGACTAGTGAATGCAACGTTCTGCAAAGACATGTGACCTGATATTTGTCTGGAACACTCAGAGATTCGCAGGACTTGAGATTCTACTAGTTTTACAGCAGATTTATTAATCTGTTTGCCCTTTCTTTCTTTCTTTGTTTCTTTCTTTGTTTCTTTCTTTGTTTCTTTCTTTGTTTCTTTCTTTCTTTCTGGCTGTTTTCGCCTCATTTCTTCATTTAATTACTTTCATTTATTTTAAAGCCAGATCGCCATGGATGATATATAATGAACGAAACACTTAAAAGAAAAAGAAACATAAAATGGTTTGGCTTCGTGATAAGACAGAAAGACCAAAACACAACACTTTGAGTCTTTAATAAAGGTTGTGAGAACACCAGACTTAAGTAGCGACCATGAAATAGATGGATTGATAAAACATTATTCAAGATAAACATAGAAACAGCAGAGGCCAACACTAGAGCAAAGGACCACAAATTATATCTGCTCTAAATACAAGGTAAAAGAGGCAGAGGCAGACCAAGACTAACATGGATGAGTAACGTCAAAAGATGGACAAACCAGCCTATGACAACTTGTACCATTAAAGCAAGAGACAGCAGAATGGCGCTCCATGGTAGTCAACCTTCGTTGCGGAGATGGCACTCATGGATGATGATAATGATGATATCTACTCTCGACGCTCAAAGACAAATAAGGAAGGAAGGAAGGAGGGAGGGAGGGAGGGAGGGAGGGAAAGAGGGAGGCAGGGAGGGAGGGAGGGAGGGAGGAAGGAAGGAAGGAAGGAAGGAAGGAAGGAAGGAAGGAAGGAAGGAAGGAAGGAAGGAAGGAAGGAAGGAAGGAAGGAAGGGAGGGAGGGAGGGAGGAAGGGAGGGAAGGAAGGAAGGATGGAGGGAGGAAGGAAGGAAGGATGGAAGGAAGGAAGGAAGGAAGGAAGGAAGGAAGGAAGGAAGGAAGGAAGGAAGGAAGGAAGGAAGGAAGGAAGGAAGGAAGGAAGGAAGGAAGGAAGGAAGGAAGGAAGGAAGGAAGGAAGGAAGGAAGGAAGGAAGGAAGGAAGGAAGGAAGGAAGGAAGGAAGGAAGGAAGGAAGGAAGGAAGGAAGGAAGGAATTTCTTTATCAAAATATTTAAAATATATGTTACAGTTGTAGTTATAATTTGTACAAAAATACTTATATTAATTATATAAATGCAGTAATTCCTTTACATCTTTAATAATCATCATCGTCGAGTGCCTTCTCTGAATCGAAGGTTGGCTACCATGGAGCGCCATTATGCTCTGTCTCTTACTTTGATGGTGCAGTTTGTCATAGGGTGACTTGTCCATCTTTTGATGTTACTCCTCTATGTTAGTCTTGGTCTGCCTCATTTACCTTGTACTTTTCCTTCCAAAATTACATCTTGTAGTCTGCTGTGTCTTTTAACATGACCTCCCTCTCCCCCACCCCCCCACCCCCACTCAAATCTCATTTATCTTGTTTGAATCGTGTTTAGTAGTTCTCTTTTCACTTTTAGTGTTTTATGACTTCATCGTTTGTTTTCTTTTCTTTCCATCCGATTCTTCATATTCTATATAATATTAATATAATTCATCATAATCCACTTTACAAAAGCTTCAATTTTTCGTTCTGTTTTCTTGTCTAGTGTCCATGTTTCTGCACCATACAGGAATGTTGGGAAGATATAACATTTTGCTATTCTTAGTTTTAGCACTGGTGTTATTTGTTTTAATGTTAGTATGTTCTTCATGACATTAAAATTACTTTATGCCGTACCTATTCTTTTGTTTATTTCAATTTTGCATTTTCCATCACTGGTTATAGTATGTCCAAGGTAGTTGTAGTTCTGAACTGTCTCCAGGTCTTATCTTTCAATTTTGATATCCACTTATAGATTTTGAGCATTATCTTTGTTTATGATCATAGTTTTCTCAAATAATAGAATGGGAGGCAGTGGGACCAAGACTGGTGAGAGCAACATTTAGAACAACCAAAAACAAAATAAAATTACACATTATACAATGCTATGCACCAACCAACGATAAAGATGACTCAGTTAAAGATGATTTTTATAAACAGCTACAATGCCAGATGGATGCAAGACGAGCCAAGGATATTATAATCTTGATGGGAGACCTAAATGCTAAGGTAGGATCAGACAACAGAGGCTTTGAAGAGATTATGGGAAAACATGGACTTGGAGATATAAACGAGAATGGAGAGATATTTGTGAATTTCTGCGCCCTTAATCAAATGAGCCTAGGAGGAACAATATTCCAACATAAAAGAATACACAAAGCTACATGGGTGTCACCAGATCATAGAACGGAAAATCAAATTGATCACATATGTATTAATAATAAGTTTAAGTCATCCTTACAGGATGTAAAAGTATATAGAGGGGCAGATATAGCTTCTGATCATCATCTTCTGTTAGCCAAACTTAAAATTAAATTAAAAAGGTATACTACAACGAATAAGGGCAGAACGTATTTCAATGTAGGGTTTCTTAAAGAACAAGGAATTAAAGATAAATTCGCAGTCACAATATCAAACAAATGCCAAGTCCTCCAACAACTAGAAAATACAATAAATATAGAAGATCATTGGAAACAGGTAAAAAATATATGGAAAGAGACATGCGAAGAAACACTGGGGAAAAGAGAACGCCAGAATAAGGCATGGATGACAGCAGAGACCCTGGATAAAATTAAAGAAAGAAAGAACAAGAAAGCAGACATAAATAAAAGCAAAACAAGAAGTAATAAAGCCAAGACACAGGAAGCTTACACAGAGGTGAACAAAGAAGTGAGAAGATGCATTAAAAGGGATAAGAGGAAATATATAGATGAATTAGCTAAAGAGGCAGAAGAAGCAGCAAATAAAGGGAATATGAAAGAACTGTACAACAGCACAAAGAAATTAGGTGGAAAATACAAACAGATCAACGCCTTTATCAAAGATAAGAAAGGAAATCTGCTTAGTAATATAAAGGAACAAATGGAGAGATGGAAGGAGCACTTTGAAGAACTTTTGAACAGACCTGGCGCAAATAATCCTCCAGATATACTACCAGCAGAAGAAGAATTACACGTTAACTGCGGAAAACCAAGCAAAGAAGAAATAATGAAAGCCATCAAACTGTTAAAAGATGGTAAAGCCACAGGACCAGATGAAATTCCTTCGGAAGCCATCAAAGCAGATATTATCACCTCTACCAAGATGTTACATAATCTATTGGATAAAATTTGGGAGAGGGAAGAAATACCTAAAGACTGGAGAGAAGGTTATATGATCAAACTACCAAAGAAAGGAAGTTTACAGGAGTGCACAAATTATAGGGGAATTATGCTACTATCAGTGCCAGGAAAAATATTAGGCAGAATCATTCTGGAGAGACTAAAAGAGGCTATAGAGAAACACTTGAGAGATGAACAAGCAGGTTTTAGGAAGAACAGATCATGTGCTGATCAAATAACTACTCTACGTATAATAGTTGAACAAAGTTTAGAACTAAAATCCCCACTTTATATTGGATTCATAGATTACGAAAAGGCATTTGATAGTTTAGACAGAAGAATGCTTTGGAAGTTGCTGAGTCATTATGGAATCCCCATAAAGTTTATTAACCTGATAAAAACAATGTATGAAGGAACAAAATGTAGTGTGGTGCATGAAGGACAGCTTACAGAAGCATTTGAAATAAGAACAGGAGTAAGGCAAGGATGCCTTCTGTCTCCATTTCTCTTTCTACTGGCCATAGATTGGATTATGAAAATAACTCAAAACAACAGAAATGGGATCCAGTGGTCACTGACCAAACAACTTGATGATTTAGACTTTGCTGATGACATAGCTCTCCTATCACACAGCCACCAACAGATGCAAGATAAAATGAGTATATTAGATGAGAGATCACAACAGCTAGGACTAAAGATTAATAGAGATAAGACCAACATTATGAGAATTAATGCAGTTGGCAATAACCAAATAAAACTAGGAGAAATACCTCTACTAGACGTACAATCTTATATATATCTGGGCAGTAATATAGATAAAGAGGGGGGAACAGAAAACGATACCAAAATAAGGATATCAAAAGCAAGAGGAGCTTTCATTGCACTGGGAAACATATGGAAATCCAAAGAAATTAGGCTAAATACAAAAATACAAATTTTCAACTCCAATGTTAAGTCGGTTCTATTATATGGCTGTGAAACATGGAGAATAACAAAATTGACAATCACGAAGGTACAGACTTTCATTAATGGATGCTTGCGCAGAATAAAGGGATGGAAATGGCAGGACAAAGTCACAAACGTGGAATTATGGAAATGTACCGGTCAAATACCAGTGGATAAAGAAATACAGCGAAGACGATGGCGATGGATAGGACACACACTACGGAAACCAACTGAGAGTATTACACAACAGGCCCTTTTTTGGAATCCCCAGGGGAAAAGACAAAGAGGAAGACCAAGGAATTCTTGGAGAAGACAGATTGAAGCAGAGATGAAGATGATGGGAAAGACATGGAATGATCTTAAAAGAATTGCAAAAAACAGAACGACTTGGAAAGTGTTTGTTGAAGACCTATGCTCCACTGGGAGCTAAAAGGTAGAAGAAGATGATCATAGTTTTAGTCTTTTTTATATTCATATCTAATCCATATTTTTTGCTTGTCTTGTGTATTTCTTTAACCATATTCTATTAATTTTACTTAAAATCGTATTAATGCCATAACATTCTTTCAGTAACCCTATAATCTTTATATTTCTCTCCATATGCCATGAATTCCGTACACCTTTCTACATGTGCCATTAATTCCGTACACCATTCTACATATGTCATTAATTCCGTACACCTTTCAACATA
Organism: Megaustenia siamemsis; assembly: GCA_032433765.1. NCBI lineage: Eukaryota > Metazoa > Mollusca > Gastropoda > Stylommatophora > Ariophantidae > Megaustenia > Megaustenia siamemsis. The sequence goes on from JAVIAB010000107.1 coordinate 13,700,449, forward strand.
TGTCATTAATTCTGTTCACCTTTCTCCATATGCCATTAATTCTGTTCACTTTCTACATATGTCATTAATTATGTACACCTTTCTCCATATGCCTTTAATTCTGTTCACCTTTCTCCATATGCCATTCATTCTGTTCACCTTTCTACATATGCCATTAATTCTGTTCACCTTTCTATATATGCCATTAATTCTGTTCACCTTTCTACGTATGTCATTAATTATGTACACCTTTCTCCATATGCCTTTAATTCTGTTCACCTTTCTCCATATGCCATTCATTCTGTTCACCTTTCTACATATGCCATTAATTCTGTTCACCTTTCTACATATGCCATTAATTCTGTTCACCTTTCTACATATGCCATTAATTCTGTTCACCTTTCTACATATGCCATTAATTCTGTTCACCTTTCTACATATGCCATTAATTCTGTACACCTTTCTCCATATGCCATTAATTCTGTACACCTTTCTCCATATGCCATTAATTCTGTACATCTTTCTCCATATGCCATCAACTTCCAACACTTCTCTTCACGTTCCAATAATTCCAAGAATAAATCTCCATGAAACTATTGTCATAAATTTCTCTCGATGTTCAAATTACTCCATAAATCTTCAAACAACATCTGAAGTCTACACATTACCCTAGCGTTCTATAGGGTGTTTATAAAGTCTCACTACACTTGGTATCTAGGTCAATTTGAAAAAAATGTTTATGACGTCATCACAATATGTGCTCAATGGTAAGTTCACTTGTTGCGACAGTTTTCTTAATGACTTGTCTGGACTTTTAAGGATTCTGTCTTGGATATCTAAACATATTTCATCATTCACAGCAGGCCTACCAGATCGTGGAGCATCTTCCACATTTCCAGTAGCAATAAACTTATTCAACAAATTTCATTGACAGTGGGAGCACATATTGTGATGACGTCATAAACATTTTTTTTTCAAATTGACCTAGATACCAAGTGTAGTGAGACTTTATAAACACCCTGTAGTTAACTCATTCATCACCTTTACGAATAATTGATTTAAAACAGTGAGAAGTTAAGTTCTCCATGAAGATACAATTTAGATTAGACAAAACGAGTGCTGAGCTCTAATAATAATCTTCATGTGCCATACTGTATGGGGCAGGCGATCATTTTCTACAATTCTGTGTCTACATTGGATCGTTTCACATCTCTTGTTGATTGATTATCATGCGACGGCAACAAGTTATCTATTTTGTATCTCTTTTTGTACTTCACGATCTCTCTTTCCCTGTATTTTGCCTGTTGTAACTAAGCATTCAAAATGTTTCCATTTCTTGTGATCTGCTTAAAAAATGTCGATTATTTCATTCTGATGTTTTTTTTTAAATCATTTCCGGTAGCCTCGATTTTTCTCGTTGATTACTGAGATCTCCCGATGTTGTCACTCCGACTACTCTGATTGTATACCAGACCCTACTGTTTCCTCCACCCGTGATGTAGTACCTCGCCCACAACGTGGTTGGCTACGTCAGATTTACACTATCCCGAGACATTGTTTGCGAATAAACAATCGGCTCTAACGTTTACTCGCGTCCCGTCCACGATTGATCGCCATCGGATTTTCAAATTAAATATTTGATATTAATACCCGCTGTTGATAACGCAGAAAACGAAATACAAATAAACAGATAAACACTCGTTGATGAGATAAAATGAACGGATGGCTAAAAGTGGAAGTTAACCCTCCAAATGTTGAGTACTAGGTATTTTTAAGGAGGAGTAGTTAGCTTTTGGAGACATTCGAGGCACAGAAGAGGGGATAGAAGTGACTCGACAGTCGAAATGTAAAAATGAAATGACTGAGATTTTGGATTTGTAACGTATATAATACTCATAGACGTCTGATCCAAGAAATGTATTAGTGAAAGGATAATTCAAAGATTTGTTTCAAGGGAATGTGTTTATCTATAGATAGAAAATCTGGATCTGTCAAGAGACAACGACTAGGAATATGTGGATGTAATATAAACCTTTTACACAAGTTATGAAGAGAAGTCATATTATCGTGTGTGATTAGTTTGCTAAGTAAAAGAAGGTATGTGGATTTATTTGAAAGAACCTGGAGAGTGTCATAACACCGGCGGTAGCTGTTGACACATATACAGAATTTTCATAAACAATATTGTTTAATATCTGTTTAGACGGTCACAGCCAACATCATTATAATGAAAAACTTGTATATACAATTAAAATATTTATCCAGATCAATTATGAAATGCAACTGATGAATTGTGTAAAAAAAAAAAAAACATTTGTACGAGATCTAGACGAGATCTTGAGTCATCATTTAAATTGTCAAAACACAAGTGCTGTTGGGACCATTTGCAATCGTTTCTGTAAGTAATATATATATTTATATATATATATATATATATATATATATATATATATATATATATATATATAAAGAGCCCCGTCACGCCAAGCGTCGTATAGGGAATCTGGTGTTAGTGTCCTTAATTTTTATAGACCTACAGCACATTATTATTAATTATTTATTTATTTATTTTGGGTAGTGCGATCTGTGTTACGACCGTGGTGCTTTACTTTCCCAGAAAAAAACCCAGTACCCAGTTAAGACTGGGCGAACCCGGAAGCTGTCGGTCTGTTCTTTTGTAGTCCGGTTCACTAACCACTGAGCTATCGCGGCTCCCAAGTTGTTTCTGTATTGTGAATTGATTGCGCGGCGCTGCTCACGGGTACATTTGTACTTTATAGAATGAAGTCACGTGACAATTTCTCCACGTTTTAAAATAATTTTACTCTTTTCCCTGTTTGTCTCTCAAAACTTTAAAAAAAAAAAAATGTCATTGAAAAGGTCAACGTACATCAGAAAGCTTTCACCACACCCTCGCCTCTAGACATCAGTTATGTAATCAATAGAATCGACGAGACTAGGATACTACGAGCGGAGACAGAGCGGGACAGGCAACCATTGTACAGACTTAAAGGGGAAATTGCCAAACGGAAATGAAAAGATTTGGCGCATGGTTTTATGTGTGTTGTGTGTTATGACTACTGTGCTCGCAGGCTGTAGCTTACACTTTGGTGTATATTCTTCTGCGTTTTCTTACTTGACTCATCAAAAAATGACTTTTCATGTGTTTTGTACCTGTTGGCATATGGTTAGGTCGGTTATTGATTCATCAACATATGGGCTCTAGATCGACGGCTTGATGGTATAGGCTGTGGAGTCTTAAGTGTTTTCTGGCCATCTAGTGTCTGAGGCGAGGGGGAAAAAGTACGTTAATGAGGGACATAAATGCAGGGCATAAATGTGGGATATAAATGCGGGACATCAATCATCATCATCATGTGCCATACCGGTTGGCGTAGGCGATCATGTCCTTCCACAATTTTCTATCTACAATGCATTGTATCAGTTCTGTTGCTGACTGTTTTCTGTGCCATGACACCAAGCTATCTAGTATTTTCTCTCTTTGTCGTCCGCGATATCTCTTTCCTTGTATTTTGCCAGTTGTAACCAAGTATTCCAAATTCCTCTTCTCGTGATGTGCCAGAAAAATATTGATTGTTTCTTGCTGATGTTTTTTTTTAGGAGCTGCCTTTTTATGTTGATCACTTTGAGAATTTCCTCATTGGTCTTATTAACTGTCCAGGGAACTTTCAACATTCTTCTGAGAAATCCCATCTCTGTGGCATCTAACCATCTTTTCATTTGTTTGTCTACTGTCAATTATTCGCTTCCATAGGTCAGAATTGGTTCTATATAGCACCGATGAACTCTCTTTCTCACTTCTATTGACATAGATTTGTTGCATAAGATATTTGTCATTTTCTGAAATGATGGGAAACATAATGCTGGGACATCAATAGGGGACATAATTGTGGGACACAAATATAAGGACATCAATAGGGGACATAATTGTGGGACACAAATATAAGGACATTCAATGGGGTACGTCAATGGGGAACATAGATGCAGAACATAATGTGGTACATAAATGTGTGACATTACTTCAGAACGGGAGCCGCGATTGATCAGTGGTTAGTGAACTGGACTACAAAGGATAAGGGGTAGGGTTCGATCCAAACCGATGGCTTCCGGGTTCACCCAAACTTTAATGGGTACCGGATTTTTTTCTGGGAAAGTAAAGCGACACGGGCGTAATACCGACCACATTACCTAAAAAATAATGTACTGAAGGTCTGTAAAATTTATGGTCACTAACACCATATTCCCTATACGCCACTTGGCATGACTGGGGTAATTACTTTTTACTTGTTATAACTTCAGGACATAATGCAGTACGTAAATAAATATAAATGTGGGACATAAATATCGGACATAAATGCGGGACATAAAGGGGGGCATAAATGTGGGACACAAATGTGGAACACCAATATGGTACATAAATATGCAACGTAAATGCAGGACATATACCTGGGGCATAAATGAAGAAAACAAATGTGGAGCGCACTTAAATGTTGTGGGTCATCAGTGGGAGACATAAACGCAGGAACATCAATTACAGGATTTCTCATCTGATCACAAAAATTGTGGGCAAGGTAGAGTTCACTGGCAAAGGTGTGTAACAACAAATAGATCGTCACGTCCTGAGTCACTATTCATTTACGGTTGGTTTCAGTTGCAATAAAACGCTACATTTTGCCTCCCAGTTTTCATTTCTGTTAAGTTCACTTCTGATGTCTTCTTAACAGTATAGAGGAAGTAAAAATAACAGTAAACTAATGTCTTCTCAAATGTCTTCTTCTTCTACCTTTCAGCTCACTACGGAGCATAGGTCTTCAGCAACACTTTCCAACCCGGTCTGTATCTTGCCAATCTTTTAAGATCATTCCATGTCTTTCCCATCGTCTTCATCACTGCTTCTATCTGTCTTCTCCAAGAATTGCTTGGTCTTCCTCTTTGTCTTTTACGCTGGGGATTTCAAAAAGGGCCTGTTGTGTAATACTCTCAGTTGGCTTCTGCAGTGTGTGTCCTATCCAGCGCCATTGTCTTCGCTGTATCTCTTTATCCACTGGTATTTGTCTGGTACATTTCCATAATTCTATGTTAGTGATTTTGTCCTTCAATTTCCATCCTTTTATTCTGCGTAAGCATCCATTAATGAAAGTATGATTCTTCAAGATTATCATTGCTGTTGTTCTTTATGATTCACAGCCATATAATAAGACCGACTTAACATTGGAGTTGAAAACTTTTATTTTCGTATTTAACCTTATTTCTTTGGACTTCATATGTCTCCCAGTGTAACGAATGCTCCTCTTGCTTTTGATGTCCTTATTTTGGTATCTTTTCTGTTCCTCCCTCTTTGTCTATATTACTGCCCAGATATATGTACGTTATGAACTGTCAGGTGGAATAACATTAAAAGTAAATGTTCCTTTCACGCAGTGTCATGTGTTTGGGGAATATGTATTTTCTGATTACATTTTTGCGAAATCAACATGAATGATATCACATTTTTGGTAAGATGGTCAATATTACGACAGGCCGCCTTAACTTCCCATAAAAAAATATATAGCAACAGAAAATTGAATCATGATAATTAATAGATCCTAAATGTGTACAGATGATCTAATTCTCTCATTTTAATGTACAAAACTCATTTCAAATGAAATGATCTACTGAGTTGTACCGTCGTGAGCTGCCAGATTGGATAAGTCGTGGAAGAGAACATCAGAGCTGGCTCTTGTTGCCGGCTCAGTTTGATTGGCAAATAAATAAGGGATTGAAATATCATGTTAGCTCTCTTGGAGCCATTTTGAGCTGAAGACGTCCTAGTGTGTTTGGTATGAAATCAATCATAGACTCTCTCTCGCTATCTACAGACGGACGAACTGATCGACCGACTAACCAATCGACAGACAGGAAGGCAGTAAGGTAGACAGGCAGACAGACAGACAGGCAGACAGACAGGCAGACAGACAGACAAACAGACTGACAGAAAGGCAGGCAGGCAGACAGACAAACAGACAGACAGACTGACAGACAGGCAGGCAGACAGACAGACAGACAAACAGACAAACAGACAAACAGACTGACAGACAGGCAGGCAGACAGATAGACAGACAAACAGACAGGCGGATAGATAGACAGACAGAGAGGCAGACAGACAGACAGACAGACAAACAGACAAACAGACAGACTGACAGACTGGCAGGCAGACAGACAGACAGACAGATAGACAGACAGACGGACGGGCGGACGGACGAATGGATGGATAGACAGGCAGACAGATGGACGCAAGGACGATATATACAGACAGACTGACAAACATACACACACAAAGGCAAACAGACGCGAAGATAGGCAAGCTGACGAACGGACGGACGAACAGACAGACTCATAAGATGAATAAGCGTGCATAAAATGCATTTAAACGAAAAACATCTAACATGAAGCAATGCGTCAGAGTAAACAGAACTGAGACAAGCAGAAGCTGTGAGACCTACTTCTGCCATGTCAACAATGGATCATGTTGATGGCGGGAAACACAATCTGAATGAAAGTTAACCAGACTTTAAACGTCCCAGATCATTCTCTAATTATTGACTGATTGACCTATTTTGCACGTGCCAGTTATTGATCCTGATAACGTCATTTCCTGGTACAATAAAAACAATACTACTACAGACCTTTGATCTATTTTTTTTTAATTGTTACAACTTGCCGACTCGGAATGCGCACTTGCTGCGTGCTAATGCAACATTTATATACTATTGTATTTGTATAGGCACTGCACAAGGTAAATCAATAAAGTGTGCTTTGTCCTTTTTATTACAATAACCATGACACTGAATTATTCCTCATTTAGCATTCTCATCGCTTGAAATAACACTGGAGATCTTGACCTATTACACATATACCGAAGCACAGCCGAGGGCTACCAGAATAGTTCTAGAATCGAGTGATTATTTTATGTGAAAGACTGTAGGGATTTTGCTTGTATAATACGAAATTTGACCCGAGCAGCGGTATACATTTCTTTTCGAATATTCAACTTGGTTCTTTTTCATGCTTAATTTGGTCACTGACATCTCCTCTTTTTTCAGTTTATGATAAGACTAGGTACTTGATTTTCCATCTATTTTGAGGTCAGAGGCCAAAAAGAAAAATCCAAACGTTTATAATGTGATCGAAACATGGTATTTCTGGCAAAAGACAGCTCTGACGACCTCAGCCATAATCGATCATATCTGACTCCATGCAACTTTATAACTCAATAGATGTTCTTCTATAGAATGAGGGTTTTATGTATTAATACTTCACCAGTAGAGCATCTGTACATATTTGTTCATCTGACGTGGCTTCACCACAAAGTGGTAGAGGAGCCTAAGTGCCCATATCCCCAATAACTGTTCTAGTGGTAGAGGAGCATGAGTGCCCATATCCCCAATAACTGTTCTAGTGGTAGAGGAGCATGAGTGCCCATATCCCCAAGAGCTGTTCTAGTGGTAGAGGAGCCTGAGTGCACATATCCCCAAGAGCTGTTCTAGTGGTAGAGGAGCATGAGTGCCCATATCCCCAAGAGCTGTTCTAGTGGTAGAGGAGCCTGTGTGTCCATATCCCCAAGAGCTGTTCTAGTGGTAGAGGAGCATGAGTGTCCATATCCCCAAGAGCTGTTCTAGTGGTAGAGGAGCATGAGTGTCCATATCCCCAAGAACTGTTCTAGTGGTAGAGGAGCCTAAGTGCCCATATCCCCAAGAGCTGTTCTAGTGGTAGAGGAGCATGAGTGTCCATATCCCCAAGAGCTGTTCTAGTGGTAGAGGAGCATGAGTGTCCATATCCCCAAGAGCTGTTCTAGTGGTAGAGGAGCATGAGTGTCCATATCCCCAAGAGCTGTTCTAGTGGTAGAGGAGCATGAGTGTCCATATCCCCAAGAGCTGTTCTAGTGGTAGAGGAGCATGAGTGTCCATATCCCCAAGAACTGTTCTAGTGGTAGAGGAGCCTGAGTGCACATATCCCCAAGAGCTGTTCTAGTGGTAGAGGAGCCTGAGTGCACATATCCCCAAGAGCTGTTCTAGTGGTAGAGGAGCATGAGTGTCCATATCCCCAAGAACTGTTCTAGTGGTAGAGGAGCCTGAGTGCACATATCCCCAAGAGCTGTTCTAGTGGTAGAGGAGCCTGAGTGCCCATATCCCCAAGAGCTGTTCTAGTGGTAGAGGAGCATGAGTGTCCATATCCCCAAGAGCTGTTCTAGTGGTAGAGGAGCCTGTGTGTCCATATCCCCAAGAGCTGTTCTAGAGGTAGAGGAGCCTGAGTGCACATATCCCCAAGAACTGTTCTAGTGGTAGAGGAGCCTGTGTGTCCATATCCCCAAGAGCTGTTCTAGTGGTAGAGGAGCCTAAGTGCCCATATCCCCAAGAACTGTTCTAGAGGTAGCAAATGCTACCACGGGATCATACAAGCTAGACAGATAAAAAAAAAGCTGGGACCTACTCCACCTCTTCGCAGTGCCCTCAGTTACAGACTAACCAGTCTAATCTGGTCAAGTGAGTAGGAATCGAAGTGTGAAGGCAATATGGTACTAAAATATGCCGGGCTGGAGTCGGATGTCTGAGGCAGAAAGGTGCAAAAAATAAAAACATAACTCTTCTACGCCCACGTCCTTTTAAGGACGGATGACGACGAGCGCTATCCACTCCTCTAGTAGTCATTGGATAAACGCCAGAAAGAAAGAAACATGGTATTTTCCAAAACGGTTGCATCTACCTCAATACTCCCTCACCAAACACAAAACAGTGTTTCTGTTTCAATCTTTTGGCTCTTACTTTAACAAACCATGAACACAAATAGCCAAGAAATATGTCACCAGGTGGAAGTAACTGAGTAACATTAAACAACAGGTTCTTTTTCTGGAACCCCCAAGGGAAAACGCAACGAGGAAGACCAAAATATTCTTGAAGAAGACAGATAGAAGCAGAGATGAAGATGATGGCGAAGACATGGAATGATCTTAAAAGAATGGCAAGAAACAGAATGGCTTGGTAAGTGTTTGTTGAAGACCTATGATCAACAGTGCATTTAAAGTGTTTTTAAAGACCTATGCTCCACGGGTAGATGAAAGTGTTTGTTGACGACCTATGCTCCACCGGGAGCTGAAAGTGTTTGTTGACGACCTATGCTCCACAGGGAGATGAAAGTGTTTGTTGACGACCTATGTTCCACAGGGAGATGAAAGTGTTTGTTGACGACCTATGCTCCACAGGGAGATGAAAGTGTTTGTTGACGACCTATGTTCCACAGGGAGCTGAAAGTGTTTGTTGACGACCTATGCTCCACAGGGAGATGAAAGTGTTTGTTGACGACCTATGCTCCACAGGGAGATGAAAGTGTTTGTTGACGACCTATGTTCCACAGGGAGCTGAAAGTGTTTGTTGACGAAAAATTGAAATTTTTGAAAAAAAATTTTCAAATGAAAAAAAAAATACAACTGTCTCGTAGATGGAAAAACAAACATTGAGGACAATAACTATTAATAAAGAGTGCCCAAGTAGTCTCTTAACATATGGAAGTCCAAAGAAATTAGGTTAAATACAAAAAAAAAAAATTTTCAACTACAATGTTAAGTCAGTCTTATTATATGGATGTGAAACATGGAGAACAACTAAAATGACAATCATGAAGATACAGACTTTCATTAATGAATGCTTACGCAGAATAAAAGGATGAAAATGGCAGGACAAAATAACTAACATAGAATTATGGAAATGTAGCAGTCAAATACCAGTGGATAAAGAGATACGGCGAAGACGATGGTGCAGGATAGGACACACACATGGAAGCCAAATGAGAGTATTACACAACAGGCCCTTTTGGAATCCACAGGGAAAAAGGCAAAGAGGAAGACCAAGGAATTCTTGGAGAAAACCGATAGAAGCAGAGATGAAGATGATGGGGAAGAAATGGAACGATCTTAAAAGAATGGCAAGAAACATAATGGCTTGGAAAGTGTTTGTTGAAGACCTATGCTCCACAGGGAGCTAAAAGTGTTTGCTGAAGACCTATGCTCCACAGGGAGCTGAAAGTGTTTTTTGAAGACCTATGCTCCGCAGGGAGCTGAAAGCGTTTGTTGAAGACCTATGCTCCACAGGGACCTGAAAGTGTTTGTTGAAGACCTATGCTCCACAGGGAGCTGAAAGTATTTGTTGAAGACCCATGCTCCACAGGGAGCTGAAAGTGTTTGTTGAAGACCTATGCTCCACATGGAGCTGAAAGTGTTTGTTGAAGACCCATGCTCCACAGGAAGCTGACAGGTAGAAGAAGAAGTAGCATATTAAGCAAACCAAAACCTACAAGACCTTGTAGTGAACTGTCTTGGATAGAAATGAAGAAACCTAGAAGCAACATCTCGGAACAAGGAGTAAATAACCAACCAAGAAACAATATCCCGCAGAAGAAGTAATTAAATATCCAAACAAGAGACCGTATCCCGCAGCAAGAAGTAATTAAATATCCAACCAAGAGACATAACTCAGCAGCAAGAAGTAATTAAATATCCAACCAAGAGACATAACTCAGCAGCAAGAAGTAATTAAATATCCAACCAAGAGACATAACTCAGCAGCAAGAAGTAATTAAATATCCGAACAAGAGACCGTATCCCGCAGCAAGAAGTAATTAAATATCCAACCAAGAGACATAACTCAGCAGCAAGAAGTAATTAAATATCCAACCAAGAGACATAACTCAGCAGCAAGAAGTAATTAAATATCCGAACAATAGACCGTATCCCGCAGCAAGAAGTAATTAAATATCCAACCAAGAGACCGTATCCCGCAGCAAGAAGTAATTAAATATCCAACCAAGAGACATAACTCAGCAGCAAGAAGTAAAAAAGCAGGTCAAGAAATAACATTACGAAACAAAAAGAAAAAGTTCATCTTCTACCTTTCTGCTCTCTGTGGAGCATAGGTCTTCAACAAACACTTTCAGCTCCCTGTGGAGTATAGGTCTTCAACAAACACTTTCAGCTCCCTGTGGAGTATAGGTCTTCAACAAACACGTTCAGCCTCCTGTGGAGTATAGGTCTTCAACAAACACTTTCAGCTCCCTGTGGAGTATAGGTCTTCAACAAACACTTTCAGCTCCCTGTGGAGCATAGGTCTTCAACAAACACGTTCCAAGCCGTTCTGGTTCTTGCTATTCTTTTAAGATCATTCCATGTCTTCCCCATCATCTTCATCTCTTCTTCCATCTGCCTTCTCCAAGAATATTTTGGTCTTCCTCTTTGTCTTTTTTTCTTGGGGATTACAAAAAAGGGCCTGTTGTGTAATACTCTCAGTTATCTTCCGTAGTGTGTGTCCTATCCAGCACCATCGTCTTCGATGTATCTCTTTATCTACTGGTATTTGACACGTACATTTCCATAATTCTATGTTAGTGATTTTGTCATGCTATTTCCATCCTTTTATTCTGCGCTAGTATCCATTAATGAAAGTCTGTATCTTCATGATTTTCCTTTTTTTTTTCTCCATGTTTCACATCCATATAATTGGACTGACTTAACATCGAAATTGAACACTTTTACTTTTGTATTTAACCTAATTTCTTTGAATTTCCATATGTTTCTCAGTGCATTGAATGCTCCTCTTGCAGAGAGAGAGAGAGAGAGAGAGAGAGAGAGAGAGAGAGAGAGAGAGATTAATTCTCATAATTTTGGTCTTATCAATATTTATTTTCAGTCCCAGCTGTTGTGATCTCTCATCAAGTATGCTCATTTTATCCTGCATCCGTTGATGGTTGTGTGATAGGAAAGTTATGTCATCAGCAAATAAAACTTTACTAACAATGAAAAGACATTCAGAAACAAACAATATCTAACAAACTAACCAGGAAACATCACCCAGAAACATGTAGTAAACAACTAGCTACCCAAGAAACAACACCTCGCTACAAGCTTTGACAAACTAACTAGCTACCCAAGAAACAGCACCCAGAAACATGCAATAGCATTTTGCAACAAACAGAAACTAAACTAGAAACAGCGTCTCGCCACAAGCAGTAATTAACTAACAAAGAAACAGCATTTTGCAACAAGCAATAACTGAAGAAAGACAGAAGTAAGGAATGAAGGACGGAAGAAACAAAAAAGAAAGAATGACAGAAAGAAAGAAAGAATGAACAAAGAAAGAAAAAGAATGAAAGAAGGAAAAGAAAGGAAAGAAAGAAAGACAGAACTGGAAAAAGAAAGAAAGAAAAAAAACATGAAAGAAAGAAAGAATTATGAAAGAACAAAAGAAAGGAAAATAAAGGAAAAAGGAAGAAAGAAAGAAAGAATGAATAAAGAAAGAATGAATAAGGAAAGAAAAGAAAGAGATTGATAAAGGAAGAAAGAAAGAAAGAAAGAAAGAAAAAAGAAAGAAAGGAAGAAAGAAAGAAAAGGAATGAAATAAAAATGAAAGAAAGGAAGAAAGAAATAAAGAAAGAAAAGAAGGGAGGAAGAAAAATGAACCAAAAAAGGGGGGAAAAGAAGGAAGAGAAAAGGAAGACAGAAATGAAAAAAAGAAGAAAGAAAGAAAGAAAGAAAGAAAGAAAGAAAGAAAGAAAGAAAGAAAGAAAGAAAGAAGAAAGAAAGAAAGAAAGAAAGAAAGAAAGAAAGAAAGAAAGAAAGAAAGAAAGAAAGAAAGAAAGAAAGAAAAGGAATGAAAGAAATATTTAGAATATAAATATCCTTAAAGACGTAATGTACAAATTCATAATATGACAAATAATGAAGACAAAACAAAGGAAGAATATAATGAGATATATTTTTACGCCACATCTTAAGAGTTCCTCTGAAGACACCAAAATAGGTAGAGTGGATAAGCGATTAACTGAGAGAGGCAATTATCAGAACCCTTCAGACGACACTGCTAGGACTTGTCCAAAGGTCATACAGGATGGGGCATTCGGTCCCTGATGTTTAATCTCTGTTGCCTTTTGTGCGAGCGATACTCCAGTCGTTTGTAAATGAAAAATCAATGTTCATACTTTCTTAGTCCGGGTTACGGAGGTCAATTAGGAATATTATAAATGTTGTATCAATACTGTTGTCATTAGATAGGAAGGTAAGGACAGACGAGTGTCTTCAAGCTGGCTTGCTGTTTGAATCGGAAGATGTGCTATCGGTTGAGTGGAGTGGGTGCGGGTGTGGGTGCGTGGGGGGGGGGGGTGAGAAGAGGAAAAATTTTATTTTCAATAAAAAGGAAAGAAAGAGAAACAATATAACATTTAACGATAATGGGAGATTAAATATAGGTTATCAAAATACTAGTTTACTTGTAACCTAAGATATGCTGATGATACTGTTCTACTAGCAGAAAATCCTAAAGACCTACAACAATTGCTTAATGTGATAAACATAACAAGCAAAAAATATGGACTAGAAATGAATATCAAAAAGACTAAAACTATGATCATAAACAAAGAAAATTCTCAATACCTACAATTAAATATCACAGTTGAGGGAACACATCTGGAGACAGTTCAGAGCTACAACTACCTGGGACATACTATAACCAGTGATGGAAAATGTACAACTGAAATAAACAAAAGAATAGGTATGGTAAAAAGTAATTTTAATGCCATGAAAAATATACTAACGACAAATCAAATATCAACAGGGCTGAAACTAAGAATGGCAAAATGTTACATCTTCTCAATATTCCTGTATAGTGCAGAAACAAGGACATTAGACAAGAAAACAGAACAGAAAATTGAAGCCTTTGAAATGTGGATTTATAGAAGAATAGGTAGAATTGGATGGAAACAAAAGATAACAAACGATGAAGTTTTAAAACAACTAAAAATAAAAAGAGAACTACTAAATACAATTAAGACAAGACAAATGAAAATTTTTGGGGCATGTTAAAAGACACAACAGCCTACTAAAAGTAATATTGGAAGGGAAAATACAAGGTAAAAGAGGCAGAGGCAGACCAAGACTAACATGGACGAGTAACATCAAAAGATGGACAAGTCAATCTATGACAGCCTGCACCATCAAAGCAAGAGACAGAGTAGAATGGCGATCCATGGTAGCCAACCTTCGTTGCGGAGAAGGCACTCGATGATGAGATTACTTGATGAAAGATCACAACAGATGAGACTAAACATTAATAGAGATAATGCCAAATTCATGAGAATTAATGCAGTTGGCAATAATCAAATAAAAATGGAGAAATACCTCTACTAGACCCTTACTGATATATGGACAATAATATAGACAAAGAGGGAGGAAAAGAAAATGATACCAGAATAAGGATATTAAAAGCAAGAAGAGCATTTGTTGTACTGTGAAACATATGGAAGTTCAAAGAAATTAGGTTAAATACTAAAATAAAAATTGTTCAACTCCAATGTTAAGTCAGTCTTATTATATGGCTGTGAAACATGGAGAACAACAAAAATGACAATCATGAAGATACAGACTCTCATTAATGGATGCTTACACAGGATAAAAGGATGGAAATGGCAGGACAAAATCGCTCCTCGAGGCTGATTGGTAAATAAGGAAGAAAAGAGGAAGGTCCGCCTGCAGAATGAACAAGGTGATTCTATGTCGGAGTGTAATTTACCTCTTTTCTCTTGAGTCTTTTTACCTTCCAACTTTGACTTCATTTCATTCTCAAATGTTATCATGCCGCTTTTGATATATCATTTCCATGTGCAACGATTTCATCTGCAAGCTCTTCTCAGCTTTTATTGCTAAGGGCGAACTCACTCAGAGATGCCTTGCAGACAAGACTTCCTTGCATGCAATCAAATAAATGATAGAATAAAATAACAAGAAAATATGACGAATCGGTGTTGCGGAGAAAGCAAATCTAAACACATGAACGTTCAGGCTCCAAGAAACAGAGATCTACCGTGGAGGTCAAATAAAAACAAAACAGATTGAACATACTTGTTTAATTTTTAAAAAAAAAGAGGAATTTCTCAAAATAGATTTCATCATCAAGTGTCATGCCGGTTGGCGTAGGAGACCATCACTCTCCACATCACTCGATCATTCATACATGTCATACTTTCATTCGTTGACCTTTTGTTATGCCAAGCTGTTTCGATGTTTTTGTTTCTGGTTTTCCTCTGCTCTTCTTTCCATTCATTCTGCTTGTTGTTATAGTATTCTCAATGCCTTCTTTTCGCATGACATGTCCAATAAATGTTGATTGTCTCTTTCTTGCAATTTTTGGCGTGAGCATATATTTCTGGTTTCTCCAGCTCATTTTAAACATTCTTCATTTGCAATTTTTGTTATCCGTGGAATTCGTAGCATTCTTCATGATAAAATACATCTTAACTGTCTCTAATGTTCTTTGATTTGTCTTACTTATCGTCCATGACTGACTTTCATAGAGTAGAACAGGTTCGATGTAGCACTTTAGGTTACGTTTTCTAGCATTAATTCACACTGATTTGTTACAAAATAGTGGGTAGACGAATATAACAACCTAGCCTGGATATTGTGACCTAATCTATATACGCTACAGCGTGTTGTATCACATCCGAGGGGGGCATAGAGACCTTCTGGTGTTAGGTTTTAACAGCAAACAGATTCTCATAGATGACCGCGGAGATTCTCATAGATCATTGCGGAGATTCTCATAGATGACTGCGGAGATTCTCATAGATGACTGCGGAGATCCTCATAGATGACTGCGGAGATTCTTATAGATGACAGCGGAGATTCTCATAGATGACTGCGGAGATCCTCATAGATGACTGCGGAGATTCTTATAGGTGACTGCGGAGATTCTTATAGATGACTGCGGAGATTCTTATAGATGACTGCGGAGATTATCATAGATGACTGCGGAGATTCTCAAAAATGACTGCGGAGATTCTCATAGATGGCTGTGAAGATTCTCAAAGATGACTGCGGAGATTCTCATAGTTGATTGCGGAGATTCTCATAGATGACTGCGCAATAGACTGATGAGTGCGCTTCCGGCGCGCCTCAAGATGGTGGTGTGGTTTCGCCAGTTCTTTGTCAAGGAAGTGTGATTTTATTTATATGTGCTTCTAAATGAAGAAAATAAAAGCTCACGATGTCTCCACGTGACGTAGAGCTGATTGACTGGAGTTGGTCTGTCTATAGCAATGAAACGGGTTCTGGGTCGTGCAACTGAGTGGGTGCACGTGAGTCTACACCATCCACTTTGGACACAGTCAGAAACGAGCAACTTAGTGGGGATCTCAACTAACACAGAACTGGGGTCGTCAGTCGCTGGACACTGCGGGACTTGCTGAGGAGGGGATCTGAGCATCTATGGACATGTTCGGAGTGCAATGATGATGACCCGCAAATAACTGAATAGCTTAATAACTCGATGGAGCCGCGATAGCTCAGTGGTTAGTGAACTGGACTACAAAGGACAAGATGTAGGGTTCGATCCCAACCGACGGCTATCGGTTCACCCAGTCTTTAATGGGTACCAGAAATTTTTTTCTGGGAAAGTAAAGCGGCATGGGCGTAATACCGACCACATTACCCCAAAAATAATGTGCCGAAGGTCTGTAGAATTTATGGTCACTAACACCATATTCCCTACACGCCACTTGGCGTGACGGGGGTACTTTACTTTTTTTTTGTTGTTTTTTTAATAACTCAATAACAGCAAACATCAAAGTTTCATTTAACAAAGCCAGCTTATGGCCTTACCATCGCCATCGGTAGCTCTAGGCATGCCCGCTGAGGCGGTTTTCATAAAAACACCCCAATACTTGTGACGTCTCGAACAATGTGAGCTTTAGACGTCTGACCTTACTGTACCCATAACCGCCCTTGCTCGCAAATACTGAAAACGTCACACCTATTGGTCGGTTCTCCCTCAGAGGTCAAGCTCAGGTATATTGGTGGCGACCGTCTCACTAAGTCTAAATATAGCCCTGACTGTAGTTAAAGGGTGGAGGTCGTGAAAGAGTTGAACAACAAAACCATTAGCTTTATTTTTAGTGCCATTCAGTGTCCTACCTTTAAATATTTGTGCCATTTTCAAAATTGTTTTTTGCAATTCTGTTATTTTATTTTTATGAAATAAAGAAACAGCTCAACTTATTTTGGTCACAACTTGATAAAGACAATACATTGCTATGACGGTGATCATAACAACAAAGGGTTAGTTGATGCTTTGAACTACGCACGGATAACCAACAACAGAACCAGACAATTCTTTAGCCTTAATACACCAACACAAATAATTCTTTACCTTTTTACTAAATTAATTCTTCATTTTAAATCGTGTTTGTATTCCCAGTTATTGTCAGTTTTCGTTGCCTATTGTTTGATCACGTTAAAGGGACATAATTTCCAAGTCCGTCTTTCAAACAATAGCCATTTCTATTCCAGCGGTGACCTAGTTTATTTGAGGCTCTCTTGGGGTTTCTAATAAAAAATTAATACATGTATATTAAAATATCATCAAATAATAAGGTTCGAAGAAACGTGCCCTAATTAGATCTCCACAATAGGACAACAGGCAAGAAAATCATTGGAGTCTGTAGAAATGTGGTTTTACAGAAGAATGTTGAGAATACCAGGAACAGCTAAGAAGAGTAATGAATACGTTCTGAAAGAGGTCAATGCAAAAAAAGAGAGCTAATTTACAATATTAGGAAGAAACAATCATCATTTTTTGGCCATGTAATGAGAAGAGAACAGCTGTAATATATTGTAACAAGTGGAAAAATTGAGGGACGAAGAGATAGAGGGAAGCAAAGAGAAAAAAATACCAGACAGCTTAAGAGAATGGCGTGGCAGAAGGTCAACAACAGAAACGATAAATAACTGTCGACATCGAAAGTTTTGGAGAGACATGATCACCTACGCCAGCAGGCTCGGTACTTGATGATGATGATGAGATCACCAGGATATGATATCGATATAAAATGTTCTGTGTAGCTACAGTGGCTGAGTGGTTAGTTCCCTGGCTATTGATCAGAAGAGCTCAACTTTCAATTTCCAAACGAACTTATACCTGGCTGAGAAGGCCTCTAGGTTCATCAAACCTCTAAAAATATGAACCAAATATCTTTTTTCTCGGAAAGTAAGGGCAGTCTGGTGTATTGCTGACCATTTCACCCAAAAATGTGTTGTTATCATTGCCACGATAAAGTCATCAATACAATATCACAGCATGTACCCACCAAGATATAAAGACAACTTTATTATTTCATTTATCATAATAATTTCTATAACCTTTTTATTTATTCATTCAAGGTCGGTGCCGTTGTTGTTAGCGCACTAGCCTGCCGATGTGAAGGTGCAGGGGTTAAATGAAGTTTGAGGAAAACAATAATAACTTCATTTAAAAGGTTATAGGGTCTATCCAGACTCTTTCAAAAGTTACCATAGATATCCTCTGTGAAGGATCGTTATCTTGGAAGACCACTGGCCACTTCATCTCATGAAGTGGTGACTTAGTACAATTACGTCACTATCACTTCACGAACGAACGTCATCAATACCCTCCGAGATGTGGGAAGGACATAAGACTTCGACAACCATGAGTCCACGTCACTCCTTCGGATGAAAGAGATGGGAGTTAAGATGGGCACAGCCAGAAACGAGAATCTTAGTGGGTGTGTAAGAAGACTTATCAACCAACACATAACTAGAGTCGTCTGTCGCTGGACACTGCGAGACTTGAGGAGGGGATCTGAACACCTATGGACATGTTTTTTGGTTATTTGGTTATAGAAGGCCCTGGTATCACTGAAAACGAATTAAAATCCATAATTGCTCAACCGCCCATGCCAGCGTAATCATCCGAATTAATATCTCATCTCCCAAACAAAGAAAGGTAACTGTAGTCCCCATCGTAGCAGTCTCAGCACACGCCAAAAGACATAAGACGAAACCGCGCAGAAAATGAACACAGCCAACTGTTCCCTGGCATACGATATCATCATTCTTCGTAAACAATTGGAATATCGAAACATGATAAAAACGAATGAGACACACAGCTCACGGTGTGCACAGAGCACTTAACTCAGTAGCTCCTGCAACAAGCCGGACTTGGAATATGAGGAAACTGCAACAAGGAACACTTTTCATTCACAGCCTTTAATTGTTCCCGCCGCCTATCCACCATATACCGGAAGTTCACGTCCTCTTGAAAATGATGATCGTCATATTTTTATTAAATGTATAGCGCTTGATGATGTTAGGCCATCGTTGTTGACTCCAATTCCGAACATATAAACACACAGTTAGTCGTCAGATTATCCCCGTCGCACATCAAACAACAGACCGTAAGATTAGCGTACAGCCGGTCTAGGGATAACGATGAACCATTACGATGACGTAGCACACAACAATGGACATGTTTGAAGCGCAATGATGATGACGCGCCCTCAAGTAACTCCTCAATACCTCACGAAATTATTATTAGACTACACTTACCTTTTTATTCTTGCCTTTTGGTGAAATATCTTTGAGTTGAAGATCTTTCATTTGTGTCGTGGATTTTATTTGATTGATTGAAGATCTTTCATTTGTGTCGTTGATTTTATTTGATTGATTGAAGATCTTTCATTTGTGTCGTGGATTTTATTTGATTGATTGAAGATCTTTCATTTGTGTCGTGGATTTTATTTGATTGATTGAAGATCTTTCATTTGTGTCGTTGATTTTATTTGATTGATTGAAGATCTTTCATTTGTGTCGTGGATTTTATTTGATTGATTGCAGATCTTTCATTTGTGTCGTGGATTTTATTTGATTGATTGAAGATCTTTCATTTGTGTCGTTGATTTTATTTGATTGATTGAAGATCTTTCATTTGTGTCGTGGATTTTATTTGATTGATTGAAGATCTTTCATTTGTGTCGTGGATTTTATTTGATTGATTGAAGATCTTTCATTTGTGTCGTGGATTTTATTTGATTGATTGAAGATCTTTCATTTGTGTCGTTGATTTTATTTGATTGATTGAAGATCTTTCATTTGTGTCGTTGATTTTATTTGATTGATTGAAGATCTTTCATTTGTGTCGTGGATTTTATTTGATTGATTGAAGATCTTTCATTTGTGTCGTGGATTTTATTTGATTGATTGATTTGTTATTTTGAAGTCGAACACGTGAATTCATCAGAATGTTGATGAGTGTAGTATCAATTGTACAATGAATGTTACAAATAAATTAGCATGACTAATGAGGCTCAGTCTGAAAAGTGTTCCATGTTGCAGTTTTCTTATATTCGACGTCCGGATTGCTACCAGAGCGACTGAGTTTAGTGCTCTGTGCACACCGTGAACTGTGTTTTTCATCCGGATCGGGTTTCGATAATTCGATTGCTTACGATGAGTGATGATAGAAATGATGGAACGATGAACGATGAATGAATTATGAGGTATGACGAATGACAGTTCAGCTACGCTCATTTTCGATGTCGCTTGGCCTTATGTCTTTTGACGTGTGCTATAGCTGATATGATAGGGACTGCAGCTGCCTTTTTTGTTTGTTTGGATCCTTCAATGAAATGAGTTTTAATTCGGAAGATTCCACTGGCACGGACGGTTAAGCAATTATGGATTTTAATTCGCTTGCAGTGATACCGGTACCTTCTACTAACCATAACCATCAAAGCCTAGCTTCATACCCACAGCACATCACATCTACGCTTCTTTTACGTCCTTTGAAGGGCTGATGATGGGGAGTCCTATAGTAGTCATCAGGTAAATGGCAGAAATAAAGAAGAAATGCTGTAACCTAATACAAATCAATGTAATACTATTCCCTTATGAATTGATATAAGGAGCATCATTCGCTGTAGTGTACTTGATACAGGAGATAAGCAGATATAAGCTGTTGTAAACATTATGCAGGCTCGAGGGTAGAGCTGAGCAGAACATGTAAAATAAACATAGCATTGCATTAAGCAACTGAACCAGTAGAGAAACGAAAAAACCGACAACTTTTCGGCAAAAGGCTTCATTAGGTTCACTATATAACAAACATATACAAAGACTACACGAAAGGCAAGTTTGTATCTCAAATATGTCTTTATCATTAAATTTGTTATAGTGCACCTGTGTAGGTGATATGATACCAGACAAGAGAATAAGTAGAGGCCGCAGAAACGTGGTTTTCAGAAGAATGTTGAGAATACCATGGTCAGCTATGAAGAGTAATGAAATAAACCAAAGCAAACAAGACAGCTAATTTCCAATATTAGGAAGAAACATATAATGACCATGTAATGAAAAATAAACAGCTTGAATATATTGTAACAACTGGGAAAATTGAGGGACAATTGAGGATAGAGGTAAGCAAATAGAAATGATACCAGACAGCTTAAGAGAATGGCTTGGCAGAAGGTCAACAACAATAATGACAAATAACTGTCGAGATCGAGAGTTATGGTCAGACACGATCAACCACGCCAGCAGGCATGGTACTTGATGACGATAATGTACCTGACAAAGGCTTTTTACAGAAACGTCGCAGTTTGTCTCGTCTCTCTACTGATATTTCTATGTTCTACATAGAATATATACTTCATTCATTGAGTGCCGTCTCCGTATTGAAGGTTAACTACCATGGAGCGCCATTCCGCTCTGTCTCTTGCTTTGATGGTGTAGGTTGTCATAGGCTGAGGAAAAATTAAAAAATAAAAAAAGGTATGTAAGAAGCTTTACGTGACAAGTGGACGACACAGACTAAACAACGTTTCGGCTCAATAGGCCTTCATCAGGAACAAACAATAAAAACACACACACACAAATTAATAACGAAACAACCAAAACAAAAACAATCGAAATGTGTTAAAGAAAACAACAACAAAAAGTAAAACTATCCTGTCAAATCCAAAATAAAATCGTAACCAAGTGCGGCTGTCGTGAACGTCGAAAATCGTGCGAAAAAGTGCGTAAATGTAAACAGAACCAGATGAGTAAACACAGGGGTCAGTGTGCAAACACAAAGGAGAAAGAATCGAATAGTAGTCTGACAGGTGTAAAAAGACGCTAAGAGTGAGATGTCTGAGAGTGGGGTACAGTAAAAATAAATGAGGGGTAAGAAGCACAGAAAAAAAATTTTTATAGAGGAGAAAACCGAAGTGTCTCATAAGGGACTAGAGGAGAAGAACTATAAAAAGTATGGCATAGTAAGTAGACCAAAGAACCCAAATATGTGTAGTAGAGAAGGCTATGCAAAAGGGAAGGAGCAAGCAAAAAGAAACTATGCGTATGAGTGTGATACATTCATACCTCTCGGGGTCAGCGAACCATACTGGACTATAAGGCGATTTTCCAAAGTATAGCGGCTGCGGTCGCCAGAGTGACAAAGGACAATACCAGTGACACGGATGTCGTCTTTGCCCTTGTGATCAGGGGAGTTGAAGTGCGAAGATACCGGAGTACCAGTATTTTGTTGGACATCACGTAGATGTTCACAAAATCTTTCCGCTAATCTTCTTCCAGACTCACCAATATAGGTCATATGGCATCGTTGGCATATGATGGCATAAATGATGTTGCGGGACAACTTTTTTACTGTACCCCACTCTCAGACATCTCACTCTTAGCGTCTTTTTACACCTGTCAGACTACTATTCGATTCTTTCTCCTTTGTGTTTGCACACTGACCCCTGTGTTTACTCATCTGGTTCTGTTTACATTTACGCACTTTTTCGCACGATTTTCGACGTTCACGACAGCCGCACTTGGTTACGATTTTATTTTGGATTTGACAGGATAGTTTTACTTTTTGTTGTTGTTTTCTTTAACACATTTCGATTGTTTTTGTTTTGGTTGTTTCGTTATTAATTTGTGTGTGTGTGTTTTTATTGTTTGTTCCTGATGAAGGCCTATTGAGCCGAAACGTTGTTTAGTCTGTGTCGTCCACTTGTCACGTAAAGCTTCTTACATACCTTTTTTTATTTTTTAATTTTTCCTCATATTCAGCTTTACTGCAGCTTCGCATTTTTATGCCTTAACCCTTTGTCATAGGCTGACTTGTCCATCTTTTGATGTTATTCGTCCATGTTAGTTTTACCTGCCTCTGCATCTTTTACCTTGTATTTTCCCTCCCAAGATAGCTCTGAACTGTCTCCAGGTTTATTCCTTCAACTTTGAAATCCACTTATAGTTTTTGAGTATTTTCTTTGTTTATGATCACAGTTTTTGATATAATGTCTCACGCATATATTTGGCATGTTATATTGATTTCATTAAGTAATTGTTGTAGATCTCCAAGATTTTCTGCTAGCAATACTGTAATATCAGCATATCTTATGTTACTAACTACAGTTAAGTCTCGATTATCCGGAATGCTCGGGGAAGAACCCATTCTGGATAATTGAATTTTTCTGGATAATCGAGAGTAAGAAAACCAAACTCAAAATTTAAGAAAAAACATGATTGAAAAATTGCAATGCTCAGAAATATTTAAATTCGTGTGACATTCACTAGCTTTCTCTATCAACATGGGTCCTGATATTGGCATTCCTTTTCTTCTTCTTTCTAAAAACCACACATAAAGGACGTCGTCGAGTTTTTCAAATTTTGGCCGTTTCATACTTCGTCTCTGGTGTATATTGTTGCTGCTTTCAGACTCCGACGCAAACTTAAACAACTCATCTTTTTGATTTCGTATGTCATATAATGTTGAAGAGGCTATGCCAAATTCAATCATCAAAACGTTGCGATTAACGCCTTTTTCAAGTCTACTAGCGATTTCAATCTTCTGGTTCAGTGTCAATACAGTTCGCTTGCGTTTACCTTTGCGGGAAATTGAGGTGTGGTTTGCACTCGCAGAGGCCATTGTTTAACACAAAAATGTATTCCGTTAAAAAGTATGCACACATGCGTTTATAGCATATCATGTATAATTTATACTGATGGAACGAATTTCAGCTTGCACAAATGTCTGAGACAAACTAACGTCAAACTCTGTATCTTACTCTTTTTGAATTTCCAGTCGGTAATTTTTGAACCCCTCCCCCTTTCTTCTCACCATCTCTATGTCACTGCACGCCGGCTGCTCAACCTTTGATTTATAATCATCAAAGTTATGGGCTCTTCAATTTTCACAAACAATACGTCTGCTTCTAATGTTCGGTCAGACTGTCAAACGCCATATTTTTGACAAATTCATGACCAACTTTAGATCTAAAGCAGGCTATGAGAAAATTAAGCAAATTTGTAAAATCATGTAGATAAGTATTTTTGGCACGACTAAGATTTCCCGACAAAAACATTTAGTCGGGGGAAAAAGTGAAGATATAGACTGTCTGTCGCTTTTACTTGGAATATTTGGAGACACAATGTCTGGATTGAATAAAATATGTTCGCTCCTATTTGAAGTATATTACTGTAAATACACTATTGTAAACGCAATATTGTGTAATGATAGAGCCTGTAGAAGTAAGCGCAGCGCACAAACCGTGTTGTAGCGTTTTCGGTTTCCGGATAAAGGCATTTAATTTAACTGAACAAAACATGATTCAAGCTTTCTCCCTATAATAATTAAAAAAAAAAATGTCCGTTAAATTGAGAATTCCGGATTATTGAGTACCGCATAATCGAGACTTTACTGTATCTATCTATTGATGTTTAGGTCTGGCATATCCGTGATGTTTTTAAAGATTTGCTCAGTGTAGAGATTGAACAAACTTGGTGATAGGACGCATCCCTGTCTTATTCCCTCTTATTATATCATTTAGTGTAGAATTATCTTTGTTATATTTTATTATTGCCGATTACTACCAGTATAAATTACATTCATAAACAAAGAAAATTCTCAAGACCTACAAATAAATATCACCGTTGAACATGTGGAGACAGTTCAGAGCTACAACTACCTTGTACATACTATAACCAGTGATGGAAAATGTAAAATTGAAAAAACGAAATAATAGGTATGGCAAAAAGTAATTTTAATGCCATGAAAAATATCATCATCATCAAGTACCGGGCCTACTGGCGCAGGTGATCATATATCTCCACAACTTTCGATCTTGACAGTTCTTTATCATTCATTTCTGTTGTTGACGCTCAGCCATGCCATTCTCTTAAGCTGTCTGGTTTTTTTTTTCCTTGCTTCCCTCTATCTCTTCGTCCCTCAATTTTTCCAGTTGTTACAATATATCCCAGTTGTTCTATTCTCATTACATGGCCAAAAAATGATGATTGTTTCTTCCTAATATTAGGAATTAGCTCTCTTTTTGCTTTGGCCTCTTTCAGAATATTTTCATTACTCTCCTGAGCTGTACATGGTATTCTCAACATTCTTCTGTAAAACCACATTTCTACAGACTCCAGTGATTTTCTTATCTGTTGTCCTATTGTCCATGATTCACATCCATATGTTAAGACCGGCTCTACATAACATTTAAGAACTCTTTTTCTTGTTTCTATTGTCAAAAATGGATTGCATAGTATCTTCCTCATTTTCTGGAAAGCTGCTTTTGCCTGAGCCATTCTGCATCTCACCTCTTTTGTACATCTTCCGTCTGAGGTTAACAAAGTTCCCAAATATTTAAATTCATTTACCTGTTTGAATATTGTTCCACTTGTCTTTATTTTGCACTGAGGTGATGTTTTTTTCTTTGCTGTTACCATTACTTCATGAAAAATATACTAACAACAAAACAAATTACAGCAGGGCTGAAACTAAGAATAGCAAAATGTTACATCTTCTCAATATTCATGTATGGTGCAGGAACATGGACATTAGACAAGAAAACAGAACAGAAAATTGAAGCCTTTGAAATGTGGATTTACAGAAGTATAGGTAGAATTGGATGGAAAGGAAAGAAAACAAACGATGAAGTTTTAAAACAACTAAAAATAAAAATAGAACTACTAAATACAATTAAGACAAGACAAATGAAATTTTTGGGACACGTTAAAAGATACAACAGCCTACTAAAAGTAATACTGGAAGGGAAAATACAAGGTAAAAGAGGCAGAGGCAGACCAAAACTAACATGGACGAGCAACATCAAAAGATGGACAAGTCAATTTATGAAAACCTGCACCATAAAAGCAAGAAACAGAGTGGAATGGCGATCCGTGGTAGCCAACCTTTGTTGCGGAGACGGCACTCGATGATGATGATGATAAATTACATATTAATCGTA
This sequence comes from Megaustenia siamemsis, assembly GCA_032433765.1. Classification (NCBI taxonomy): domain Eukaryota; kingdom Metazoa; phylum Mollusca; class Gastropoda; order Stylommatophora; family Ariophantidae; genus Megaustenia; species Megaustenia siamemsis. The sequence continues at coordinate 13,726,549 of JAVIAB010000107.1, forward strand.
TGTCTGTATTATCTAGATGTATATCTTCCTAAGATGTATATCTTTTTTGTCTTCTCGGCATTCCTATATGATGCAGAAACAAGAACATTAGACAAGAAAACAGAACAGAAAATTGAAGCCTTTGAAATGTGGATATATAGAAGAATAGGTAGAATTGGATGGAAAGAAAAGAAAACAAGCGATGTAGTCTTAAAACAACTAAAAATGAAAAGAGAACTACTAAACACAATTGAAACAAGACAAATGCGATTTTTGGGCCATGTTAAAAGACACAACAGCCTACTAAAAATAATATTGGAGGGGAAAATACAAGGTAAAAGGCAGAGACAGACCAAGACTGACATGGACGAGTAACATCAAAAGATGGACAAATCAGCCTTTGACAACCTGCACCATCAAAGCAAGAGACAGAGTGAAATGACGCTCGATGATAGCCAACCGTCGTTGCGGAGATGGCACTCGATGATATCTTTTAAGCAGGCAATAAGTTGTTTATGGTTTTTTATATCTAAATCTTTAATGTCAGCTATTGGTTTAGCTGCTTAATACAATGTTATGTTTATTTTATATTTACTTTATATCTAAATCTTTAATGTCAGCTACTGGTTTAGCTGCTTAATACAATGTTAAATTTATTTTATATTTACTTTATATCTAAATCTTAAATGTCAGCTACTGGTTTAGCTGCTTAATACAATGTTATGTTTATTTTATATTTACTTTATATCTAAATCTTAAATGTCAGCTACTGGTTTAGCTGCTTAATACAATGTTATGTTTATTTTATATTTACTTTATATCTAAATCTTTAATGTCAGCTACTGGTTTAGCTGCTTAATACAATGTTATGTTTATTTTATATTTACTTTATATCTAAATCTTTAATGTCAGCTACTGGTTTAGCTGCTTAATACAATGTTATGTTTATTTTATATTTACTTTATATCTAAATCTTTAATGTCAGCTACTGGTTTAGCTGCTTAATACAATGTTATGTTTATTTTATATTTACTTTATGTCTAAATCTTTAATGTCAGCTACTGGTTTAGCTGCTTAATACAATGTTATGTTTATTTTATATTTACTTTATATCTAAATCTTAAATGTCAGCTACTGGTTTAGCTGCTTAATACAATGTTATGTTTATTTTATATTTACTTTATATCGAAATCTTTCATGTCAGCTACTGGTTTAGCTGCTTAATACAATGTTATGTTTATTTTATATTTACTTTATATCTAAATCTTTAATGTCAGCTACTGGTTTAGCTGCTTAATACAATGTTATGTTTATTTTATATTTACTTTATATCGAAATCTTTAATGTCAGCTACTGGTTTAGCTGCTTAATACAATGGTATGTTTATTTTATATTTACTTTATATCTAAATCTTTAATGTCAGCTACTGGTTTAGCTGCTTAATACAATGGTATGTTTATTTTATATTTACTTTATATCTCCTTCCTACAAATGTAAGCTAAACACGGCTTTGGTCATGCTGACTACAAAAACTGAAATTCACGGAAATCTCAACATTTTGGAAAGTTAATTTGCTTCAGGAATAAACATGGCGGCAAAATTGCAACCTTCGATTTTCTATCCAGTCTCAGCATTTAGAAAATATTTAGCGGAAGTCTTTAATCTCGTAGAAAAAGGCAGTTACAGTGAAGCGTTTCAGATTTACGCGAGATTACACGAGATACCTTCGTTCAAGCATAATGTAGCTCTACTGTTTATGCTCAAAATATATACACATCTTGTTTTTTTTTCACTAATTTTGAACAATCTGCCTAATTTGAAGTTGATGAGCGTTTCTATAATACTTGTACTTTCATTTTTGTAATCAATAAAAGCTAGGAATATTTCCCGCCAAAGAATAAATTATTTAAAAAAAACAGATAAGATCATTTGATAAGACAGAAAAACCAAAACACAAGAAGCCTTCAACAAACTTTGTAAGAACACCATACCCAAGGGCAGACCATAAAAATCAGGGACTGATGGAATATTTGAAACACTAGGAAACATAACAGCAGGAGAGGCCATAAAAGAGCGAAAGACCGCAGATTATATCTCCACGGGAGGGAAGGGCGCCTCGCAGCGCTGTCAGTGACCTACAGCTGATGGCTTGAGTCAAGAATTGCGTCATTCAGACCTACTCCACCTCTTCGCTGTGCCTCCAGAAACAGACTAACCTGTCTAATCTGGCCAAGTGTGTAGAAATCAAATAGGGAAGACAACCCGGTACTCAAAAATAACATGTTGAAGTCGGAAGTGTTGGACCTAAAGGCGCAAAATATTATGTTCTGCTGCAAACTACAACACAACGTATCTATGCCCACTTAACGCCCTTCTAAGGACGGACGACGAAGAGGACAATACATTCCTTTAGTAGTTATCGGTGGACCGACAGAAAGGAAAAAAAATATCCCCATCCAAATTTGAAAAGCAAATGGGGTAGGAAGCAAAAGAAGAATCAATGAGAAATTACTGACTGAATCAAAACTTACAACTTACTTATAAATTTCTTACAACTTACTTGTAACTTACTTATAACTCGCTATCTGGTCTGTAACGAAATAAACAAAATTTGTTTTCGTAATTTCTGAACATAAATAACCGAAGATATGCTGATGATACTGTATTTTTCTTCTTCTTCTTTCCTTCCTCATTTGCCTTTCAGCGTCGAGGGGAGATATAATTTGCGGTCTTTTGCTCTTCTGTTCGCCTCTGCTGCTGTTATGTTTCCTAGTGCTTCTAATATTCGATCGATCTATCTTTTTCGTGGTCGACCCTTGGGTCTGGTATTCTCGCAACGTTTATTGAGGGCTCATTGTGTTGTGTTTTGATTTTTCTGCCGTGTCACGTGGCCAAACCATTGTATCTATTGTTTCTTTATATATTCTAAGGCGGGGGCGGGGGGGGGGGGGGGCTATTCCTAGCTTTTTTCTCAGTTCTTCATTTCTGATCTTATCTCTCAAACTGTTTCCTGTCATTTGTCTGATACATTTCATCTCAGTAGAGGTTATTTTTCCTATTGTTCTTGCATCCAAGGTCCAGGGCTGGCATTGGTAGCACAACGTTGCGATGAAGATTGTATTGTGGAGTGCCCGTTTTGCCTCTAGAGTTATTTCCTTGTTGTACAATAGTGCTGATAACTGTCCAATGATTTGACAAGCTTTGATGCATTGTGATTCTATCTCTGCTGTTTGTGAATTATCATTTGTCACTTAACTTCCTTCGGTATTTGAATTCCTCTACTTGTTTTAGTGGCCTGCCTTCTATAGTTATGTTGATGTTATAAGATGATACTGTACTACGAGCAGAAAATCCTAATGATCTACAACAATTACTTAATGAAATAAACATGACAAGTAAAAATATGTATTAGAAATGAATATCAAAAAAGACTAAAACTATGATCATGAGGAAAGAAAATTCTCAAGACCTTCAAATAAATATCCAAGTTGAAAGAATACATCTGGAGACAGTTCAGAGTTACAACATACTATAACCAGTGATGGAAAATATAAAACTTTAATAAACAAAATAATAGGTACAGCAAAAAGTGATTTTAATGTTCTGAAAATTATACTAACATAAAAAAATAACACAAGGGCTAAAACTAAGAATAGAAAAATTTTACATCTCCTCAACATTCCTGTATAGTGCAGAAACTTGGACATTAGACAAGAAAACAGAACAGAGAATTGAAGCCTTTGAAATGTGGATATATAGAAGAATAGGTAGAATTGGATGGAAAGAAAAGAAAACAAACAATGAAGTTTTAAAACAACTAAAAAGGAAAAAGATGAACTACTAAACACCATTCAAACAAGACAAATGCGATTTTGGGGGCATGTTAAAAGACACTTACCAAACGAACTAAAAGCATCAACTTTCATTGCATTGCCTAAAAAGAATGGTGCAGTTGAATGCAGTGATTTCAGAACAATAAGCCTAATGAGCCAGGTAACAAAAATTTTACTAAAAGTTATACAGAGAAGGATTCAGAATAAAATCAAAACTTAATTAGATGAGGAACAATTTGGATTCAGGAAAAACAGTGGCACAAAAGAAGCCACATTCAACATGAAAACATTGATTGAAAAGTACATAGAAGTAAATAAACCAATATATGCCTGCTTCATAGACTACACCAAAGCTTTCGATAGAATACACCATAACCAACTTATAGACTGCCTAAAGGATATAAATCTAGACGACACAGACATACGACTAATATGTAATTTGTACTGGGAGCAAACAGCAATAATAAAATATAACAAGGAGAACTCTACACCCATGGACATAAAAAGAGGAGTAAGACAAGGATGCATCCTATCACAAAGCTTGTTCAATTTATACACTGAGCAAATCTTTAAAAACATCTCAAAGATGTCAGGCCTAAACATTAATGGAAAGATAATCAATAACCTAAGATATGCTGATGATACTGTTCTACTAGCAGAAAATCCTAAAGATCTACAACAATTGCTTAATGTGATAAACATAAAAAGCAAAAATATGGACTAGAAATGAATATCAAAAAGACTAAAACTATGATCATAAACAAAGAGAATTCCCAAGACCTACAATTAAATATCACAGTTGAGGGAATACATCTGGAGACAGTTCAGAGTTACAACTACCTGGGACATACTATAACCAATGATGGAAAATGCAAAACTGAAATAAACAAAAGAATAGGTATGGCAAAAAGTAATTTTAATGCCATGAAAAATATACTAACAACAAAACAAATATCAGCAGGGCTGAAACTAAGAATGGCAAAATGTTACGTCTTCTCAATATTCCTGTATGGTGCAGAAACATGGACATTAGACAAGAAAACAGAACAGAAAATTGAAGCCTTCAAAATGTGGATTTATAGAAGAATAGGTAGAATTGGATGGAAGGAAAAGATAACAAACGATGAAGTTTTAAAACAACTAAAAATAAAAAGAGAACTACTAAATACAATTAAGACAAGACAAATGAAATTTTTGGGGCATGTTAAAAGACACAACAGCCTACTAAAAGTAATATTGGAAGGGAAAATACAAGGTAAAAGAGGCAGAGGCAGACCAAGACTAACATGGACGAGTAACATCAAAAGATGGACAGGTCAACCTATGACAACCTGCACTATCAAAGCAAGAGGCAGAGTGGAATGGCGCTCCATGGTAGCCAACCTTCGATGCGGAGATGGCATTCAATGATGATGATGAATTTCTGAACTCAAGAAATGGTGTACACAGAAGCAGAAGAAAAAAATATCCACAAAATGTTTATTGTTACTTTCTGATGTTTTTTAGGAGCTACCTTTTTGTGTTGGGCTCTTTGAAAATTTCTTCATTTATCTTTTTAGCCTGTCCAGGGAACTTTCAACATTCTTCTGAGAAATCCCATCTCAGTGGTCTATAATCGTTCTTTCATTTGTTTGTCCACTGTCCGTGATTCGCTTCCATAGGTCAGAATTGGTTCTATATAGCAGCGATTAACTCTCTTTCTCACATCTATTGACATAGATTTGTTGCATAAGATATTTTTCATTTTCTGAAATACTATTTTGGCCTGAGCTATTCTGCTTTTTATTTCTGTGGTGCATCTTCCATCTGATGTTATTATTGCGCCCAAGTATTTGACGCGTTGCACTTGTTTCAGATTTGCCCTGTTTATTTTTATGCTGGATACAAATAATAATAAATAAATATTATTATATAGAAACATTTATGTATTATTATTTGTTACCAGTATATAACCACTGGAAACTACTATTTGTTCTGTTTCGTCCAATAAATGTTTGTCTACAACACAAGTATTCAGCCCTACTGGGAGATACTTGCATTAATAGGAAAGTACAAATATACAATTTATTTCCGGTCTGTGATCGTTACCCTATGCTATAGTCATTGAGAACGCCTTCGTGTAAGACACTGCTACAATAGCTAATTTTTTAGTTAGCTGCGTGGCAGTGTGCCAAGCGTTCGGCTTCTCATGGCAAGGCGCGGTGCCAGGGAGTACGGGTTCGATCCCGCTTCGGACCATATATTGTTCTTCGTTTTTTTCTGTTGTTGTTTGTCTGTCCATTTTTCCGAGTGCTAACACATACTTCTTTGTTCTATTGTTCTATTATTCCTCATTTTTATGCTGCATAACAATGACGATTGTTTCTTCGATATGACCATTACTTCTGTTTTCTTACTGTTCAAATAGAGACATTAGTGTATTATCCTAGAATTATAAATAGCAGATTTGTCAAGCTTAAACAAAAAACTGAGTATGTTCACGTTGGAACAACGAGTAGGAAGAAAGTAGGAACAGAAACATTGTTGTTAGCGGATTAATTTCGATTCTTAGATGTCATGTCTTTACAATAACAGTGGTGAGTTAGGAACTATTTTGTGTTCTTCGGAAAAAAGTAATCCCTGCTTCTGGAGCCAGTGAAATCTGTGGGGACATTATCGTTAGCAGGAAGCAGGGGTTTCAGGAATTGGGTCATGACATTTGAGTATATCGTTGAGTTAGTCAGGGGTCATCATATAGTGAGATTTGAGTATCTTAATGTGTTGATGCAGATTTGGAGTCATCATTGAGTGAGATTGGAGTACATTAATGTGTTGAGTTATCGTTTAGTGAGATTGGAGTACATTAATGTGTTGAGTTTATTAAGATTGAAGTACATCAGTGTGTTGATACAGAGTCGAAGTCATTGTTTGGTGAGACCGAAGTACATTAATGTGTTAATGTAGAGATGGAGTCATCGTTTGGTGAGACCGAAGTACATTAATGTGCTAATGTAGAGATGGAGTCATCGTTTGGTGAGACCGAAGTACATTAATGTGTTAATATAGAGATGGAGTCATCGTTTGGTGAGACCGAAGTACATTAATGTGTTAATGTAGAGATGGAGTCATCGTTTGGTGAGACCGAAGTACATTAATGTGTTAATATAGAGATGGAGTCATCGTTTGGTGAGACCGAAGTACATTAATGTGTTAATGTATAGATGGAGTCATCGTTTGGTGAGACCGAAGTACATTAATGTGTTAATGTAGAGATGGAGTCATCGTTTGGTGAGACCGAAGTACATTAATGTGTTAATGTAGAGATGGAGTCATCGTTTGGTGAGACCGAAGTACATTAATGTGTTAATGTAGAGATGGAGTCATCGTTTGGTGAGACCGAAGTACATTAATGTGTTAATGTAGAGATAGAGTCATCGTTTGGTGAGACCGAAGTACATTAATGTGTTAATGTAGAGATAGAGTCATCGTTTGGTGAGACCGAAGTACATTAATGTGTTAATGTAGAGATGGAGTCATCGTTTGGTGAGACCGAAGTACATTAATGTGTTAATGTAGAGATGGAGTCATCGTTTGGTGAGACCGAAGTACATTAATGTGTTAATGTAGAGATAGAGTCATCGTTTGGTGAGACCGAAGTACATTAATGTGTTAATGTAGAGATGGCTCATCGTTTGGTGAGACCGAAGTACATTAATGTGTTAATGTAGAGATGGAGTCATCGTTTGGTGAGACCGAAGTACATTAATGTGTTAATATAGAGATGGAGTCATCGTTTGGTGAGACCGAAGTACATTAATGTGTTAATGTAGAGATGGAGTCATCGTTTGGTGAGACCGAAGTACATTAATGTGTTAATGTAGAGATGGAGTCATCGTTTGGTGAGACCGAAGTACATTAATGTGTTAATGTAGAGATGGAGTCATCGTTTGGTGAGACCGAAGTACATTAATGTAGAGATGGAGTCATCAAGCTGCCGCAGTGGAGTCAAAATGTAATAAAAAAGTAAAAAGTAAAGAGCCACGTCACGCAAAGTGGCGCATATGGAATATCGTGTTAGTGACCATACTTTTTATGGACCTTCAACACATGATTTTTAGGGTAATGTGGTCAGTATTACGCCCGTGCCGCTTTACTCTCCCAGAAAAAAATCGGTACCCATTAAAGGCTGGGTAAACCTGGAAGCCGTCGATCAGGTAGCACAATATGGGTAAGAACAACCCGACCTCTAGTGCTTTGTAGTCCAGTACACTAACCACTGAGCTATCGCGGCTTCAAACTGTAATGGTCGGGGAATTATAATCCTAGAGACGTCGAGTCGGTATGAATTTCACCACCATTCGTTTCTAAAACATAAATTGGAGATATAAAAATATAATAGTGAACATTATATAATTTATAACACAGACTTGGAGACGTAAAAACCTAATAATTAGCATTACATATTCAAAACAGAGACTTTCACAAGACGACATAGCATAACATATTCTGTAATATAGACTTTCCCCACAGATAGAAACATAATTAACAATATATTTATAACAGAGACTTGCCGACGAGGTAAAAACATAACGATTAACATAACATATTTATATGCAGGGACTCGCCAAAGACTTTTTTTTTTTAAAATAACGCACGTAAGCAACATATGATATCCTGCAATAATAATCGCCCCAGACGTTAATAACAACTGACGCAAAAGTGACGTCTTGAGAAAATCCCCCAATCGTCAATCGCCACGAAAGTGTCAACTTGCAGAGTTTCTTTCTAAGATCTGGACATATTCGACTTCCAGTTAATCGTTACAATACTGGCATAATCGATATGTTCCTGCCTGATGAATGATGGTATCGACTCTCTAATGTATTGTGTGTAGGCTATCAAAATGACGATCAGGCTATTTTCCGAGTGAGTATGTTAATTAGAGATTGAAGATTTCCGGCCCCCCCTTCCTCCCCCTTTGTTTTATGTAAACGAACATTCTTAACCCAGTTTGACCAGGTTTACAATAAGGTGAAGGACAGCTACAGGATGAAAATAGAACTTTGATTAACCTATATACAGTATGCTGTTCTCATTTTACTCTAGTAAAAAAGTAAAGTACCCCCGTCACACCAAGTGGCGTTTAGGGAAATATTTTGTTAGTGACCATATATTTTACAGACCTTCAGCACATTATTTTTGGGCTAATGTGGTCGGTATTACGTTCGTGCTGCTTTACTTTCCCAGAAAAAAATCCGGTACCCATTTACGGCTGGGTGAACCCGGAAGCCGTCGGTTGGGATCGAACCCTACCCCTTGTCCTTTATAGTCCAGTTCACTAACCACTGAGCTATCGGGGCTCCTCATTTTATATAGATTTAAAGATAAGTTTAGTTGCCTAAAGCCACTTAATGTTTGTTTTCCATGTTTTCTACAGCTCTACTTGAAGCCCGATATGATATTTACAATATCTCATATTTGATATTTCTTCTTTCTCTTTTTTAAAATATGTGCTGAGTTTCTTTCGCACCCACTGGTCGAAGGGTATATTCTTTCCCCGGGGAATATGTAGATTTATTGGGAGCCGCGATAGCTCAGTGGTTAGTGAACTGGGCTACAAAGGAGAAAAGGTAGGGTTCGATCCCAACCGACGGCTTCGGGGGTTCACCCAGCCTTAAATGGGTACTGTATTTTCTTTCTGAGAAAGTAAAGAGGCGCGGGCTTTGTAACCATATTACCCCAAAAATCATTTGCTGAAGGTCTGTAAAATTTATGATCATTAACACCATATTCCCTATACGCCATTTGGCGAGACGGGGGCTCTTTACTTTTATTTTCTTATGTAGATTTATTGTCAACCCATTTTTTTTCAAATTGTCCAATTGCTGTTTATCAAAAACGTTTTATTTAGAAATATTGTTTCCGGACCTATGATTTTTTTTTTTAAATGGTTACTAAAATTGCCCACATGAATTCATCTTGCACTTTAGAATTTTAAACTGTTATATCTTCTCAAAATTGGTGTCTGGTGCCAAAAACATGGACTTTAGACAAGAAAACAGCACAGAAAATTGGAGCCTTTGAAATGTAAAGACGGTCTGTGGTGAATGTAAAATTATGTGGGAGATCTGGCTAGGACATAAATTCTTTCAGACGGGCTGTGGTAAATATAAAATTATGTGGGAGATCTGGCTAGGACATAAATTCTTTCAGACGGGCTGTGGTAAATGTAAAATTATGTGGGAGATCTGGCTAGGACATAAATTCTTTCAGACGGACTGTGGTAAATATAAAATTATGTGGGAGATCTGGCTAGGACAGAGATTCATTCAGACGGGCTGTGGTGAATGTATTATTGTGCGATGGACATGTGACCTAATGATGATGTGCCCTTTTATGTTCTCAATTTAAATATGGTTTTAAACTACTCCATGTTCTCTCACAACCACAGTAAACGGAGAGACTATGTGAGTATACGTCAACACAAAGCTCGAACCAATGATTTCATAAATGAAAGATTAGCACCATAAACTCCCTGCCATTGTGACGCGTCAATATTATCAAAATATGATGATGACTTCTAATCTACATAAAACCTAGGCTCGACGATAAATGTCAGCTTATGGTAGGTAGATTAGATTGCACGACTAAACCAAGATTAATGAGAGAAACGTCTTCAAGGTTGTTCGTCTACAAGATAAATAGCGTTTCTTGCATTTTGTTGGCATTTTCAAAGAAATTGCAATATACTGTACACAGTTGTTTGTTACTGATACTTTAGTATATTCGCTCGTTTTTGTCTTCCCGGAATGATAAAATACACATTCTACTTCTATTACACACTCAAGTTGATTAAAGGAAGCTGTTTTTGTTTTTTTTAATTTCTAAACTTTCATGGTTAGAAAATATTGAATATGGCATCCCCCCGAAACTCACAGTTTTGTTAATTGTTGATTTTGTATTGACAATGAATATTCAATTTAAATATGATTCACGCATAAATATTCACATTAGCCAATAAATGTTCTTTTTGGTGTGTAGTATTACAATCTGAAACACTTACATAAAACTTTACTTGTAAAATAGTGGAACACACTAGACTGGAGATTTATATATAAAACTGCTGTTACATTTACAAGATTATAACTAAATTGGCACTTTTACACTAAAACAAGCGGTTGTGTGCATCTTTTGTTTTTACGTAAACCGACATCGTAACTATTATTAGGACTATCCCTAGCTTTTTTCTCATTTCTTCATTTCTGATCTTATCTCTCCGACTGTTTCCTGTCATTCGTCTAACACATTTAATCTCAGTAGAGATTATTTTTCATATTATTCTTGCATCTAGGGCCGGGTTTGGCATTGGTAGCACACCGTTGGGATGAATATTGTATTGTAGAGTGTCCGTTTTGCCTCTAGTGTTATTTCCTTGTTGGACAATAGTGGTGATAGCTGTCCAATGATTTGACAAGCTTTGATGCATCTTTAGTCTATCTCTGCAGTTTGAGAAATTGCAAACAAACTGTAGTTTGTTACTAAACTGCCTAGGTATTTGAATTCCTCTACCTGTTTTAGTTGCCTACTTTCTTCAATTATGTTAATGTTCTGTTTCTCTTTTGCGACATTCATGATTTCTGTTTTGTTGATGTTGGTTTCACGTCGATCACAAAAGAACGAAATACTTATATAAATATTATTTCTTACGGAAATGAAGTTTACATACATTTCACAGATGTAGTCTTGGAAATAAACCAAGGGGAAGTAGAGGGTTTCACCCGTTTTTCACAATCATCATCAAGTACCGGGCCTGCTGGCGTAGGTGATCATGTTTCTCCACAACTTTCGATCACGACAGTTATTTATCATTTATGTTGTTGACCTTCTGCCAAGATATTCTCTTAAGCTGTCTGGTATCTTTTCTCTTTGCTTCCCTCTTTTTCTTCGTCACTCAATTTTTCCAGTTGTTACAATATATTCCACTTGTTCTCTTCTCATTACATGGCCAAAAATGATGATTGTTTCTTCCTAATATTGGAAATTAGCTCTCTTTTTGCTTTGGCCTCTTTCAGAACGTTTTAATTACTCTTCTTAGCTGTCCATGGTATTCTCAACATTCTTCTGTAAAACCACATTTCTACAGACTCCAATGATTTTCTTGTCTGTTGTCCTATTGTTCATGATTCACATCCATATGTTAAGACTGGCTCTACATAACATTTAAGAACTCTTTTTTTTTTGTTTCTATTGTCAAAAGTGGATTGCATAGTATATTCCTCATTCTTTGGAAAGCCGCTTTTGCCTGAGCCACTCTGCACCTCCCTCACCTTTCCTAAGCCATTCTGCACCTCACCTTTCCTGAGCCATTCTGCACCTCACCTTTCCTAAGCCATTCTGCACCTCACCTTTCCTAAGTCATTCTGCACCTCTTCCTTTCCTAAGCCATTCTGCACCTCACCTTTCCTAAGCCATTCTGCACCTCACCTTTCCTAAGCCATTCTGCACCTCACCTTTCCTAAGTCATTCTGCACCTCACCTTTCCTAAGCCATTCTGCACCTCACCTTTCCTAAGCCATTCTGCACCTCACCTTTCCTAAGCCATTCTGCACCTCACCTTTCCTAAGCCATTCTGCACCTCACCTTTCCTAAGCCATTCTGCACCTCACCTTTCCTAAGCCATTCTACACCTCACCTTTCCTGAGCCATTCTGCACCTCACCTTTCCTGAGCCATTCTGCACCTCACCTTTCCTAAGCCACTCTGCACCTCACCTTTCCTAAGTCACAATAACGAGACGTAAATTCACATAAACATGCAGAAATCGCTCATTAAACACGTGACTAAAATTATCTACACATAATAGACTTACCAAAGAAGATAAGCAGAAGGTCGGACACTGCCAGGCTGAACAAATAATAGTTGGTGGTTGTCTGCATGGAGTGGTTCCTGGCAATCACCAAACATGTACAGATGTTCCCAACCAACCCAGAAACGAAGATCACAGAGTACACAATTGTCAGGAGAACGGCAGAAACAAAATCCTTCTGTCTGGGCCCTAAGTTCTCCACCAACCGCTGCTCGATGTTCTTTGAATCGTTCAAGAACAGAACCGTGGATATGTTCATGAAGGTCTCTCCAGGAACGGACACCTCCATGGCGGATAATTTCGTAATCCAGAATATCCACAGATACGGGACACTACTCTAAACAGTTATGTTTGTTCATGAGTTATCTTTTCTTACAAATGTTGAAACGTTGACATCACCAAAGAAATGTTGAGATAGATCAACATTTACAGATATAACATATTGGATCGACACAAATATTGTCCGTTGAACGGAAGACTTATATTTTGTTTATCTTCTGCGTTTATTTCTTTGATTGCTTTCCATTGTGTTTTGCTTCTTACGGCACAGTGTATCCGCCTTTAGCATGTATTTTTACTCTTGCTCCTTTTGCAAGTCAGCATCTGTTCGTAGTCAGTGTTGTAATATCAGAGCTTTAACAAGTAGTCTCCCTGGACGATCGATGTAGTCAAGACGTCATCTAGTCGTGGCCATGACAAGGACACAGACTAGTCTGAATTAGAATGAAAGAAAGAAACAAATTAAGAGAGCGTGTATAGAAAAATACATTTCTCGTTGCTTTATAATTTGATAATAGTTTATTACAATGTTGATATATATATATATATATATATATATATATAGAGAGAGAGAGAGAGAAGATATAATTTATATATAATATATATATATACATATATATAGATAGGAGTTAAGGATATATTTGATAAGTAGTGAGGGCTGCGGGCGCGTTATAAGAAAAAGATGGCAAACAAGAAGAAGAAAACAAAGGAGAAAAAAAAGAAAAAAGAAAAGGAAAGGAAGATTAAAGAATAAATAGAAAACCATAAAAAGTTAAAAGAAAGAATAGAAGGAAGGTAGGAAGGAAGGAAGGAAGGAAGGAAGGAAGGAAATAAGGAAAAAGGAAGGAAGGAATCAAAAGAAATGCTCCAAATGTAAATTTAAAACATCACATTCTGGTCAGCATTTAAGATTTCATATTTTGGCTTCACGATGCTAGCAACTATTGTGCCATGTCGTTTATCCTTTTCCGAGCCTGGTAGCGAGGGAATTATTGAGCTCAAAATAAACTATGAAATTAGTTTAGACAGAGTCGACAGCACACGGTCTGGTGCCTGGAGTAAACCTCTTTTTCATTAATCATACGAGGAAGCCGCACCACAACCAGCTCAAACGGCAGAACTAATTTAATAAATAAACTTATGAACTATTCATATTAATAACAGTCACGGTTGGTTATTGCATGTTAAAAAGTGATAGTTTAGATCAAAACGTAAACATGTTATAGTAATTAAGGTACAGATGTCAGCTATGTTCCACTCAACCATAAAAAGTGCAGTTTTATGTTCGGGAAGGCAGTATTTTATGATACATGTACCACCAAAAAAAAAAAAAAAAAATTTTCAGTTTAAATATACTTATGTGCTAAAACAATAATGAACAATAATAAATTAGACAAGAGAACTGAAATTTCTTTCTGGTTGTTGTTTAGTACAAAAGATACAAAAAGATAAAACAAAAACGATGGCTCTGGATAGGACACACTGAGTATATTAAACAAGCCATTTTTTTTAATCCTTAGGGTAGGAGAAAAGGAAAAAAAGCCAAAATATACTTAGAGAAGATAGATGGAAGCAGAGATAAAGTGGGTGAGGAAGAAATGGAACTGTCATACAAGAATGGCACCAAACAGGACGGTTTGGAAAGTGTTTGCTGAAGACATATGCTCCACATGGAGCTGAAAGTGTTTGCTGAAGACCTATGTTCCACATTGCGCTGAAAGTGTTTGCTGAAGACCTATGCTCCACATGGAGCTGAAAGTGTTTGCTGAAGACCTATGTTCCACATTGCGCTGAAAGTGTTTGCTGAAGACCTATGCTCCACATGGAGCTGAAAGTGTTTGCTGAAGGCCTATGTTCCACATTGCGCTGAAAGTGTTTGCTGAAGACCTATGCTCCACATGGAGCTGAAAGTGTTTGCTGAAGACCTATGTTCCACATTGCGCTGAAAGTGTTTGCTGAAGACCTATGCTCCACATGGAGCTGAAAGTGTTTGCTGAAGACATATGCTCCACATGGAGCTGAAAGTGTTTGCTGAAGACCTATGTTCCACATTGCGCTGAAAGTGTTTGCTGAAGACCTATGCTCCACATGGAGCTGAAAGTGTTTGCTGAAGACCTATGTTCCACATTGCGCTGAAAGTGTTTGCTGAAGACCTATGCTCCACAGGGAGCTGAAAGTGTTTGCTGAAGCCTATGCTCCACAGGGAGCTGAATGTGTTTGCTGAAGACCTATGCTCCACAGGGAGCTGAATGTGTTTGCTGAAGACCTATGCTCCACAGGGAGCTGAATGTGTTTGCTGAAGACCTATGCTCCACAGGGAGCTGAATGTGTTTGCTGAAGACCTATGTTCCACAGGGAGCTGAATGTGTTTGCTGAAGACCTATGTTCCACAGGGAGCTGAATGTGTTTGCTGAAGACCTATGCTCCACAGGGAGCTGAATGTGTTTGCTGAAGACCTATGCTCCACAGGGAGCTGAATGTGTTTGCTGAAGGCCTATGCTCCACAGGGAGCTGAATGTGTTTGCTGAAGACCTATGCTCCACAGGGAGAACTTTAGACGACGAGTATCATCATCTGAATATTTAGTGAAATCGTACTCTATGGTGACCAATATTCGATGGTGAGACGATATAACAGGCTCGGAAGGCAGAATAGTCAAGGAAGTGGTGTATACGTTATGACCACGAGTAGCATGACGATGGAGATGATGGCAGTGACCAAGGTATACATCTGGTTTGAGTCACAAGACTACACCCACGCATGTATACTGAGTGATTCGATGAGCATGATAAGAAAAGTGGAGGCGGGCTCTGTACGTATGCGATGGGTAGAGTCATTGCAGAAGTAAAGGTAAAGGTAAAATACGAGACTTGAACCGGCGTCTTAGCACGCTAGTTTCCACCCATATGTGCTCGGTCGCCTATCCTGAAATGTTCGGAAATTTCTGGATAGTGTCGCTTCAAGCATCGAAACTCACGATGCAAGGCGACATTCCCCTCACCTTCCAGGATAATACAGTGGTACCCATTTCTGCCAACGGCTGGGTCGACCGTGGAGGTATTTTTTTTCCAACCACAAGTACAATTCACACTGCTCCCAGCGAGAATCGAACACGGGTTGTCCGAACGCCGACGTAATATCACCTCTGTTTACGTCCCAGGACATGCGGGAGTACGGGGAAATGAAAGACATGTAGACAAATAATAATAAATGAATATTGTTATAGAGGGAAACTTACGAGGCGATAATCAGCAAATCAATTCAGATGAAGAGGTAAGTTTACAGCACTCGGAAAAAATTACAAATAATCAACAACAGAAAAAAAAAAAACAAAGAACAATATATGGACCAAAGCAGGATCGAACCCGTGCTCAGTGGCATAGCGCCTTGCCACAAAAAGCCGAGTTAGCTGAGTGGCAGTGTTCCCTAGCGTTTGGCTTTTCGTGGCAAGGCGCTGTGCCAAGGAGTACGATTTCGATCCTGCATAGGACCATATATTGTTCTTTATTAATTTTTTTCTGTTGTTGATTATATGTCTTTTTTTTCCCCAGTGCTGTAAACATACCTCTTCCTCTGAATTGATTCGCTGATTATCGCCTCGGAAGTTTCCCTTTATAATAATATTCATTTTATTTTTATTTTAGAGCGTCGGGGACACAATACACAAATTAAATTTTACCAAATTTCGACATATATTCTACCATCACTCTACAAAAATCAAAATTAAACACAAATAGGCAAAATTAACTTTAAACACTCCCTATAAAATAAATACAATCCTCTAAATGTTCTGTTAAATAATTCCTCGTACGTCCTGAGGTATAACCCTTTACACGTCCAGAGAAATAATCCTTCACACGTCCTGAGAAGTAATGCCCCAACGCGTCCAGAGAATTAATCCTTTCAACGTCCTGAGAAGTAATGCACCAACGCGTCCTGAGAAATAATCCTCACACGTACAGAAAATCACCCCTCTCACACGCCCTCACTTAATGCCGAAATGTCAAAGCTTCCAGGTCCCTGGCACAAACATTCTTTAAGTTGTCACGTGACCAGATGGTGGCTGGGCAATTGAACTTTCTGGGAAAAAAATTGTTGATTTACTTTTTTTTTTTTCTAATAACAAGGAAATTTGGAGAGAGAGAGAGAGAGATAGAGAGAGAGAGAAATAGAGAGAGAGACATACAGAGACAAGTAAGGAAGGAAGTGAGGCGAGAGGGAGATCGAGGGCGCGAGTGATGGTAGGGGGAGAAGGTTGTTGAGGGGAGAGAGATTGAGTGAGAAAGAGAGTGACAAGGAGAGAATGAAAGGATGCGAGAGTATATCAAAGGTCAGAGAGCCATTGATGGTAGGGTGGGGGTGGGAGGGTTGATGAGGAGAGATAGAGGGCTGGGGATGGTGTAAGCATGTGAGAGAGTAAAGTGACAGAAAGACTTAGAGAAGATGTGAAAGAGCTTGAGAAAGAGACAGGTATAGGTGGACAATATGTGACGTAATGAGAGTGAATGAGATAAGAACGGGCAATGAATTGAACGAGTGATGGAGAGAATGACAGAAAGAAAGGGCGGATATGGGAATAGAGAGAGAGAAAGAGAGAGAGAGAGCGCGTAGGAGAGAATGGGAGTAACCGGTTGAGAAGGAGGGTAGATGAGTGTGGAGGGAGCTAAATAAAGGAGGGCATAGAGCGAGAATAAGTGTGGGAGCGAGAGAAAGGAGGTGAAATGAGCAAAGTGAAGAGTACTTGAGGTTGAAAGACAGCGAATAGAAATGGACAGGAGATGGCAAGAAATGAAAAAAGAAAAGGTAAGAGGAAGATAGACATGGAAGGAGAAGAGGTAAGAGGAAGATATACAGGGAAGGAGAGGAGGTAAGAGGAAGATATACACGGAAGGAGAGGAGGTAAGAGGAAGATGGGCACGGAAATAGAGGAGGTAAGAGGAAGATGGGCACGGAAGTAGAGGAGGTAAGAGGAAGATAGACACGGAATGAGAGGAGGTAAGAGGAAGATGTACACGGAAGTAGAGGAGGTAAGAGGAAGATGGGCACGGAAATAGAGGAGGTAAGAGGAAGATGGGCACGGAAGTAGAGGAGGTAAGAGGAAGATGGGCACGGAAGTAGAGGAGGTAAGAGGAAGATGGGCACGGAAGGAGAAGAGGTAAGAGGAAGATATACACGGAAGAAGAAGAGGTAAGAGGAAGATGAGCACGGAAGAAGAAGAGGTAAGAGGAAGATATACACGGAAGAAGAAGAGGTAAGAGGAAGATGAGCACGGAAGAAGAAGAGGTAAGAGGAAGATATACACGGAAGAAGAAGAGGTAAGAGGAAGATATACACGGAAGAAGAAGAGGTAAGAGGAAGATATACACGGAAGGAGAAGAGGTAAGAGGAAGATGAGCACGGAAGAAGAAGAGGTAAGAGGAAGATATACACGGAAGAAGAAGAGGTAAGAGGAAGATATACACGGAAGGAGAAGAGGTAAGAGGAAGATGAGCACGGAAGAAGAAGAGGTAAGAGGAAGATATACACGGAAGGAGAAGAGGTAAGAGGAAGATGAGCACGGAAGAAGAAGAGGTAAGAGGAAGATATACACGGAAGAAGAATAGGTAAGAGGAAGATATACACGGAAGAAGAAGAGGTAAGAGGAAGATATACACGGAAGGAGAAGAGGTAAGAGGAAGATATACACGGAAGGAGAGGAGGTAAGAGGAAGATATACACGGAAGGAGAAGAGGTAAGAGGAAGATATACACGGAAGGAGAGGAGGTAAGAGGAAGATATACACGGAAGGAGAAGAGGTAAGAGGAAGATGGGCACGGAAGGAGAAGAGGTAAGAGGAAGATATACACGGAAGAAGAAGAGGTAAGAGGAAGATATACACGGAAGGAGAGGAGGTAAGAGGAAGATATACACGGAAGGAGAAGAGGTAAGAGGAAGATAAACACGGAAGGAGAGGAGGTAAGAGGAAGATATACACGGAAGGAGAAGAGGTAAGAGGAAGATATACACGGAAGGAGAAGAGGTAAGAGGAAGATGGACACGGAGAAGAAGAGGTAAGAGGAAGATAGACATGGAAGGAGAGGAGGTAAGAGGAAGATATACACGGAATGAGAGGAGGTAAGAGGAAGATATACACAGAAGGAGAGGGGGTAAGAGGAAGATGGGCACGGAAATAGAGGAGGTAAGAGGAAGATGGGCACGGAAGTAGAGGAGGTAAGAGGAAGATGTACACGGAAGTAGAGGAGGTAAGAGGAAGATGTACACGGAAGTAGAGGAGGTAAGAGGAAGATGTACACGGAAGTAGAGGAGGTAAGAGGAAGATGTACACGGAAGTAGAGGAGGTAAGAGGAAGATGTACACGGAAGTAGAGGAGGTAAGAGGAAGATGGGCACGGAAGTAGAGGAGGTAAGAGGAAGATGGGCACGGAAGGAGAAGAGGTAAGAGGAAGATGAGCACGGAAGAAGAAGAGGTAAAAGGAAGATATACACGGAAGAAGAAGAGGTAAGAGGAAGATATACACGGAAGAAGAAGAGGTAAGAGGAAGATATACACGGAAGGAGAAGAGGTAAGAGGAAGATATACACGGAAGGAGAGGAGGTAAGAGGAAGATATACACGGAAGGAGAGGAGGTAAGAGGAAGATATACACGGAAGGAGAAGAGGTAAGAGGAAGATATACACGGAAGGAGAGGAGGTAAGAGGAAGATATACACGGAAGGAGAAGAGGTAAGAGGAAGATGGGCACGGAAGGAGAAGAGGTAAGAGGAAGATATACACGGAAGAAGAAGAGGTAAGAGGAAGATATACACGGAAGGAGAGGAGGTAAGAGGAAGATATACACGGAAGGAGAAGAGGTAAGAGGAAGATAAACACGGGAGAAGAAGAGGTAAGAGGAGAATGGGCACGAAAGGAGAAGAGGTAAGAGGAAGATATAGACGGAAGAAAAAGAGGTAAGAGGAAGATATACACGGAAGGAGAAGAGGTAAGAAGAAGATATACACGGAAAGAGAGGAGGTAAGAGGAAGATGGACACGGGAGAAGAAGAGGTAAGAGGAGAATGGGCACGAAAGGAGAAGAGGTAAGAGGAAGATGGGCTCGGAAGGAGAGGAGGTAAGAGGAAGATGGGCACGGAAGGAGAGGAGGAAAGAGGAAGATGGGCTCGGAAGGAGAGGAGGTAAGAGGAAGATGGGCTCGGAAGGAGAGGAGGTAAGAGGAAGATGGGCACGGAAGGAGAGGAGGTAAGAGGAAGATGGACACGGAAGGAGGGGAGGTAAGAGGAAGATGGGCTCGGAAGGAGAGGAGGTAAGAGGAAGATGGACACGGAAGAAGAAGAGGTAAGAGGAAGATGGGCACGGAAGGAGGGGAGGTAAGAGGAAGATGGGCACGGAAGGAGGGGAGGTAAGAGGAAGATGGGCTCGGAAGGAGAGGAGGTAAGAGGAAGATCGGCACGGAAGGAGAGGAGGTAAGAGGAAGATGGGCACGGAAGGAGAGGAGGTAAGAGGAAGATGGACACTGAAAGAGAAGAGGTAAGAGGAAGATCGGCACGGAAGGAGAGGAGGTAAGAGGAAGATGGGCTCGGAAGGAGAGGAGGTAAGAGGAAGATGGGCACTGAAAGAGAAGAGGTAAGAGGAAGATGGGAACGGAAGGATGACAGAAGGTAATGGATAACAAGTGAGGTATGAAACGGAAAGAAAAGTGTCTATTTTTTTCACGGAAAAATAATCCTGGTGGTCAAGTTCTTAAGGAAAAAAAACACTCAACTAAGGATTTGACCCAATACCAACCAATATGGCAGTAAAAGTAATATTACTGAGGAAACGGGTATCTTCTAGACAGCAACATATAGCTACCAATCATGGACAATCTGCAAACAGCAATAAAGAAAATTAATTTTTTCGAAACAAAATGCTACAGAAAAGATAACTTGGATAATTTAAAAAAAAAGTGCAATGAAGACACATTAAAAGACCTAACAAAACATTGAAAAGAACTGGTTTATAAACAAGGTGTTACAAAGGAAATTACAATACTACAGCCACGTCATAAGATAACGTGAGTTGAGCTTAACAGTAAAGGAGGGTATGGTACCAGGAAATCGAGATACAGGGCAGACCAAGAACAAGGTGATTTCAAGACAAGAAGACACTTTAAACTTTACAACAGAGGAGGTGAGAAATCTGAATCGAACAGATATCGATTTAGATTGGCAGTAAATGGAGCAACCTTCTTAAAGGGTCACGCAGCTAGATAATGACCCATTCAAATCTGAGTGAACCTATAGGCTTGCTGGACGACGGGAGGACGAACCTATAGGCTGGCTGGACGACGGGAGGGTGAACCTATAGGCTGGCTGGACGACGGGAGAATGAACCTATATGTTGGCTGGACGACGGGAGGACGAACCTATAGGCTGGCTGGACGACGGGAGGATGAACCTATAGGCTGGCTGGACGACGGAAGAATGAACCTGTATGTTGGCTGGACGACGGGAGGACGAACATATAGGCTGACTGGACGACGGGAGGGTGAACCTATAGGCTGGCTGGATGACAGGAGGATGAACCTATAGGCTGACTGGACGACGAGAGGATGAACATATATGTTGGCTGGACGACGGGAGGATGAACATATAGGCTGGCTGGACGACGGGAGGGTGAACCTATAGGCTGGCTGGACGACGGGAGGATGAACCTATAGGTTGGCTAGACGACGGGTGGATGAACCTATAGGTTGGCTGGACGACGGGAGGACGAACCTATAGGCTGGCTGGACGACGGGAGAATGAACCTATAGGCCTGCTGGACGACAGGAGGATGAACCTATAGGCTGGCTGGACGACGGGAGAATGAACCTATAGGCTTGCTGGACGACGGGAGGATGAACCTATAGGCTGGCTGGACGACGGGAGGATGAACCTATAGGCTTGCTGGACGACGGGAGGGTGAACCTATAGGCTGGCTGGACGACGGGAGGATGAACCTATATGTTGGCTGGACGACGGGAGGATGAACCTATAGCCTGGCTGGACGACGGGAGGATGAACCTATATGCTGGCTGAACGACGGAATGATGAACCTATAGGCTTGCTGGACGACGGGAGAATGAACCTATAGGCTTGCTGGACGACGGGAGGATGAACCTATAGGCTTGCTGGACGACGGAAGAATGAACCTATAGGCTTGCTGGACAACGGGAGAATGAGCCTATAGGCTTGCTGGACGACGGGAGGGTGAACCTATAGGCTGGCTGGACGACGGGAGGATGAACCTATAGGTTTGCTGGACGACAGTAGGATGAACCTATAGGCTGGCTGGACGACGGGAGGATGAACCTATAGGCTGGCTGGTGACGGGAGGATGAACCTATATGCTGGCTGGACGACGGGAGGATGAACCTAAATGCTGGCTGGACGACGGGAGGATGAACCTATAGGCTTGCTGGACGACGGGAGAATGAACCTATAGGCTTGCTGGACGACGGGAGGATGAACCTATAGGCTGGCTGGACGACGGGAGGATGAACCTATAGGCTGGCTGGACGACGGGAGGATGAACCTATAGGCTGGCTGGACGACGGGATGATGAACCTATAGGTTTGCTGGACGACAGGAGGATGAACCTATAGGTTTGCTGGACGACAGGAGGATGAACCTATAGGCTGGCTGGACGACGGGATGATGAACCTATATGCTGGCTGGACGACGGGATGATGAACCTATAGGTTTGCTGGACGACGGGAGGATGAACCTATAGGTTTGCTGGACGACAGGAGGATGAACCTATAGGCTGGCTGAACGACGGGAGGATGAACCTATATGCTGGCTGAACGACGGGAGGATGAACCTATATGCTGGCTGAACGACGGGAGGATGAACCTATATGCTGGCTGAACGACGGGAGGATGAACCTATATGCTGGCTGGACGACGGAGAATGAACCTATAGGCTTGCTGGACGACGGGATGATGAACCTATAGGCTGGCTTGACGACGGGAGGATGAACCTATAGGCTGGCTGGACGACGGGATGATGAACCTATAGGTTTGCTGGA
>JAVIAB010000107.1:13754528-13814528 GCA_032433765.1 Megaustenia siamemsis
TGGATGGATGGATGGATGGCTGGATGGATGGATGGATGGATGGATGGATGGATGGATGGATGGATGGATGGATGGATGGATTGATTGATAGTTGAGTCTACAGATGGACGGGTTGGTGAGTGAATGGGCTGACAGATGAATCTACGGATGGGTGGGTTGGTGGGTGGTGGACGTACGCACTGTCAGAGCTACCTGTGGATGAGTGAAAGCATGCCTGGATATATGGATGGGAAGTACGTTAAGACATGCGGATGGATGGTTGTTGAGTTGAATGGACGGATGGACAATTGGTGAGTTAGATGGATGGATGGATGGATGGATGGATGGATGGATGGATGGATGGATGGATGGATGGATGGATGGATGGATGGATTGGTAGGTGGGTAGATGGGTGGGTGGATAGGTGGGTGGGTGGATGGATGGATGGTTGGTGAGTTGAATGGATGGATGGACAATTGGTGAGTTAGATAGATGGATGGATGGATGGATGGATGGATGGATGGATGGATGGGTGGGTGGATGGGCGATAGATGAATGGATGGATAGAAGGATGGATGGATGGGTTGGTAAATGGAAGGAAGCATGGGTGGGTGGATGGATGGATGGATGGATGGATGGATCGATGTTTGGATGCATGAAATAATATGTGTAACTTAATGTGAACATCTCTCATGATCCTTACATTTACAATGCAGTACGAGTGGATGCGTTTACAGATGGAAGAATGGATGGCATGTGGATGGTGGATATGAATGGACGGACAGAAAGACACTCAAACATACAGACGGACGAAATTAATAGTAAGACTGACACGCGGAAGAACGTTTATTGCAGGCATGTCTCTATCTGATAGTTATCTATCTATCTTGTTGACCGTATACTCCGTATAGTATTCTTAAGTACATCTGCCTGTCTCTTTCTGATAGTGCTGAGGAACTAGTATCTGAATGTGCTCAGTCTGGCCGAGTGTGGCCGAATTGTCTCGAGTCTGGCTGAGTATAGCTGAGTCTCCCGAGTGTAGCTAAATGTCTCTCTAGCTACTGCTCCTCGCCCCAAAAGCATTCTGGGGCTCTCCTCTCCTAAATCTCCTCAGTTCCCAGGGTCTCGGGGTTTAAGTCCCAGGTGACCACACCCCCCCGACCACTGATACGGCCTAACCTACGTCTCTTGACCGTCACTATCTCTCTAGCTCCGCCTTTTTTTAATTATCTCTAAAGTCTTATTACTTTAGGAGTCCTGTCGAACCTGTCCATCTTCCTAAGTCCGTCCCCTAACAACTAAAACTCGAGGCGATTTCCAATTCAGAGACTCAAAGAGTAATCACTGCTGAACGTAAAGATAACCTGGTCTTTTGATTACGCGGGGCAGTTTAGTTGTCCGCTTTCATCTCAGGTCTTCACTGGACTTCAAGGCGTCTGCCGATATAAGAGTTTCCTAGGAACCAGCGGCCGTGTCGTTGCGTTACGCAACTTTGTCGACCAGAGCAAACATCTGTCTGGCTTTAGGCTGACCACCTGTACGCATTTCACTGGTAATCTTCAAGTTGATTACGACTCAGCGACTGAGTTGGGTAGACTTAACGTCTCCTTCCTAATCCTCTGAAGAGTGTCTTTTCTACGCCGCCTAAAACTATCCTACTTCACATCGTCATCGCCTCATTCTTTTATTCTTCTGTCTATCGTCATATTCTTCTATTCTTCCATTATCGCCCATGACTGAGTCACACTATAACATATATCTCCGTCAACATTTCAGTTGAATTGATATATTCATAGATCAATTTAACTCAAAATAAAAACATAGTGTGACTGCTCTCTTTCTACTTCCTTAATGGGCTAACTAATTTCCTTTTTCTCATTGTACATCAATTATTACAACAATTAGAAATACAAATTCAACATCTATAAACTGGAATCTCAAAAGAAAAATCCATCATGTATACAATCATCTTACAACATCGCTCTGCCATGCCACTTTGTTTTGCTTTGAAGCCTCTGACTAACGTGACGTCACTCTGGACCTAGCCTGAATGTAGGCCAGCTAAATTGAGGTCATCGTCTGTTTTGTCTATGTCTAACCCACATTTCTTTCCGTCTCTTAATTTAAACTGGTAGGTTCTGTAATTGGTGTTTACATATACAACATTCATAATTCTACAACAATATCATGACATTCAATAAACATCTTTGCGACACAACATGTGTCTCATGTATACAAAACATTTTGTGGAAACATCAATTCTGAAATATTTAAGGCTCGATCGGCCTTCGCACTGTACTCTCTTAATTGCCTAATAAGACGTGTTTAGTCTTTCTTCGGCATCATATCTGTGCCAGTTCTGAAAAAGAAACAAGACCCGTCTACTCTGTTCTCTTATTCTCCCTGAACACGTGCTCTTCTGGCACTGCTAATAAAGTTGTCTGCATAGCAATACGCTTTCTTACAGAATCTCTTAGCCACAGGCTTAATTTACTGGTCAACTCATGTCGGGTCGAAAGTCTTCTTATGTGTTCTCTCTCACCACATATTCCTAAATTTTAGGCAATTCTCTCCGTCTACATATAATTACATTTTCATAAAATTGTCTTTTTTAAAAAAATGTGCATTTCACAACATGTTTCTCCTCAAATCATACACCCCACAGTCTTGGACAGACCGAACATTGAAGCATAGAGTAATCACAAACACATAGCAATCAAAATTATGACTTAAATTTGATACAGAATCTAGTCTGTCTAGACTTCATTAAACTATCCACAACACACTTCATACACACATGTGTACATCTCACAATGCTGTTCCACACTTGGAATTCCTATATAACTCATAGAGTCTCTCCATCTCGGGTCACTGACTCACTCTTCTTAGTCTCCTAAGACTCTCTCCATGCATACTCTATTTCCTGTAAATTCTAAGTTCTCTTAATTGACTCAAACTTTTTTTTAAACCGATGTAAACATGGTTACCATTTTGTTTGTTTACTTCAGGTGACTCACTAACATCTTCATACATATAGTTCTGTCTCCTCATTAAGGCAACAGTACATTTACAGACTCCTACTCATCATTCAGTGCACACTGACATTATACATATAAAATTCGTCTAAAAGTTAGTAGACTCTTACACCTTATTAGTTACAACATCCACAAGTAAAATAATTACAATTCTTAATATGTATGTTTCTTCTTTTTGTATCTTTTATCTCTTCCATCACTAGTGGTTGTCAGGTCTCCTCTTCCTGACCTATGATCTTCTCTGAATCTGTTACCTTTATCTATTTCTTTCTGGTGGTCAAAAAACTCTTGCCGTCGTCCCAATCGTATGGCAAAAGGCAGGTCTACTTTGACTCTTTCATCGTCTTTTCTCTTCTTTCAGCGATAATGGCATCACGTTCTGGTGTTCCCAATGGCCAAAATTTCACTTGCTCTGCCTTTTCTATTTGGGTCTTTTCAAACTCTTCATTTATGGCAGCAACCCTCCTTTCTCGTATTGTAGGCAATCTGTCAGTTTCAGGACGTTTCTTGCTACCTTTTACCCCATCTGCCATATCCTCTAATTCCTTGTCCATTTCACGCGCATATTTATCAGCTGCTTTCTCTAATGCATGAAACACTGCTAGTTCGTTAATTTTCTTCTCAGCACTTTTACTTACAACCTCTACACTATTTGTATCACTGTTGCGTTCTATCCTATCAAGTTTCCCTTTCTCGTTTTCCTTTTTCAAATTTTCTGTAGTAGATTTCTTTCGCCTTAGAGACGCTACCTCTTCCTCTAAGTCAGACTTCTCTCGTATTAGGTTCTTTACTTTGTCATCTACTTCTGATTTCTCCTTTCTTAAACTTACAATTAAATCTTTGGACTCTTTGACTTCACCTAAAAGTTGGCTATTCTGTGCTTTCATCTGATCAACTTCTCGACTCATACACACACTGTGTCTGTCAGTCTCAGCCTCTTGTTCTTCAAGCCCTTTAATTCTTGTCTCTAGACACTTGTTTTTGCACTCTAGCCTATCTACTGTGTCTTTCAGCTCTAATAGCATCAACTCATCTCTTTCACTTCTCTTTTCCATAATTCTTATCTCGGCATCTTTCTTGATATCACATCTTCTAAGATGTTTGTAGCCACACAGGCGTCTCTAACTTGTTTCTTCACCTCCCTCGTTTGTGTTATCTTATCATTATGTTTAGTTTGTCCTCTAACCTCTACAGTCTGTGTTTGTGCACTGCTTACCTGTGTCACTAATACTTCTCTATCAGTAACTTCTGTTTGTGTAGCACTGTCGATCATTCTGTTCTCAGTCTCTTTAATTCTCACTAACATACATTCATTTTATTGCTGATCGCATGACTCGACTTATCTTCTAAATTATGTTCCATTCCCTCTAATTCCTTCTCCTTTCTGATTAATTTGTTTTGTTTCAGGCTAGACAGTCTGTTTGTCTTGATGTTTGGGCCGTTTGATTTGGACCACTTGGTCGTTCTCGCATCCACGTGCTTGGTTGCGCGCTTCTCTTTGACTCCAGAGGGATCTTGCCAACCACGCCTGGGTGTTGGGTTAACATGATGTGTCCACAAGTTTGATTTACCATTCACTTTATTCATTTCAATCCTGTCTACACTATTTATTTCATAGCTCTTACGTCCAGCAGTTTGTCTTTTGTCATTCCATCTCCACCTAGATTCCTGGGGTGCTAATCTTCTTCCGTGAACATGCCTTGTTTCCCTTCTCACTGCATATACTTCTTTACTCAATTCACTTAGTCGTCCCTTATTTCTCCATCTAATACTCGCTTGATTAACTTCCCTAGGCTTTTCTACTATTTTTCTTTTATTAAACCATTCACTGATGGTTGGGCGTTCTTCAGGTAGGTTTAAATTCAATTTCTTCATGAACCCGATTTCTTTAATAGAGACATTAATAGCTTCATCTAGCGTCTCAGGTTCAGTCTCGCTAAGTGTAGTTTTAGATCTGTGGATATTAGTCCATCTATAAAAGTCTCTATTAATTGTCTACCAAAACTGTCAGTATCTAAACCAGATTCCTCTGCTAGCTCTAAAAGTCTATTACTGTAAGCAGTTATTGTCTCCCCTCTTTCTTGTTTAAACTTCCTCAAAAGTATGAAAGCAGTGTAGGCATCTCCTACAGCAGCATACCTAGTTTTTAATTCTATCTTGAGGGACTTCCATGTGCTTGAAGGTTCATTCTTTAGCCTTCTCTGGATGAAGTCAGATACTTCGCCTCTACTTGTTTTAAAAGCTATTAATTTCTTGTCTTCCTCATTTATAGGAAAAATGAGAGCATACTTTTCAATTTCTGCCATCCATTGTCTGAACTTGGATGGATCGCCAGAGTAATTTGAGATACTGGCACTCACTTCTTGCTGTCTAAAACTATTTTCTAAACCGGTGATGACTCTACTAATTTCTTGCAGGGTCTGCAACGTGGGAGTCATGCCTCTCTTCATCTTGATAATTAATTAATTAATTATAAATTAAGTATAAATTAACACACAAGTTATTTAGATCAGTCAAAGAATTTCTACTTTCTTCCACTAACACTCAAGAAAAAACTTATTTACTTCACACAACCTTGTTACAACATATCATATGCATCTCTAAAATATATAAGAAAAATCCAACTTACATGCTTCTGAAGTCCATGGAATACCTAACACACTTATGTAACATCCTAACAACTACACAATAATATACTAATTTAAACAATAATTAACTACTTAGTCTTCTTTCAGGTTCTCAATGTGGACATCATTTTCACATTTTGTTCTCTCTGTCTATTTCACTTTTACTTCTTTCCTTACAGGAAGTTCTACTTTATGAATATGAATGTTCACTTCTACTTTGATATAGCTCGGGGAAAGATCACTGCGGGTTGGCACTTCTAGTCGCTTCTTCGGGATTTTAAGATAAACAGGGTGTAGTCTCACAAACAGGCAGCCATTCTTACACTGGACTTCGATGTACTATTTTGGACACAGATGGCTAGGCTTGATTAACTTCTGTAGACAAGGTTCGCTGGTGTGTTGTACACAAACACATTACTAGGCTCAACTTCATGGGTACTTGCAAATTATGAGGACGGCACTCGTTGCTGTAAGTATGTAGGTTTACGCTGGAAGTGCGTAGGTTTACGCTGGAAGTGCGTAGATGGACGTCAGAGTTGGTTAAGAGAAAATTCTTACTTTTTTTTTTTTTTCTTCCAGGTCCTTCTTTAAAAGAATAAAATCCTGCGTCACGGCAACAGAAAGTAATGAGATGTTGCAGGGTTTCTTTCAAACTTCTTTCTGACCTTACTACTTGTTCTTTCTTTGGACACACATATATAACTCATCAATCTTTTTAGTACAAGTATAAACAAGGTCTTTATTGGTGTTACTTGACATAGCCTATCGGCGATGATGAATTGTCAAATAACGTTTGTGTGTGGCCGTTTCGTATTCATAAAGTTCTATCTGTGGTTATCTATCTATCTTGTTGACCGTATACTCCGTATAGTATTCTTAAGTACATCTGCCTGTCTCTTTCTGATAGTGCTGAGGAACTAGTATCTGAATGTGCTCAGTCTGGCCGAGTGTGGCCGAATTGTCTCGAGTCTGGCTGAGTATAGCTGAGTCTCCCGAGTGTAGCTAAATGTCTCTCTAGCTACTGCTCCTCGCCCCAAAAGCATTCTGGGGCTCTCCTCTCCTAAATCTCCTCAGTTCCCAGGGTCTCGGGGTTTAAGTCCCAGGTGACCACACCCCCCGACCACTGATACGGCCTAACCTACGTCTCTTGACCGTCACTATCTCTCTAGCTCCGCCTTTTTTTAATTATCTCTAAAGTCTTATTACTTTAGGAGTCCTGTCGAACCTGTCCATCTTCCTAAGTCCGTCCCCTAACAACTAAAACTCGAGGCGATTTCCAATTCAGAGACTCAAAGAGTAATCACTGCTGAACGTAAAGATAACCTGGTCTTTTGATTACGCGGGGCAGTTTAGTTGTCCGCTTTCATCTCAGGTCTTCACTGGACTTCAAGGCGTCTGCCGATATAAGAGTTTCCTAGGAACCAGCGGCCGTGTCGTTGCGTTACGCAACTTTGTCGACCAGAGCAAACATCTGTCTGGCTTTAGGCTGACCACCTGTACGCATTTCACTGGTAATCTTCAAGTTGATTACGACTCAGCGACTGAGTTGGGTAGACTTAACGTCTCCTTCCTAATCCTCTGAAGAGTGTCTTTTCTACGCCGCCTAAAACTATCCTACTTCACATCGTCATCGCCTCATTCTTTTATTCTTCTGTCTATCGTCATATTCTTCTATTCTTCCATTATCGCCCATGACTGAGTCACACTATAACACGTTATAATGAATTGAAAGATGAACTAATTAAAGGAAAGACAGAAAACTAACAAGTTAACCAAAGAGCGCGGTTATTAGCTGTCACGCGAGGTATTATACCACTCAGGTCTGAAGGTGAAACACTAAATGTGTATGGTGAGCTGTTCGTGTGACATTCAC
This sequence comes from Megaustenia siamemsis, assembly GCA_032433765.1. NCBI lineage: Eukaryota > Metazoa > Mollusca > Gastropoda > Stylommatophora > Ariophantidae > Megaustenia > Megaustenia siamemsis. The sequence goes on from JAVIAB010000107.1 coordinate 13,762,043, forward strand.
GATCTGCCGACACGAGAGAACACCTCGATTGTCACTGTGTCCTTCACGTCTCCATCACCGGAATGATTTCTTGGACGTTCACAAAGTATACACTGCTCATGTTTCCGCTCTTTATCCATAATGTTTTTGTGTCTGTTTTACGTAGTTCTTATTTTTGTTGCATCATTTATTCGTTTCTTATTCTACATCTTCATCGTCATCTTGTGCCATACTGGTTGGCGTAGGCGATAATGTCCTTCCACAATCTTCTATCTACAGTGCATCGTATCAGTTCTGTTGTTGAGTGTTTCCCATGCCATGACACCAAGCTATCCAGTATTTTATCTCTTTGTCGTCTGCGATCTCTCTTTCCTTTTATTTTGCCAGTTGTAACCAAGTATTCCAACTTTCCTCTTTTCATGATGTGCTCAACAAATTTTGATTGTTTCTTTCTGATGTTTTTTAGGAGTTCCCATTTTGTGCTGGCCTCTTTGAAAATTCCTCATTGGTCTTTTTAGCTGTCCAGGGAACTTTCAACATTCTTCTGAGAAATCCCATCTCTGTGGCCTCTAATCGTTTTTTCATTTGTTTGTCTACTGTCCATGATTCGAATCCATATGTCAGAATTGGTTCTATATAGCACCGATGAACTCTCTTTCTTACTTCTATTGACATATAATTGTTGCATAATATATTTTCATTTTCTGAATTGTTATTTTGGCCTGAGCTATTCTGACTTTGTTTTTTCTGTGGTGTATCTTCCATCTCACTTTCATCTCCAATCACCACCATCATGTAGAATAAAAATAAACGAGATAAATCTGAAACAAGTGCAACGTTTCAAATACTTGGGCACAATAATAACATCAGATGGGAGATGCATTACAGAAATAAAAAGCAGAATAGCTGAGGCCAAAATAGCATTTCAGAAAATGAAAAATATCTTATGCAACAAATCTATGTCAATAAAAATGAGAAAGAGAGTTTATCGGTGCTATATAGAACCAATTCTGACCTATGGAAGCGAATCATGGACAGTAGACAAACAAATGAAAAGACGATTAGGGGCCACAGAGATGGGATTTCTCAGAAGAATGTTGAAAGTTCCCTGGACAGCTAAAAAGACCAATGAGGAAGTTCTCAAAGAGGCCAACACAAAAAGGGAACTCTTTAAAAACATCAGAAAGAAGCAATCAACATTTTTCGGCACATCATGAGAAGAGGAAAGTTGGAATACTTGGTTACAACTGGCAAAATAAAAGGAAAGAGAGATCGCGGACGACAAAGAGATAAAATACTGGATAGCTTGGTGTCATGGCATGGAAAACAGTCAACAACAGAACTGATACGATGCACTGTAAATAGAAGATTGTGGAGGGACATGATCGCCTACACCAACTGGTATGGCGCATGATGCTGTCTTCCATCTGGTGTTATTATTGTGCCCACGTTTTTGACGCGTTGCACTTGTTTAAGATTTGTCCTGTTTATTTTTATGCTGCATGATGGTGATGATTGTTTCTTTGATATGACCATTACTTCTGTTTTCTTACTATTCAGACTGAGACCTTTTTTTTTTACTGATCTAATTCTACGGTCTTCTTTTATTCGGAGGCTTCGCTAGATTAGTTGGGAAAACCACCCGCCCTGGCTGCCGACGTTCGGACAACCCGTGTTCGATTCTTGCTTGAACCGGTGTGAGTTGTACTCGTGGTTGGGAAGGAAAATACCCCCGCAGTCGACCCAGCCGCTGGCAGAAATGGGTACCAGGGTAGTACTCATGGAAAGTGAGAAATCGTGAGTTTCGAAGCTTGAAGCGACACTATCCAGAAGTCTCCGAACACTTCTGGGTAGGCGGCCGAGCGCATATGGGTGAAAATTCGCGTGCAAAGACGCCGATTCAAGTCTCGTCCTTTACCTTTACATCTTGTATTCTTTTCTTGTTATGCTTGTATTTTTACTCTCCGATTGTTTTACTTCTATGTTTTTTCCTTAGTCCTGATTTACAATCATCGTTTATCCTTTTCCTGTTCCACTTTCATCTTTTATCTTTTTTTCCCTACTTTTATTGTTCTAATTGCATCTTGAACTGACTGCATACAGTTTTCTAGTCTGTCTTTTTTTTTTTTTTTTTTTTTTTTCTTTTTTTTTTGCATATGAAATTGATGCTCACATCAGGCTCTTTAAAGTCTGCCAACAGAAACCCTTTGCTCTCAAAAATACGAAATGATTCCGTATCACACCTACCACCGGCCATTTTTCCACCGGCCGACAGCAAAGCCAATGAATACTACGCGGACAACGAACCCAATTATATTTGCACACTGGTGTGTGCTTGTTACGTTAGATGTGGCATTAACTATCGTGCCTCCTGCGTTATGTCCACTTGGTGCAGCTCAGGTGGGTTTCATTTGAACGCGTCTCGTAATAGCGCCCATTTAACGCCCGTAGAAGACCATATACTATCTTCTCTTCTTCATTCTTTTACCCCGGCACGCCAAGTGGCGTATAGGGAATATGGTGTTAGTGACCCGTCACGCCAAGTGGCGTATAGGGAATATGGTGTTAGTGACCCGTCACGCCAAGTGGCGTATAGGGAATATGGTGTTAGTGACCCGTCACGCCAAGTAGCGTATAGGGAATATGGTGTTAGTGACCCGTCACGCCAAGTGGCGTATAGGGAATATGGTGTTAGTGACCCGTCACGCCAAGTGGCGTATAGGGAATATGGTGTTAGTGACCCGTCACGCCAAGTGGCGTATAGGGAATATGGTGTTAGTGACCCGGCACGCCAAGTGGCGTAAAGGGAATATGGTGTTAGCGACCATAAATTTTACAGACCTTCAGTACATTTTTTGGGGTAATATGGTCGGTATTACGCCCGTGTCGCTTCACTTTCCCAGAAAAAAATCCAATACCCATTTAAGGCTGGGTGAACCCGGAAGCCGTCGATTGGGATCGAACCCTACCCATTGTCCTTTGTAGCCCAGTTCACTAACCACTGAGCTATCGCGGCTCCAGCATATAATATATACCAGTCAAATACCTGTGGATAAAGAGATACAGCAAAAACAATGGCGCTGGATAGGACACACACTGCGGAAGCCAACTGAGAGTACTATATAACAGGCCCTTTTTGGAATCCCCAGGGGAAAAGACAAAGTGGAAGACCAAGGAATTTTTGGAGAAGACAGATAGAAGCAGAGATGAAAGTGATGGGGAAGACATGTAGCGATCTGGTAAGAATGGCAAGAAACAGAACGGCTTGGAAAGTGTTTGTTGAAGACCTATGCTCCACAGGGAGCTGAAAGGTAGTAGACGAGGAAGAAGATACGTACAAACTAGCTCAACCAAAAACTAGTAGAAAGTCTTAATTTTGTTTAAACACTTTTATGGCACTTTTAAATTCCCTGACAAATATTCTATCACAGTTGTCTATAGTTACTAAGGCCAGCGGACAGAGAGAGAAATCTCAGAGGATCACCCACAATCGTGACCTCTTCAGCTATGTGAGCTATAGACGGCTGACGTAACTAGACCTACAAACCACCTCCGACTATATATTTACCTAGGCCTGCTGGTTGAGAGGGAATTCCCGGACAAGCTCCAACTAGCGTGACGTTTCCAGCTTTGCAGTGGCGAATCTGAACAGAGTGACGTCAGATGTCTATAGTTCCCATAGCTGGAAACGTCACAATAATTGGTGGGTTTTAGAGTTTCATTTTCTGCCCGTGAGTCTTAGTAAATCTATAGTTGGCTATGACATAAGAACAACTGCTCGCAAAACTGAAAAATGTCCCAAAATATAGATAATTCCACTCTGCGCGCTGGCCTTCTACTATAGAAGACAATGGTATTCAATAACATACGTCATCTGCTCCTGTTTTACTGCAACAGTTTTATCAAGTTAAATCATAGACAACACAATAACCAATGAAAAAAAACGTAAGTAAATCGGTAGCCAATGGCTAACAAGACGTGGCAAGCATGCCCGATTCATACTTGTAACACTATTTCTGATTGGCTACACTCGACGACTTCTTAGACAGCTCTATGATGATTCAGAATCGACAAGATGACAAGATGATGGCGACAAATGGTTTCAACGAGAGATCTTCAAAATCATTTTTAAATGATTTGTGAAAATCGGCACAGTCTGGGGCAAATTTAGAAATAGTGACAATGTCCTTAGATCACGGCTGATTTGTTTCACATTAAAGTGGCATTTTAATTCCAATCGTTGAAACTGTGCAGCATTTATGTTTTTTTTTTATTTTTGTGTTCGCCAGCTTTGACCCCTGACGAAGTCCTATATACTATGAACTGAATTTTGCGTGTTAATCCGTTTTTCCCTGGCAGTTGTGTGCACAGGGGTCCCTCGCCGCACAGGCAGATAACTCCGTCTTGGGTACTCATATTTTTTTTCCCCATCCATGAGTAATTGACGTTTCAAGTCGGGCCTCGCTGCTGAGACCAGGGATGGTCGCCGCAGAGATAAATCATAAATAAAAATCCCAACTGGTGCAGCCGGCATTTGAACCCACAACCTCTCTGTCTCGAGGCCGGTGTCTTGCATCGAGACCAAGCAGTCTCCCATTTATGGTTTAAGATGACCGAATTTAGAACATTCCCATCATTATTATAATTGATATTGTATGGAAGTGGTTTTAATTTGTGACACCAAACGCTAAATGTGAATTAGTTTAACTCAAAATAAGTACTGCCAGCCAATGCCACTGTACACTGGACAACAAAACATGTTCTACAGGATTGCCCCCAGTACACAAACCTGAGAAGGACAATGTGGTCCACACCCACCTCCCTGGAAGAGAAACTATACGGGGCAACCGAATAACATAAACAGACAGCTGCCTTCATAAGAAAGTCTGGAATCCTACTCTGAACGAGCCATGATCGCAGAAGAAGCAGAAGAGGAAGAAGAAGAAAAAAGAAGAAAAGAAGAAAAGAGGAAGAAGATGAAGAAAAGAGGAAGAAGAAGAAGAGGAAGAGGAAGAGGAAGAGGAAGAAGGAGGAGAAGAAGAGGTAGGAGAAGAAGAAGAAGAGGAAGAAGATGAAGAAGCAGAAGAAGAGGAAGAGGAAGAGGAAGAGGAAGAAGGAGGAGAAGAAGAGGAAGAAGAAGAAGAAGAGGAAGAAGATGGAGAAGAAGAAGAAGAAGAAGAAGATGAAGAAGATGGAGAAGAAGAAGAAGAAGTAGAAGAGGAAGAGGAAGAAGATGAAGAAGAAGAAGAAGAAGAAGAAGAAGAAGAAGAAGGAAGAAGAAGAAGAAGAGGAAGAAGAGGAGGAAGAGGAAGAAGAATTAGTTTATCTGAAGGAAATATTTGTAAATTGAGGTGAGATGCGGAATTAAAAACAAAAGTAAAGTGCCTCCGTCACGCCAAGTGACGTATAGGGAATATGGTGTTAGTGACCATAAACTTTACAGACCTTCGGCACATGATTTTTGGGGTAATGTGGTCGGTATTACGCCTGTGTCGCTTTAATTTCCCAGAAAAAAATCCGGTACCTATATTAAAGGCTGGGTGAACCCGGAAGCCGTCGGTTGGGATCGAACCCGACTTCTTGTCCTTTGTAGTCCAGTTTTGGAACCACTGAGCTAGAGCGGCTCCCAAGATGGCTCATGAAAAAGCAGCTTTCCACACACAAAAAATGAGGAAGATACTATGCAATCCAATTTTGACAATAGAAACAAGAAAAAGAGTTCCTAAATGTTACGTAGAGCCAGTCTTAACATATGGTGTGAATCATGGACAATAGGACAACAGACAAGAAAATCACTGGAGTCTGTAGAAATGTGGTTTTATAAAAGAATGTTGAGAATACTATGGACAGCTTAGAAGAGTAATGAAAACGTTCTGAAAGAGACCAAAGCAAAAAGAGAGCTAATTTCCAATATTAGGAAGAAACAATCATCAATTTTTGGGCATGTAATGAAAACGGAACAGCTGGAATATATTGTAACAACTGGGAAAATTGAGCGAATGGTTTGGAGAAAGGTGAACAACACAAATGATAAATAACTGTCGAGATCGAAAATTGTGGAGAGACATGATCACCTACGCCAGCAGGCCTGTTACTTGATGGTGATGAATATGGGAAACAGACAGAACTCTCAAGCACTAGATACGACAGAAATCTGTACAGATATGTCTACAGAGCAAGACAGACACCTACACATATCAAAGTATAGTAAATCTGAAAATACAGATGTAAATATAGGGAATATATATAGACTAAGACAAGGTGATACTAAAGATAGATTTAAAATAAGATAGATTTTAAAAATCACATCATAATTATAAGATTATCTTAAGATTTTTTCCGACCTTTCGAGATCTTTCGAGCTCTGTTTCAGCTCCCTTCATTCTGTTCGTCGTAGGCTATATTCACTAGAGTAATCGGGATTCTAAAGGGCGCGTCATTGCAATGCGTCCGACACTATTATGTTTGCTACGTCATCGTAATGGCTAATCGTACATCCCTAGACCGGCCGTACGCTAATCTTACGGTCTATTGTTTGATGTGCGACGGGGATAATCTGACGACTAACTGTGTGTTATATGTTCGAAATTGGAGTCAACGACGATGGCCTAACATCATAAGCGCTATACATTTTTAAATAAATATGACGATCATCATTTTCGGGAGGACGTGAACTTCCGGTATATGGTGGATAAGCGGCAGGAACCATTGCAGGCTGTGCATGAAAAGTATTCCTTGTTGCAGTTTCCTCATACTCCAAGTCCATGGGGGACTGGTTGGTCTCGAGGCAAGACGCCGGCCTCGGGACAGAGAGGTTGTGGGTTCAAATCTCGGCTACACCGGTTGGGATTTTTATTTATGATTTCTCTCTGCGGCAACCACTCCTGTACTCAGCAGCGAGGCCCGGCTTGAAACGTCAGTTACTCATCGACGGAAAAAAACATGAGTACCTCCGAAGTCGGAGTTATCTGCCTGTGCCGCGAGGGACCCCTGTGCACACGGCTGCCAGGGAAAAGTGGATTAACACGCAAAACTCCGTTCCTAGTCTCTATTGACTTCGTCAGAGTTGAAAGCTGGCGAACGCAACAACAACAACAATAAGAGAGAAATTAATAAGGTAGAATTCGTTAATGGAAACAAACAAGAAAAGAAAAGTTTGATGAGTTTATGAAACAAAAAGGGCGGCAAAAAATGAGTTTATGACGCCCAGTCATAGGTTAAGATAAGTATATGAAGTCAAATTAAGGTTTAGGATGAGTTTATGAAGTGAAAGTACGGGTTAGGATGAGTGTATCTCTTTCTCTCTCTCTCTCTCTCTCTCTCTCTCTCTCTCTCTCTCTCTCTCTCTCTGCGATCAGGACTCAATCAGAACAGGACTTCAGACTCTCGCACGAAGACAGCTGTCTGTTTAAGCCTGTTAGATCCACTCCGATTGAATACCTGTAAAAACGTTGCACTGTGTTCTGCGCCAGTGGCCCAGTGCATCCGATTTCAGCCAGTATTTTGTTCAGGTTTGCTTTTCTTAGCCTTTGATTATCCCCAATCTTCCTGCAAGGCAGCAGATGATCTTTTCGTGTATGGGGATTCTGCCCTTAGATGGTCGGCCTTCCCAGGTTTCAAGGGGTAGGGTTCGATCCCAACCGACGGCTTCCGGGTTCACCCAGCCTTAAATGGGTACCGGATTTTTTTCTGGGAAAGTAAAGCATCACGGGCGTAATACTGACCACATTACCCTAAAAATCATGTGCTGAAGGTCTGTAAAATATAGGGTCACTAACACCATATTTCCCTATACGCCACTTGGCGTGACGGGGGTACTTTACTTTACTTTTACTTCCCAGGTTTACTAGCACCATCTGCCCGAGTCACTAGAGGTGACTAACACAGACATGCGACTTGTAATATGAGGAAACTGCAACTAGGAACACTTTTCATGCACAGCCTCCAACTGTTCCCGCCGCCTATCCCCATATACCGGTAAGTCACGTCCTCTTAAAAATGGTGATCGTCGTAGCACTTGATGATGTTAGGCCATCGTTGATGACTCCAATTCCGAACATAGAGACACACAGTCAGACGCCAAATTTTAACCGTCACACATCAAACAGCAGACCGTAAGATTTGCGCACGGCCGGTTTAGGGAACCATTACGATGACGTAGCACACACCAATGTCGCCGAACAAATAATCTCGATCCCTTTAGATTTATGTCTGATTACTCAATTGTAAGCAGCCTACGACGAATAAAATACGAAGCAAATTCCCCAAAGAGGCAAATCTGCGGCTGACGAAGTAGTTTACATTAATGTGTAACATGGAAATAACTTGCGTCAAAGAATTTCAACAACGGTCATGAACAGCACCAATGTGACGTAAAGCGCAGATCAAGTCTAGACGGTGGAAGGTCTCACTCACAACACTTGATTCGTCAAAAACAGACTGTTGTCGGCCTACGACCTCGCTTTAGCGACACAGATGTATCAAGCATATCATCATTTTGACTTTAACGCAGAAAAGTGCAAAGAAGATCCGAAATTAATCAGACCCTGGGTGCATTTTCTGCAGCGATCGAGAGGACGTGGACTAGATCCGCCATCTTGGAGACGGAAAAATACAAAAGTCAGGATGTGTTTATGAAGCACAATTATAGGTTAAGATAAGTATATGAAGTCAAATTAAGGTTTAGGATGAGTTTATGGAGGGAAAGTACGGGTTAGGATGAGTTTATGAAGCACAATTATGGTTTAGAATGAGTTTATGAAGTGAAATTTTGGTTCATCATCATCATCCAGTACCGTCTCCGCAACGAAGGTTGGCTACCATGGAGCGCCATTCTGTTCTGTTTCTTGCTTTGATGGTGCAGGTTGTCATAGGCTGATTTGTCCATCTTTTGATGTTACTCGTCCATGTTAGTATTAGTCTGCCTCTGCCTCTTTTACCTTGTATTTCTCCAGGATTACTTTTGGTAGACTGTTGTGTCTTTTAACATGGCTCAAAAATCGTATTTGTCTTGTTTGAATTGTGCTTAGTAGTTCTCTTTTTGTTTTTAGTTGTTTTAAGACTTCGTCGTTTGTTTTCTTTTCCTTCTATCAATTCTACCTATTCTTCTATATAACCACATTTCAATGACTTCAATTCTCTGTTCTGTTTTCTTGTCTAATGTCCATGTTTCTGCACCATATAGGAATATTGAGAAGATGTAACATTTTGCTATTCTTAGTTATAGCCCTGGTGTTATTTGTTTTGATGTTAGTATGTTCTTCATGGCAATTATGGTTAGGATGAGTTTATGAAGCCTAATTATGGGTTAGGATGAGTTTAATTAAATTATGGGGTAGGATGAGTTTATGAAGTTAAATTATGTGTTAGGATGAGTTTATTAAGCCTAATTATGGTTTAGGATAAGTTTATGAAGTGAAAATATGTGTTAGGATGAGTTTATGCAGTGAAAGTATGTGTTAGGATGCGTTTATGAAGTGAAAGTATGGGTTAGGATGAGTTTATGAAGTTAAATTATGGGTTAGGATGAGTTTATGAAGCCCAATTATGGGTTAGGATGAGTGTATTAAGCCCAATTAGGGGTTAGGATGAGTTTATGAAATGAAATTATGGTTTAGGAAGAGTTTATGAAGTTAAATTATGTGTTATGATGAGTTTTTAAAAGTTAAAGTATGGGATGGGTTAGGATGAGTTTATGAAGCCCAGTTATGGATTAAGATGAGTTTATGAAGTGAAATTATGGGTTAGAATGCGTTTATGAAGCCAAAATATGAGTTAGGATGAGTTAATGGGATAAAAGAAGCGGCCAGAAATGAGCTGATGAAGCTAAATTATGGTTGATCTGAATTAATGGAATGAAACGAGCGATTGAAATGAGTTGATGCAACTCGATTTAATTGAGTTAAATGGGTTATTGTAGCGAGAAGAACAAGTATGATAAGTGCATAGAACACAATGATCGACCGTGGTGTGTTTATGAAACAAAGCAGAACATTCGGATGACAATAAAAAGAATTTTGGAGAAATTAAAATCGCGATACAGCTATAAAGCCATTGGAGCGATAACTAATACAATTTGGGAACCACTTTTCCATCATAAAATAAAACAACTCAAAACTCATTTGCAAAAACCACTCTACCGCCGCACTCGGCGACGTGGAAAGATTCACCAAGCTACTGAATCATTCATTCAACTTACTGAACCATTTCGCTCTCAGATATTCCTGAAAGTTTTCACCCTCGGAACCACCTCGAGCTTCACTAAGTTTCCAAAGCTCTGAACTTTTTCTGTGACATCCTCTATAAATGTTGACATTCATAGCTCTGCTACCAAATATATCCGCTGGTCGTTTATAATTTATTTACGACTTTCTCCGTGTATGGAATACCATATTGGCAAAAACTATAATAATGGTGTAAATATTTCAATTGAAAATAATACGCATACGCACTAATTAAAGAAGATAAAAAGAATAAACCATAAATATATAAATGGACCATTCAGATTAAAACAAAAAGGCCATCTACCATCGATATCTAAGCTATTACGCAATAATGTATTGCTCTATCGCAATGTAAAATAAAATAATTATAAAACTCTCCGTACGGAAGCTTTTTATCGACTCAACAGAAGAGATTTCAGAGACAAAATTGTACATGGTTTTAAGAATCAATCTATATATCTATTTGTATGTAACATATAACATATTATATATTATATATGAATGTTCAGATAATTGAAGAAGGTATTAGATTTCACCAATATCCAGATGATACAAGACATGTAAAAAGAATATAGTTTGATGGCGTTCACACTAATCAAATTGAGCATGACGCACTATGCGGCGAGACGTATGTTGCCGAAATCGGCGTGGCGGACAGTGCGGCGAGACGTACGGCAAGAGTTAACAATCTAGCCTTGAAACCTTTGTTTATTATTTTATTCACCATTTGCCTTTCAGCGTCGAGGGGAGATATAATTTGCTGTCTTCTGCTCTTCTGTTGGTCTCTGCTGCTGTAATGTTTCTAAATATGTTTATTGTTACATCTATCCAACTTTTACGTGATCGGCCCTTGAAGCTGGTGTTCTTCCAACGTTCATTGAAAGCTCGTTGCGTTGTTGTTGTTTTTTTTATCTTTCTACCTTGTCACATGGTCAAACCATTTTACATGTTGTTTCATTATATATACTATGGCTGGGGCTATTCCTAGCTTTTTTCTCAGTTCTTCCTTTCTGATCTTATCTCTCAGACTGTTTCCTGTCATTCGTCTAAGACATTTCATCTCGGGTGAGGTTAGTTTTCTTATACTTCTTGAATCTAGGGGTCCAGGACTGGCATTGGTAGCACAACGTTGGGATGAAGATTGTATTGTAGAGTGCCCGTTTTGCCTCCAGAGTTATTTCCTTGTTGGACAATAGTGGTGATAACTGTCCAATGATTTGACAAGCTTTGTTGCATCTTGAGTTTATTTCTGCTGTTTGAGAATTGTCATTTATCACTAGACTTCCTTGGTATTTAAATTCCTCTACTTGTTTTAGTTGTCTGCCGTCTATAGTTAAGTTGATGATCTGTTTCTCTTTTGCGATATTCGAGAATTCTGTTTTGTTGAGGATGCATTTCTAGTTGTATTGAGTAACAGTACTGTTAAGTCTATTTAAATGTTCTTGTAGGTCTTCTATTTTTACATGTATTAGTGCCTGATTGTCTGCAGAAAGAACCTCGTTGATCTCCTCTGTCTCTGATGGGTTAGCTAACTTAGATATCTAGCCCATATAGATAATAAACAATAGGGGAGATAGTACGTCACTGTCCTGATCTTCAAAGTGCATTTAACATACAAAACGTGTTAAATAGCTTGGTCAGAACAACTCCGACAGGACGAAGACATTATTGACTAAACCTTCAACTTTATTATTTTTTCTTCTTTCATCTTCATCATGATCATGTGCCATATTGGTGGGCGATCATGCCCTACACAATCTTCTATCTACCGTGTATCTTATCAGTTTTGTTGTTGACTGTTTTCCATGCCATTACACCAAGCTATCAAATATTTTCTCTATTTGTCGACCACGATCTCTGATTCCCTGAATTTTGCTAAACAAAGTATTCCAACTTTCATCTTTACATAATGTGCCCGAAAAATGTTGGTTGTTTCTTACTGCTGTTTCTTATGAGCTCTCTTTTGGTGTTGGCCTCTTTGAGAATCTTCTCGTTGGATTTTTTTTTTTTTCATCTGTCCAGGGAACTTTCAACATTCTTCTGAGAAATCCCATCTCTGTGGCCTCTAACTGTCTTTTCATTTGTTTGTTTCCGGTCCACGATTCGCTTCCTTAGGTCAGAATTGGCTCTATATAGCACCGATGAACTCTTTTTCTCGCTTCTGTTGACATAGACTTGTTGCATAAGACGTTTTTCATTTTCTGAAATGCTATTTTGGCCTGAGCTGTTCTTTTTTTAAATTTGGGGATTTTTTTCTTTTATTGTTGACTAACCGACGATGCTGTCAGTGGCCTGTACACCGTTTATTGCACAGCAACAGCAAAAATCCCTGCAATTCGCACAGTTCATAGCCATACTTCCGGTCAACACTTTTCACCTCCGTTTCCAATGTTCTACGCCACGTTGTTGATTGTTTGAAAGTTTCAACCCTCGCAGCCGCCTCGTACTTTACTCCTGACCGTTTGACACTGTTCACTACATGATAATTCTAGTGACTGTTTCAAACTTTTTTCTAAGAACGTGACCTATCTAGCTCCAACCTCTACATGTAATGTGTGCATCTTCTGGTTTCACCTTTTGATCACGTCACCCACTATTTATCTGACAAAAAATGAAATAGTCTTATAACTTTCCACGTGCAGACTGTGTTTTTATTCCTACTGACGGCCTAATGAGCCGAATCGTCGTTCTAATTTCTAAAAAAAAAAAAAAAAAAGTAAAGTACCCCTGTCACGCCAAGTGGCGTATAGGGAATATGGTGTTATAGCTTGTTTCATAACTCGTGCCCAACTTTTAAAATCGATAGCTTTTTAACCGCTTGTTGTAAGTTGTTCAAAATTTGCATGTAAAGTTATAATGATTAGAACCCAACAGGGAATTAATTTCATTAAAAAAAAACATTTGGTTATTATTGTTGCTTATTTGATTTATATAAATTTATAACGACCCATTGATGTAGTCAAAACTTAATGTTTACAGTATTTTAAGTTAAAAATAGCGAGTAAAAATCCATACACGGTAAAATTGACGTGTTTGCACGCTTTCGCCGTGGTTTTTTTGACACAATTAGACGCTTGAGAAATTGTGTGTTCCATTTCCGTTCATTCAGAGGTGTAGACGTGAAATTCGCAAAATGTTGGGTATGAATGAAACTGTTACAATAAGAAAATTAAAAGTTTCGCTGAAAAAGAACAACAGTATTGAAATATCAAAGTCTACATTATGGAGGAATGTGAGAGCTGCAGGCTTTACATTCAGAAAGTATTCCAATGGACGAAACATCATCTGTGAGAAGCCACATATAGTACTCATGAGAAGCAAGTACTTACGTGAAGTAAAAGAGGTGCGTAAGCAAGGTTATGATATTGTGAATGAAACATGGATCAATACTCACCACACTAACCAAAGGGAATAGCAGTCATCAGATGGAAAGATTAAAAGATTAATACCTAGCAGCAAAGGACAGCGCTTGATAATTGCTCATGCAGGTAGTCGACAACATGGACTAATACAGAATGCAGAGCTCATTTTTCTTTCAAAATCCATAGACAATCGGGATTATCACTCTGAGATGAATGGTCACATATTTAGACATTGGATTGAAAATTCTGTTCTCCCATCACTAGATCGACCATCTTGCCTAATAATGGACAATGCAGCGTACCACAACATTGTTGCACTTGAAGATAAAGTCCCGACGTCATCCAGTACAAAAGATGCTATTAAGATATGGCTCACAAAGGAGCACATAAAATTTAATAACATGTACTTAAAACCTGAATTACTATCTCTAGTAAAGCAAAAACAAAGAACAAAGATTTTTCAAATAGATAAGATTATCCAAGAGCACGGTCATATAAGTTTGAGGCTGCCACCTTACCATGCTCATTTAAATCCAATAGAACTAATCTGGGCAAAATTAAAAGGACAAGTGGCAGATGAAAATACAACATCCAAAATATGCGATGTAAAGACTCTTGCTAATCTCGCTTTATTAAATATAGACAAAGATTATTGGGCTAAATGTGAAGACCACGTCTTAAAACAGGAAGAGGAATATTGGAAAAATGATGGTTTGTGGAATGTTCAACCCCAAACAGTTATTAATCTTTTAGACTCGTCTGATTCAGAATGAAAGTATATAGCCCCCACAATGTTGGCCCCTATATTACCTTAAATTAGTTCAACAAATGGTCCTTTTCAGGACCACACAACTATGAAAATTGGACATACAGTTATACTTTGATATTATCGTCCGTCCTCGAACTGAGAAGACAATAATTCTCCTGGTATTTCCCCATTACAGCCACGCCTTTACCTAGTGAAAATTAATCATAGACCAGCAACTACGGTAATTTCTATTATTTAGGGGTTCACAATTTACAATTTTGACAAACATCAAAGAAATTCACCGCTTTAAGAAAACTGCAGCTGCAAGATATTTGTTAAATATACATTTAAAGGGTCTTTTGCATTCTAATAACATTTGGAAAATTTCAACAGTTTTAAACAAACGGTTACTGAACAATAGCGTTCTGAAGTTGGGCAAGTGATTTGAAACGAGCTATAGTGACAATAAATTTTACAGACTTTCAGCACATGATTTTTGGGGTAATGTGGTCGGTATTACGCCCGTGCCGCTTTACTTTCCCAGAAAAAAATATCCGGTACCCATTACAGACTGGGTGAACCCGGAAGTCGTCGGTTTGGATCGAACTCTACCTCTTGTCCTTTGTAGTCCAGTTCACTAACCTCTGAGCTATCGCGGCTCCCACGTTCTAATTTGTATCGTTTACTTATTACGTGAAGCTTTAACCACATCGTTTTTTTTTCTATTTTTTTTTCTATTTTTTCTATTTTCCTTTCTATTTTTTTCAATTTTTTTCCTTTTTTTCTATTTTTTTTTTTTATTTTCATTTTTCCTTACAATTAGATTTACTGCAGCTTTGCATTTTTATGCACTTCTTTGCCTTGACCCTGCAGACTGTTCAGTGGCTCCGTAGCAACCAGGCCAACACAACAACATTTCTCATAAACTCGTAGATCGGGATGAGTTGGCCAAAAAAACAAAGTAGCTACTGCCTGGTCATAATTGTGAGCAAAAATCTACCCAATCAGATGGATTGCAGGCCGTGCTATGGAGTTCGTGCATGTGGTCAGGGTTTGTCTCGGAGATTATCGATGTTTCTCGGGAAAATTCGGAGCACCCGTGGGTTAGTTTTGTGTACAGTGATGATTATCCTGATACAATATTATATAACATCACATAATATAGAGAGCCGCGATAGCTCAGTGGTTAGTGAACTAGACTACAAGGGACAAGGGATAGGGTTCGATCCCAACCGACGGCTTCTGGGTTCACCCAGCTTTAAATGGGTACCGGATTTTTTATCTGGGAAAATAAAGCAGCACGGGCGTAATACCGACCACATTACCCCAAAAATCATGAGCCGAAGGTCTGTAAAATGTAAGGTCACTAACACCATATTCCCTATACGCCACTTGGCGTGACGGGGGTACTTTACTACTACTTTTTTTTATCACATAATATAAGATAAAGTAAAGGTAAAGTACGAGACTTGAATCGACGTCTTAGCAAACGAGTTTTCACCCATTTGTACTCGGCCGCCTATCCAGAAATGTTCGGAGATTTCTGGATGGTGTCGCTTCAAGCATCGAAACTCACGATGCCAGGCGGCATTTCTCACATTCCCAGAGTACTACCCTGGTACCCATTTCTGTCAGCGGCTGGGTCGACCGCGGGGGTATTGTTTTTCCACCCACTAGTACAACTCACACTGCTTCCAGCGGGGATCGAACACGGATTGTCCGAACGTCGGTAGTCCCGTCGGGTGGTTTTACCAACTGGGTTACCGACTCCTTCTTAATATAATATAACTTAATATCATCATCTTCAAGTACCGGGCCTGCTGGCGTAGGTGTTCATGTCTCTCCACAATTTTTGATCTCGACAGTTATTCATCATTTCTGTTGTTGACCTTCTGCCAAGCCATTCTCTTAAGCTGTCTGGTATTTTTTCTCTTTGCTTTCCTCTATCTCTTCGTCCCTCAATTTTCCCAGTTGTTACAATATATTCCAGTTGTTCTCTTCTCATTACATGGCCAAAAAATGATGATTGATTCTTCCTAAGATTGGAAATTAGCTCTCTTTTTGCTTTGGCCTCTTTCAGAACGTTTACATTACTCTTCTTAGCTGTCCATGGTATTCTCAACATTCTTCTATAAATCCACATTTCTTCAGACTCCAGTGATTTGCTTGTTTGTTGTACTTTTGTCCATGATTCACGTCATATAACATAATATAATAATACATAACATAATATAATAAAACATAACATAATATAATATAATATAACACAACATAACTCTTAGTTAATAGCGTTTTGATAACGTGTAGACTTGGCGTATTAGTGAACATGTGTTCGATCGCAATGGAACATTCTCCTTTGTCCCGTCCAAAAGAAGTATGGGTAGCTGGCCACGACTATAGAGAAACCCTGAGCTTATCCCAACAAAAGGGAGCTATTAAAAAAACATCATAAAGATACAATCAACATTTTTCGAGCACATCATGAGAAGATGAAAGTTGGAATACTTAGTTACAATTGACAAAATAAAAGGAAAGTAGGAAAGTTCAAGGAAAGTGACAAAATATACATGGAAAACAAACCAGTAGAAGAGATCGATCACTTTATCTATCTTGGAAGTCACATTGATCGAGAAGGGGATACGAGCAAAGAAATTAGAATCAGACTGGCTAAAGCAGCAATGTCTTTCAGAAGCCTTGAAAAGTTGTGGAAATCAAAACTCATTAGCACAAACACAAAACTTAGGCTATTCAAATCAAATGTACTATCAACCCTTACGTATGCGTGTGAAAGCTGGAAAACAACAAGAGATATAGAAACAAAGTTGAACGCATTCGAAAATAAATGTCTAAGGAAAATACTTGGTATAGAATGGAACGAATTCAAAACAAATGAGGAAATTAGAGAAATCGCCAATCAACCACTAATATCTTCAGTAATAAAGAAAAGACGATGGTCATACGTTGGACATGTGATGAGAAGAGATAATAATCGAATAGCAAAGCAAGCCCTCATATGGGAAACAACAGGTAAAAGAAAAAGAGGAAGACCCAGGGAGACACTGAGAAGAACATTGATGAGAGAGGCAAGAGCAGCAGGAATCGGCTCCCTCAATGAGATAGAACTGCTTGCACAGAACAGAGACAGATGGCGAGATTTGATAAAATATCTTTAAAAGAAAACTGCTAGAACAAAAATTCATATAGGAGAAGGTGTATCTTGGTCTACGCCCTATGGGCCGGTTACGGCTCGAAAGGTCAATAGATAGATAGGAAAGTTCTATAGTTGATAACGTCACGCTAGTTGGCAGGTTTTCCGGTTTTTTTTTTCATCTCGCGGGCCTTTGGAAATCTATAGTTGGCTACAGCCAAAACTATCCACAACGTGTTTATTTGTGAATTATGTAGGTAAAAAACTATCAATAACGTATTTATTTGTGAATGATGTAGGCCAGAACTATCAAAAACGTGTTATTTATTTGTGAATTATGTAGGCCAGAACTATCAATAACGTGTTGTTTATTTGTGAATTATGTAGGCCCGAGCTATCAATAACGTGTTGTTTATTTGTGAATTATGTAGGCCAGAACTATCAATAACGTGTTGTTTATTTGTGAATTATGTAGGCCAGACCTATCAAAAACGTGTTATTTATTTGTGAATTGTGCAGGCCAGAACAATCAATAACGTGCTATTTATTTGTGAATTATGTAGGCCAGAACTATCAATAACGTGCTATTTATTTGTGAATTATATAGGCCAGAATTATCAAAAACGTGTTATTTATTTGTGAATTATATAGGCCAGAATTATCAATAACGTGCTATTTATTTGTGAGTTATGGAGGCCAGAACTATCAATAACGTGTTATTTATTTGTGGATTATATAGGTCAGAACTATCAATAACGTGCTATTTATTTGTGAGTTATGGAGGCCAGAACTATCAATAACGTGTTATTTATTTGTGGATTATGTAGGCCAGAGCTGTCAATAACGTGTTGTTTATTTGTGAATTATGTAGGACAGAACTATCAATAACGTATTTATTTGTGAATTCTGTAGGCCAGAACTGTCAATAACGTGATTATTTGTGAATTATGTTGGCCAGAACTGTCAATAACGTGTTGTTTATTTGTGAATTATGTAGGACAGAACTATCAATAACGTATTTATTTGTGAATTATGTAGGACAGAACTATCAATAACGTATTTATTTGTGAATTATGTAGGCCACAACTATCAATAACGTGATTATTTGTGAATTATGTAGGCCAGAACTATCAATAACGTGTTTATTTGTTAATTATGTATGCCAGAACTGTCAATAACGTGATTATTTGTGAATTATGTATGCCAGAACTGTCAATAACGTGATTATTTGTGAATTATGTAGGCCAGAACTACCAATAACGTGATTATTTGTGAATCATGTAGGCCAGAACTATCAATAACGTGTATATTTATGAATCATGCAGGCTAAAGCTATCCACAACATTGCATATTTATGAACCTAATATACTTGCACAGTCAGCAGTATGCAGTCAAAATGTAACATTTATTGATTACATCCTCGTGTAAAATAATGCCTGTATTAACCGGAAGTAAATAAACAAAGCTGTTCGCAATCGAAAATAAATGTCTTAGGAAAATATTTAGTATAGAATGGAACGAATTCAAAACAAACGAGGAAATTAGAGAAATCGCCAATCAACCACTAATATCTTCAGTAATAAAGAAAAGATGATGGTCATATGTTGTACATGTGATGAGAAGAGATAATAACCGAATAGCAAAGCAGGCCCTCATATGGGAAACAACAGGTAAGAGAAAAAGAGGAAGACCCAAGGAGACACTGAGAAGAACAGTGATGAGAGAGGCAAGAGCAACAGGGTTCGGCTCCCTCAATGAGATAGAGCTGCTTGCACAGAACAGAGACAAATGGCGAGATTTGATAAAATATCTTTAAAAGAAAAACTGCTAGAACAAAAATTCAGATATGAGAAGGTGTATCTTAGTCTACGCCCTATGGGCCGGCAACGGCTCGAAAGGTCAATAGATAGATAGATAGATAGATAGATAGATAGATAGATAGATAGATAGATAGATAGATAGATAGATAGATAGATAGATAGATAGATAGATAGATAGATAGATAGATAGATAGATAGATAGATAGATAGATAGATAGATAGATAGATAGATAGATAGATAGATAGATAGATAGATAGATAGATAGATAGATAGATAGATAGATAGATAGATAGATAGATAGATAGATAGATAGATAGATAGATAGATAGATAGATAGATAGATAGATAGATAGATAGATAGATAGATAGATAGATAGATAGATAGATAGATAGATAGATAGATAGATAGATAGATAGATAGATAGAAGATATAAACAATCCTTAAAGTATCCTTAATCCACTTCCGATTCAAAATCCTACCCTTGTTCTTGTTTTTTTTTTTGTTTGTTTGTTGTTATGGTTATCATCATTGCATTCCGGGTAAACCCATAAGTGCTTCGATATTCCCTTGAGAATCTCCAGAAATCGGAGGAGAATTCTGGCCCACGTGCACGAACTCCGTAGCAGGGCCTGGGATCCACTGTGTGGGCAGGTTTTTGTTGAAAATGTTGCCCGAGCATGGGCTACATTTATGGCCTACTCTTTTAGATGTTAACGGCCTAGGAATCTTTAACGTGCGCGAGTGCACACGGGATCTCCTGTTTATTGCCGTTACATGAGAGACTGAGGTGCGCGTGGCCGTGCGGCTAAAACCAATGTTCCGCTGGCTGAAAAGCTGACGAACGGTGTTCTAAGCCCGCGGTAGACAGAAAGGATTTTTTCTATCGGGGGTGAAATAAAAATCTTGAGTCGCACACGTCGTGGCGACTGATTTGACCAAGCGGCCTTTATCCCTCTGGTTCTATCGTTGCCCCCGGACACACACCAGCAAGGGTACTATGTGTCGTAAAGATAGTTTGTTTGTTTTTTACCTGAGAGCACTAGACATTGAATCTCACTACTCAAGAGATCAGAGTAGGATAACATCATTAAAAAAACCACGGATTAATTGCTCCTTTTTTTTTAAATATCACCACCGCTTCTAGTGGACTTTGAACACGGGTCCTTTCTGTCCTGAGGCCAATATCCTACCCCTAGACCACCCAGCCGCTAAATTAAGAATGTAACATATTCTACTTCTTCTACCTTTCAGCTCCCTGTGGAGCATAGGTCTTCAACAAACACTTTCCAAGTCGTTCTGTTTCTTGCCGTTTCTTTTAAGATTATCCCATGTCTTCCCCAACATCTTCATCTCTGCTTCTATCTGTCTTCTCCGATAATTCTTTGGTCTTCCTCTTTGTCTTTTCCCCTGGTGACTTCAAAAAGGGCCTGTGGTGTAATACTCTTATTTGGGTGTCTTATGTGTGTGTCCTATCCAGCACCATCGTCTTCGCTGTATCTCTTTATCCACTGGTATTTGACTGGTACATTTCCATAATTCTATGTTAGTGATTTTGCCCTGCCATTTCCATATTTTTATTTTGCGTAAGCATCCATTAATGAAAGTCTGTATCGTCATGATTGTCAGTTTTGTTGTTCTCCATGTTTCACAGCCATATAATAGGACTGACTAAACATTGGAGTTGAAAATTGTTATTTTAGTATTTAACCTAATTTCTTTGAATGTACCATGGGAAGGATATTTACCTTAGAAACAACATCTAAGGCAATGGAAGCAAAGTCGCCTCCCTTCAGCAGAGCTGAAAGTTGTCAGTGACCCACAGCTGATGACTTGAGACAGGATCGGTGAACCAGAAACATCATCTAAGGCAATGGAAGCAAAGTCGCTTCCCTTCAGCAGAGCTGAAAGTTGTCAGTGACCCACAGCTGATGACTTGAGACAGGATCGGTGTACCAGAAACATCATCTAAGGCAATGGAAGCAAAGTCGCCTCCCTTCAGCAGAGCTGAAAGTTGTCAGTGACCCACAGCTGATGACTTGAGACAGGATCGGTGAACCAGAAACATCATCTAAGGCAATGGAAGCAAAGTCGCTTCCCTTCAGCAGAGCTGAAAGTTGTCAGTGACCCACAGCTGATGACTTGCGACAGGATCGGTGTACCAGACACATCATCTAAGGCAATAGAAGCAAAGTCGCCTCCCTTCAGCAGAGCTGAAAGTTGTCAGTGACCCACAGCTGATGACTTGAGACAGGATCGGTGAACCAGAAACATCCAAACCCTACTCCACCTCTCCGTGGTGCCTCCAGTGACAGACTAACCTCTCTAGTCTGGCCAAGCGAGTAGGGTCCGTAGAGGGAAGACCACCCGTTACTCAAAAATAACATACTAAAGTCGGATGTGTTGGGCCGAAAGGGGGAAATATCACAATTATACTGCTAACCACAACACAAGGCAGACACGCCCACTCAACGTCCGCTTAAGGGTGGATGATGATACGGTGTATTCCTTTAGTTAACAAGCGAACGCAAGCAAGCATTTAAGGCAATCATTTCTGTTTAACTCAGATGTCAAAGAAACTCAACACCCAATGGAAACTATCGTTAAAAAATGTTTAATGAAATCGGATGCATCGGACTGAAAATCTTAGATAATGATAATGGTGGATAAAATCTATCCACGGTTCTAAAAAATTAAGAAACAAATTATTTGTTTAAGATAAAAACATGAGACAGATGAAGGGGCTTAAATAGATAACTGATAATACCTTGGGATTTTGTGTCTAAAAATAAACACATTTGTGACATATACTAGAATATCATACTGTGACGTAAATGCCAATAAAGTTCCAAAAATGGACATTTCAATTTTCTGCATGACATGTACGCAATTTCGGACATCGTGAGTGATTACACGTCCAGATTTTGAAAAGGAACGGATCAATTGTTCTAGAATTTATTTATCGTATTTTTATTTCAGATTTCCGGTCAAGATGGAGGAGAATTAAGACAGCGATTTCGTTGCTGTAGCTTAACCGGAAGGAGGCTTTCACAGCGGCCATATTTGTTTACATAGATCAGTGGTAGTCGTCTTTCAAACATTACATAAATCATAAAATAACAGTTCTTGAAGGTTACATGTACATCTGAAATAAACAAAAGAATAGAAATGGCAAAAGTAATTTTAGTGCCATGAAAAATATACTAACTTCAAAACAAACAGTAGAATTGGATGGAAATAAAAGAAAACAAACGATGAAGTTTTAAAACAACTAAAAATTAAAAGAGAACTACTAAACACAATTAGAACAAGACAAATGAAAATTTTGGGCAAAGTTAAAAAACAAAGCAGCCCAATAAAAGTAATATTGGAAGGGAAAATACAAGGTAAAAGAGGCAGAGGCAGACCAAGACTAACATGGACGAGTAATATCAAAAGATGAACAAATCAACCTATGACAATCTGCACAATCAAAACAAGAGACAGAGTGGAATGGCGCTCCATGGTAGCCAACCTTCGATGCGGAGACTGCACTCAATGGTGATGATGAAGGTTACATGTTCCCGAGTACACTGGGATCATAAGGTGTAAAATACAGAGAACCGCGCTTTTTGCAATTATAAACAGTGGTTAAAGGCCGATTGCAACAACCAAGACAACTACCTCAGGACCTTTATTTCTTTCTGACGTTCACCAAACAACTATGAAATGAAGGGATATACCTCTTTGTCATTAAAATGACGTTAAGTATATTTAATAGTCGTTTAGCTGCGTTGTTACGTAGTTTATTTGATCCTTTAGCCCAATGTATCCGACTTTAACAAAACATTTTTAGTACGAGTTTGCCTTCCCGCTTCGATACCTACTCGCTTGGGCGGACAGGACGGCCTGTTTCCAGAAGCACCCCTGAAAGATGGAGAAAGGTCTGGATCAGTTCTGTTGTTCGCCAATCCTGACTCATTCAGCCAGCTGTGGGTCGCTGACAGCACTGAATTCAAATACTGGATTGGCATCTTGGTGTGACCCCTTCCGTTCAAGGCAGTCAGTTCTAGAAGGCGACCGTAGAGCAGGGTTCGGATGTTGGAGAAGAAGCGGATGCATGGATAACAAAACTATCGTTTCAGCATGGGAAGGGGGAGCTTCGGAAGCCTAGTTGGTGGAAAACCACCCGACCGGGCTACCGACGTTCGGACAACCCGGGTTCGATTCCCGCTGGAAGTAGTGTGAGTTGTACTCGTGGTTGGAAATAAAAATACTCCCGCGGTCGAGCAGCCGCTGGTAGAAATAGGTACTAGGGTAGTACTCAGAGAAGGCGAGGAATGCCACCTCGCATCGTGAGTCTCGATGCTTGAAGTGGCACTATCCAGAAGTCTCCGAACACTTCTGGTTTAGGAGAGCACATATGAGTGAAAACTCGCGTTCAAGTCTCGTACTTTACCTTGACCTTTATCGCTATGGAATTTATTCGTTTGGCTGGCTTGTAAGCTGGAGATAGATGATCCCACGAAGAAAAATAAACAAATGCAACCAACTTAGTGTTGCCTGCAGACTTAATACACAACATTATAGCAACATCTACGTTAATAAATCTGACAATTAATTTTGTTAGAAATAGAGAGGCTATCTTCTTTTCTTTTCTTTTTTAACTTCTCCGGTCATCAACATTATCATGGAATTGCATGTTATTTGCAGAATGTTGCACTTATCACGGCTAACCGGAAATAGACTTTTACTGTAGCCATATCTTCCAAATTCTTCTTTTATCATGTCCAATGTTACATTGGTGTGTTGAAACCACCTTCTTCTTCTAGGAGCGTTAGGGTATCCAAACGCGGGCATGGAGGTTGTGCAAGGAAAGGCCCCCTGGACTGGCAAAAGTTCATGCCCTTTATCCTGACGGAGTTCACCTGGTAGTATTATAACGTTTCCTTTCTCTGCTTCAAAAAGATGAACTAGTCATATTGAAACCGAAAAAAAAAAACACTTCTCCAGAAAATATGGTGCACCGTTTATATCAATATTTATAATAATTTTGCTGCTGAATGTGTTCAGCCCGATTTTAATGAAGGCAACTGAAATGTTCTATAGAAGTATGTTGAGAATATTAATACAGTAACTGAAGAAATGATGACGTCCTGAATGGATCGAAAGCATCATCATCATCATCATCATCATCATCATCACGTTTTATATTTAGTTATTAACGTATTTATTTCAATTTTAATTTATATAAAGTTTTTTTTTATTATCATATATGTTGTTATACGTGTATGTTGTAATATATGTCATTTTATGTAGAAATGTGTTTTTACAGAAGAATGTTGAGAATACCAAGGACAGCTAAGAAGAGTAATGAAAACGCTCTGAAAGAGGCCAAAGCAAAAAGAGAGCTAATTTCCAATATTAAGAAGAAACAATCATTATTTTTTAGCCATGTAGTGATAATACAAATAAAATATCTTTAAAAGAAAACTGCTAGAACAAAAATTCATATAGGAGAAGGTGTATCTTGGTCTACGCCCTATGGGCCGGTTACGGCTCGAATGGTCAATAGATAGATAGATAGTGATAATAGAACACATGGAATATATTGTAACAACTGGGAAAATTGGGCGATGAAGAGATAGAGGGAAGCAAAGAGAAAAGATACCAGACAGCTTAAGAGAATGGCTTGGCAGGTCAGCAACAGAAATCATAAATAACTGTCGAGATCGAAAGTTGTGGAGAGACATGATCACCTACGCCAGCAGGCATGGTACTTGATGATGATGATGATGATGATATTGTTATATTTAGTGCCAAGATTTAATCATGTCAACACCTAGAACATTAACACCAATCATCATCATCATCATCATCGAGCCTTGAAAAGTTGTGGAAATCAAAACTCATTAGCACAAACACAAAACTTAGGCTATTCAAATAAAATGTACTATCAACCCTTACGTATGCGTGTGAAAGCTGGAAAACAACAAGAGATATAGAAACAAAGTTGAACGCATTCGAAAATAAATGTCTAAGGAAAATACTTGGTATAGAATGGAACGAATTCAAAACAAATGAGGAAATTAGAGAAATCGCCAATCAACCACTAATATCTTCAGTAATAAAGAAAAGACGATGGTCATACGTTGGACATGTGATGAGAAGAGATAATAATCGAATAGCAAAGCAAGCCCTCATATGGGAAACAACAGGTAAAAGAAAAAGAGGAAGACCCAGGGAGACACTGAGAAGAACATTGATGAGAGAGGCAAGAGCAGCAGGAATCGGCTCCCTCAATGAGATAGAACTGCTTGCACAGAACAGAGACAGATGGCGAGATTTGATAAAATATCTTTAAAAGAAAACTGCTAGAACAAAAATTCATATAGGAGAAGGTGTATCTTGGTCTACGCCCTATGGGCCGGTTACGGCTCGAAAGGTCAATAGATAGATAGGAAAGTTCTATAGTTGATAACGTCACGCTAGTTGGCAGGTTTTCCGGTTTTTTTTTTCATCTCGCGGGCCTTTGGAAATCTATAGTTGGCTACAGCCAAAACTATCCACAACGTGTTTATTTGTGAATTATGTAGGTAAAAAACTATCAATAACGTATTTATTTGTGAATGATGTAGGCCAGAACTATCAAAAACGTGTTATTTATTTGTGAATTATGTAGGCCAGAACTATCAATAACGTGTTGTTTATTTGTGAATTATGTAGGCCCGAGCTATCAATAACGTGTTGTTTATTTGTGAATTATGTAGGCCAGAACTATCAATAACGTGTTGTTTATTTGTGAATTATGTAGGCCAGACCTATCAAAAACGTGTTATTTATTTGTGAATTGTGCAGGCCAGAACAATCAATAACGTGTTATTTATTTGTGAATTATGTAGGCCAGAACTATCAATAGCGTGCTATTTATTTGTGAATTATATAGGCCAGAATTATCAAAAACGTGTTATTTATTTGTGAATTATATAGGCCAGAATTATCAATAACGTGCTATTTATTTGTGAGTTATGGAGGCCAGAACTATCAATAACGTGCTATTTATTTGTGAGTTATGGAGGCCAGAACTATCAATAACGTGTTATTTATTTGTGGATTATGTAGGCCAGAGCTGTCAATAACGTGTTGTTTATTTGTGAATTATGTAGGACAGAACTATCAATAACGTATTTATTTGTGAATTCTGTAGGCCAGAACTGTCAATAACGTGATTATTTGTGAATTATGTTGGCCAGAACTGTCAATAACGTGTTGTTTATTTGTGAATTATGTAGGACAGAACTATCAATAACGTATTTATTTGTGAATTATGTAGGACAGAACTATCAATAACGTATTTATTTGTGAATTATGTAGGCCACAACTATCAATAACGTGATTATTTGTGAATTATGTAGGCCAGAACTATCAATAACGTGTTTATTTGTTAATTATGTATGCCAGAACTGTCAATAACGTGATTATTTGTGAATTATGTATGCCAGAACTGTCAATAACGTGATTATTTGTGAATTATGTAGGCCAGAACTACCAATAACGTGATTATTTGTGAATCATGTAGGCCAGAACTATCAATAACGTGTATATTTATGAATCATGCAGGCTAAAGCTATCCACAACATTGCATATTTATGAACCTAATATACTTGCACAGTCAGCAGTATGCAGTCAAAATGTAACATTTATTGATTACATCCTCGTGTAAAATAATGCCTGTATTAACCGGAAGTAAATAAACAAAGCTGTTCGCAATCGAAAATAAATGTCTTAGGAAAATATTTAGTATAGAATGGAACGAATTCAAAACAAACGAGGAAATTAGAGAAATCGCCAATCAACCACTAATATCTTCAGTAATAAAGAAAAGATGATGGTCATATGTTGTACATGTGATGAGAAGAGATAATAACCGAATAGCAAAGCAGGCCCTCATATGGGAAACAACAGGTAAGAGAAAAAGAGGAAGACCCAAGGAGACACTGAGAAGAACAGTGATGAGAGAGGCAAGAGCAACAGGGTTCGGCTCCCTCAATGAGATAGAGCTGCTTGCACAGAACAGAGACAAATGGCGAGATTTGATAAAATATCTTTAAAAGAAAAACTGCTAGAACAAAAATTCAGATATGAGAAGGTGTATCTTAGTCTACGCCCTATGGGCCGGCAACGGCTCGAAAGGTCAATAGATAGATAGATAGATAGATAGATAGATAGATAGATAGATAGATAGATAGATAGATAGATAGATAGATAGATAGATAGATAGATAGATAGATAGATAGATAGATAGATAGATAGATAGATAGATAGATAGATAGATAGATAGATAGATAGATAGATAGATAGATAGATAGATAGATAGATAGATAGATAGATAGATAGATAGATAGATAGATAGATAGATAGATAGATAGATAGATAGATAGATAGATAGATAGATAGATAGATAGATAGATAGATAGATAGATAGATAGATAGATAGATAGATAGATAGATAGATAGATAGATAGATAGATAGATAGATAGATAGATAGATAGATAGATAGATAGATAGATAGATAGATAGATAGATAGATAGATAGATAGATAGATAGATAGATAGATAGATAGATAGATAGATAGATAGATAGATAGATAGAAATATAAACAATCCTTAAAGTATCCTTAATCCACTTCCGATTCAAAATCCTACCCCACTTCATTTTAATATTTAAAAAATAAGTGGACAAAAGTAGTAAATACAATTTTTATTAAGATATGTGTTCTTGTTTTTTTTTTTGTTTGTTTGTTGTTATGGTTATCATCATTGCATTCCGGGTAAACCCATAAGTGCTTCGATATTGCCTTCAGAATCTCCAGAAATCGGAGGAGAATTCTGGCCCACGTGCACGAACTCCGTAGCAGGGCCTGGGATCCACTGTGTGGGCAGGTTTTTGTTGAAAATGTTGCCCGAGCATGGGCTACATTTATGGCCTACTCTTTTAGATGTTAACGGCCTAGGAATCTTTAACGTGCGCGAGTGCACACGGGATCTCCTGTTTATTGCCGTTACATGAGAGACTGAGGTGCGCGTGGCCGTGCGGCTAAAACCAATGTTCCGCTGGCTGAAAAGCTGACGAACGGTGTTCTAAGCCCGCGGTAGACAGAAAGGATTTTTTCTATCGGGGGTGAAATAAAAATCTTGAGTCGCACACGTCGTGGCGACTGATTTGACCAAGCGGCCTTTATCCCTCTGGTTCTATCGTTGCCCCCGGACACACACCAGCAAGGGTACTATGTGTCGTAAAGATAGTTTGTTTGTTTTTACCTGAGAGCACTAGACATTGAATCTCACTACTCAAGAGATCAGAGTAGGATAACATCATTAAAAAAACCACGGATTAATTGCTCCTTTTTTTTTAAATATCACCACCGCTTCTAGTGGACTTTGAACACGGGTCCTTTCTGTCCTGAGGCCAATATCCTACCCCTAGACCACCCAGCCGCTAAATTAAGAATGTAACATATTCTACTTCTTCTACCTTTCAGCTCCCTGTGGAGCATAGGTCTTCAACAAACACTTTCCAAGTCGTTCTGTTTCTTGCCGTTTCTTTTAAGATTATCCCATGTCTTCCCCAACATCTTCATCTCTGCTTCTATCTGTCTTCTCCGATAATTCTTTGGTCTTCCTCTTTGTCTTTTCCCCTGGTGACTTCAAAAAAGGGCCTGTGGTGTAATACTCTTATTTGGGTGTCTTATGTGTGTGTCCTATCCAGCACCATCGTCTTCGCTGTATCTCTTTATCCACTGGTATTTGACTGGTACATTTCCATAATTCTATGTTAGTGATTTTGCCCTGCCATTTCCATATTTTTATTTTGCGTAAGCATCCATTAATGAAAGTCTGTATCGTCATGATTGTCAGTTTTGTTGTTCTCCATGTTTCACAGCCATATAATAGGACTGACTAAACATTGGAGTTGAAAATTGTTATTTTAGTATTTAACCTAATTTCTTTGAATGTACCATGGGAAGGATATTTACCTTAGAAACAACATCTAAGGCAATGGAAGCAAAGTCGCCTCCCTTCAGCAGAGCTGAAAGTTGTCAGTGACCCACAGCTGATGACTTGAGACAGGATCGGTGAACCAGAAACATCATCTAAGGCAATGGAAGCAAAGTCGCTTCCCTTCAGCAGAGCTGAAAGTTGTCAGTGACCCACAGCTGATGACTTGAGACAGGATCGGTGTACCAGACACATCATCTAAGGCAATGGAAGCAAAGTCGCCTCCCTTCAGCAGAGCTGAAAGTTGTCAGTGACCCACAGCTGATGACTTGAGACAGGATCGGTGAACCAGAAACATCCAAACCCTACTCCACCTCTCCGTGGTGCCTCCAGTGACAGACTAACCTCTCTAGTCTGGCCAAGCGAGTAGGGTCCGTAGAGGGAAGACCACCCGTTACTCAAAAATAACATACTAAAGTCGGATGTGTTGGGCCGAAAGGGGGAAATATCACAATTATACTGCTAACCACAACACAAGGCAGACACGCCCACTCAACGTCCGCTTAAGGGTGGATGATGATACGGTGTATTCCTTTAGTTAACAAGCGAACGCAAGCAAGCATTTAAGGCAATCATTTCTGTTTAACTCAGATGTCAAAGAAACTCAACACCCAATGGAAACTATCGTTAAAAAAATGTTTAATGAAATCGGATGCATCGGACTGAAAATCTTAGATAATGATAATGGTGGATAAAATCTATCCACGGTTCTAAAAAATTAAGAAACAAATTATTTGTTTAAGATAAAAACATGAGACAGATGAAGGGGCTTAAATAGATAACTGATAATACCTTGGGATTTTGTGTCTAAAAATAAACACATTTGTGACATATACTAGAATATCATACTGTGACGTAAATGCCAATAAAGTTCCAAAAATGGACATTTCAATTTTCTGCATGACATGTACGCAATTTCGGACATCGTGAGTGATTACACGTCCAGATTTTGAAAAGGAACGGATCAATTGTTCTAGAATTTATTTATCGTATTTTTATTTCAGATTTCCGGTCAAGATGGAGGAGAATTAAGACAGCGATTTCGTTGCTGTAGCTTAACCGGAAGGAGGCTTTCACAGCGGCCATATTTGTTTACATAGATCAGTGGTAGTCGTCTTTCAAACATTACATAAATCATAAAATAACAGTTCTTGAAGGTTACATGTACATCTGAAATAAACAAAAGAATAGAAATGGCAAAAAGTAATTTTAGTGCCATGAAAAATATACTAACTTCAAAACAAACAGTAGAATTGGATGGAAATAAAAGAAAACAAACGATGAAGTTTTAAAACAACTAAAAATTAAAAGAGAACTACTAAACACAATTAGAACAAGACAAATGAAAATTTTGGGCAAAGTTAAAAAACAAAGCAGCCCAATAAAAGTAATATTGGAAGGGAAAATACAAGGTAAAAGAGGCAGAGGCAGACCAAGACTAACATGGACGAGTAATATCAAAAGATGAACAAATCAACCTATGACAATCTGCACAATCAAAACAAGAGACAGAGTGGAATGGCGCTCCATGGTAGCCAACCTTCGATGCGGAGACTGCACTCAATGGTGATGATGAAGGTTACATGTTCCCGAGTACACTGGGATCATAAGGTGTAAAATACAGAGAACCGCGCTTTTTGCAATTATAAACAGTGGTTAAAGGCCGATTGCAACAACCAAGACAACTACCTCAGGACCTTTATTTCTTTCTGACGTTCACCAAACAACTATGAAATGAAGGGATATACCTCTTTGTCATTAAAATGACGTTAAGTATATTTAATAGTCGTTTAGCTGCGTTGTTACGTAGTTTATTTGATCCTTTAGCCCAATGTATCCGACTTTAACAAAACATTTTTAGTACGAGTTTGCCTTCCCGCTTCGATACCTACTCGCTTGGGCGGACAGGACGGCCTGTTTCCAGAAGCACCCCTGAAAGATGGAGAAAGGTCTGGATCAGTTCTGTTGTTCGCCAATCCTGACTCATTCAGCCAGCTGTGGGTCGCTGACAGCACTGAATTCAAATACTGGATTGGCATCTTGGTGTGACCCCTTCCGTTCAAGGCAGTCAGTTCTAGAAGGCGACCGTAGAGCAGGGTTCGGATGTTGGAGAAGAAGCGGATGCATGGATAACAAAACTATCGTTTCAGCATGGGGAAGGGGGAGCTTCGGAAGCCTAGTTGGTGGAAAACCACCCGACCGGGCTACCGACGTTCGGACAACCCGGGTTCGATTCCCGCTGGAAGTAGTGTGAGTTGTACTCGTGGTTGGAAATAAAAATACTCCCGCGGTCGAGCAGCCGCTGGTAGAAATAGGTACTAGGGTAGTACTCAGAGAAGGCGAGGAATGCCACCTCGCATCGTGAGTCTCGATGCTTGAAGTGGCACTATCCAGAAGTCTCCGAACACTTCTGGTTTAGGAGAGCACATATGAGTGAAAACTCGCGTTCAAGTCTCGTACTTTACCTTGACCTTTATCGCTATGGAATTTATTCGTTTGGCTGGCTTGTAAGCTGGAGATAGATGATCCCACGAAGAAAAATAAACAAATGCAACCAACTTAGTGTTGCCTGCAGACTTAATACACAACATTATAGCAACATCTACGTTAATAGATCTGACAATTAATTTTGTTAGAAATAGAGAGGCTATCTTCTTTTCTTTTCTTTTTTAACTTCTCCGGTCATCAACATTATCATGGAATTGCATGTTATTTGCAGAATGTTGCACTTATCACGGCTAACCGGAAATAGACTTTTACTGTAGCCATATCTTCCAAATTCTTCTTTTATCATGTCCAATGTTACATTGGTGTGTTGAAACCACCTTCTTCTTCTAGGAGCGTTAGGGTATCCAAACGCGGGCATGGAGGTTGTGCAAGGAAAGGCCCCTGGACTGGCAAAAGTTCATGCCCTTTATCCTGACGGAGTTCACCTGGTAGTATTATAACGTTTCCTTTCTCTGCTTCAAAAAGATGAACTAGTCATATTGAAACCGAAAAAAAAAACACTTCTCCAGAAAATATGGTGCACCGTTTATATCAATATTTATAATAATTTTGCTGCTGAATGTGTTCAGCCCGATTTTAATGAAGGCAACTGAAATGTTCTATAGAAGTATGTTGAGAATATTAATACAGTAACTGAAGAAATGATGACGTCCTGAATGGATCGAAAGCATCATCATCATCATCATCATCATCACGTTTTATATTTAGTTATTAACGTATTTATTTCAATTTTAATTTATATAAAGTTTTTTTTTATTATCATATATGTTGTTATACGTGTATGTTGTAATATATGTCATTTTATGTAGAAATGTGTTTTTACAGAAGAATGTTGAGAATACCAAGGACAGCTAAGAAGAGTAATGAAAACGCTCTGAAAGAGGCCAAAGCAAAAAGAGAGCTAATTTCCAATATAAGAAGAAACAATCATTATTTTTTAGCCATGTAGTGATAATACAAATAAAATATCTTTAAAAGAAAACTGCTAGAACAAAAATTCATATAGGAGAAGGTGTATCTTGGTCTACGCCCTATGGGCCGGTTACGGCTCGAAAGGTCAATAGATAGATAGATAGTGATAATAGAACACATGGAATATATTGTAACAACTGGGAAAATTGGGCGATGAAGAGATAGAGGGAAGCAAAGAGAAAAGATACCAGACAGCTTAAGAGAATGGCTTGGCAGGTCAGCAACAGAAATCATAAATAACTGTCGAGATCGAAAGTTGTGGAGAGACATGATCACCTACGCCAGCAGGCATGGTACTTGATGATGATGATGATGATATTGTTATATTTAGTGCCAAGATTTAATCATGTCAACACCAAGAACATTAACACCAATCATCATCATCATCATCATCATCATCGAGTGTCATCACCGCATCGAAGGTTGGCAACCATGGAGCGTCATTCTGCTCTGTCTCTTGCTTTGATGGTGCAGGTTGTCATAGGCTGGTTTGTCCATCTTTTGATGTTACTCGTCCATGTTATTCTTCGTCTGCCTCTGCCTCTTTTACCTTGTATTTTCCCATCCAGGATTACTTTTAGTAGGCTGTTGTGTCTTTTAACATGGCCCAAAAATCGCATTTGTCTTGTTTGAATTATGTTTAGTAGTTCTCTTTTCATTTTTAGTTGTTTTAAGACTTCAACGTTTGTGTTCTTTTCTTTCCATCCAATTCTACCTATTCTTCTATATAATTCCACATTTCAAAGGCTTTAATTCTCTGTTCTGTTTTCTTGTCTACTGTCCATGTTTCTGCGCCATATAGGAATGTTGTGAAGACATACAATTTTGCTATTCTTAGTTAACACCAATAAAGATATACAATAAAACTAACACCAATACAGATATACAATAAAACTAACACCAATACGGATATAAAATAAAATTAATACCAGCAAATTCAGAATTTTGAAGACTACTCTGTCCATGTTTCACTTCACTAGTAACATATTTCTACGAAATCGTTATGGAGTGCGTCAACAAGCAACCCTGCGATGATGTTAGATTCTCATCCGATTCTGAGGTACTTTCAGAATGGATGGCTAAGATATGACCCGCCTCGAAGTGGCATTAGCTAGTGTGGGTTCATTAACTTAGAATGTCAGAGCTCGTGACAATCAACACTTGTTCCATAGTCACAGGTGGCGGGAGAGACCCAGTCATGGATATGGGAGACACCTGGAGCACCCAGTCATGGATATGAGAGACACCTGGAGCACCCAGTTATGGATATGGAAGACACCTGGAGCACAGCTGATTGATTTAACCTCAAAGTGGTTTTTTAGTTACAATCATAAAAATATTGCTACATGCATGAATGAAGATGTTCTCATAAAAGTACATTCTACTCATTCTTGAGATTGATGTGTTATTGAAGTGGTTCAAATTTGAGACACTGGACAAAGATATGAATATTCTAGAATAGTAAATTGTAATGCTGTTGATATTTTAGTCATCATCATTAAGTGCCGTCTCCGCATTGAAGGTTGACTACCATGGAGCGCATTTCCACTCTGCCTCTTGCTTTAATAGTGCAGGTTTTCAAAGGCTCACTTGTCCATCTTTTGATGTTACTCGTCCATTTTAGTCTTGGTCTGCCTCTTTTAGCTTGTATTTTCCCCTCCAGGATTACTTTTAGTAGGCTGTTGTGCCTTTCTTTTAACATGGCCCAAAAATCTCATTTATCTTGTTTGAATTGTGTTTAGTAACCCTGGTGTTATTTGTTTTGATGCTATTGTATTTTTCATAGCATTAAAATTACTTGTTGCCATTCCTATTCTTTTATTTCAGTTTTAAATTGTACATCACCGATTATAGTATGTCCAAGGTAGTTGTAGCTCTGAACTGTCTCCATGTCTATTATTTCAATTTTGATATCTACTTGTAGGTTATTGGTTATTGGTTATCTACTTGTAGGTTTTGAGTATTATCTTTGTTTATGATCATAGTTTTAGTCTTTTTTTAATTTTCATATCTAATCCATATTTTTTGCTTGTCACGTTTATTATATTAAGTAATTGCTGTAGATCTTCAGCATTTTCTGCTAGTAATACAGTATCATCAGCCAGTAATACAGTCTCATAAGCTGGTAATACAGCAACATCAGCAAGTAATACATAATTATCAGCTAGTAATACAGTATCATCAGCTAGTAATTCAGTATCATCAGCTAGTAATACAGTATCATCAGCTAATAATACAGTATCATCAGTTAGTAATACAGTATCATCAGCTGGTAATACAGCATCATCAGCATGTAATACAGTATCCTGAGCTAGTAATATAGTACCATCAGTATAATTTAGGTTAGGGATATTTGAGTCCGATAGCGTTTATGAGGATAACTATTTCAACATTTGACAAATTTGATCATTTCTGGTGTAAAATAATAGTAAATTAACCACAAATATTGTATAAGTCTAAGTGATGATCATCATCATCGAGTGTCATCTCCGCAACGACAGTTAACTACCATGGGGCGCCATTCTGCTCTGCCTCTTGCTTTGATGGTGCACGTTGTCATAGGCTAATTTTTTTTTATCTTTTGATGATGCTCACATATGTTAGTCTTGGTCTGTCTCTCCTTCTTTTACCTTGTATTTTCCCTGCCAAGATTACCTTTAGTAGGCCGTTGTGTCTTTTAACATGGCCCATAAATCGCATTTGTATTGTTTGAAATGTGTTTAGTAGTTCTCTTTTCATTTTTAGTTGTTTTAAGACTTCAAATAAGTGACTTAAACTTATGTGATCATCAGTTATTAATGTTCTATAGCATTATTCTAAAGTTATGTTTCAGAACAGAACATTTATCAAAACTACTAAAATATCATGGGAGCCGCGATAGCTCAGTGGTTAGTGAACTGGACTACAAAGGACAAGAGGTACGGTTCGATCCCAACAGACGGATTCCGGTTCGCCCAGCCTTTAATGGGTACCGGATTTTTTCTGGGAAAGGAAAGCGCACGAGCGTAATACCGACCACATTACCCCAAAAATCATATGCCGAAGGTCTGTAAAATTTATGATCACTAACACCATATTCCCTATACGCCACTTGGCGTGACGGGGGTACTTTAAATTTTTTTAATACTTACTAAAGTATCTCAACCACACGTCTGTGGAAGGCACATCCCGTATGTCTAAAACACGGCTGCATTTGATGAGTTTATTGCGTTCAGGCTAATGGAGTTTATAACCGAGAGCAGAACCAGTGAAATAATGCATAAGTGAAAGCCCTCATACAACCATTGTGTCATGCAGTCATCACTAGGCGTGTCTTTCTCTGTCCGTTAATTCGCTCCGTACCATAGGTTGTTTCCCCCCGCCCCCCTTACGTTTAGCTTTCACCTCTGGCGGAGGCCCTGGAGACTTAAAACTTAATTTTGCGTGTAAATCCGTTATTATCTGACAGCCGGGTGCACAGGGGTCCCTCGTCGCACAGGCAGATAACTTCGTCTTCGGAGGTACACATAATTTTTTTCCGTCCATGAGTAATTAACGTTTCAAGCCGGGCCTCTGCTGAGATCAAGAGGGAGGGGGGGGGGTTGCCGCAGAAAGAAACCATACAGAATAATCCAAACTTGTCCAGCCGGGATTTGAACCCACAACCTCTCTGTTCTGAGGCCGACGTCTTGCCTCGAGACCAACCAGTCCCCAGATTTTATTGACAATTACCAAAACGTACACCCATAACTCACATGTACCTAACCCTATTAAGACATCTCTCAATACCCCCAGCATTACATTAATTGACTCATATTCATTTCATTTTTCTCATTTCCCGTATAACAAAACTGTTTATCAACAGACTCCTACAACTTACAACCACGTTGAACTCTCGATGCTAATTTTAGCTCAAGGACTCTTCCGCTAATGTGAATAACCTCATCAATTTTCCAACGCCCACAGAAAATAAATTTAGCCACACAATCAACATTTCCTATGACGTTTTAGTCATCCAACAATTCACTTCATCAATTTGGTAACGATAAACTCATCATTTCGCTTTGATTGAGGAGCAGCAAGGGCAGATAATCTGCTAATTTATTTTGTAGAATTTAGAGTTATGGTTAATTTGATGGGAAATGCGTACACTTTGAAAAAAAAAGAGGAAGTACAAATTATACAAATTAGCATTAACTAAAGGGAAGCAAAAAAAACGGGAGAAAATAGTTCAGTCACTGCAGAGGAGAGATGATAGCCCGTACCTTCCTACATATCTACTTACCTACCTACCTACCTACATACCTAACCCAACTACTTGCATACCTACCTACCTGTCTGTCTTCCTCCATCCATCTATCCATCCATCCACCAAACTATCCATGAAATCCATCCATCAACCCGTCCACCCAAATCCACTCACCTACACACCCATCCAAATCAACCCACCAACCCACCCACCCAAATCCCCAAGCAATTACTATATGGTGAACTAGCAGACGGAAAAAGATAAATCGGCAGAACTAAACTACGATATAGATATATCTGTAAATCATCTGTGAATGACTTCTCCATCTGTGAAAATGACTGGGAACATCTGGCAAGTGATAGCACATCATGGAGAGCATGTATAAGGAATGGTATACCATCATTTGAGACCGTGCTAAGGAAAAAACTTGGGAGCCGCGATAGCTCAGTGGTTAGTGAACTGGACTACAAAGGACAAGAGGTACGGTTCGATCACAAACGACGGCTTCCGTGTTCACCCAGCCTTTAATGGGTACCGGGTTTCTTTTCTGGGAAAATAAAGCGGTACGGGTGTAATACCGACCACATTACACCAAAAATCATGTGCTGAAGGTCTGTAAAATGTATGGTCACTAACACCATATTCTATGCCAGCTAAACAACAAATGATAAATAGCATCTTCACACCAACTTTGTGCTATGAAAGTCAAACATGGACCCTTTCCAAATCACATTTAAGAAAGATCAATACATGTGAGATGCGTTGCTTGAGAAAAGTAACAAACAACACAAGAAGAGATAGAATACCAAATGAAACCATAAGAAAAATAGTAGGAACAAGACCCTGCCAAGAATATATAGAACAACAACAACTTAAATGGTTTGGCCACCTGGTCAGAATGAATCCTTACCAATCACCATCAAGGGCGTTCTTCTCAAGAATGCATGGAAAAAGACCAAGAGGAAGACCCAGAAGAAGATGGATAGATGCAGTGACAGAGACATGTAACAACAACGGAAAATCACTAATTCAGACAATTCGAGCAGCACAAGAACGACAAATGATATAAAACACGACACCTTTTTGGTATCAGTGAAATGAGAAAAGAGGAAGAAGCAGGAGAAGAACACCATATTCCCTATACGCCACTTGGCGTGACGGGGGTACTTTACTTTTTTACTTCTGGCAAGTGATCGCACATCATGGAGAGCATGTATAAGGAACGGCATAACATCATTTGAGACTCTGCTAAGGCAAAAACTTTGAAGAGAAAAGACTCATGAAAAAGGATGGAAAACCCTGAGGATCAGTGAGGATCAGACTTGTTCATTCTGTGGCCGTGTGTGTCTAACCTCCACTAGACCGTCTGACAAGACGAAAAGGGTCGTGTATATACGTAGGGAGGTCAAAAAGTAATGCACACCAATTTTTTTCTCGGCTAATAATAAAGATAGGAATATGAAATTTTGCACACTTGGAATATGACATGTTCCAATTATTTGTACCAAATTGCACAGCATTCTGATAAATATTACGCAATCTATGAACCGTTAAAATGGAGCTTGTCAACAATGTCCGTTACAAACAGCGAATTGTCATAGAATTTCTGGTTGCGGAAAAAGAAACTGTAGCAAACATTCATAAACGACTGTGTGCAGTGTACAAATGTTCTGCAGTCGATAGGAGCACAGTTAGTCGCTGGGTTCAGAGAATTAAAGCTGCAGAAAGTTTACGAGTGGAGCTGCATGATTTACCGCGTTCTGGACGTGTTGCCTCGGCTACCAGCACAGACATGTTAAACCGGGCTGATGCCATTATTCGTAAGGATAGGCGTATCACTAGTCAGCAATTGGCATTGCAGCTTACAGTCAGCAAGGGAAGTGCAATCGCAATTTTTAAAACTCTCGGATATTCAAAGATTTGCGCTCGATGGGTTCCTCGGTGCCTAACAAATGATCACAGAGTTCAAAGGAAAACATTCTGTTCTGAATTGTTGGAGCGTTTCGGTGTTGAAGGAGAAATGTTTTTGTCAAAAATTGTTACCGGTGACGAAACGTGGGCACATTATTATGAGCCTGAAACAAAAATGCAGTCAATGGAATGGCATCATCCGCAGTCACCAAAAAGAAAAAA
The DNA here is from genome assembly GCA_032433765.1 of Megaustenia siamemsis. Lineage (NCBI taxonomy): Eukaryota > Metazoa > Mollusca > Gastropoda > Stylommatophora > Ariophantidae > Megaustenia > Megaustenia siamemsis. The sequence continues at coordinate 13,801,202 of JAVIAB010000107.1, forward strand.
ATTCAAAACATCTCCATCAGCCGGAAAGGTGATGATCACTGTCTTCTGGGACATTGATGGTGTGATTCTTGTTGATGTAATGACAAGAGGTGAGACAATCAACTCGACAGCTTACATCAATACACTGACAAAACTCAAAAATCGGTTCCACAGAGTTCGGCCTAATAAGCCATCTGCAGATTTGTTGCTTCAACATGACAATGCACGCCCTCACACAAGTCTGGTAACACGGGAAGCAATCAACAAATTTGGTTGGACTGTACTGCCCCATCCTCCTTACAGCCCTGATCTGGCTGCCTCAGATTTCCATCTGTTTGGACCACTCAAAAAATTCCTGCGTGGGAAACACTTTGACAATGATGAGGATGTGATCCGTGCAGTTAAAAAATGGCTACGCGAGCAGGACAAAACTTGGTACAAACAAGGCATTCATGACCTAGTTTCGCGTTGGCGTAAGGCAATACGCTTGGACGGAGATTATGTTGAAAAATAGGTAGTGTAAAGGGGATGTTCAGCTACAATCTGTGAAAATTTCACACATTTTGCCCGAATAGTTTCCGAGAAAAAAATTGGTGTGCATTACTTTTTGACCTCCCTTCAGTAATATATAAGTTCATGTACCTTTTATCTTTATCTGAAGAATTCTGTACCAGTTATATGTGTCTACTACTAGTGCTTCTGCGCCATTTATATTTGTCTAGATCTGGTGTTCCTGTATAATTTTATTTGTCTACTAGTGCCGCTGCACGGGTTTCCCGAATATCTACACGCAGCTCAAACAATGTGGGTGACGCTGGCCTGGCCATGTACACCGTATGAAAGATGGTCGCATACCGAAAGATATATTCTACGGACAACTGGCAGATGGTAGAAGAACTAGGGGGCGCCCAAAACTTCGATTTGTAGATGTGTGTAAACGTGACATGAAGACTCTGAACATAAACCCTGCAGCTTGGGAAGACATAGCTGCAGCCCGCAATCTCTGGAAACACACTCTAAAGGTTCACCTCAAACAAGAAGCAGACAGATTCATGGAGAAAGAGAATACACGACAAAAGAAGAGAAAAGAACAGAAAAGAAAAGAAAAGAAAAAACAACATTTTTAGGGGCGCTGAAAAATCCATAGTCAACTATGACTGACGGAGGCTACTACTACTACTACTGCTGCTGCTGCTGCTGCTACTGCTACTGCTACTGATGCTGATGCTGCTACTGCTACTATTACTACTACTAGTGCCGCTGTACCATTATGTTTGTCTACTATTTGCACTGTTGTACCATTTATGTTTGTCTGCGACTTGTGCTGCTGTACCATTTATATTTGTCGATTACTAGTGCACCTCCGTGTACCATTTATATTTGTCGATTACTAGTGCACCTCCTTGTACCATTTATATTTGTCGATTACTAGTGCACCTCCTTGTACCATTTATATTTGTTTACATCAAGTGCTCCTATACCATTTATGTCTGCGTCTTATGCTCCTGTATCATTTTATTTGTCTACTACAAGTGCCGCTATACCATTTATGTTTGTATGCTACTAGCGACCCTGTAGCATTTATATTTTACTACATCTTGCACGCTGTGTCATTTATATTTGTCTACATCTTGTGCTTCTGTGCTATTTATATTTGTCTACATCTTTTGATTCTGTGCCATTTATATTTTCTACATCTTGTGTTCCTGTACCATTTATATTTTTCTACATCTTGTGTTCTTGTACTCTTTATATTTGTCTACATCTTGTGTTCCTGTACCTTTATATTTGTCTACATCTTGTGTTCCTGTACCATTTATATTTGTCTACATCTTGTGTTCCTGTACCATTTATGTTTGTCTACATCCTGTGTTCCTGTACCCTTTATATTTGTCTACATCTTGTGTTCCGGTACCATTTATATTTGTATACATCTTGTGCTTCTGTATCATTTATATTTGTCTACATCTTGTGTTCCTGTACCCTTTATATTTGTCTACATCTTGTGTCCCTGTACCATTTATATTTGTCTACATCTTGTGCTTCTGTAACATTTATATTTGTCTACATCTTGGGTTCCTGTACCATTTATATCTGTCTACATCTTGTGTCCCTGTACCATTTATATTTGTCTACATCTTGTGATCCTGTACCATTTATATTTGCCTACATCTTTGCTTCTGTACTATTTATATTTGATTACATCTTGTGTTCCGGTACCATTTATGTTTGTCTACCTCTTGTGTTCCGGTACCATTTATATTTGTCTACATCTTGCGTTCCGGTACCACTTATATTTGTCTACATCTTGTGTTCCGGTACCATTTATATTTGTCTACATTTTGTGTCCCTGTACCATTTATATTTGTCTACATCTTGTGTTCCTGTACCATTTATTTTTTTATATATCTTGTGCTACTGTACCATTTATAATTATCTACATCTTGTGTTCCTGTACCATTTATATTTGTCTACATCTTGTGTTCCTGTACCATTTATATTTATTTACATCTTGTGCTTCTGTACCATTTATATTTGTCTACATCTTTGCTTAGGGAGCCGCGATAGCTCAGTGGTTAGTGAACTGGACTACCACGGACAAGGGGTAGGGTTCGATCCCAACCGACGGCTTTCGGGTTCACCCAGCCTTAAATGGGTACCGGATTTTTTTCTGGGAAAGTAAAGCAGCACGGGCGTAATACTGACCACATTACCCCAAAAATCTTGTGCTGAAGGTCTGTAAAATATAGGGTCACTAACACCATATTTCCCTATACGCCACTTGGCGTGACGGGGGTACTTTACTTTTTTTTTTTTACATCTTTGCTTCTGTACTATTTATATTTGTCTACATCTTGTGTTCCGGTACCACTTATATTTGTCTACATCTAGTGTTCCGGTACCATTTATATTTGTCTACATCTTGTGTTCCGGTACCATTTATATTTGTCTACATCTTGTGTTCCGGTACCATTTATATTTGTCTACATCTTGTGTTCTGGTACCATTTATATTTGTCTACATCTTGTGTTCCTGTACCATTTATATTTGTCTACATCTTGTGTCCCAGTACCATTTATATTTGTCTACATCTTGTGTCCATGTACCATTTATATTTGTCTACATCGTGTGCTTCTGTACCATTTATATTTGTCTACATCTTGTGTCCCTGTACCATTTATATTTGTCTACAACTTGTGTTCCTGTACCATTTATTTTTGTCGACATCTTGTGATCCTGTACCATTTATATTTGTCTACATCTTGTGTTCCTGTACCATTTATATTTGTCTACATCTTGTGTTCCTGTACCATTTATATTTGTCTACATCTTGTGTCCCTGTACCATTTATATTTGTCTACACCGTGTACTTATGTATCATTTATATTTGTCTACAACTTGTGTTCCTGTACCATTTATATTTGTCTACAACTTGTGTTCCTGTACCATTTATATTTGTCTACATCTTGTGATCCTGTACCATTTATATTTGTCTACATCTTGTGTCCCCGTACCATTTTATATTTGTCTATCGTCTCGGAGCTTCCTCTAATAATAATACTCACTCCCCCGCGACCATTTATTATATTGGTGAAATAAGGATTTGAATTGTAATCAGTTTTGCCAGCAGTACAGAATCTGAATCTAGAAAATGGTTTCATGTGTGAACTCTAGATCCGAGGCTGTAATGTTTAGGGTGCTGTAAATGACCCAGCCATTGCTGTACTATAACGCCAATTCCTTCCAGTAAATAAACACCCAAGATTGCCTTCTTCATGTCATGCTGCCGTGTTCTCTTATCTGCTGGATTCGCTGGAGACTGTAACGTGAGTAAATAGAGAATCTCAGGTCTTCTTGCTTCTATAAGAAACCTCTGATTTAAGCGACTGGAAGTAAATCTCATATTGTCTCCCCTGGCAAACATGACCCCCCACCCGTCATGCAAAATCTTATCTGGTGGGTTACTAACCTTTTCAGTAGCTTCGGGGGTTTTCAAGTTGTGGAAATTAAATTCTGCGAGTCGATGTTTCGGTTTAACAACCTTCCTGATGAGGATTTAATTATACTATAAATGGCATATCTTTAGGAGGGCTAATTTTATTTACTTACATATACTGTCCAAAAAAAGAAACGCATAGGTACTGATGACCAAATTTTAGGCATAACTTTGACATTCAATAACTTTATTAATTTAATGACCACAGTGTTCAAATTGCACATAAGAATACCTTAGGGTACTTGCTTTCCATTTACAGTTGTCGTGCATCTGTGTGACAAATTTTTTTAGTCCCATGGGTTCTCATGTTAGTATGGTGTGTGGCCTCCTCTTGCATCGATCAGCGACTGGCATCTCCTTGTCATAGATGCGATCAAATGTCTGATGTGGGCCTGTGGTATGGTTGCCCACTCTTCCTGCAGTGACTGAAACAGATCACGACGATTGGCTAGAGAAACGTTTCGGTGACAAAGACGTCTTTGCAGCTCATCCCATAGATGCTCGATTGGGTTCATGTCTGGAGACAGCGATGGCCAGGGAAAGGTGGGAATGTTGTTGGTAGTCAAGAACTGTGTGGTGAACCGTGCAGAATGGGGTCTGGCGTTGTCCTGTTGAAACACAGACCTCTGCGGTGCCAAAACTGGAACGACATAGGGTGCAAGAATTTCATTGACGTATCGTTGCGCATTCAAGCCTCCTTCAATCTGCACCAATGGATTCCTTCCGTTGAAATTGATCATTCCCCACACCATTACACCTCCACCACCGTGCGGCGGAGCTTCATCAACGCAATTTTGGGCAAAACGTTCATTAGGCCTACGGTATACCCTTCTCCGTCTGTCATGGCGTTGCAACAAAAAGGAAGATTCGTCACTAAACCAGATACGTCTCCATTGATTGTCGATTGTCCAGGGCCGATGCTGGTTGGCCCAAAGAAGTCGATTTTGGCGATGGCGGCGCGTTAAGACAGGTCCTCGGTGAGGTCGTCGTGCCATAAGTCCAGCGTCATGCAGTCTATCCCGGACAGTTTGCTCAGACACACGGCGTCCTGCAAGCAATGACTGCGCACTAGAGGAAGCTGTTGTAAACCTGTTTCTGAGGTGATGAACCCGAATAAAGCGATCTTCAGCTGCTGTTGTCACCCTGGGTCGCCCACTGCGGTGCCGGTCTTCAACTGAGCCAGTGGCTTGGAAACGGTGCCAAAGTCGACTGATGGTACTCTGCTGCACGTTTAGATGCCTGGCAACCTGATTTTGACTTTCGCCTGCTTGCAGACGACCGATAGCAATGTTTCGTAAATTTAGCGATAGACGCGCCATAATTGTTTGCTTAAAATTTAAATGAATTTGTTTGTGTAACCTCATCCTTTTATAGGGCTTCATTTGCGTGGGAAGTGAGCTGTGTTTACCAAAAAAATCACGATTTTTCCATGAACGCAACGTGAGTTATGTTAAAAAAATGCGTGATTACCAAGGGCAGCTACTGCGTTCTGACTATGCAAAAGAATCTCGAAATTTACGCTTAATCCTTGACCTGTATCTTGTTGACAAATTTTGGTATGGTTTGAGATACCCCGAAAATTTTTTTTTTCTAAAAATATATAAATAATTAAGCTTGTACAAGCTATGCGTTTCTTTTTTTGGACAGTATATATATATATGTGTGTGTTTCTGACAATAGAAACAAGAAAAAAGTTATTAAATATTGTGTGGAGTCAGTCACAACATATGGATGTGAATCATGGGCAATAGAACAAGAGACAAGAAAAGAAAATCACTGGAGGCTGTAACGATGGGGTTTTACAGAAGAATGTTGATAATACCATGCACAGCTAAGAAGAGTAATGAAAACGTTCCGAAAAAGGCCAAAGCAAAAAGAGAGCTAATATCCAATATTAGGAAGAAATAATCATAATTTTTTGGCCATGTAATGAGAAGGGAACAGCTGAAATATATTGTAACAACAGGGAAAATTGAGGGACGAAGAGATAGAGGGAAGCAAAGATAAAATATACCAAACAGCTTAAGAGAATGGCTTGCAAGAAGGTCAACAACAGAAATGAAAAATAACTGTCGTGATCGAAAGTTGTAGAGAGGCATGATAACATACGCCAGCAGGCATAGTACTTGATGATGATGATGATGTGTGTGGGTTGTTTATTGTTCCTGCTGAAGGCCTATTGAGCAGAAACGTCGTTCACATTTGTGTCACCCATTAATTACGTAAAGCTTTAACCGTACCATTTTGTTTTCTATGTTTTGACTTCTTTACAATCAGTTTGCTACAGTTTTGCATTTCGTTGTCTTGTGCCCATATTGCTAGGAGACATTAATTATTAAACAGAAAATATTACATCAACCATTGTTTCTGTTTTGCTTTTGTTCTTGTATGTATGTAATCATCATCATTTAGTGTCGTGTCGACATCGAAGGTTGGCTACCATGGAGTGCTATTTCGCTCTGTCTCTTGCTTTGATGGTGCAGGTTTTCATATGCTGACTTGTCCATCTTTTGATGATACTCGTCCATGTTAGTTATTGTCTGCCCCTGCCTCCTTTACCTTGTATTTTCCCTTCCAAAATTACTTTTAGTAGGCTGCTGTATCTTTTAACATATACCCAAAATCACATTCGTGTTGTTTGAAATGTGTTTAGTATTTCTTTTTTTTTTTTTTTTTTTAGTTGTTTTAAGACTTCATCGTTTGTTTTATTTTCGTTCCACCCATTTCATCCTATTCGTCTATAAATTCACATATAAAATGCTTAAATTTTCTGTTCTGTTTTTTTTTTTATCTAATGTCCATGCTTATGCACCATACAGGAATGTTGAGAAGATATAAATTTTACTATTCTTAGTTTTAGCTATGGTGATATTTGTTTTGATGTTAGTATATTTTTTATGGCATTAAAATAAGTTAAGGTTCATTGTTATATTTGTTTTGCTTTCGTTACAGCCTAAATGTTCATCAAGTATTAGAAGATGCTACCTGATACTTTTTTTTCGAGATATATAGGGTTATGGTTATGGTTACGGAAAGCCCCGGAGCTTCAAACGAATTAAAATCCATAATTGCTCAACCGCCCGTGCCAGTGAAATCATCCGAATTAATATCTCATCTCCTAAACATAGAAAGGTAGCTGCAGTCCCCACCATAACAGTCTCAGCACACGCCAAAAGACATAAAGCGAAACCGCACAGAAAGTGAACACAGCCATCTGCTGCCTGTATACGATATCATCATTCATCGTTACCAATCGAAATATCGAAACACGATCAAAACGGATGAAACACACAGCTCGAGATGTGCATAAAGCACTTAACTCAGTAGCTCCTGTAACAAGCCGGACTTGGAATATGAGGAAACTGCGATAAGGAACATTTTTTAGACACAGCCTTTAACGGTTCCTGCCGCCTATCCGCTATATTGACCGGAAGTTCCTCGAGAAATATATGAGATATTCTAGCACTACCTCGTAATAGCCCTTCGTTTTGAACCTTTCCTAGCCTTGCGACCTGCGTTGACGAGAGAGTAAGAACTCGCACACCATAACCCAGGACTGACAGCGCCAAAGGTTGCATAAATAAGAATAAGAACGATTGCTAGAGTTTCACCATGGTCACGATCTTCATCGTTGTCGATTACTCTCCTTGACCTTTGAGAAAAATGAATACCTCGGCTAGTAACAACCCTACATGACAAACTATGGGAAGCCGGCGATGACCTAAAACAGCACGGTCTTGTTCGTGACCCAAGCTGGTCTAAATGTCTAACTGCTGATCGCTGGTGACGGTAACCTAGTAACTGAAAGAAAGAGCCAAATCAAAAGTATTCTCCAAAATTTCACAGTTGAACCCTCTAGATCAGGGGTGGCCAAATGGCGGCCCGCGGGCCACACACACACACACACACACACACACACACACACACACACACACACACACACACACACACACACACACACACACACACACACACACACACACACACACACACACACACACACACACACACACACACACACACACACACACACACACACACACACACACACACACACACACACACACACACACACACACACACACACACACACACACACACACTACATGGTGCCGACAATATTCAAAGTCTTTGCTTCGAGTTGGTACCGCAAAGTTGCTTTATTGTCAGTGCGGTGATAGCGTCAGATCTTTGGCTCAACATTTGTCGTCTGGACTTGTGGTGGCTCTTTCATTTCGCGGTAAGGGGTTAATGAGGTTGGGAGGGACAGGGGTGAGGGGACTTCGTAGCTCTAATTCTGTCTTTGAAGTTACATTCAAAATGTTTCACTGTTCGCCTTCATTCCCTTTGATCCCATCGTCTTGTCTTGTCCATAAAATGACTGCAACGTGTTTATTTGGTCACAATCTTTTGATTTCATTGTCAAACACAAGTCTGTGTATAACTGTCAAATCTGGACTTATTTTCGATAGTGGACCAACATTCTGTGACTTTTAACTTTGATGTGAGATTTTGTATTAAATCATGTTAAAACGTAGAAAAGTTGATTGTGAAAATCGCATATTTAAACCTGAATGGGAATTAGATTATTTGTTCATCTTCAATAAGGATAGTAAACCTCAGTGCTTAATTTGCGTTCAAGTGTTAGCCGTTTTGAATGAATATAATTTAAAACGGCACTATGCCACACATCATCAAAACATGTATGAGAAACATAGCATTGAAGCTAGGAAGCTTTTGGTTGAACAGCTGAAGACAAAGTTGAATCAACAGCAAAGTATGTATACAAAGGGCAATAAAATTAAAGAGTCATCGATCATTGCATCATATACAGTTACCTATGAGCTTGCAAAATCTAAAAAACCCTTTACTGACGGAAATTTTGTGAAGAAATGTGCGATTCAAATGGCAAAGGCATTCGGTCAAGAAAAAATAGCCAAAGAATTTGAATCTGTGCCTCTTTCAAAACAAACTGTAGCCAGAAGAACAGAAGACATCAGTCTGCAACTGTCTCAAAGTTTAAAATCTTGTATTGAAAACTGCTCATATTTTTCGCTCGCGATTGATGAATGTACTGACATCACTGACACTTGCCAGCTTCTTATTTTTGTTAAAGTTATCCAGGAGGATTTTACTGTTATTGAAGAATTGTTGAAAGTTTGCTCTTTGCATGACACTTGTAGAGGGACAGACATATTTTCTGCAGTTCATAGTGCCGTAGATGAAGTAGGTGATTTTGGAAAGTTGTCTGCAGTGTGTACTGATGGTTGCAAAGCTTTTATTGGTTCAAATACTGGTTTTGTTGGACTTCTAAAGCAAAACAAAATTAACGTACCTACATTGCATTGCATAATTCATCAAGAGGCCCTTTGTGCAAAGTCCATAAATCTAAAAGACACCATGGCTACTGTTGTGAAAATAACAAATTTGATTTGATAAGAGGAGGACACCAGTCTTTAAATCACAGGAAGTTTTTATCATTTTTAGAGGAAGTAGATTCTAGCTACGGTGATCTCCTGCTTTATACAGAAGTAAGATGGCTTAGTCGAGGGAAATGTTTAATAATATTTTTTGAACTGAAGAATGACATTTATGACTTCCTGCGAGAGAACTTACCATGCTCCATTGATCTTCAACATGCACTCAAAGACATTAATTTCCTTCATAATCTGGCATATCTCACAGACATCACACAACATTTGAACATATTGAATTTGCAGCTACAAGGGGAAAAGCAAACCATTTTTCAATTGATGGGATATGTTGATGGTTTTAAAAAGAAGCTGAATCTATTTAGACTTTCTTTGCAAAAAAATGATCTGTTCCATTTTTCAAGTTGTAAGCAGTTGTTGTCAGAGATAGAAAGTGCAAACTTCAGTAAGTACGCAGCTGACATTGAACATTTGATTTGTGAATTTGATCGACGATTTCAAGATTTTGAAATGTTTCGTCCGCAAACGGAACTTTTTAATAACCCAATTAAGTGCACAGTGGAGTGCCAGCCATCAGATCTTCAACTAGAGTTGTGTGACCTTCAGTGTGACCCCTTCCTCAGTACTGTAAAGGCATTAGGAGCTGACTTCTGGAAATTGCTACCAAATGAACGTTACCCGTGTCTGAGAAAATGGGCACTAAAGATGTGCTCTATATTCGGCAGCACATATCTCTGCGAGACAACATTCTCTTCCATGAAGTTAATTAAATCTAAGACCAGGAACAGAATGACCGATTCGACATTGTCCCATACTCTCCGAATCGCCACGTCAAAAATGGAAGTGGACTTCAAATCTCTGGTGGAAAGCTGTGGCAAGTCACAATCGTCGCACTGAAACATTAAAGGTAATTTTAAAATGAATAATTAATGGATTTGTTACAAATCAAATATGTAGTCAAAGTGCAAGCATTATTTATATATTACTATATCGCATAGGTCCCTACTGTCATTTTTGACGATATTCTTAAGTGTGGCCCGCGGGTCTTGGCCTTGGCTTTAATCCGGCCCTCGGGCAACCTCAAGTTGGCCACCACTGCTCTAGATGCCTACAATAGCAAGCTTGCCAACTTGGCTTTTTCTAAACCAGATTTCAGAAATATGGCTTTCTTTCAAGGTGGTTGGCTTTGTTATTTTTAATTGGCTTTTGTGGCTTTATATCAAACTCCCATCTGGCAACCCTGTACATTGGTTCATAGAAAAAGAGGCGGGGGTATCCTGAACCGCTCTATTATTCAGAAAACACCACAATGCGGATTCATTGCTTGTGCATACAAGCCCATTATTATTATTGCACCAACAGCAAATTTGATCAACATTTATTTGCAGATTCTCTGCCCCTGCCCTATCAGCTTATGTACATACGTCATAATGTAAACAAGCTTTACTTTTGTACCAGTTTTTATGGGAGACAACCAGTTTATGTGTCAATTGTTGTGGGCGAGAGCCGCGATAGCTCAGTGGTTAGTGAACTGGACTACAAAGGACAAGAGGTAGGGTTCGATCCCAACCGACGGCTTCCGGGTTCACCCAGCCTTTAATGGGTACTGGAGTTTTTTTCTGGGAAAGTAAAGCGGCATGGGCGTAATACCGACCACATCACCCCAAAACTCATGTGCTGAAGGTCTGTAAATTGTATAGCCACTAACACCATATTCCCTATACGCCACTTGGCGTGACGGGGGTGCATTCCTTTTTAATTTATTGTGGGCGACATTAACTTGATATCGGTGTCAATTGTTTTATAAATGTGAAGCTGTCAATTATAGCGGGATAGAACTAATGTATGTCTTTTGTTATAAGAGATAAAAAGTTGGTATTGGTGCTAATTATCCTACAAATAATATTTGCGTGAAGGCAATAATTTATATCGGCGCCAATCGTCTTATAAATATACTTATTTACAATTTCAGATATTTCAAAATCAAATTGCTGCTATTGGCTGCTAACAAAGCATTTTTCATAATTTTCTAATACATCAAGAAAGAACACCAGCATCATGGGCAGCAGTATGACCATGAAAGAGATCAAATGGGCAGAGAGAGACCAGTAGCTTCATAATCCAGGGGGAGACAACCGCATGCCATGATTGATCGCAAGCCCATACAGAAAAGCCCAAATATGTCCGAGAAGCAGACTCTCTTTCTGGAGTCTCATTTCCTGGTTTCAGGGGGGAAAAATGGGGGAAAAAATTACTTCGCTAATCAGATTAAATTCAGCTTCTAGAATATTCTGTTAATTCGCAGAAACATTCGTCATTTGTTTCTTTATGTTTGATAATTTATCTGTAGAAAATGATAAGAATTTTTATGACAAAGAAAAAAAATCTATTTTAAAACGAAGGTTTAGAAGTTCAAATACGTCGATCTATACCAGAGGTTTTCAAGCTATTTTGGATTGATTGATTCATTCATTCATTTCATTTTCTTCTCGAGCCGAAGACAGAATCTTCTTTTCTCTTTTCTTGATACCTAAAAAGGTCTCGTGGTTTATGTCATTTGTCGTTCTTGAGCTGCTCGAACTGTCTGATTTAGTGATTTTCCATTGTTGTTACATGTCTCTGTCACTGCATCTATCCATCTTCTTCTGGGTCTTCCTCTTGGTCTTTCTCCATGCATTCTTGAGAAGAACGCCCTTGATGGTGATTGGTGAGGATTCATTCTGACCAGGTGGCCAAACCATTTAAGTTTTTTTTTTTTAAATATTGTTGGCAGGGTTTTGTTCCTACCATTTTTGAAGACATAATATTGGGTGGGAGTCATAGTTTTTAATGACTGACAATCTGCTTCTAGTTCTTGTGCTTCTTGGTTGTTTATTAGTCCATGATTAGGCCCTCCCTAGTAATTGTTCTACTAGCTATTCCCTTGGTCTGTCTTGTTTTATTTTACCAGATGGTTTCCATATGAAAGCCTGACGGGGAAGTCTTTCTTCATTCATTCTCATCACATGACCGATGTATTCCAACACCTTCTTCTTAGAAAGCTCGGCGATAAAGATCGCTTTCATTCGTCTCTTATCTGTACATTTGAAATGTATTTCTTCCAGCTTATGTTTGTGATCCTAATATGACATTTTTTTTTTCCAAAGACATTTAATTTCCTCTCTACAGTACTGGTGGATTTCCAATTTCCACATTCTTATGTTATCGCTGGTATCATACATAAAAAAAGAAAAAGGTAAAGTACCACTGTCATGCCAAGTGGCGTATAGGGAATATGGTGTTAGTGACCATACATTTTACAGACCTTCAGCACATGATTTTTTGGGGTAATGTGGTCGTTATTACGCCCGCGCCGCTTTACTTTCCCAGAAAAAAATATCCGGTACCCATTAAAGGCTGGGTGAACCTGGAAGCCGTCAATTGGGATCGAACCCTACCTCTTGTCATTTGTAGTCCAGTTCACTAACCACTGGCCTATCGCTGGTATCATAAATTGGTTGAACAAATTAAGTTTTGTTTATTTACTGAGAACTTTGAATCTCCAGATGTTGCTTAGTTTGTTGAAAGTATGTGATGCCAGTGCGATACGTGTCATGATTCTGAGTTACATATCCAACTCTTGACGTTTTGCTGCCCAGGTAGGTAATATTTGTTTAACATTTTTGTAAAATGCCATTGTTAATTGTTTTATAGGAGGGTTTGTTGGCAATATCCAGGACTATAGTTTTGGTTGTGTTTATCTGAAGGATGTTATTTTTTATATATTTATATTGTTTTACGTCATCTATTTACGTTTCTATACGTCATTACAATCGTGGACTAGACTTTCCGTTTCGGTAACTAGCGATGTTTTACGTCATTACAATCGTGGACTAGACTTTCCGTTTCGGTAACTAGCGATGTTTTACGTCATTACAAT
>JAVIAB010000107.1:13819528-13837028 GCA_032433765.1 Megaustenia siamemsis
TCATCAGGTTAGTTTGGTCGACTGATCATCTTCATCAGTTTAGTTTAGTCGATAGATCATCTTTATCAGTTTAGTTTAGTCGAAGGATCATCTTTATCAGTTTAGTTTAGTCGATAGATCATCTTTGTCAGTTTAGTTTAATCGATATATTATCTTTGTCAGTTTAGTTTAGTCGACTGATCATAATCATCAGTTTAGTTTAGTCGATTGATCATCTTCATCAATTTAGTTTAGTCGATAGATCATCTTCATCAGTTTAGTTTAGTCGATAGATCATCTTCATTAGTTTAGTTTGGTCGACTGATTACCTTCATCAGTTTAGGTTAGTCGATAGATCATCTTTATCAGTTTAGTTTAGTCGAAGGATCATCTTTATCAGTTTAGTTTAGTCGACAGGTCGTCCTCCTTAGTTTAGTTTAGTCGATAGATCATCTTTATCAGTTTAGGTTAGTCGATAGATCATCTTCATTAGTTTAGTTTAGTCGATAGAACATTTTCATCAGTTTAGTTTAGTCGATAGAACATCTTCATCAGTTTAGTTTAGTCGATAGATCATCATCATCAGTTTAGTGTAGTCGACAGATCGTCCTCCTCGTTTAGTTTAGTCGACAGATCGTCCTCCTCAGTTTAGTTTAGTCGATGGATTGTCCTCCTCAGTTTAGTTTAATCGACAGATCAACCTCCTCCGTTTAGTTTAGTCGATAGATCATCAACGTCACTCAGACCCACTCCTCAGTACGTTATCTAGTGTGAAACACGCCACCAAAAACTACCGAAAGCACTAAAGATCACCTAAGATTTACAAACTCTATAGCCTCAGCGAAGACCTTGACACGAAGATATTTTTAGCAGCCTCTTACAACATGCGTGCAAGGTGCCAGGTTTTCTATTCTTTTCTCCCCTGGCAGTGGCCAGTGACCCTGTAGCCACGATTAAAGACAATGGGTCGGGTTTCTATCCTAATCGACGGTTTGCAAGTTCATCATCATCATCATCAAGTACCGAGCCTGCTGGCGTAGGTGATCATGTCTCTCACAACTTTCTATCTCGACAGTTATTTATCATTTCTGATGTTGACCTTCTGCCAAGCCATTCTCTTAAGCTGTCTGGTATTTTGTCTCTTTGCTTCCCTCTATCTCTTCGTCCCTCAATTTTTCCCAGTTGTTACAATATATTCTAGCTGTTCTCTTCTCATTACATGGCCAAAAAAATGATGATTGTTTCTTCCTAACATTGGAAGCTCTCTTTTTGCTTTGGCCTCTTTCAGAACATTTTCATTGCTCTTCTTAGCCGTCCATAATATTCTCAACAATCTTCTGTAAAATCACATTTCTACAGACTCCAGTGATTTTCTTGTCTGTTGTCCTATTGTCCATGATTCACATACATATGTTAAGACTGGCTCTACATAAAATTTAAGAACTCTTTTTCTTGTTTCGATTGTCAAAAATTGATTGCATAGTATCTTCCTCATTTTTTGTAAAGCTGCTTTTGCCTGAGCCATTCTACATCTCACCTCTTTTGTACATCTTCCGTCTGAGGTTAACAAAGTTCCCAAATATTTAAATTCATTTACCTGTTTTAATATTGTTCCACTTGTCTTTATTTTGCACTGAGGTGATGTCTCTTTCTTTGTTGTTACCATTACCTCTGTCTTTTTGCTATTAAGGATGAGTCCTTTATTTTTGCTTACTTTCACTATAATGTCCAACATTTCTTGTAACTCATTTCCACTCTTAGCGATTAAGACTGTATCATCAGCACACCTCAGATTATTTATATTACGACCTCCAATTGTTATTCCAGGCATGCCCCTTATGGATCTTAAAATAATCTCACTATAAATATTAAACAAATTTGATGACATCCAAGTCCACCCAGCCTTAAAATGGATACCGGATTTTTTCTGGGAAAGTATAGCGTCACGGGCGTAATACCGACCACATTACCCCAAAAATCATGTGCCGAAGGTCTATAAAAATTATGGTCACTAACACCATATTCCTTATACGCCACTTGGTGTGACGGGGCTATTTACTTTATATTTTTTTTAACTGACTAGCCATAGAGCCTCGGTGGCTGAGTGGTTAATGTGCTCGCTTCCTGATAAGAAGAGTTCGGATTCGATTCCCAGAAGTGGCAGGTTTTTTTTTTCCCCGGACCTACGTGGCACCTGGGTTCACCCAGCCTCTACAAATGTGTACCAGGGATTTTTTTTTTTTCTGGGAAAAGTCAGCCTAGCGAGATACCGATCACATTACCTAAAAATGTGCTGTGGTCACAGACAAATCTGGTCACTAACACCATACTACTTATACGCCTAATAAGGCAGGGGAGGTAATATTTACCTAGTGACTAATCATGATTGTTTGCCTACAAGCTTATGTCAAGATGACAAAGACAATATATCAAAATACTTACATTACTTCTCCCCTTCATTCCCTTTTTGAAGTTCTCTTCCAACGCTTACCAAACCTTTCATCAATTATTGGCCCGAACTAATCTTGCCATATTGTGCCTAATAGCCCATTTTCTCACTTAGTGCTTTATCTAATATGGTGTCTGGTGCTTAATTCCTCGAGCTAAGAAACGTGGGCCTATCAAATTGTATTCCAATTTGGTAATACAGGCCAGTAATACTTGACTACTCGTGATCCTTAAGTCTTTTTTCCGAGACAGTTGCCGAGGGGTAACATTTTTAGCTTCTGTGTTGTAGTTGGTGTCTCGGGGACTATCAGTCATTCAATTATTTAAAGAATCGATTTTAATAAATTGGAGATAGATCGATAGGTGTTTAGTTACTCAACGGTGGTCGATTGCTGGTTATGTATGAATGACCTTTGGCATCTAGACAGACGGCTGGTAGTACTGATTATACACATTACAAGTGCGTCATTCGTCTTGCAACATTTCTTGTAATTTAATTCAGGATTTTTTTTTTTTTTTTTAGGATTTGCTGTGTCACCATTCGCTAATTATTAAGCAGCGAGTGACTCATAATATTCCTTTCTGAGACGTTCATTGTTCAGATGTTCTTTGCTGAGGCAATTCTTGCTGAGACGATTCTTCCTGAGTTGTTCATTATTGATATATTCATTATTGAGATGTTCATTGATGAGTTGTTCAGTATAGAGATGTTCATTGATGAGTTGTTCACTGTTGATATGTTCATTATTGAGATGTTCATTGATGAGTTGCTCATTATTGATATGTTCATTGATGAGTTGCTCATTGTTGATATATTCATTATTGAGATGTTCATTATTGAGATGTTCATTGATGAGATGTTCATTATTGAGATGTTCATTGGTGAGTTGTTCATTATTGAGATGTTCATTGATGAGTTGTTCATTATTGAGATGTTCATTGATGAGTTGTTCATTGTTGATATATTCATTATTGAGATGTTCATTGTTGATATGTTTCTCGCTGAGATGTTTATTTTTTGGATTTTTTAAAATGTTGAGCTGCTCCTTCTGAAGATGTTCTCTATTGAGACGTTCACCTGTGAGGTTTTTATTACTGTAAGATAAGATAAGAGGGAGCCGCGATAGCTCAGTGGTTAGTGAACTGGACTACAAAGGATAAAAGGTAGGGTTCTATTCTAACCGACGGCTTCCGGGTTCACCCAGCCTTAAATGGGTACTGGATTTTTTTCTGGGAAAGTAAAGCGGCACGGGCGTAATACCGACCCCATTACCCCAAAAATCATGTGCTGAAGGTCTGTAAAATTTATAGTCACTAACATTTGGCGTGACGGGGGCTCTTTACTACTAAGATAAGATAAGATAAGATCGAATCACTTAAACAGACAGCTGACTTCATGAGAGAGTCTGGAATCCTACTCTGATTGAGTCTTGATCGCAGTTTTAATTTATCTGGGCAATAGTGTGTGAAAGTCGGAAAATAACACTAATGACAGTGATGAAGATACAGACTGTCACAAATAGATTTTTGTGCAGAATAGAAGGATGGAGATGGCGGGACAAAATGACTAACTTAAAACATGGGAAAGTATCAATAAAATACAAGTGAACAAAAAGATAATGCGATGTCGTTGAATTGGAAACCAACTGAGAGTATTACTCGACAAACATTTTTTTTTTAATAATTCCCAAATGAGGAGAATAAAAATAAACAGGACAAATCTTAAACAAGTGCAACGCGTCAAATACTAAGGCAAAATAATAACATCAGATGGAAGATGCGCCACAAAAATAAAAAGGCGGAATAGGTCAGGCCAAAATAGCATTTCAGAAAATTAAAAAATATCTTATGCAAAAGTCTATGTCAATAGAAGTGAGAAAGAGAGTTCATCGGTGCTATATAAAGCCAATTATGACCTATGGAAGTGAATCATGGACAGTAAACAAACAAACGAAAAGACGATTAGATGCTACAGAGATGGGATTTCTCAGAAAAATGTTGAAAGTTCCCTGGACGGTTGAAAAGACCAATGAGGACATTCTTAAAAAGGAAAACACAAAACGGGAGTTCCAAAGAAACATTAGAAAGAACCAATCAACATTTTTTTTCGGGGACATCATGAGAAGAGGAAATTTGGAATACATGGTTACAACTGGCAAAATACAAGGAAAGAGAGATCGCGGACGACAAAGAGAAAAAATACAAGATAGCTTGGTGCCATGGCATGGAAAACAGTAAACAACAGAATTTTTACGATGCACTGTGGATTGAAGATTGTGGAAGGACGTGATCGCCTACGCCAACCGGTATGGCACATGATGATGACGATGATGATGATGATGATGATGAGAGGAGGAGACAAAGTGACAAGCCAAAATATACTTGGAGAAGACAGGTACAAGCAGAGAAGAAGAGGATGGGGAAGATATGGAACGATCTTAATAGAAAGGCAAGAAACAGAACAGCTTGGAATGTGTTTGTTGAAGACCTTTGCCCTACATGGAGTTGTAAGGAAGAAGAAGAAGAAGAAGAAGAAGAAGAAGAAGAAGAAGAAGAAGAAGAAGAAGAAGAAGAGGAAGAGGAGGAGGAGGAGGAGGAGGAGGAGGAAGATACCCTGTCCAATTTCAAATCCTATTCTAGTCCTCAACGTTGCTGGTCGTTTTCGTGTTCTCTTCCACGATTTTGCATTTCAATGTGGAAAATCTACAACGTGTGAAGACTCAAATGACGTCATATGGTAAACCAAGCCGATGCTTACTTAGGGGAAACCCCTACAGAGATTACTTCCTAGAATTGAAGTGAAAGAAAGTCAAGTGTTTTTGTTCAAGCTGAAGGCGTACTCCCTAAGGGGCTTCATTTCTCTTTCTTTTTGTGTTATGGCTTTGTTAAGTTGACAACCAGCAAAGATTACACTTACATTGTTATTCTCCTTCAGAATAACCGAGAGAATTAAATCGATTAGACTCTATGTCTAAGTTTTCAAATCGTGAAATTATGAAAAATGCAAATATTTGTGGATCACATTATTCTTCTTCTGCGCTCGTGGGACGAATACTAATTTTCAGTGTGACGCTTAAAAGGTCGTTAAATGATCGTAGAAGCGTTACGGTGTTGTTTACAACAATCTGCGACAGCTACGTTTTTTTTTTTTGTAGGAAACATCCGACAGACCTTTGGTATTTTTGGAGACTGGGTTGATCTTCCCTCGTCGATCCCTGCCTGCCTGGTCAGACTAGGTTATTTATTTCCTGGACCACCGAGCCAAGGCTGGGGAGGGTCTTCGTCAGTTATAGTTCGCTAATCTTTATGAAGACTGTCATGAGTCACTGACTGCTTTGGTAGTGGCATGAGCACTGACTGCTTTAGTTGTGTCATTAGTCAGTGTCTGCTTTAGTAGTGTCATGAGTCAGTGGCTGCTTTGGTAGTGTCATGAGTCAGTGTCTGCTTTAGTAGTGTCATAAGTCAGTGTCTGCTTTAGTAGTGTCATGAGTCAGTGACTGCTTTGGCAGTGTCATGAGTCAGTGTCTGCTTTAGTAGTGTCGTGAGTCACTGACTGCTTTGGTAGTGTCATGAGTCAGTGTCTGCTTTAGTAGTGTCACGATTCAGTGTCTGCTTTAGTAGTGTCATGAGTCAGTGTCTGCTTTAGTAGTGTCATGAGTCAGTGTCTGCTTTAGTAGTGTTACGAGTCAGTGTTTGTTTTGGCAGTGTCATGAGCCACTGACCGCTTTAATAGGCCTATGCTTTATGCAGCCTGTAATGAGTCACTGGACACTCTAGTATACATCTTGGAGTCAACGAGTCTAAATGTGCATTTGGACAACTAAAGAAAGATGTATATATTTGCGTCTACCGGGAAAAAGGCGGACGGAGAAAGGATGGGTATAATATATCACGTGCCCAGTGCAGTCGCGGCGAGATGTTCAGGTCAGAGTTGTTATCTCATCCTTAAAGAGATACTTTTCTTAACACTACCTACCGTGGACCACACCCACTTCCGCTTACTAAATGACCAATCATAAACATCGTACCTACCACACTAACATTGTGTGCATCTATGAGATATCATCCACCATTGCTCAGTTCAATTTTAAATTTTGCCTAATTCTTCAGTTCAACAAATGAATACGAATTTTACAGTTTCACGGTGTTATATCTTTTCTTCTTCTCTTCTTCCTCTTCTTCTTCTTTCCTTCCTCATCTACCTTACAGCGTCGAGGAGAGATATAATTTTCAGTCATTTGCTCTATTCTTGGTCTCTCCTGCTGTTATGTTTTCTAGTCTTTCCAAAATTCCTTCATTCTACCCTTTTGGTGGTCCGGCGCTTGAGTCTGGTATTCTCGCAACGTTTTTTTTTTTTTTGAACGCTCGTTGTGTTTTGATCTTTCTGCCTTATCATTTACCCAAACCAATTTGTCTGTTGTTTCTTTATGCATTCTATGATGGAGGTTATTCCTAGCTTTTTTCTCAGTTCTTCATTTCTAATCCTATCTCCCAAGCTTGTTTCCTGTCATTCGTCTAAAACATTTAATCTCAGTAGAGATTATTTTTCTTATTGTTCTTGAGTCTAGGGTTCAGGTCTGGCATTGGTAGCACAACGCTGGGATGAAGATTGTTTTGTAGAGTGCCCGTATTGCCTTTATGTTATTTCCTTAATATTGTATAAATGTATAACATATTATATGCTAATTCAAAAATAAAATAATTATCAACTTCAATGTTAAATCAATCCTATTATATGGGCATGAAATATGGAGAATAACACAATCAATGTAAAAATAAAGATACAGACTTTCATTAATGGATGCTTGCAGAATAAAGTTATGTAAATAGCAAGACAAAGTCACTAAGATAGAAATATGGGAAAGTACCAGTCAAGTACAGTTGTCCTTACTAGTTAAGCTCACTGGTGGATGGAATGAGCCAGCTCTGATGATCGTCTCCGTGCCCCGTCAGATCTACTACTACTACTATCTTTACGTCACATAGTACCATTGCTGGTGTATGACGGGGGGCAGCGATAGGATCAGAGAAATAAAGGCCGCTTGGTCAAAGCAGTCGCCACGACGTGTGCGACTCAGGATTTTAATTTCACCCCCGATAGAAAAAATCCTTTCTGTCTACCGCGGGTTTCGAACAGCGTACGTCAGCTTTTCAGCCAGCGGAACAGTGATTTTAGCCGCACGGCCACGCGCTCCTCTCCCGTCATATCTGACACTATGAAATAGATGATGTTACTCTTAAGTTATGTTCCATGTACTGAAATCTGACCAGTAACGCAGCCATGCAATTTTTCGGATCCCAGGTCGTGAAATTTTTCGGATCCCAGGTCGTGCAATTTGTGGATCCGAGGTCGTGCAATTTTTCGGATCTCAGGTCGTGCAATTTGTGGATCCCAGGTCGTGCAATTTGTAGATCCCAGGTCGTGCAATAAGTGGATCCCAGGTCGTGCAATTTGTGAATCCCAGGTAGTGCAATTTGTGAATCCCAGGTCGTGCAATTTGTGGATCCCAGGTCGTGCAATTTGTGGATCAGAAGTCGTGCAATTTGTGGATCCCAGGTCGTGCAATATGTGGATCCCAGGTCGTGCAATTTGTGAATCCCAGGTCGTGCAATTTGTGAATCCCAGGTCGTGCAATTTGTGGATCCCAGGTCGTGCAATTTGTGGATCAGAAGTCGTGCAATTTGTGGATCCCAGGTCGTGCAATATGTGGATCCCAGGTCGCTAAAATTTGTGGATCCCAGGTCGTGCAATTTTTCGGATCCCAGGTCGTGCAATATGTAGATCCCAGGTTGTGCAATATATAGATCCCAGGTCGTGCAATTTGTGGATCCCAGGTCGTGCAATTTGTGGATCTCAGGTTGTGCAATTTGTGGATCCCAGGTCGTGCAATTTTTCGGATCCCAGGTCGTGCAATTTGTGGATCCCAGGTTGTGCAATATGTGGATCCCAGGTCGTGTAATTTGTGGATCCCAGGTCGTGCAATTTGTGGATCCCAGGTCGTTCAACGCAATTCTTGCACGTGGGTTAGGGTTCACTGTGAGTATCCTCAAAATTTTTTGGACAAAATTGGATCACCTATTGGTGTGTCGGGTGTACAGTGATGATGATCCTAACATAACATAACGTAACATAACAAACATAACATAACATGACGTAATATAACATAACAAACATAATAGCAAATATAACATAATAAATACAGCATAAAATAAATAAACAAACATAACATGCCAAACATGGCATAGCAAATATAGAAAAAAACATACCATAACAAATATAACATAAGTAACACAGCAAACATAACATAACTAACATAGTAAACATAATATAACTAACATAACAAACATAACATAACTAACATAGCAAACATAACATAACTAACATAGTAAACATAACATAACTAACATAGTAAATATAACATAACTAACATAACAAACATAACATAACTAACAGAGTAAACATAACATAACTAACATAACAAACATAACATAACTAACATAGCAAATATAACATAACTAACATAACAAACATAACATAGCAAACATAACATAACTAACATAGCAAACATAACATAACAAACATAACAAACATAACATAACAAACATAACATAACTAACATAACAAACATAACATAACAAACATAACATAACTAACATAGCAAACATAACATAACTAATAGATGATTTACCACAACTTCCCTGTAACTAGTGCAAAATATTCACACTCACCCCAACTACCTTGTATAAACTTGCACTAAAATTTACATTATCCAGGAAATCTTGCAGACCTCGCACAAACTTTAAAGTTAAGCTGACACAGATATCTCCTGGGGCGTGATAAGAGAAGATTTAACAAACATTCCGCGTCCATAATCTTCACAGCACGAGATTTTTATTTTAAAAAATCATTTACAAAAATGGTTACAACAACAAGAGGCACGTTTGTCTTGTAAATATAAGCGTATGTGGGAGTGTATCCACTCATGGAGATGAGTAAGGAAGATTGAAGAAGATATTTAGAAATTAATGCACGAGAGATTATAAAATAATACAAAACACCATATCTCTATAATGTAATGAAAGACTTCCCGTCAGGCATTCCTGTAGAAACCATCTGGTAAATGAAAACAAGGCAGGCCAAGATAACTGCTAAACAGAATGATTGCTAGGGATGACTCAACCATAGTAAAAAAAAAAAAAAGTAAAGTACCCCCGTCACGCCAAGTGGCGTATAGGGAATATGGTGTTAGTGACCATAAATTTTACAGACCTTCGGCACATGATTTTTGGGGTAATGTGGTCGGTATTACGCCCGAAAGCTCAACCATGGGACTAAGAAACAACCACGAACTTGCAGCAATCTACAATTGTGGAGAAACATGACTTCCACCCTTTGCGTCGTCTTTTGTCCATGAGGAAAATGAATGAATGATTGAATGAATGATTGAATGAATGATTGAATGAATGAATGAGACCCAAAATCATCAACAATTAAGAACTTTTAAAAACCGTTTATCTCCCTTTCCTTCTCCAGTGGGGCCAAAAAAACTTGTCCAACTAGGAGTTGCTCTGACAATGAAAGGCGAACAACCAGACCAACCTAACATCTCCTGTTTATACCACACATAACGCCATCACATAACGCTATCACATAACGCTATCACATAACGCTATAACACATATTCATTATTGGAGGCCATGGACGTCATAATCCTGGCCGACCCACCTCCCCTACAGTGTCAAGAAGGGTCGAAACACTTGCTCGACGGGAATAATCTTCTGATGATCAGAATGCCTCCTGCTGCGAAGCTCTGTATAAAAAGTTTCCTGTTACCCACTCATCCCCCTCCCCACCCCCACAAAAAAAGGACATTGATGACAACGAAGACCTAGAGCATGAAGACAATAATCACAATAAACAGATAGGCACCACTTGGATCACTCTCTTCAAATATATCAGCTCCATTGTTACTGACGAAGGCTCAAAACCAGAGTAATAATCCAGAATTGCACTTGTCACAACAACTGTGACAAGACAAAACCGCATATGGAAAGTACAAAAATAACATCATGAGCACAAAGACTGTAAAAAGTAAAGTACCCCCGTCACGCCAAGTGGCGTATAGGGAATATGGTGTTAGTGACCATTAAATTTTCAGACCTTCAGCACATGATTTTTGAGGTAATGTGGTTGGTATTACGCCCGTGTCGCTTTACTTTCCCAGAAAATATATGGTACCCATTTAAGGCTGGGTGAACCCGGAAGCCGTCGGTTTGGATCGAACCCTACCGCTTGTTCTTTGTAGTCCAGTTCACTAACCACTGAGCTATCGTGGCACCCTAAGGACAAAGACTGGATTATTACAAAATAGGGAATAGGCAAATAATTGCGATGCTGCGGTAAAGCTGGTAGCATTACAAAATACAGTGACATATGAATGTCTATACACTTGCAAAACATCTATTGTCCTTTCGAGCCGAAGACGGCACATAGGGCAGAACTACAATCTCAAAAACAGAAACCCCTGCGTGCCGAAGTGGCACATATTGCAGAGATCGCAAAACATGGACGTTGACTATTGATGTTGAGAGAAGAATAGAAGTTCTGGAAATGAGGTGGTGCAGAAAAATCTCGCGCATATCTTCTTCTATCTTTCAGCTCCCTGTGGAGCATAGGTCTTCAACAAGCACTTTCAGCTCCCTGTGGAGCATAGGTCTTCAACAAACACTTTCAGCTCCCTGTGGAGCATAGGTCTTCAACAAGCACTTTCATCTCCCTGTGGAGCATAGGTCTTCAACAAACACTTTCAGCTCCCTGTGGAGCATAGGTCTTCAACAAACACTTTCATCTCCCTGTGGAGCATAGGTCTTCAACAAACACTTTCAGCTCCCTGTGGAGCATAGGTCTTCAACAAACACTTTCAGCTCCCTGTGGAGCATAGGTCTTCAACAAACACTTTCAGCTCCCTGTGGAGCATAGGTCTTCAACAAACACTTTCAGCTCCCTGTGGAGCATAGGTCTTCAACAAGCACTTTCATCTCCCTGTGGAGCATAGGTCTTCAACAAGCACGTTCAGCTCCATGTGGAGCATAGGTCTTCACTTTCCAAGCCGTTCTGTTTCTTGCCATTCTTTTAAGATCGTTCCACGTCTTCCCCATATTCTTCATCTCTGCTTCTATCTGTCTTCTCCAAGAATTCCTTGGTCATCCTCTTTGTCTTTTTCCCTGGGGATTCCAAAAAAGGGTATGTTGCACATACATTACGTAGACCATATATAATAAGCTTATAATAAGGCAGCGCTCGTCAAAACGTAACATCCACAGAACCTAAATAAAAATTAACTGTCAACAGTAAAAGAACGAAATTTTATTTGTAGGAGGTGTTACAAAATCGACAGAGCTTACAAAAACTATACAGGGAATAGTACCAGACAAAAGAAGACAAGGCAGACAGAGGAAGAAGTGGAAGTGTACCATTAATGAAGGACAGGATTAACCTTCGGATTTACCACATCGGAATTGTGTCAAAGCCTGTCAAATCATCGGACAACTACCACCATTGCTGTCCAATAAGGGAATATCTCCGGAGAAAAAACGGGCGCTCTACAATACAATCTATATCCCAACTTTGTGCTACCAATGCCAGTCCTGGACTCTAGTCTCAAAAAACAATGAGACAATGAACCACCGCCAAGATGAACTGTGCTAGTAGAATGACAGGAAACACTCTGAGAAAGAAGATTAGAAATGAAGAACCGAGAAAAAGCTAGGAATAATTCCCGCCAAGGAATATATAAAGAATCAACAGACAAAATAGCCTGACCATTTGATAAAACAGAAAGATCAATGTACTGCACAACGAGCATTTATTAAAAGTCGTGAGAACACCAGAAGCAAGGGCCAGTCACGAAAAAAAAGGGATTAAAGGAATACTAGAAACAATAGGAAACATAACAGCAGGAGAAGCCAAAAGAATGAAGACGGTCAATCAATATATCAGGCAGACATCATCAATGCCCTCCGAGATGCGGGATGAGCATAGGACTTCAAAAACCATGAGTCCACGTCACTCCTTCGGATGAAAGAGATGGGAGTTAAGATGGGCACAGCCAGAAACGAGAAACTTAGTGGGCGTGTAAGAAGACTTATCAACCAACACAGAACTGGAGTCATCAGTCGCTGGACACTGTGGGACTTGCTGAGGAAGGAATCTGAGCACATATTGTCATGTTTTGAGTGCAGTGATGATGACCCGCTAATAACTCAATAACTCAAATCGTTAGTGTATATGTGTATACAGACAACCAGAAAAAGGCCAGACTTTAGACAGACAAATACCCTGTTTTGATTAATATAAAATATTTCACATATAGAATTTATAGGAATAGCAGAAGACCACAAACTACATCTCCCCTCGACGCTGAAAGGTGTTTGGGGAAGGAAGGAAGGAAAGAAGAAGACATCTCGGAAAACAGCTTCCAATAATAAAGTTTGGAAGAAAGTTGTGATCTTCTTCTTCTTCCCTCCTTCCTTCCTTCCTTCCTTCCTTCATCATCTGCCTTTCAGCGTCGAGAGGAGATATAATTTGCGGTCTTTTGCTCTTCTGTTCGCCTCTGCTGCTGTTATGTTTCTAGTGCTTTTAATATTCCATCGATCCATTGGTGTTCTCACAACGTTCACTGAAGGCTCGTTGTGTTTTGATCTGTCTGCCTTATCACGTGGCCAAACCATTTTATCTATTGTTTCTTTATATATTCTATGACGTGACTATTCCTAGCTTTTTTCTCAGTTCTTCATTTCCGATCTTATCTCTCAGACTGTTTCCTGTCATTCGTCTAACACATTTCACCTCAGTAGTGATGACGTTAAGAATTCTCGCTAAAGTTGCAGGCTCATTATTGTAATGACTGGATTAAATTAAAGCTACTGGTGTGAAGGATCTAATTAACATTATTGTAATGACTGGATTAAGGCTACTGGTGTGAAGGATCTAATTAACATTGTTGTAATGACTGGATTAAGGCTACTGGTGTGAAGGATCTAATTAAAATTATTGTCATGACTGGATTAAGGCTACTGGTGTGAAGGATCTAATTAAAATTATTGTAATGACTGGATTAAGGCTACTGGTGTGAAGGATCTAATTAACATTATTGTAATGACTGGATTAAGGCTACTGGTGTGAAGGATCTAATTAAAATTATTGTAATGACTGGATTAAGCCAACCGGTGTGAAGGATTTCATTAACTTAAGACAGTGGAACAGTGACTAGACAGAACAAAAACAAAGAAGAAAGAAAATGATAAAGTGGGAGCCACTGTTGAAATCGATCCCGCAACTATAGTCAATACTTCAATTCAAATACTTTGTCTCTTTTATTTCCGAATAATCTTCGGCTACTCGTATCGATTTCTCTTCTTTTGCCTCAATAACTCCTGGAGCTAGTGTAAAACACTAAAAAGGGAATACAAAAACGAGAATCCATTGCCAAGAAAATGGCGATAATAACATACAACTAAAGTACATTCAATGACATTAGAACATTTCTTAACTTGAAGTATGTTTTCCTTCTTAATATTATTATTTTTCTTGACATATTCTTCGTTTTCATTCTTCTATTGTGTTTATCTGCCTGTCTTTTATTCATTTACTTCTTATTCTTCTACAAATCCCGGTTGGTAGGGATTTTTATTTATGATTTCTCTCTGCGGCAACCTCCCCTGGTCTCAGCAGCGAGGCCCGTCTTGAAACGTCAATTACTCATCGACGGAAAAAATATGAGTAACTCCGAAGTCGGAGTTATCTGCCTATGCGGCGAAGGGACCCTTGCCAGGGAAAAATGGATTAACATGCAAAATTCAGTTCCTAGTCTCTAGGGGCTTCTTCAGAGGTAAAAGCTGGCGAATAAAGAAAAAAAGAAAAAATTCTTCTACAAATAGAGAATTTTTTTTTGTATTGTTAATTTTCTACTACTTCTTACTTTTCTTTCTCTTTTTTTTTATTATTCATCATCTGCTTTGTTTTCTTCTTCTCTTTCGCTTGCCCTTGCTATTATCCGGAAAACGAAGCCTTACTGATTCAAATAATTAACTCTATAGCTTCCTCCAAAGAAGACTCATGGCTACTCAGCTGATCGATTTATCTTCTTCTATGGATCTCGTGGTGATGCACTTCCAAGTCACTCACTTCTTCTTCTTCTTCTTTCCTTCCTCATTTGCCTTTCAGCGTCGAGGGGAGATATAATTTGTGGTGTTTTGCTCTTATGTTCGCCTCTGCTGCTGTTATGTTTCCTAGTGCTTCTAATATTCCATTCATCCATCTTTTGCTCTTATGTTCGCCTCTGCTGCTGTTATGTTTCCTAGTGCTTCTAATATTCCATCCATCCATCGTTTTCGTGGTCGAGCCTCTGGTCTGGTATTCTCACAACGTTTGTTGAAGGCTCGTTGTGTTGTGTTCAGCCACTGACTGAAGTTGTGTAAAAGTCTCTCGATGTAATCATCTTTCACGTGTTTCTTTGTTTCCTTGCCATACTGATGATGGCTGAAACGTTTATTATTGTGTACTCTCCTCTTTTCAAAACAAGATTAGGATCATCATCATCATCATCAAGTACCGGGCCTGCTGGCGTAGGTGATCATGTCTCTCCACAACTTTCGATCACGACAGTTATTTATCATTTCTGTTGTTGACCTTCCACCAAACCATTTTCTTAAGCTGTCTAGTATTTTTCTCTTTTCTTCACTCTCTCTGTCCTCTTTGTCCTTCAATTTTCCCAGTTGTTACAATATATTCCAGCTGTTCTCTTCTCATTAGATGGCCAAAAAATGATGATTGTTTCTACCTAATATTGGAAATTAACGATTATGATAGCAGGACACAAATCAAACGCTAGGAAGAACAAGGACACAACATCAGCAATATAGTAACATTAAAATTGCTGAGGACATGTCCCTTCCCGATAGCAAATAAATGGACATGAATCATGAGGAATCTCGCAAACAGCAAGAAAGAAAATTGATTCATTCAAAAGAAAATGAGAGAAAAATCGTTAAGATAGCTCTATAATGAAAATGAGCTATGAAGACATTAAAAGATTTAAACATTAAGAAGAGCGGGCTTATAAATAATATTCTACAGAGACATTAAATATGGCCACGTCAAAAGATATAGCGGGCTGGAAATCAACAATGATGGATGGCGTTATTCATGGTTGACGCATTAGGGGCAGACTAAGAAGAAGGTGGCTTAAAGACATCAAGGTGGCCTTGAACATGAAGTGAAAGTGGGAGATTTCGCTAGAAACACAGAATCTTTCATACGTGCTGTGGTGAATGCAACGTTCTGTGGGAGATCTGACTAGAGACGGAGATTCTATCAGACGTGCTGTGGTGAATGCAACGTTCTGTGGGAGATCTAACTAGAGACGGAGATTCTATCAGACGTGCTGTCGTGAATGCAACATTCTGTGGGAGATCTGGCTAGAGACGGAGATTCTTTCAGACGTGCTGTGGTGAATGCAACGTTCTGTGGGAGATCTGACTAGAGATGGAGATTCTATCAGACGTGCTGTGACGAATGCAACGTTCTGTGGGAGATCTGACTAGAGACGGAGATTCTATCAGACGTGCTGTGGTGAATGCAACGTTCTGTGGGAGATCTGACTAGAGACGGAGATCATATCAGACGTGCTGTGGTGAATGCAACGTTCTGTGGAAGATCTGACTAGAGACGGAGATTCTATCAGACGTAAATGTAAGGGTAAAGTACGAGACTTGAACCGGCGTCTTAGCACGCGAGTTTCCACCCATATGTGTTCGGCCGCCTATTCAGAAGTGTTCGGAGACTTCTAGGTAGTGTCGCTTCAAGCATCGAAACTCACAATGCGAGGCGGCATTCCTCACCTTCCCAAAGTAATACGCCGGTAAACATTTCTGTCAGCGGCTGGGTCGACCGCGGCTTTTTTTTTTCCAATCACGAGTACAACTCACACTACTTCCATCTAAGTAAACATTTATGTAAAAAGTAAAGACCCCCGTAACGCCAAGTGGAGTATAAGGAATATGGTGTTAGTGACCATAATTTTTTATAGACCTCCGGCACATGATTTTTGGTGTAATGTGGTCGGTATTACGCCCGTGCCGCTTTACTTTCCCAGGAAAAAAATCCGGTAGTCATTTAAGGCTGGGTGAATCCAGAAGCCGTCAATCAGTATCGAACCGGACCTCTTGTACTTTGTAGTCCAGTTCACTGACCACTGAGCTATCCCGGCTCCCAGATATTTAAGTATGAATGTTATATTAGTAGTACAATGCTCGAAACAACAAGGTATCAAAGGTGGAGACAGTTTGAGGATTTTGCTGGTACAATATTATATCATTATCAACAAAAGCTTTAGGAGGTGCGCGTGGCCGTGCGGCTACAACCAATGTTCCGCTGGATGAAAAGCTGACGTACGGTGTTCGAAGCCCGCGGTAGACAGAAAGGATTTTTTCTATCGGGGGTGAAATTAAAATCCTGAGTCGCACACATCGTGGCGACTGCTTGACCAAGCGGCCTTTATCCCTCTGGTTCTATCGTTGCCCCCCCCCTTCCCGACATACACCAGTAGTGGTACTATGTGTCGTGAAAATAGTGTTTTTTTTTTAACAAAAGCTTTTGTTTTTGTTTAAGACACAACTTGTAATAACTTTGTGTGCATAATATAGAGGAAGAATGTGTGTTCTATCTTTGTGGGAATACACAATTGAGGAAATTAACTAAAGTATTAGTAACAAATAGTTGTAAGTTACAGTTAATCTTCTTATTCTTCTTTCCTTCCTCATTTGCCTCCCAGCGTCGAGGGGAGATATAATTTGTGGTATTTTTCTCTTCTGTTTACATCTGCTGCTGTTGTTTCCTAGTATTTTTAATATTCCGTCAATTCATATTTTTCCTGGTTGGCCCTTGGGTCTGGTATTCTCGTAACATTTATTGAAGGCTCTTTGAGTTCTGTTTTGATCTTTCTGCTTGTTAGGTGACAAAACCATTTTATCTGTAAATTATTTATATATTATATGGCGGAGGTTATTCCTA
>JAVIAB010000107.1:13839528-13914452 GCA_032433765.1 Megaustenia siamemsis
TGTCATTCTCCTAATGTGACACTTCTGTCGTCCTCAGAGAAAATAATCATATAAAGATATTGTTGTATTCTGAGCCAAGCGTGGTATGAGATAGCGAGTCTTAACGTCCTCCAACATTAGGACCTGGGAGAGATCGTGAGGTCTGTGCCACAGGTGAGGTAGTAGCGATGGACAGATGAACGATCGGGTAGGTGAGCGGATGGATGGGGGAATGTGTAATTGAAATGATTGGAAAATGAGTGGGTGGACTGATGGACGGATGAGTGTGTGGGTAGATGAGTGGGTGGGTGGACAGATGAATGTGTGGGTGAATGGACAGATGAATGTGTGGGTGGAAGGATGGATAGTTGAATGTGTGGGTGGGTGGATAGATTAGTGTGTGGGTGGAATATAAATAGATGAATGTGTGGGTGGAAGGATGGATAGATGAATGTGTGGGTCAATGGATAGATTAGTGTGTGGTGGAAGGATGGATAGATGAATGTGTGGGTGGGTGTGAATAAGTGACTGGACTGGTGAATGAGTTAAGGTTATGGTTATGGAAGGCCCCGGTATCACCGCAAACGAATTAAAATCCATAATTGCTCAACCGCCCGTGCCAATGGAATCATCCGAATTACTAACTCATCTCCCAAACAAAGAAAGGTAGCTGTAGTCGCCATCATAGCAGTCTCAGCACACGCCAAAAGACATAAGGCAAACCCGCACAAAAAGTGAACTCAGCCAACTGTTCCTTGTCATACGATATCTTCATTCATCGTAAACAATTGGAATATCGAAACAGGATCAAAACGGATGGAACACACAGCTCGCGGTGTGCACAGAGCACTTAACTCAGTAGCTCCTGCAACAAGCCGGACTTGGAATATGAGGAAACTGCAACAAGGAACACTTTTCATGCATAGCCTTCAATGATTCCTTGAATTATTATTTATATAGACTAGCCTTCTTAAGTGAATGAGTGTGTGGGTAGACGAGTGTGTGGATGGATTATGGATGTTCGTGTGGATGAATGAATAATTGTGTGGATGGATGATTGTGTGAGTGGATGTGGATGATTGTGTGAGTAGATGTGGATGATTGTGTGAGTGGATGTGGATGATTGTGTGGATGCATAGATTGATGAGCGTTTGGATGGACGAGTATTTGGGCGTATGAATGGATAAGTGTGTGGATGGATGAATGAGTATGTGTGTGTGTGTTTGGATGCATGAACGAATGGATGGATGAGTGTGTGGATGGATGAATGAGTATGTGTGTGTGTTTGGATGCATGAACGAATGGATGGATGAGTGTGTGGATGGATGAGTGTGTGGATGGATAATTAGACGGATGGATGGTAAAATCGTTACACGGACAAGCGGATGAATACGTAGAGAATTGATGGATGTGTGGGAATTTGTTAAATAAACGAATGGATAAATGGATTAGTGGAAGGATTCATGGATGGATAGTAGAATGAAACCAGTGGATGAAAGAGCGAATGAGTGAACGGGTGGATGTATGGAAAGATAGATGGTTGAACTAATGGATGAGTAAGTGAAAGAATGCATGGCTGGAAGGAATGATTGATAGATAAATGGATGAGCAGTTTCGTTTTAGAAAGGAGACAAATAATAATAAATGAATATTATTCTAGGGGGAAACTTCCGAGGCCATAATCAGCGAATAAATTCAGAGGAAGATATATGTTTATAGCACTCGGAAAAAATGACAAATAATCAACAATAGAGAAAAAAAAACAAAGAACAATATATGGTCCTAAGCAGGATCGAACCCGTACTCCTTGGCACAGCGCCTTGCCACGAGAAGCCAAACGCTAGGGAACACTGCCAACTCAGCTAACTAAAAAATTAGCCATCGTTGGCGATGTCTTTCGCGCAGATGTTCTCATGAATATAGCGTAAGGCTGCGATCGGAAATCGAAAATAAATTGTGTATCTGTATTTTTCCTATTAAGGCAATTATCTCCCGGATAGAGTAAGGGCTGGATACTTGCGTTGCAGACAAACATTTAGGACGAAACAGCATAAATAGTAGTTTCCAGTGGTTTAGACTGGAGACAAATAATAATAAATGAATATTATTATAGAGGGAAACTTCCGAGGCGATAATTAGCGAATCAATTCGAAAGAGAGAGAGAGAGAGAGAGAGAGAGAGAGAGAAAGAGAGTGTGTGAGAGAGAGAAGAGAGAAGAGAGAGAGAGAGAGAGAGAGAGAGAAGAGATTTCTACTAATATTTCACTTTCTGTTAGATCATTGGTCTGTAATACCGTGAGAAATGTTTTAGAAAAGTAAAGCAATTTTTACACATTTTTTTTACATTCATTTCCTCCCCCCCCCCTTTCTCTCTCTCTCTCTCTCTCTCTCTCTCTCTCTCTTTCTCTACTATACATTTAATATAATATATTCTCCTTACATATTTTATTGTTTAATTATAGGACCGGAGAAAAGAAAGACCGATTGTCCAGTGCTGTCGCTGCGAGGTGTTCAAATTTAAGATTTTATTTCGCCTCATGGAAGAAAAAAACCTACTCTTATTGAGGTTCAAACTCGAGTTCTCCTGGTTTAGATTCCAACAAGTTATCTACTAAATTAGGAAGAAACAATCATCATTTGTTGGCCATGTAATAAGATGGGAACAGCTGGAATATATCGTGACATCTTGGGAAATTGAGGGATAAAGAGATAGAGGGAGGCAAAAAGAAAATATACCAGACAGTATAAGAGAATGGCTCGGCAGAAGGTCAACAGAAATGAAAAATAACTGTCGAGATTGAAAGTTGTGGAGAGACATGATCACCTACGCCAGCATGCATGGCACTTGATGACGATGACTCTTAATTTTTAAAATAAGAAAAGTGGCAAATATTTTTTTTTTTAATAAAAACATATACCGTAATTTTCACATTTAAACTACCTACCTTACGTTAGTAGGAATTCCTAAAGGTGGAGTCAAAAACTAACACAACACCGCAAGAAATTACAAGTTATGATATTGAGTAATTTTGATGATGAAATAAAGGCGTTATTATATTCATTTAGGTCCAATTAATCCAGAAAAATTATCAAACATTTTCGACACGTCTGGAACAGTTGGGTGCATGATATTTCAGTGATAAACGAAGTGTGATAACGTCATTTTTAAATTAGTTTGTGAGCCAACAAGAATCCTGTCTGTAGGAGCGGTCTGTCTGGTGGAGTAGCCATGTTGTCGCCTTTTTCTGCCAGCGAGTCCACGAGTTCAAGTTGTCCTCAAAGTGGAAAGATTTGTCGTTTCGGTGAGCTTCATCAGGTGGCTCCAACCATATTAAGTGAACGGGAGAGAGCTAGCGATCGTGTGTATGCTGTGTGCTCTGTTTGTTATTAATGTTTCTGACCGGGTTTGTTAAGACAGAGAAATGAAAAAAAATATATCGAAAAAAATACAACGGTATGGTTAAGACTTTACGTAATAAGTAGACGACACAAATTAGAACGACGTTTCGGCTCAATAGGTCTTCATGAGAAACAACCATACAACACACACACACACAGAGGAGAAAGAGAGAGAGAGAGAGATAGAGAGAGAGAGAGAGAGAGAGAGAGAGATGTATTTAATTTTTTTTAAATAATATATTTAAAAAATAATATATACAAAAATAATATACGCAAAAATAATTCCAAACTAGAATTATAAATAAAAATAAAATATCTTCCCTGTACACTGCGCTGTGGCCAGAAGGAAAATGAACATTAGTCATTAATTAGACATTAAAACGTTATTTGTTAAGACGGAATTCCTAACAGTCTTCTGTTTGAGAGTATGCTCAAGACTCTTCATATTGTAAAGGATACTTCTCAAATGAACTATATTCCCGCCAAATTTAGTAAATACTTCAACATTTTGTAAATGGTTTAATTCTACCAAACGTAAAGCTAAAGACAAAATAGTTGTTATTTACATCCGTATGTACCCTCCTTGATTTATATATTACATATGTGTGTGTGTGCTCCTTGATTTATATATTAGTTCTGTGTGTGTACGCACTTGATTTACATATAACAT
This sequence comes from Megaustenia siamemsis, assembly GCA_032433765.1. Taxonomy (NCBI): domain Eukaryota; kingdom Metazoa; phylum Mollusca; class Gastropoda; order Stylommatophora; family Ariophantidae; genus Megaustenia; species Megaustenia siamemsis. Next base: position 13,843,576 of record JAVIAB010000107.1, read on the forward strand.
ATGTGTGTTTGTGTGCGTGTATGTGTGTGTGATCCTTGATTTACATATAACATGTGTGTGTGTATGTGTGTGTGTACGCACCCTGATTTACATATAACATATGTGTGTTTGTGTGCGCTCCTTGATTTACATATAACATGTGTGTGTGTGTGTACGCACCTTGATTTACATATAACATGTGTGTGTGTGTGAGTGTGTGTGTGCTTCTTGATTTGCATATTACGTATGTGTGTTTGTGTGCGTGTATGTGTGTGTGTGTGTGTGTGTGCTCCTTGATTTACATATTACATGTGTGTGCATGTGTGTATGTGTGATCATCATCATGTATCATACCGGTTGACGCAGGCGATCATGTCCTTCCACATTCTTCTATCTACAGTGCATCGTATCAGTTCTGTTGTTGACTGTTTTCCATGCCATGACACCAAGCTATCCAGTATTTTTCTCTTTGTCGTCCGCGATCCCTCTTTCCTTTTATTTTGCCAGTTGTAACCAAGTATTCCAACTTTCCTCTTCTCATGATGTGCCCGAAAAATGTTGATTGTTTCTTTCGTGTGTATGTATGTGTGTGTAAAACATCTTGTCCGTGTCAACAGAAGTGAGCAAGGGAGTTCATCTGTGCTAAATAGAACCGATTCAGACCTCATTCTGGAGTCCGGCCTTGCTAACGTCAACCCACAATCATCATCAAGTACCAGGTCTGCTGGCGTAGGTGATCATGTCTCTCCACAATTTTCGATCTCGACAGTTATTTATCATTTCTGTTGTTGACCTTCTGCCAAGCCATTCTCTTGCTTGCTTGCGTTCGCCCGATGACTTAAGGAGTGTACCTCGTCATCATCCGCCCTTAAAAGGACGTTAAGTAGGCGTGTCTGCGTTGTGTTATGGTTTACAGTATAACTGTGATATTTGCGCCTTTCGGCCCAACACATCCGACCTTAGCATGGCCATTCTCTTAAACTGTCTGGAATTTTTTTTCTTTACTTTCCTCTATCACTTCGTCCCTCAATTTTCCCAGTTGTTACAGTATATTCAAGTTCTCTTCTCATTACATGGCCAAAATGATGATTGTTTCTTCCTAATATTGGAAATTAGCTCTCTTTTTGCTTTGGCCTCTTTCAGAACGTTTTCAATACTCTTCTTAGCTGTCCATGGTATTCTCATCATTCTTCTGTAAAACCACATTTCTACAGACTCCAGTGATTTTCTTGTTTGTTGTCCTGTTGTCAATGATTCACATCCATATGTTAAGACTGGCTCTACATAACATTTAAGAGCTGTTTTTCTTGTTTCGATTGTTATCGAAAAAATGGATTGCATAGTATCTTCCTCATTTTTTGGAAAGCTGCTTTTACCTGAGCCTTTCTCCATCTCACCTCTTTTGTACATCTTCCGTCTGAGGTTAACAAAGTTCCCAAATATTTAAATTCAACCCACAATGCAATATAAAAATGGCCGCATGTCGCCCTGTTTTTGCAGAGACTAGCGAGGTCGTTTATACCGTTTCGGTAGCTTTGTTTGTTTTAATTGTGTGTTTTTGATGAAGCTGGAGTAAGGAAGTGACTGTGCACTCTCTATAAGATTAAAATCGTTTGGAATCGTTGCCTGTGCATCTTTCAAGGCTGTACAGTGGTCTACCATGTCAACAGAATTTTTTCCCAACGCGCTTTGACTACAGCAGGAATATGAGTGGAGCGGATATGGGGAATTTCCGACTACAGTGATACCGATTCTATGAACAGAACAGAAGAGACCTATGGAAGTGAATCATGTACAGAATAGAACTGACCTATGGAAGTGAATCATGGACAGAAGTGACTTATGGAAGTGAATCATAGACAGAAAGAAGAGAACTATGGAAGTGAATCATGTACAGAATAGAACTGACCTATGGAAGTGAATCATGGACAGAAGTGACTGATGGAAGTGAATCATAGAACAGAAGAGACCCATGGAAGTGAATCATGGACAGAATAGAAGTGACCTATGGAAGTGAATCATGAAACAGAAGTGTCTTATGGAAGTGAATCATGGACAGAATAGAAGTGATCTATGGAAGTGAATCATGAACAGAACAGATGTGACCCGTGGAAGTTAATCATGGACAGAACAGAAGTGACCAGGGGAAGTGAATCATGAACAGAAGAATGTTGAAATCTCCCTTGATAGCTACACAAATCAGTGAGGAAATTCTCAAAAAGGCCAAAACAAACATGGAACTCATAAAAATCATCAGAAAGAAATAATCCACATTTTTCGGGCACATCATGAGAAGAGGAACGTTGGGATACTTGGTTACAACTGTAAAAATTCAGGGGAAGATAGATCGTGGACGACAAAAGAGAGAAGGTACTAGATAGTTTGGGAGCCGCGATAGCTCAGTGGTTAGTGAATTGGACTACAAAGGACAAGAGGTAGGGTTCGATCCCAACCGACGGCTTCCGGGATCATCCAGCCTTAAATGGGTACCGTATTTTTTCTGGGAAAAGTAAAGCGGCACGGGCGTAATACCGACCACATTCCCCAAAAATCATATGCTGAATGTCTGTAAAATTTATGGTCACTAACATCATATTCCCTATACGCCACTTGGCGTGACGCGGGCTCTTTACCTTACTTTACTAGATAGTTTGGTGTCATGGCATGGAAAACAGTCAAGAAAAAAATGTATACGATGTACTGTGGATAGAAAATTGTGGAAGGACATGATCGCCTACGCCAACTGGCAACAACAGCTGATCAGAACCCATTCAATCTCCGCGCGGTGCCTGTGGAAATAAACTAACCAGTTGACCAAGCGAGTAGCGATCGAAGAGGAAAAGCAAACCCGACGCTAAAAAGTATGCTGAAATCGGATGTACTGGGCCGAAAATCGCAAGTATTACAATTAGATGTAAAACCTAATACATCGCTTCTATTGCTATTAAACATCTGTAGGCGTGTCCGAAGTGCAAGGGAAGATAACTTGTCGACTAAACTAACGTGCAAGGGAGGGCAGTCGACGAGTATGATTGAATAGTCGTCAAGAGAACACTAGAAAACAAAAGAAAGAAAGAAAGAACAAAAGATTAAAGAACAAGAGATTAAAAAATAAGAAAGAAAGAACACGAGATAAAAATAAGAAAGAAAGAAAGAAAGAAAGACAGAAAGACAGAAAGAAAGAAAGAAAGAAAGAAAGAAAGAAAGAAAGAAAAGAAAGAAAGAAAGAAAGAAAGAAAGAAAGAAAGAAAGCATCGTCTTCGCTGTATCTCTTTATCCACTGGTGTTTGACTGGTACATTTCCATAATTCTATGTTAGTTCTGGACCGTGCGACTGAGCAAGTGCACGTGAGTCTGGACCATCCAAAGCAACTTCAACAAACACAGATCAACGTCACTTCCTTGGATGATGGAAATGGGAGTTAAGATGGGCACGGCCAGAAATAAGAAACTTGGTGGCCGTGTAAGAAGACTTATCAACCAACATAGAACTGGAGTCGTCAGTCGCTGGACACTGAGGGAATTGCTGAGGAGGGGATCTGAGCACCTATGGACATGTTCGGAGTGCAATGATGATGACCCGCAAATAACTCAATAACTCAATTCTATGTTAGTGATTTTGTCCTGCCATTTCCATCCTTTTATCCTGCGTAAGCATCCATTAATGAAAGTCGGTATCTTCGTGATTGTCAATTTTGTTGTTCTCCATGTTTCACAGCCATATAATAGGACCGCCTTAACATTTGAGTTGAAAATTTTTATTTTAGTATTTAACCTAATTTCTCTGGATTTCCATATGTTTCCCAGTGCAATGAAAGCTCCTCTTGCTTTTGATATCCTTATTTTGGTGTCATTTTCTGTTCCTCCCTCTTTATCTATATTACTGCCTAGATATATGTAAGATTGTACATCTAATAGAGGTAATTCTCCTAGTTTTATTTGGTTATTGCCAACTGTATTAATTCTCGTAATGTTGGTCTTATCTCTATTAATCTTCAGTTCTAGCTGTTGTGATCTCTCATCAAGTATACTCATTTTATCCTGCATCTGTTGATGGCTGTGTGATAGGAGAGCTATGTCATCAGCAAAGTCTAAATCATCAAGTTGTTTGGTCAGTGACCACTGGATTCCATTTCTATTGTTTTGAGTTTCTTAACTCATTGAGCTGGAATATGATTCTGTTATTTTTTTCTGTTGAAATATTAAAGCAGTCGTAGCCTCCATTGTCTCCTCTGAATATCCGAAGCTGCATGAAAGTCAAATCGCCCTATCTGACTATTATCTGTAGCAAGTACAGAACTCGTCACTTAACTTTTCCAAATGCGATAAAGATAACTTGAGTTATCGGTCCTGGCTTAAGTAGAAAACGTGGTCTGGATTCCGTGTGAGATATCAATCCCATGAAAACTACAAAACTGATAGCCCACGTCTGTCATTTTCCTGCCAGGTTCACGTCACTCACATTCGTGCACTATCGTCTTCTCCCTGCCCTACTCCTTCTTAAGGTGGTTGAATTGTTTTGAGATAGTTTCGCTAATTCTGAACTTTATTATATTTCGAAACTCTGATGTTTCTGTTACTCCAAAAGAATATTGTATTGTCAAAGGAAGTAATTGTTCGTGTTAAAATGTGATCTCTCACTTACTTAACTCCCTTTATCTGTGAATGTTCTGTTTACAGTAAATTAATGACAGACAGTCAGAGGACAGACAGGCAGACAGACACGCAGACAGACAGACAGAGGATGGATGAATGAATTGATGGATGCGTGTATGGATGGATGGATGGACTGATAAATGAATAGATAAACAGAGAGACAGACAGACTAACGGACGAACGGATGGACAGACGGTCAGATAGAAAGACAAAGTCAATCATGGGGGCGGAGAGAGACATTTATCATCAAAAGTACATGCAGACAGACATACAAATAGACAGACGGACAGACAAACAGACAGACAGACAGACAGACAGACAGACAGACAGACATATATAGATAGATAGATAGATAGATAGATAGATAGATAGACAGACAGACAGACAGACAGACAGACAGACAGACAGACAGACAGACATACAGACAGACAGACAGACAGACAGACAGACAGACAGACAGACAGACAGACAGACAGACAGACAGACAGACAGACAGACTGATAGATAGATAGATAGATAGATAGATAGATAGATAGATAGATAGATAGATAGATAGATAGATAGATAGATAGATAGATAGATAGATAGATAGATAGATAGATAGATAGATAGATAGATAGATAGATAGATAGATAGATAGATAGGTAAGATGTAGGTAGATAGATAGATAGACAGACAGACAGACAGACAGACAGACAGACAGACAGACGGACGGACGGACGGACGGACGGACGGACGGACGGACGGACGGACGGACAGATAGATAGTGGTCCGATAGATGGATGGATGTATGGATGTATGGATGTATGGATGTATGGATGTATGGATGTATGGATGGATGGATGGGTGGGTGGATGGATGGATGGATGGGTGAGTGGGTGGGTGAAACTGATGAACGGATAGACAAACAGACAGTTTAGTCTAGACAGACAAACCGACAGTTTAGTTTAGACAGACAAACAGACAGTTTAGTTTAGACAGACAGTTTAGTTTAGACAGACAGACAGTTTAGTTTAGACAGACAAACAGACAGTTTAGTTTAGACAGATAGATAAACAAAACGATATTTTACCTATCACTTTTAAATCTATTGTTTCTATCACTGTCGCTGCTGGAGCCTGAAACGGGACTAGTGACATTGTAAGTTTCCCTCTATAATAATATTCATTTATTATTATTTGTCTCCAGTCTAAACCACTGGAAACTACTATTCGTGCTGTTTCGTCCTAAATGTTTGTCTGCAACGCAAGTATTCAGCCCTACCGTATTCGGGAGATACTTGGCTTAATAGGAAAGATATTTTCCGAGCTGTGATCGCAGCCTTATGCTATAGTCATAGGAAAGCCTTCGCGAAAGGACATTGACTACGAAGCTAATTTTTTTAGTTAGCTGAGTGGCAGTGTTCCTAAGCGATTGGCTTTTCGTGGCAAGGCGCTGTGCCACTGAGTACGGGTTCGACCTTGCCTTGGTCCATATTTGTTTCTGTTGTTGATTATTTGTCATTTTTCCGAGTGCTGTAAACATACCTCTTCCTCTGAATTGATTCACTGATTATCGCCTCGGAAGTTTCCCTCTATAATAATATTCATTTATTATTATTTGTCACTAGTGACATTGTACCCTACCTGGGTTGTTGTAGAAGCGACTAAGAATGGTTGGGCATGGGACTGGTTACATTCACAGTTGTTTATTTTCATTTCAAAGTGACGCTTTAGTTCCAGTCTTGAAATGTTACTGTGCTTGTGGCTGAATGTGACATTAGGTTAAATACTAAAATAAAAATTTTCAACTCCAATCTTAAGTCAGTCTTATTATATGGCTGTGAAACATGGAGAACAACTGAAATGACAATCATGAAGATACAGACTTTCAATAACGGACGCTTACGCAGAATAGAAGGATGGAAATGGCAGGACAAAATCTTTAACATAGAATTATGGAAATGTATACATCTTCTCAATATTCCTATATGGTGCTGAAACATGGACATTAGACAAGAAAACAGAACAGAGAATTGAAGCCTTCGAAATGTGGATTTATAGAAGAATAGGTAGAATTGGATGGAAGGAAAAGAAAACAAACGATGAAGTCTTAAAACAACTAAAAATGAAAAGAGAACTTCTGAACACAATTAGAACAAGACAAATGCGATTCTTGGGCCATGTTAAAAGACACAACAGCCTACTGAAAGTAATCCTGGAGGGGAAAATACAAGGTAAAAGAGGCAGAGGCAGACCAAGATTAACATGGACGAGTAACATCAAAAGATGGACAAATCAACCGATGACAACCTGCACCATCAAAGCAAGAGATAGAGCAGAATGGCGCTCCATGGTAGCCAACCTTCGTTGCGGAGACGGCACTCAATGATGATGATGAGCAGTCAAATACCAGTGGATAAAGAGATACAGCGAAGACAATGACGCTGAATAGGACACACTTCGGCAGATAACTGAGAGTATTACACAACCGGTCCTTTTTTGGAATCCCCAGGAGAAAAGACAAACAGGAAGACCAAGGAATTCTTGGAGAAGACAGATAGAAGCAGAGATGAAGATGATGGGGAAGACATAGAACGATCTTAAAAGAATGGCAAGAGACAGAGCGGATTGGAAAGTGTTTGTTGAAGACCTATGCTCCACAGGGCGCTGAAAGTGTTTGTTGAAGACCTATGCTCCACAGGGAGCTGAAAGTGTTTGTTGAAGACCTATGCTCCAAGGGAGCTGAAAGTGTTTGTTGAAGACCTATACTCAACAGGGAGCTGAAAGTGTTTGTTGAAGACCTATGCTCCAAGGGAGCTGAAAGTGTTTGTTGAAGACCTATACTCCACGGCAGCTGAAAGTGTTTGTTGAAGACCTATACTCCACAGGGAGCTGAAAGTGTTTGTTGAAGACCTATGCTCCACAGGGAGCTGAAAGTGTTTGTTGAAGACCTATGCTCCACAGGGAGCTGAAAGTGTTTGTTGAAGACCTATGCTCCACAGGGAGCTGAAAGTGTTTGTTGAAGACCTATGCTCCAAGGGAGCTGAAAGGTAGAAGAAGAAGCTGGCTGAAGGTGTCTTGAGTCTAGTACATTCTGTTCATTCTTAAATAATGATATTTTACGGAAGTGGTTTGAATCTGTGACGCCACATATAACAAGTAAGATGTTGAGCTAAGATATATATCGAGGTATGAATGTTATTTTAGTAGTCAATGCTCGCAACATAAACGTAGAATATTGATAAACGAAACCTCAGAGTTCATGGGGCTGCAATATTCAATTTTTAATCACAAAATTATTTTTTTTTTCCTTTTAAGATACCGTTTCTTCTTATCACTTTGAATATATAATAGAAGAAGTATATGTATTTAATTTTCTCGGAAAGACACATGTAAGAAAAGGAACTAAAGTATCACTTACAAACGATTGTGTCATCATCATCATCATGTGCCATACCGGTTGGCGTAGGGAAAAAATATGGACTAAATATGAATATCAAAAAGACTAAAACTATGATCATAAACAAAGAAAATTCTCAAGACCTACAATTAAATATCAAAGTTGAAGGAATACATCTAGAGACAGTTCAGAGCTACAACTACCTGGGACATACTATAACCAGTGATGGAAAATGTACAACTGAAATAAATAAAAGAATAGGAATGGCAGAAAGTAATTTCAATGCCATGAAAAATATACTAACATCAAAACAAATAACAACAGGGCTGAAACTAAGAATAGCAAAATGTTACATCTTCTCAATATTCATGTATGGTGCAGAAACATGGACATTAGACCAGAAAACAGAACAGAAAATTGAAGCCTTTGAAATGTGGATTTATAGAAGAATAGGTAGAATTGGATGGAAAGAAAAGAAAACAAACGATGAAGTTTTAAAACAACTAAAAATGAAAAGAGAACTACTAAACACAATTAGAGCAAGACAAGTGAAATTTGTTGGTCATGTTAAAAGACACAACAGTCTAATAAAAGTAATATTAGAAGGGAAAATACAAGGTAAAAGAGGCAGAGGCAGACCAAGACTAACATGGACGAGTAAAATCAAAAGATGGACAAGTCAGCCTATGGCAATCTGCACCATCAAAGCAAGAGACAGAGTGGAATGGCGCTCCATGGTAGCCTATCTTCGATGCGGAGAGGGCACTCAATGAATGAATGAAAAAACAAGGACATTTAAGATTGAGTGGAATATGCAAAGCTCATGGCAGCTTTATCCATTATCATCATCATGTGACATACAGGTTGGCGTTGGAGATCATGTCCTTCCACAATTTTCTATCCACCGTGCATCGTATCAGTTCTGTTGTTGACTGTTTTCCATCCCCTGGCACCAAGCTATCCAATATTTTCTCTCTTTGTCGTCCGCGATCTCTCTTTCCTTTTATTTTGCCAGTTGTAATCAAGTATTCCTACTTTCATCTTCTCATGATGTGCCAGGAGATGTTGATTTCTTCTTTCTGGCGTTTCTTAGGAGATCCCATTTTGTGTTGTCCTTTTTTACAGTTTCCTCATTGATCTTTTTAACTGTCCAGGATTTTTCAACATTTTTCTGAGAAATCCCACCTGTGGCCTCTAATCGTCTTTCATGCAATTTATTCCAGATCCAAATATAGCTCTATCCATAAATGCTGCAAAGTCTAAGAGAGTGTAACTAAAATGCCACTTTAACATGAAAACAAACTACAGTGCAGACACTCGACCCGCTTTAGGACGGTAAAATAGCTAAGTTCGCTTAATTGTATTGTTTTCGGCGGTCCCTTGCTAAATATAAAGCAACCACAGCTCTGGGCACCGAATATTCTATATATTGCCATTTTGGGAGATGTCAGTCACGAGTTAGTTGCCATTGATTCATGCAGTCCCCGATTCCCAGCAATTTATGTACATATTCAGGGGCGTAGATTAATGATAAGATTGATTCGGGAGAAATATTATTCTGTTTTCTTATTTTTCTTCAACTTCTCATTTTCATCGTTCATTCTTAGAAGATATAGAAGATATAGAGCCAATTCTGACCAATGGAAGCGAATCATGGACAGTGGGCAAACAAATGAAAAGACGATTAAAGGCCACAGAGATGGGATTTATAAGAAGAATGTTGAAAGTTCTCTGGACAGCTAAAAAGACTAATGAGGAAATTCTCAAAGAGGCCAACACAAAAAGGGAGCTCCTAAAAATCATCAGAAAGAAACAATCAACATTTTTTGGGCACATCATGAGAAGAGGGAATTTGGAATACTTGGTTACAACTGGCAAAATAAAAGGAAAGAGAGATCGCGGACGACAAAGAGAGAAAATGCTGGATAGCTTGGTGTCATGGCATAGAAAACAGAAACAACAGAACTGGTACGATGCACTGTAGATAGAATATTCTGGAAGGACATTATAGTTACGCAAACCTGTATATCACATGATGATGATGATAATTCTTAGAAGAACTGTAAATCGGTCTATATGTGTTGCGTTATGACTTGTAGCAAGCTACGATATCTGTGCCTTTAGTTAATCTATCGCCTCGGAAGTTTCCCTCCATAACAATATCCATTTATCATTATTTGTCTCCAGTCTAAACCACGGGGAACTACTATTCGTGCCATTTCGTCCTTTAACTGTTTGTTTGCAACGCAAGTATTCAGCCCTACCCTACCTGGGAGATACTTGTCTTAATATGAAAGTAAAGATATATAAAAATTATACCTCATTTGTGTTCGTAGCCCTGTGATATAGTCGTGAGTATACATGTGTGAAATACAGCCAATGATAGAAACATTTTTAAGTTGCTTAGCTGGTCGTGTGCTCTAGTGCAGGTTTCTCGTGGCAAGGCGATGTGTCGAGGAGTACGGGTTGATTCCTGCTTTGGGCTGTCTATTGTTCTTTTTTTTTTCTTCGTTGCTGATTACTGGTGAATTTTTTTTCCCGAGTGCTTTAATTATACCTCTTCCCTTGAGATGATTCGCTGATCTATCGTTTCGGAAATCAACAGTATTCCCTGAAATAACAGTATTCATTTATCGTTGTCTCCAAATATTGAACAGATATATTCCACTGCAGAATGAACAAGGTGTACATATGGAGTCTGGCCTCATCTCCTTTCTTCTCCTTAGCGTTCACCCGTTAATAGGCGGGCGTGTGTGCGTTGTGTCGCTAGTTTACGGCAAAGGAGCGATATCTTCGCCTTTCGGCACTCAAATGGTAGCAATAATATAGGTTACTTCTAGCATTAATTTTTGTTTACTGTAGAAGAATACAATTGAAACAATTAGGGAAACATTTCGTAAACGTGCAGGGTGCATGGTACGTTTTCCTTAACTCTTTCAGGACTATTATCCGACTCCTCGGTTCTATGAAACTGATGATTTCAAACTATTCACCGATACGTCGGATATTTCAGGTGTCGCTGAATATTTGATTCGTTTTCGCTGATTTTCGTTTTTATTTCAACCAATACTTGATTTCCGGAAGTAGGAGAGTTCTCACTTTCACTTTCTGCTGATACCGGCATGGTCTGAGCTTTGAACATTGCAAAATTTTAAATTTATATTCATTGTTTATTTCTCAAATTTCTGTCACATAATGGCCACGCCCACTGCTTGTACTTCTTGCACTCAACCAAAACGATATAGTGCAGAACAAGCTAGATCTATCTTTGAAATCTTGTTATTTCAAGATTCAGAAATAGAGTATTCATAGTATTAATTGAGACTGTGGCAATAATTTTGTTGTTGTGATAATGGGTCGCAATATTAGTAAAAGTTATGCTAAAAAGACAAGACGATCTGGCTTATGTTTAGCTAGTGGATGCCTTCTATTCCAGCACTATCAGTGCCTCACATGAATTGAGTGGTAGTGATTCTGATAACGAAACTGGTACTTTAGGGACATAATTCACAAAATAAGTCGAGTTGTGTAAATGAAAATAATAAACTTGACTTGTAAATAATATTGTTCTGAAGTCACATAAATTTATAATATTCTTCATTCTGGAATAATTTACAAAAATGTACATAATTTTTTTTTTATTTGTGGACATAAATTAATTAATGCCTCATCAAAACTGGGCTCCACTTCACGGAGTTCTACCACATCAAAATGGGATCACGACTACGCCCTTGAAATAATTTCTGGCCTCACTTCCAGGAAAGACAATTGAAGTTCTGACAGGAGAACTTGAGTTGCTGGCCCTGATAAGAGTTGTCGCACGTGGTGACCGCCTTCAGCCATGTTGTGATCATTTCAGAGAGAGAAAGAGAGAGAAAGTGAAAGGGGAGGAGGAAGTGAGAAAGGATTGAATCAGTGTAATATTATAGTAGTAGTAGTAGCCTCCGTCAGTCGTAGTTGACTATGGATTTTTCAGCGCCCCTAGAAATGTTATTTTTTCTTTTCTTTCGTCGTGTATTCTCTTTCTCTATGAATCTGTCTGCTTCTTGTTTGAGGTGAACTTTTAGAGTGTGTTTCCAGAGATTGCGGTCTGCAGCTATGTCTTCCCATGCTGCAGGGTTTATGTTCAGAGTCTTCATGTCACGTTTACACACATCTACAAATCGAAGTTTTGGGCACCCCCTAGTTCTTTTACCATCTGCCAGTTGTCCGTAGAGTATATCTTTCGGTATGCGCCCATCTTTCATACGGTGTACATGGCCAAGCCAGCGTAACCTACGTTGTTTGTGTAATATTATAATTATAATGATAATAGTTAAATAATTGATTCAGTCGTGGCTACTAACCGAGAATAATAGAACAAAGAAGAATGTGATAGCACTCAGAAAAATTGACAGACAAACAACAACAGAAAAAAACGAAGAACAATATATGATATTATGGTCCGAAGCGGGATCGATCCCATACTCCTTCACAGCGCCTTGCCACGAGAAACCAAACTCTAGAGCACTCGGCCAACTCAGTTATCTAAATAAAATAGCTATCATTGGCGATGTTTTTCACTCAATTTGTACTCATGACTAAAGCATAGGATTCGATCCTGCTTCGGACAATCTATTGTTATTATTTTTTTTTTCTGTTGTTGATTCATCTTCTTCTTTTACCTTTTTAGCTCCCAGTGGAGCATAGGTCTTCAACAAACACTTTCCAAGTCATTCTGTTTTTTGTCATTCGTTTAAGATCATTCCATGTCTCCCCCATTATCTTCATCTCTGCTTCTATCTGTCTTCACCAAGAATTCCTTAGTCTTCCCCTTTGTCTCTTCCCCTGGGGATTCCAAAATAAAGGGCCTGTTGTGTAATACTCTCAGTTGGCTTCCGCAGTGTGTGTCCTATCCAGCGCCATCGTCTTCGCTGTATCTCTTTATCCACTGGTATTTGACTGCTACATTTCCATAATTCTATGTTAGTGATTTTGTCCTGCCATTCTGTTGTTAATTATTTGTAATTTTTTCCGAGTGCTGTAAACATACCTCCTCCCCTGAAATAATTGGCTGATCTATCGCCACGGAAGCTTCCCTCTAGAATAATATTCATTTATTATTATTTGTCTCCACTGTAACCTGCCATACATATCGTAAGAGGCGACTAAAAAGGTAAAAGTCAATGTCTTCGCAGGTGTTATGGAGTTCATACATCTCAGTTGATGCCATCTTCAGTGCTTTCGCTTTTTTGACTGACATGCTTCTGCTTTTTTTTTTACGGACGAACTTCATACAGGTGATTAGTTGATCGAAGGCTCCGGTGTCACTGCAAACGAATTAAAATCCATAATTGCTCAACTGCCCGTGCCAGAGGAATCATCAGAATTAAAACTCATCTCATTGAAGGATCCAAACAAAGAAAGGCATCTGCAGTTCCCATCATAGCAGCTACAGCACACGCCAAAAGACGTAAGGGTAAGCGGCACTGAAAGTGAACACAACTGAACTGTCCTTCGTCATACGATATCATCATTCATCGTAAGCAATTGGAATATTGAAACACGATCCGGATGAAAAAACACAGCTCACGGTGTGCACAGAGCACTAAACTCAATAGCTCCGGCAGTAAGCCGAACTTGGAATATGAGGAAACTGCAACTAGGAACACTTTTCAGGCAGAGCCTCAACGGTTCCTGTAGCCTATCTGCCATATTGGCACTTGTAACAGTGCCGATAAAGAGACCTGAGCACTGTGTGGTTGTTCGTTGTGTAATGACGATGATATGTTGGCGACTTAAAACTAGATTAATCAAGTAGAAATGGGAGATGCGTGAAGATTTAGAAGTTTAAAAAGTGTGCGAAAAAGACGGTAGGATAACAGCGATAAATAGAAGATACAAATGACAGTTCTTTCCCTTGACTTGTCCATGTTTGTGAAGTTTATGCGGCTTTTTTTTCTTTTAAAGGATGGAACTTCACAAAATCAAGTCAGGACAGGACAAAATCACAAACATAGAATTATGGGGAGACTCATCATCGTCACTGAGTGCCGTTTCCGCGTCGAATGTTGGCTGCCATGTATTCTCTTCTGTCTCTTACTTTGATGGTGCCGGTTGTCATAGGCTGACTTGTCCATCTTTTGATGTTACTCGTCCATGTTAGTCTTGGTCTGCCTCTTTTACCTTGTATTTTCTCTTTCAATATTATTTTTATTAGGCTGTTGTGTCTTTTAACATGGCCCAAAAATCGCATTTGTCTTGTTCTAATTGTGTTTAGTAGTTCTCTTTTCATTTTTAGTTGTTTTAAGACTTCATCGTTTGTTTTCTTTTCTTTCTATCCAATTCTATCTATTATTCTATAAATCCACATTTCAAAGGCTTCAATTTTCTGTTCTGTTTTCTTGTCTAATGTCCATGTTTCTGCGCCATACAGGAATATTATGAGAAATTACCAGTCAAATACCTGTGGATAAAGAGATACAATTAAGATGATAGCATCGGATAGGACACACACTGCGGAAGTCAACTGAGAGTATTACACAACATGCCCTTTTTTGGAATCCCCAGAAGAAGAGACAAAGAAGAAGACGAAAATATATTTGGAGAAGACAGGCGGAAGGAGATGAAGATGGTAGTGAAGACATGGAATGATCTTAAAAAATGGCAAAAAACAGGACGGCTTGGAAAGTGTTTGTTGAAGACCTATGCTCCACATGGAGCTGAAAGGAAGGAGACAGATGGTCACGTGCTCAGTGGAGACCAGGAAGCCAATCAAAAGAGCAACCGCTAAATGGACTCTAAAGAAGAAAGCATGTTTAACCTATAGCTATCTGTAGCTTTATGCCGTGTGGCTACCGGAGCCCCAACAGCGAAGGCAGAAAACAACAGTGCTACCATTACCCGCCACGCATGTCGAAGAGACAACTAAGAAGGTTTGTGATCGTCGCCTGTGCAGTCGAGTAGGACGTGCATGGAGCGACCTATCAACGGAATTTTCCGATGCATCCTGGACAATTTTGTGACAAGTGGTGGGGCGGATAAGGGGAACTCCTGATTACAATGAAACTGATTCCATGAACACAACAGAATAGAATCAAAGCCGCACGAGCAGAACATACAATCGGAAAACCCTCAACTAGTGTGACGTTTCAAGCTTTGCGAGCAAGGTCGGTTATGTGTTGTGTAGCACCAGCCGCCTGTAGCTCCTATAGCTGGCAACGTCACGCTAATTGGAAGGTCTTCCAGTTGTATTTTCCACCGTTGGGGCTTTTGTAAATCTATAGATGGATATGGGTATACCGAGGACAATCTGGTAGTGAACAATAGAAGCAGAGAAGAATAGTGGGGGCCAGATATAGGGCATGCTGTGAATGATGGCAACGGGCTAGATGAACTATGTTGTTGACGTTCAAGATAGCACTGATTCGGCCACTGATTAGTTGATGTATGGCCTAGGAAAGTAACAGAAGGGACAACAACGAAGAGGATAAAATACAGCTGGAGATTAAAGATGGGGAAAGGTAACATAAACACAGACTTGTGGGAGAGAACAAGACAACAGTCACTACAGCTGGAGATTCTTCTTCTTCTTTCCTTCTTCATTTGCCTTCCAGCGTCGAGGAGAGAAATAATTTGCGATCTTTTGTTCTTCTGCTCGCATCTGCTGCCGATTTGTTTCTTAGTGCTTCTAATAGTCCGTCAGTCTATCATTTTTGTGGTCGACCCTTGGGTCTGGTGTTCTCGCAACGTTTATTGAAGGCTCGTTTTGTTGTGTTTTGTTCTTGCTGCCTTATCATGAGGCCAAACGGTTTTATTTGCTGTTTCTTTATATATTCTATGACGGGGGTTATTGCTAGCTTTTTTTTTTCTAAATTCTTTATTTCTAATCTTGTCTCTCAGACTGTTTCCTGTCATTCGTCTAACACATTTCATCTCAGCAGAATCTATTTTCTTATTGCTCTTGCGTCTAGGGTCCTGGTCAGAAGTGTATTATAGTGCCCGTTTTGTCTCTAGAGTTATTTCTCTGTTGGAAAATGGTGGTACCTGTCCAATGATTAGGCAATCTTTGATGCATCTTGAGTCTATCTCTGCTGTTTGTGAATTGTCGTTTTCTGGAGTTAAAGATGCTTAAAGATAATAAATACAGACTTGTGGGAGAGAACAGGACAACAATCAATACAGCTGGAGATTAAAGATGGTTAAAGATAATAAATACAGACTTGTGGGAGAGAACAAGACAACAATCAATACAGCTGGAGATTAAAGATGATAACAACGAACACAGACTTGAAATTACAACAAAAACTTAAAGTCAATTTCAAATAGAAATTATGTTGGAATTTAATAATTTAAAATCACAAATAAATAATTTATTTAGCATTAACTCTAAATACTATGAGTATATTCCTTAAGTATTACTATAAACAATTGTTAATGTGATTGTTCATGAAGTCATTTGCCTACTGAAACAAAAGTTAAAAGGGCGAAAAAGGCGAAAGGATAACAAAGATTAATAGAAGATACTAAATACTGAAGCTGGATTATGGTGTGGGTATGCTCACTCTCTCGTCATCTCAGATCACAAGGTTGAAAAGGGTTCTGAATGAGGGCCTACGAGCAGTTCTCATCAAATGCACCAAAGATACACTTATTCATTCAATGAGGTAGTTACATGATTTACTGAGCATTAGAGTGTGACATGGATCTGGTCAGGTCCGGGCATATTTGAACAAGGTAAGGAACATGAATAATCTCTTGCATTCTGAATAGGCTGCAACCAAGTGCAGGCGCCTCAAGCGTGGAAAATCTTGGAGGAGGTGGAGGTGTCCATAAGGAGAGTATGTGAGCTGAAAAACTTTAGGGCTGGCAAGGATTGGATAGAAGTAACAACGGAGAAAAAAAAGGCTAAATCACTCAGCTCAGCAGAGTGTTGCAACTGGGTCTATGGAGATACAGAGGATGTAATAAGGGAATCCATAGAAAGATGTTATCTCAGGATTCTAAAATATATTCAGATCATTCTGAATTCCACAGACAAAACAGTGGTTGGGGTTTTGTGGCATACCAACATGGCAGAGAAGTGGCTAGGGAATCTGGCAAGTGTAGCATTACGGGGTCCAGCATGAGAATGGAGATAGGAGCAGCAGCGGTAACATGGTTGGTTACAAAGAATGTGGATCGCGCAGTCTTGGTGACTGATTCACAAAGTATGCTGCAGAAAATTGACAGACAATGTCTGCGGCAGGAGTGGATGTAGCTCTTGGATGACTCTAAGGTGAGTGCGTTAACCAAGATGTACTTTCCAGGGCACGCTGGTGTACATGGCAATGAAGTAGCCGATAAGTTCACTGGCAACTCTGACACTGAGTGTGGCCTTACTCTGGACAAAGAGGACACCACTAAATTTGTTCTTCACGCCTTAAGAGAGGAGGAAGAGAATGGGTGGGACAATGATGTATATATTGAGAAAGTGAGGAATGTAAAGGTGGGAAAGGGATCTGGTCGATCCAGAGTGCTTAGTTGGAAAAGCAGATATGTCTTTAATCAACAACTTCCAAGAACAATCAGTCAGCATACGCTTTGAGAATTGCTGGAATGGTCAGTGGAGTGGATGATATGAGGATGTCCTGACTGCAACGAAACTGACTTTATGAGCAGAATAGAATAGAATAGAATAGAATAGAATAGAATAGCCCACTGAAGCATACCCATCATTGGAAACAAAAAAGACAAATAATTATTTCCTGTTGCTACTACAATAGTTCATTCATTTCCCTTCACAATATTATCTCATCTGTCAAAATATGTTGGAAAACTTCAAAGAACAGCTTAATGTGCACATAGACACAATAAGAATGAAAGACACGAGAAAAAAAAATTAATTATAGTAAAATCTGTTTTGCAATAATCAAATACAGAGTAAGCTAAATATAATTATGTATTAAAGTATGTATTAAAGTATGTATTAAATTATTATTTAAGTATCATCAAACATAATTTTGTATTTTGAAGAATCTATAAGTATGATCAAACATGTTTGATATTTCAAATAATCTATAAGTGTGATCAAACTTGTATCATATTCCAAATGATCTATAAGTGTGATCAAACATATTTGATATTTCAAATGATCTATAAATATGATCAAACATGTTTCATATTTCAAATGATCTATAAGTATGATCAAACTTTTTTCATATTTCAAATGATTGATAATTATAATCAAACATATTTAATGTTTCAATTGATGTATCAGTATGATCAAGCATGTTTCATATTTCAAATGTACAATAAGTATGATCAAATTAGCAACAGCTCAATCATAAACATTATCAGAAAGGACTAGCATCTCAGTAGGTGCCAAAATTGCTATATCTGTTCTAAATCTAGCTATCCAAATAAAATAAATAGTATTGTACAATCATTGTTGTTTTTAAATTAAATATTGGAGGAAAATGCATATAAACCATACAACATACATACAAGGAGATTGCATGCAGTAAACAATGTTATAGTACATGTACACCACAGGTTTTCCAGCAATGTATGGTCCGACACCCCTTTTCTTCGTCAACAATTAGCTATTGTTGTGTTTAGTCATTTAGGCCAGCTTGGGTCACAAACAAGACGGTGCATTTGAGGTCATCACTGATTCCCCATAGCTTGTCAAGCAGGGTTGTTTCTGTGTGCCATATTTGTGTTCTGAGGTTGTTGAGAGAGTGCTGCAGTCCTGTAGGATAAGCTCTGGAGTTTGTATGGTTGTTCTGGAGTCACAGGTTGCATAGTCACTGAGTCCTATCTTGTGTAGGTGTGCTCTTAGACCAGTGACCTGTTCTGAGTCTGAATATCTTGGTCTGCTCATGTCTGCTGAGTTTCTTAAAGCTGTCGTGTTCTGCCTCATATTTTCCATATAACTCTCTCCATTCTGTTTTCCTAGCTTGTTTAAGCTGTCATGTTCTGGCTCATATTTTCCATATAACTCTCTCCATTCTGTTTTCCTTGTTTGTTTAAGCTGTCATGTTCTGCCTCATATTTTCCATTTAACTCTATCCATTCTGTTTTCCTTGTTTGTTTAAGCTGTCATGTTCTGCCTCATATTTTCCATATAACTCTCTCCATTCTGTTTTCCTAGCTTGTTTAAGCTGTCATGTTCTGGCTCATATTTTCCATATAACTCTCTCCATTCTGTTTTCCTAGTTTGCTTAAGCTGTCATGTTCTGCCTCATATTTTCCATATAACTCTCTCCATTCTGTTTTCCTAGCTTGTTTAAGCTGTCATGTTCTGGCTCATATTTTCCATATAACTCTCTCCATTCTGTTTTCCTAGTTTGCTTAAGCTGTCATGTTCTGCCTCATATTTTCCATATAACTCTCTCTATTCTGTTTTTTTTTTTTTAGATTGTATCCTGAGGTTTCCCATACAAGAGCCAAAGGTTTCCTATACAAGAGCCAAAGGTGAATTATTGAATTATTATTACATGACCACAGTTAGTCCTATGGAGCCTCTGTAGTTGAATGGTTAGTGTGCTCGCTTCCTGATCAGAAGGGCACAGGTTCGATTCCCAAAAGTAGCAGATTTTTCTTTTGAACCAAAGGCTCCGGGGGTTCACCCAGCCTCTACAAAATGGTTTCTAGAAAAATTTGTGGGGGGAATAAAGGCAGCCTGGCATAATACCACCACATCACCTAGAAATGTGATGTGGTCATGGAAAAATATTGTCACTAACACCATATTCCCCACACCATATTCCCCGTACGTTTGGCAAGGCAGGGGAGGGAATCTTTACCTACTGTTAGTCCGTAAAACTGTTAATCAAGTACAGTTCAGGAACTAAAAGCGCCAGAAAATCAGTGGTGTGCTTGCATTGACACATATACATTTAGCAACAACACATACGCAATGTCATGAATTAGAGGTGCCTTTTTCTCAAGAAAAAGGGCAAAAATAGAAATAGAGCAATAATAGAAATAGGGCAATAATAAATAATAGAAATAGGGTATTAATAGAAATAGAGTAATAATAGTTATAGGGTTATAGAATTCAGACAATAATAGAAATAGAATAACAGAAATAGGGCAATAATAGAAATAGGGCAAAAGAAATAGGGTAATAATAGGAATAGGACAATATAAATAGGGTAATAATAGGAATAGGACAATATAAATAGGGTAATAATAGGAATAGGACAATAATAGAAATAGGGCAATAATAGATATAGGGTAATAATAGAAATATGATAATAATAGCAATAGGGCAATTATAGAAATAGAGTAATAATACAAAGCATGCACATTTAACCAACTGAAAAGTGTGAAAGTTTAGGTATATGTTTAAACTGTATTATCATTATCAAGATCATTAAAAAAAAAAACATGCCATCGTAATCCTGCGATGATTGTCCATTGGAGAGAGAGAGAGAGAGAGAGAGAGAGAGAGAGAGAGAGAGAGAGAGAGAGAGAGAGAGAGAGAGAGAGAGAGAGAGAGAGAGAGAGAGAGAGAGATTCAGATATTCTTCATGCTGGGTGAACTAAATTTAAATATAAATACAATATTGAGACAAGGAGGAAGGCCGAAATATATGTGGAGAAGACAGGTGGAAGCAGAGATGAAGAGGATGGGGAAGACAAGGAACAGTTTTAAAAGAATGGCAAGAAACAGAACGGCTTGGAAAGCTTTTGTTTAAGACGTATGCTCCATATGGCAAACTGAGGGACAAAAATAGACTAAACAGCAGACCAGTGATGAGATATAAAGATGTGTGCATGGCTTCCTTAAGTGAATTCTCTATCATAAAAAAAAACTGGGGGAAACTGGCTGAAGATCATGCATGGCACATGAAGAACAAAAATAAAAAATGATACAGCAATATTCGAGGCAGCACTGATATCAAATTCAGACGACAAAAGATACAGGAGAAAGGAGATGAGGACAGGTGCCATGAATACATCTTGTTCGTTCTGCGGTTCAATCTGTCTATCCAATATTGGCAGATTCAGCCACAAGAGAAGCTGTTCAGCAAAACACCATCCAGCTTAAGACACTGATATTTTACAAAACTACTGACTTATCATGATTGCTTGCTACCAACCGACTGTCAAGATGCCAAAGGCCATATATGCTCCACAGGGAGCTGAAAGGAAGATTAAGAAGTCAAAGTTTTTAGATGAAAATATTTAAAACAAAAGAAGTGGAGAGTCCAAAACACCACACTATGATTGTGCTGAAAGTGGTCAGCAACTCATAGCTGTCAGGTAGCATGGGAAACTGTAAATTAAAACTGATTAAAATATGTTAAGTAGAGATCAAAAGATGGAAGGCAAAACTGCACCTAGAATATGTTAAGTAGAGATCAAAAGATGGAAGGCAAAACTGCACCTAAAATATGTTAAGTAGAGGTCAAAGATGGAAGGCAAAACAGCACCTAAAATATGTTAAGTAGACCTCATCAAGGCCAGCTCCTTGTCGTGGGGATGGGGCTTAACAGTCACCAGGGACTGAAAACTAAGACTGGCCAGGCCTTCCTACAACCGAGCAAGACCACAGTCTGCTCTAGCAAGTTCAAGTGCTGAAGTCGGAGACAACCAGCCAAAAGGCGCACAACAATCAGGATGCCACGCACTCAACGCATATGGAAGTATGTCTATAACCGCAAATCGATATGGCACTCGCCCTGTGATGGGCACTCAGGCAGGTGCAGCGCCGGGCCCTCAGCCTCGAAAGGGCCCAACCTCTATTACTGGATGTCCTTCTCAACCGCCCTGTGGAGTCAGGGGGCGAGAGAATAGAGCTACTGGCCAATCCAAAATAAGACCACTAAAAATAATGCACTGGAATGCTGAAGGCATCAACAGCAAAAGAGATGGGTACAGTAAAAAGATAGAATTAGAAAATATCCTGCATGAAGAACAAATAAGCATATGCTGTTTGCAGGAAACCCATCTAAACAACGACATAGCCTTGAAGATTAGGGGATACCAGTGCTACCGATCTGACAGAATAAATAGACAAAAGGGTGGAATACTGACTCTTGTAAGGAACAACATTAATGCATGTCAGATTGAAGTGTATATGGATGGGGCGGAATATCAAATACTGCGCCTCAGGACAGGAAATACAGACTTCCATCTACTTAACTACTACTGTCCGAGTGACCGCCCACTAGCACTAGACACAATTACATTAAAAGAAAGAATAATTGTATGTGGAGACTTTAACAGCCACTCACAGAGCTGGGGCTATGAACATATGGACAAGAGAGGTGAAGAGCTTGAAAATTGGCAGGATGACAATGGGCTTATACTATTAAACCAGGCAACAGATCCACCAACATTCTACTCCAGATCATGGCATACCACATCTACACCAGACCTTGCTTTCCATTCACCAGACCTGGATTGGAATATCACACGAATTGTTGGGAAACAACTTGGAGGCAGCGACCACCGACCAGTCTTTTTAGTGGTGCAAAATGAGGCCATCAGGGAGAGCAGCACTCTCTCCAGATGGAATTACAAAAAGGCAGACTGGAAAATGTATCAACACTACACCAGTGTACTGACTAAAGATATAAATACAGATAGAGACATCAACAAAATAGTTGATGAATTCAGTAGACTAATAATACAAGCTGCCAGTGAAACAATACCTAGAGGGGCACGGAAACACTACAAACCATACTGGAGTAGTGAACTAGAGGAACTGCACAATGACATGGAAACATCTCGAAAGCAAGCAGAAAATAACCCTTGCCAAGAACACCACAACAACTACCAGCATGCTAAAGCCAAATTTCAACGGGCTAAACTACAAGCCAGACGGAGAAGCTGGAAAGAGAAAACAGAGTCCTTGAATCTTGAACGAGACACAAGAAAAGTGTGGAAGCTTGTAAAACAGCTGAATGATGAAGGTACAGAAAGGAACACCAAAATTACACTGAAGAAGGATGGAAACATTCTAACAGGTAAACATGCAGCAAATTACTTTGCAGACTCCTTTGCAAATGACAATAATATTGAAATTAGCCTAGAAAAACGACAAGAGACCCGTCTAAAACAACAAAATGCAAGACAAGAAGAGACCACACATGAAGTCATGGAAACACCCATTACACAAAGAGAGCTAGAGCTGGCAATATCCAAATTAAAAATGAAAAAGTCACCAGGCAATGATGGAGTGTCCAATGAAATGATTAAGAACTTGGGAACTGCAGCTAAAGCAAAACTACTGCAGATCTACAACATTTGCTGGATCACAGGTAGAGTGCCACAGGCATGGAGAGAAGCAATTATGATACCATTACTAAAGCCAGGAAAAGATAGTTCAATGACATCCAGCTATAGACCAATCAGCCTTACAAGCTGTTTGTGTAAAACAATGGAACGTATAATCAATCTCAGACTGCAGTGGTACCTGGAAAGTGAAAATCTCCTTGTCCCACAACAAGCAGGCTTTAGACAGTGTTACTCTACCGAAGATCAAGCAACCTATCTTTCCCAGGAAATCGAAGATGCGTTTCAAGAAAAGAAACTGGTACTAGCAGCATGGATAGACCTAAAGAAAGCATTTGATAAGGTATGGAAGGAAGGGCTTCTGAAGAAACTGAGAAATTATGGAGTAAATGGCAGGATGTACAAATGGGTCAAAGCATACCTGCATAACAGGAGAGCCAGAGTGCAACTGGATGGTCTTAAGAGTAAGAAGGTCTTATTGCGCCAGGGCGTTCCACAAGGAGGGGTACTATCTCCAACACTTTTTCTGATCTACATCAATGACCTAGTTACTGAACTACCACATGGCATCAAAGTGGCAATGTATGCAGATGACTTGGTAATGTGGTGCACAGAGGAGTATGCAACAGTGGCCTCCAAATTGCTACAAAGAGCTATGAATGCACTGAATTCATGGACAAATAGATGGTGTATCAGCATCAATACAGACAAATGCAGTACTACACTTTTCACACTCTCCCCAAAACAAAAAGCAGGAGCCATCTACATAAACAATGAGCCTGTGAAAGAAGACATACAAGCTACATATCTCGGAGTTACATTTGATAACAAACTATCTTGGAAACAGCAGATAAATAAGGCAACCCAAAAAGCAAGGAGAAAATTGGCTATTCTAAGAAAGTTGTGTGGAACCACATGGGGTGCGAGTGGGAAAATACTCAGTAAAGTTTACCAACAGAGTATACGCCCACATTTAGAATATGGATCATCCGCATGGTGCTCAGCATCAAACACCACATTGCAAGAACTGGATAAAGTACAAAACCAGGCACTTAGGGTCATCACAGGAGCAATGAAATCAACACCAATATTGGAGATGGAGAAATTGTGGAGGATACCAGCACTGAGAGAACGGAGGGACACAAAGGTGCTGATACAGGCAGAAAAATGTGTATGCATGCCGAGACATCCAATGAAGGACAGATTCCAAAATCTTGCATTGGGACGACTTAAGAGAAGCAGCTTTATCCACCAAGCCAAGCGTATTAGTAGACAAACACCAGACATGCCAAGAGTTGTTAAACCCCTTCTGCCCATACCAGAACAGACTCCCTGGACAGATGAATCAGGATTATCAGTTCAAATACGGACAGAAGTGAAAGGAATAGTTGACAAAGAGGAACAAAATAGTCTACAGCGAAAAACAATAGCTCTCAGTTTCCTGGATGAAGAATACCCACAAGACCTATGGATTCGTGTGTACACAGATGGATCAGCACAGAATGCAGTAAAGAATGGGGGAGCAGGTGCATATATAGAGTACCCAAATAACACTAGGGATATGGATAAAATAGCAACAGGGAAATATTGTCACAATTATGATGCAGAAATACAAGCAATAAAGTTGGCAATAGAAAAACTGCTGAACAGTAATCTTAGCCCACAGCCTGTAGTGTTTTTGACAGATGCAAGATCAGTACTCCAGGCACTACAATCCAGAAAATTACCCCATCTGCAGACCTTATTGACTGAACTCTGCAAGCACCACAGGGTTGCCCTGCAGTGGATCCCGTCTCACTGTGGAATACCAGGAAATGAGAAAGCAGATCAGTTGGCAAAGGAAGGTTCAACAGGCACACAACTAGATACACCAGTTACATACCATCATAAGAAACAGATAATCAAATCAATCAGAGGACCACAAGCCCCAAATCAGGATGCCTTTCATAATATGAATAGATATGAACAAGTTATCATTATACGCCTAAGAACAGGACACAATCGACTCCATAGTCACATGTATACAAAATTCAAGATCGGCACATCAACTACTTGTACATGTGGACAGGCACCCCAGACTGCTGAACACATACTTCAAGACTGCACTGAATATAGTAGACTGAGGAAAATCCATTGGCCCATAGATACAACACTACAGACAAAACTATATGGGCCACTGCAAGAATTACAAAAGACAGTAAAATTTATACAGGAAACGACATTGCAGATATAGACAATACTTCAGGCGAACGAAAGATAGATAGATGTTAAGTAGAGATCAAAGATGGAAGGCAAAACTGCACCTAAAATATGTTAAGTAGAGGTCAAAGATGGAAGGCAAAGAAGCACCTAAAATATGTTAAGTAGAGGTCAAAGATGGAAGGCAAAATTGCACCTAAAATATGTTAATAGAGGTCAAAGATGGAAGGCAAAGAAGCACCTAAAATATGTTAAGTAGAGATCAAAAGATGGACGGCAAAACTGCACCTAGAATATATTAAATGGAGGTCAAAGATGGAAGGCAAAACTGCACCTAGAATATGTTAAATAGAGGTCAAAGATGGAAGGCAAAACTGCACCTAGAATATGTTAAATAGAGGTCAAAGATGGAAGGCAAAACTGCACCTAAAATATGTTAAGTAGAGGTCAAAGATGGAAGGCAAAATTGCACCTAAAATATGTTAAATAGAGGTCAAAGATGGAAGGCAAAACTGCACCTAAAATATGTTAAGTAGAGGTCAAAGATGGAAGGCAAAATTGCACCTAAAATATGTTAATAGAGGTCAAAGATGGAAGGCAAAGAAGCACCTAAAATATGTTAAGTAGAGATCAAAAGATGGACGGCAAAACTGCACCTAGAATATGTTAAATGGAGGTCAAAGATGGAAGGCAAAACTGCACCTAGAATATGTTAAATAGAGGTCAAAGATCGAAGGCAAAACTGCACCTAGAATATGTTAAATAGAGGTCAAAGATGGAAGGCAAAACTGCACCTAAAACATGTTAAGCCAAATTTAGATATGTTGGGCCAAAAGTTTCAGATAGCACAAGTCCTTGAATAGCATGATCAGCCCTTGTGACGAGGCAGAAAGATCAAAACACTACACAACGAGCCTTCAATAAACGTTGCGAGATCACTTGACCCAAGGGCCGACCACGAAAAAGATGGATTGATGGAATATTAGAAACACTAGGAAACATAACAGCAGCAGAGGCGAACAAAAGAGCAAAAGACCGCAAATTATATCTCCCCTCGACGCTGAAAGGAAAATGAGGAAGGAGAGAAGAAGAATATATAAGAAAGTTATAACCTCATCATCATCATCATGTGCCATACCAGTTGGCGTAGGCGATCATATCCTTCCACAATCTTCTATCTACAGTGCATTGTATCAGTTCTGTTGTTCACTGTTTTCCATGCCATGACAACAAGCTATCCAGTATTTTCTCTCTTTGTCGTCCACGATCTCTCTTTCCTTTTATTTTGCCAGTTTTGTATTCCAACTTTCCTCTTCTCATGTGCCCGAAAAATGTTCATTGTTTCTTTCTGATGTTTTTTTGGAGCTGCCTTTTTGTGTTGGCCTCTTTGATAACTTCCTCATTGGTCTTTTTAGCTGTCCAGGGAACTTTCAACATTCTTCTGAAAAATCCCATATCTATGGCTTCTAATCGTCTTTTAATTTGTTTGTCTACTGTCCATGATTCGCCTCCATAGGTCAGAATTGGTTCTATATAGCACCGATGAACTCTCTTTCTCATTTTCATTGACATAAATTTGTTGCATAAGATATTGTCCAATATGAATTATTATAACCTCAGGACATAAATTACACAATCCAAACACCCACCCACCCCTCACCCATGTCCCAAATGTTGGTGGACCTTCTCAGAAACATAAAAATGCTCACAGACAGTGTGGTAGTCAACATGATAGATTAATATGCTGGGATAGGAAATAAATTATAGCTCAGTGGTTAGTGAAATGGACTACAAAGGATAAGAGGTAGAGTTCGATCCCAACCGACGGCTTCTAGTTCACCCAGCCTTTAATGGGTACCGGATTTTTTTCTGGGAAAGTAAAGCGGCACGGGCGTAATACCGACCACATTAGCCCAAAAATCATATGCTGTAGGTCTGTAAAATTTATGGTCACTAACATCATATTCCCTATACGCCACTTGGCATGATGGGGCACTTTACTTTTACTTACTTTTATAGGAAATAAATTAGATGTACTTGAAAACAGAAGAATAAAATAGAAGAATAGGAAGAATTGGATGGAAAAAAAAAGAAAACAAATGAGGAAGTTTTAAATAAACTAAAAATGAAAAGAGAACTACTAAACACAATTCAAATAAGATAAATGAGATTTTTGAGGCATGTTAAAAGATACAGTAGTTGACTAAAAGTAATCTTGGAAGGGAAAAATACAAGGTAAAAGAGGCAGAGGCAGACCAAGACTAACATGGACGAGTAACATCAAAATATGGACAAGTCTGCCTATGACAACCTGCACCATCAAAGCAAGAGACAGAGCGGAGTGGCACTACATAATAGCCAACCTACAATGCGGAGATGGCACTCGAAGATGATGATGGCTTGAAAACCAGTTCCTCAGGAAAATACTTTGTATATCATGGACTGAATTCAAGACTAGTGCAGGAATAAAAGAAATGACAAAGCATCCAAGAATGTCAACTATAATCAAGAGAAGAAGGTGGTCATATGTTGACCATGTAGACAACAAGAAGAGACAACAAGAGAATCTCATAGCTGCCCCTCAAGTGGAAATTAGAGGGTAAAAGAAAAAGAAGGCAACCGAGAGAAACACTAAAAAGAACATTAAGGTAAGAGGCTACAATAACAGGCATCAATTCCTTTATCGAGATTGAGAAGCTCACCTAGAACCTGTGGTGAGATACAATGCAGGTCCAGTGCAATGTCTGACACGTGACATAGAGTCTAGAATTTCTGCCGTATGTTGCGTCTTCTGCTCGAAAGGACAATAGATAGATGGTGGAGACTCGTGAACGCAACAATGCTCTAATGTAACACGATTACTGAGAAAAATTCAAAACTGGAATTTAGTCAATTTTGTTCGCTTGTCACTTTGGAGCACTCTGTTACTAGCAGAGCTCGTGCTGTGAACTCTGCCTGTCTTTTACATAGACCAGTGTCATTCTGGAGAACATTTGGGAAGTGTTTCATGAACGTTAAGTACAGGCTGCAGACAGAAAGTTTGTCTGTTTGATGAACGTTACAGTACAGGCTGCAGACAGAAAGTTTGTCTGTTTCATAAATGTTACAGTACAGGCTGCAGACAGAAAGTTTGTCTGTTTCATAAACGTTACAGTACAGGCTGCAGACAGAAAGTTTGTCTGTTTCATAAACATTTCAGTACTGACTGCAGACAGAAAGTTTGTCTGTTTCATAAACGTTACAGTACAGGCTGCAGACAGAACGTTTGTCTGTTTCATAAACGTTACAGTACAGGCTGCAGACAGAAAGTTTAAATATTTCATGAAAGTTACAGTACAGGCTGCAGACAGAAAGTTTGTCTGTTTGATGAACGTTACAGTACAGGCTGCAGACAGAAAGTTTGTCTGTTTGATGAACGTTACAGTACAGGCTGCAGACAGAAAGTTTGTCTGTTTGATGAACGTTACAGTACAGGCTGCAGACAGAAAGTTTGTCTGTTTGATGAACGGCTGCAGACAGAAAGTTTGTCTGTTTGATGAACGTTACAGTACAGGCTGCAGACAGAAAGTTTGTCTGTTTCATAAATGTTACAGTACAGGCTGCAGACAGAAAGTTTGTCTGTTTCATAAACGTTACAGTACAGGCTGCAGACAGAAAGTTTGTCTGTTTCATAAACATTTCAGTACTGACTGCAGACAGAAAGTTTGTCTGTTTCATAAACGTTACAGTACAGGCTGCAGACAGAACGTTTGTCTGTTTCATAAACGTTACAGTACAGGCTGCAGACAGAAAGTTTAAATATTTCATGAAAGTTACAGTACAGACTACAGACAGAAAGTTTAAATATTTCATGAAAGTTACAGTACAGACTACAGACAGAAAGTTTAAATATTTCATGAAAGTTACAGTACTGACTGCAGACAGAAAGTTTAAATATTTCATGAAAGTTACAGTACTGACTGCAGACAGAAAGTTTAAATATTTCATGAAAGTTACAGTACAGACTACAGACAGAAAGTTTAAATATTTCATGAAATTTACAGTACAGACTACAGACAGAAAGTTTAAATATTTCATGAAAGTTACAGTACTGACTGCAGACAGAAATGAAATAACCACAGCTACTTTCAGGCTTAGTGCTAGTACCAAAGCAGACATTGACGACAAAATAGTGAATAGTTCATAGCACCTAATACGTAAAGATGAAGATGAAGAACATAAATATAAGTCTTACTGTTTTAGTATCACACCAAAAAAAAGTTAATATTGTGGCTCGTATGCCTGGTGAATAGATGGACAATAAGAGTCATCATATCCTATTTGATATAAATTAGCACAATCACAACACATTGTACATCACAACAGCATTATCGTTATATCTATTGTGTTGTTATCAGACTTAACATCATTGTTATTATTATTGTAACTGTCATCAAAATAAAAAAAAGCTATCATAATTGTTACTATTATACATATTGGTATCAGGATCAACAACAACATCGTTATATGTATGTGTTGTCATCTGACTCAACGCCAGCATCAAAAAGACAAATCATCATCATCATGTGAAATACCGGTTGGCGAAGGCAATTACATCCTTCCACAATCTTCTATCTACAGTGCATCATATCAGTTACGATGTTTCCATGTTCAGTTGTGTTTCCATGCCATGACACCAAGCTATCCAGTATTTTCTCTCTTTGTCGTCCGCGATCTCTCTTTCCTTTTATTTTGCCAGTTGTAACCAAGTATTCCAACCTTCCTCTTCCAATGATGTGCCCAAAAAATGCTGGTTGTTTCAAAGACAAATCGGCAGACCTAAACTACGATATAGAGATATCTGTAAATCATCTCTGAATGACTTCTCCATCTGTGAAAATGACTGGGAACATCTGGTACATTATGGAGATCATGTATAAAGAATGGTATAACATCATTTGAGACTGTGCTACGGCAAAACTTAGAAGAGAAAAAAATTCATGAAAAAGGATGGAAAACCCTGTGGATTAGTGGACCTGACTTGTTCATTATGTGGCCGTGTGTGTTTGTCAAACATTGGTAGAATTAGCCACGAGAGAAGCTGTTCGACAAAAACAAAACCTAAAAAAAAAAAATACACAATAGCTTCCACAAGACTGTCTGACAAGACAAAAAGGGCCATATATATATATATATCATTAGAGTCAACATCATCATCATTATTATACGTCTTGTCACCAGGACTGAAAAGGGGAAGCCAAGAACATCAGCATTATATTTTTTATGGATGTTTCTCCCAATCCAATCTGAACTTAGTTCCTCACATCATGGACATCATCAGATATTTATCATGCTAACTGACACAAATTTGGGAGATGTGGTAAAGCAGTGATGAGTAAATGGTCTGCTGAGGAAACAGATATGGTTCGATTCTGATCTAAGGTTACTAGAATCATCTAGTCTTAAATGGATACCAGGGAGCAAAGGTGACTGACAGCAATAAGGCTGAAAGCTGTCAGTGAATCATAGCTGATGGTTTATGCTGGGATCATTATCATCAAATACTATGCCTGCTGGCGATGATGCCTCTCCACAACTTTCGATCTCAACAGTTATTTATCATCTCTGTTGTTGACCTTCTGACAGGCCATTCTCTTAACCGTCTGGTATCTTTTCTCTTTCCTTCCCTCTATCTCTTCGACCTTCAACTTTCCCAGTTGTCACAATATATTCCAGCTGTTCCCTTCTCATTATATGGCAAAAAAATGATTGTTTCTTCCTAATATTGGAAATTAACTCTTTCTTTACTTTGCTCTCTCTTTCAGAACATTTTTATTACTCTTCTATGCTGGAATATGTCAATCAAATCGATCCAGACCCTACTCCACCTCTTCGTCATACCTCTAGTTAGAAACTAACTAGCCTAGTCTAGCAAAGTGAGAAGCAATCAAGAAAGAAGGCAACAATGTACTCAAAAATGCCACGTCAAAGATGAACGTATTGAACCTAAAGGTGCAAATGTCACAGTTTTATTACAAATGGGAACACAACGCACTTACGCCCATTTAAGGGTGGATGATGAAGAGGTGTAACTATTACTTTATTTTTCAGGTGACTGCAAAGAAGAAGAAATGGATACATGAGAATTTTCAGGGAAAGAAAGACTGCACTGACATAGTGCTGAACACAATACCCCAAAATGGTAAAAATATATATGGCACTAACACAATATTTATTATCTATCTATCTCTATTGTCTTTTCGAGCCTAAGACGGCACATAAGGCAGAACCACAATCTCAAAAACAGAAACCTTGCGTGCCTGCGAACTCGGCAAACCCCAGAAAAGGTTAGTAATAATGTTAGTGTAGTAATAATAAATATTATAAATGAAAGTAAAAATAAAAATAAATTTTACTCTATTCAAACAGAAGTGTTGCGTAGAATAAAATGTAGTTTCTGTGATGGACATATAGTGTAAGCCTTAGAGGCAAGGCAGCAGGAGGTCGACGCCTGGGAGTCATGACTCCCAGGCAGGCCCACCTCCCCTAGAGTGTCAAGAAGCTAAAAGGCCGAAACACTTGCTTGATGGGGTCTCTTCTGATGATCAGATTGCCTCCTGCTGCGAAGCTCTGTGCAAAGAGTTTCCTGTTACTAGTGTAGTAATAATGTTAGTGTAGTAATAATGAAAGTTTTTATTGAGATCATCAGAATATTTACCATGCTCCTCATCACACAAAAACTGTAATCAACAACACCATCATTATCATGCATTTTGATAGAACTTAAAAGGGAGAACAGCCAAGAGTAACAATACTATAACACAATTATATCATTCAGGGATAGTTTTTTTCCCCCAATCCAATTTGATTATGTTAACCCTAGATCACGATACCGTAATAAAATTGATCACATCAAAACACAAATTCCTAATAATTTTACATTTTTCCGTATTCAAATATTACCGCTCCTCAGTGTGCCTTCCTAATTACCATTTTCGGTGACCCCTGAGTGTTTAATTTGTTTCCATGGCTGTTGGAAATTTTTTTTTTTTTTGAGATACATCATTTAATGTGGAAAAAAATCACCAAAAAATTTGCTGTTTTTCCATCTTTTTTTATTTTATTTTTTTTCCTGTGACAAAGGGGGAAATTTCCTGGTCATCAGAAAACATCAAACAACCCTTTGTGGCTCGGAAAACACAGCAAATAATGCTATGGAGTTGCCAAACATACTGACAGACTTACGGCAACAGTACCGATTGACATTGTTACACATCCGGTCCTTGAGGTGAAACTCAGGTCATAAATCGACCTGAGCCAGGAATTTCGAGTCCCCTATTTTGTCTACTGGGGACACAAGGGACTGTGTCAAGAGTTCAGAGAAATTACTAATTTTAGAGCACCTAATGTTACATTTAAGTGGTAGTAATTTTTACTACAGTATCATAACTGGAGGAGTTACAGATAGGTATCGCAATTAAGGGTTAACTAAATCTACCCCCAGCACGGGTGTAATACAGACCACATTACCCCAAAAATCATGTGCTGAAGGTCTGTAAAATTTATGGTCACTAACACCAAATTCTCCATACGCTACTTGGTGTGACGGGGCTCTTTACTTTACTTTACATCTACCCCCCCGATCAAAGAGATCATCAGATTCTTATCACATTAAACAACAGAAATAAGTTTCATCACAACAAACTGTACATCACCATTATCAGGCATCTTGGCAGAACTTCAAACGGAAGCAAATAATAGCAACATTACAACACAATATGACACATGGAATTAAAATCCAGCGGTGAAGTAGGAGGACCGACGATTGTCCTACCGCAAAATTCTTCAGGTGGCAAAATTTGAAAATGAAAAGAGAAAATAATAATAATAAATAAATAAGATAGCAGATTAGAGGGTGTAATACTTGCCATGCCCCGGGTTCTGGCAACCCATGTACTTTCTTTGCACCAGGCACTGGCAACCCATGTACTTTCTTTGCCCCAGGCACTGGCAACTCATGTACTTTCTTTGCCCCAGGCACTGGCAACCCATGTACTTTCTTTGCCCCAGGCACTGGCAACCCATGTACTTTCTTTGCCCCAGGCACTGGCAACCCATGTACTTTCTTTGCCCCAAACACTGGCAACCCATGTACTTTCTTTGCCCCAGGCACTGGCAACCCATGTACTTTCTTTGCCCCAAACACTGGCAACCCATGTACTTTCTTTGCACCAGGCACTGGCAACCCATGTACTTTCTTTGCCCCAAACACTGGCAACCCATGTACTTTCTTTGCACCAGGCACTGGCAACCCATGTACTTTCTTTGCCCCAGGCACTGGCAACTCATGTACTTTCTTTGCCCCAGGCACTGGCAACCCATGTACTTTCTTTGCCCCAGGCACTGGCAACCCATGTACTTTCTTTGCCCCAGGCACTGGCAACCCATGTACTTTCTTTGCCCCAAACACTGGCAACCCATGTACTTTCTTTGCCCCAGGCACTGGCAACCCATGTACTTTCTTTGCCCCAAACACTGGCAACCCATGTACTTTCTTTGCACCAGGCACTGGCAACCCATGTACTTTCTTTGCCCCAAACACTGGCAACCCATGTACTTTCTTTGCACCAGGCACTGGCAACTCATGTACTTTCTTTGCCCCAGGCACTGGCAACCCATGTACTTTCTTTGCACCAGGCACTGGCAACCCATGTACTTTCTTTGCCCCAAACACTGGCAACCCATGTACTTTCTTTGCACCAGGCACTGGCAACCCATGTACTTTCTTTGCACCAGGCACTGGCAACCCATGTACTTTCTTTGCACCAGGCACTGGCAACCCATGTACTTTCTTTGCACCAGGCACTGGCAACCCATGTACTTTCTTTGCCCCAAACACTGGCAACCCATGTACTTTCTTTGCACCAGGCACTGGCAACCCATGTACTTTCTTTGCACCAGGCACTGGCAACCCATGTACTTTCTTTGCACCAGGCACTGGCAACCCATGTACTTTCTTTGCACCAGGCACTGGCAACCCATGTACTTTCTTTGCCCCAAACACTGGCAACCCATGTACTTTCTTTGCACCAGGCACTGGCAACCCATGTACTTTCTTTGCACCAGGCACTGGCAACCCACACTATGCCAGTATGAGAATACCCATTTGATCTGTTTATATTAACCACATTTAACCATAACATATATGGATCTGCTTTATTGTTACGTTGTCTGAATCATATTTTTCTTATTACACTTCTGTGATATCTAGATTCACATACCTGCTAGATAGCTGTTGTAACTATGTGGTTATAGTCTTAGCATCACATTCAAAAGTACCTGGATCAATAACATTTCAGCAACTCTGGATCCCAAATACATGCACTAAAAGAAAGAAACTGATGCGAACCTAGCAAGACAGGCACTGTCGTGAAGCCCACAAACAAGAAAAGAAAGCTATAAGGCCAAGGAATATATGGAAAAGAGAAATCATGGAAACCCTCAAGGAACTGGCTGAGACTAATTCAAGATTTGCACCTCAGTCAAATGTGGACATGCACATCCAGACTGCTAAATACTAAATTCAAGACTATTTTAAATATAGAAAACAGGAAAGCCCATTGGCCCATAGATACAACACTATAGATGAAACTATATGGGCCACTGCAAGTATTACACACAAAAAAAACAATAAAATTTATACAAGAAATTACTTTGCAGATACAGACAATACATCAGGTGAACGAAAGATGCCTAGACTGGAGAAAAGTAGAGAGAATGTTCAAGAATAGGGATGGCTGGAGAGACCTTGCCTGTGGCCTAAGCTCCAAAGTGGAGTTTAACTGGCTTTGATATAATTTAAACTGTGAATTTCAAAAGAAAGCCTTGGTATGTTAGTTCTTAGTAAATGTGGCTGGGACAGCCAAAGATTAGACACATTCCCTCAACCAATCAGATTAACCACAGCTTTAACGCTTCCCTTACCAAAGGAAAGCTAGGTCTGTAGCAAAGAAGATTGGAAGAATATAAAGAAATTTTAACAATTTTCCCATCTTCCATTCGTATCCTACACTGTCTTTATAAGGAAATCCTTTCAGAAATAATAATTTTCGACACACACATACCATTTTCTTCACAATTATCATAAAAATATCTCCAATAAACCTATATTTTATTTTAATATTTATATTTTTCCACATGAGATGGTCCTATGCTTATGAAATCATACTATTTTCAAAATAATATAAATCACCAAATGCCTGACGTTTTCAAAACAATTTTGTAAAGCTTTACAATACTTTACCATAATGAATATTATAAAAACTTTGCACTATTACTGATTTCAAACAAAATCAATTCTATAATTGTTTAAGTAAAAATGGTTTCATGTAAATGATCCTGCGAAACAATGCAAACTTTCTGGGCATTGTCAATAAATTATCAACAAATTTTGTTTATCTTGGAGAATATGTGATTTCTTAAGTAATCAAACACCGTTGCCTTAACGACAAATTCTTTATAATTCTTCTTCTTCTTTCCTTCCTCATTTGCCTTTCAGCATCAAGGGGAGATATAATTTGCGGTAAACTTCTCTTCTGTTCACCTCTGCTGCTGTTATGCTTCCTAGTGCTTATAGTATTCCGCCGATCCATCTTTTTCATGGTCGACCCTTGGGTCTGGTATTCTCGCATTTACTGAGGGCTCGTTCTGTTGTGATTGCTCTCCCTTGTCACGTGGCCAAACCATTTTATCTGTTGTTTCTTTATATATTCTATGGCGGGGCTATTCCTAGCATTCTTTATAATTAAACTTCTGAAATGAGATATTTCCTCTTGCAGACATTAAAAAATCTGAATTAGACGAGAAACTACACAAATTAATAAGCAACTGCCGACAGATGAGTCATCGACTGGTTGTAGGTACTACAAGGGAGCCACGGCATCAATATCAATTGTCTGACTGTAAGGAAAGAGTGAAATTGGTACCTGAGAAAAGATGGCCTGGTCTAGTGTTAATCATGCTGTCCAACAATGCGTAAATGTAAATGATCAATAAATATGGCACTAACATTATATTACTTATAGTCTGCACTCACAAATTAAACTTGATTTCCACATTAGAACCAATATAATTATTATAAAAACAATGGCGAAAATAAATAAACATCAAATAGACAATAAATACAAAAGTAATATTTACATTTTAAAAATGTAATTATTTCACAACAAAAAATAATAGATATGTTTACGCAAAATAAAAATATGGGTTCAATATGATTTTTTTGTTCATTGATCTCAATGATAATAAATTATGGCTTTCTGTTGAACCCTGTTCATTTTGTACTCATCTCATTGTAAAAGGAGATTATTATTATCTGTTGAAGGCATTTGATGATGAAGAAGAAAAATATGAACACCTGTTTAAATCATAATGAGTGACCAAATTAAAGTATAATCTCTGGTTGCTTTCTTCTTGTTAAATAAATAATGATTGGTCAAACTAAATTATCATCTTGTGATCAGCCAATTAAATTGGTCCAATTAAATTACATCATTAAATATAAACACTTCATTAAACAGAACACACTTTTTGAGAAATTAATAATAACAAAGAAACACCAATTTAGAAGCCTTTCTGGTTAATAATTTCATTTCTTTGGATCAACTTTATACCACAAATAAATATATAAGAAAATATAGTTATCACTGAATGGTTGCATCAATTTCTGATTTCAGTAAAATTACTGCTAACCCCTTAGCTGCATGATATACCGTAAAAAAGTAAGTACCCCTGTCACGCCAAGTGGCGTATAGGGAAATATAGTGTTATTGACCCTATATTTTACACACCTTCAGCACATGATTTTTGAGGTAATGTGGTCAGTATTACGCCTGTGCTGCTTTACTTTCCCAGAAAAAAATCCGGGACCCATTTAAGGCTGGGTGAACCCGGAAGCCGTCGGTTGGGATCGAACCCTACCCCTTGTCCGTGGTAGACCAGTTCACTAACCACTGAGCTATCGCGGCTCCCGATATACCATAAAGCGTGATAATATAGTATCTCCAGTTTTAGGAGAGTATCAATAACACATTCGCTACCATGGGGTTTGTTAAACTGCAGCCGTGTCGCTTTTGAGAATTTTATTTTATTTTTTAAAATTTGAAATCACCATCATCATCAAGTACCATTCCTGCTGGGATAGATGATCATGTCTCTCCACAACTTTCGATCTCGACAGTCAGTTATTTATAATTTCTGTTGTTGACCTTCTGCCAAGCCATTCTCTTAAGCTGTCTGGTATCTTTTCTCTTTACTTCCCTCTATCTCTTCATCCCTCAATTTTTCCAGTTGTCACAATATATTCCAGCTGTTCCCTTCTCATTACATGGCAAAAAAATGATGACTGTTTCTTCCTAATATTGGGTATTAGCTGTCGTTTTGCTTTGGCCTCTTTCAGAACATTTTCATTATTCTTCTTAGCTGTCTATGGTTTTTTCAACATTCCTCTGTAAAACCACATTTCTACAACCTCCTGCAATTTTCTTGTCTGTTGTCCTATTTACTGTCCATTATTCACATCAATATTTTAAGACTGGTTCTAAATAGCATTTAAGAACTCTTTTTTTCTTGTTTCTATTGTCAAAAATGGTTTACACAGTATCTTCCTCATCTTTTGGAAAGCTGCTTTTGCCTGAGCCATCCTACATCTCACCTCTGTTGGATCTCTACCACCTGAGGTTAACATTGTTCCCCGATATTTAAATTCAATTACCTGTTTTAATATTGTTCCACTTGTCTTTATTGTGCATCATAATTTGAAATACCAGCAAGAAAATAAATGAAAATTGATCTCATAAACATGGTTTAACCAGGAAAATTACTCAAAAAATCCTAAAAAAGGTTTACTTTTTCTAGACTCCTAACCGACACAACTGCTCCACTTATGAAAGCATATTTAACTAAAATCTTACACTATGGCTCGGACTGAGTACGGTTGAACATTTTAAAGTAAAGTAATGATTATCTATAAATATTCACCAATAATTGTATTCAATTATCTAGACGAAGCTTCGTAATTACTACCTTCGATTACCACATGGTATTTTCTTTGTTATGTAGATACAATGGTTGAATTTTTGATGTAAATGTGTGTTTTTTCTGACAAACATTGGCCACGTGGCCACTCCATTTCATGTGCATAATTTGATTATTTGTGGACATAATTCATCAAGAAAAGTGTGTTTTGAAGAACTTTGGATTAGTTTGTGTATAATTTCAAGAAAAAATGGATAGTAACACGCTTCTAGTCAGGGAAAAGTAGAGGTACATGAAATATGATATTTTGAATTGAAAATTATCTGCCTTTGAATATTTTTATACTATTTACAATACTGTATTTTTTTCCTTCAGCTATCACCAATATAATGCTGTTTTAATTTTCTTCAGCCATTTTTCTTTGCGGTGATGTATAACATGTACCACATTTAATTATATTATTTACGTGAAATTGTAAAAAGAAAAAGACACACAATGGAATTTTTCTAAACTGAAAACTAATTTGGTCCGAACCTAAAGAAAACCTAGTCTGCCAAATCTCGGAAAGAGTTAAATAAGAGAATTACAAGGTTTTAATAGAAATAATTGCAGAAACATCAATAAATTAAAAGCCGCTCCTGGTATTCTCACGTCACAGTCACATTTCTCTGCTCATGGTATGGAATGTATTATGGAGTGCCGCAAATTTGTTTCAATTTATATATATATAAAAACAATCATCACCAGCATGCAGCATAAAAATAAACAGGACAAATTTGAAACAAGTGCAACGTGTCAAATACTTGGGCACAATAATAACATCGGATGGAAGATGCACCACGGAAATAAAAAGCAGGATAGCTCAGGCCAAAATAGCATTTCATAAAATGAAAACTATCTTATGCAACAAATCTATGTCAATAGAAATGAGAAAGAAAGTTCATCGGTGCTATATAGAACCAATTCTGACCTATGGAAGCGAATCATGGACAGTAGACAAACAAATGAAAAGACAATTAGAGACAACAGAGATGAGATTTCTCAGAAGAATGTTGAAAGTTCCCTGGACAGCTAAAAAGACCAATGAGGAAGTTCTCAAAGAGGCCAACACAAAAAGGGGGCTCCTAAAAGACATCAGAAAGAAACAATCAACATTTTTCGGGCACATCATGAGAAGAGGAAAGTTGGAATACTTGGTTACAACTGGCAAAATAAAAGGAAAGAGAGATCGCGGACGACAAAGAGAGAAAATACTGGATAGCTTGGTACCATGGCATGGAAAACAGTCCACAACTGAACTGATACTTTGCACTGTAGATAGAAGATTGTGGAAGGACATGATCGCCCACGCCAACTGGTATGGCACATGATGATGATGATATATATATATATATATAATTAATTTTTTGTTTCAGCGATCAGATCACTGCTATGCATTTAGACCAGTACGGGTTTTCATTTATTTAAATCTAATTTCAGAAGTGATCACTCATCATTGAGTGCCATCTCCGCATTGAAGGTTGGCTACCATGGAGCACCATTCCACTCTGCCTCTTGTTTTGATAGTGCAGGTTATCATAGGCTGACTTGTCCATCTTTTACTCGTCCATGTTAGTCTTGGTCTGCCTGTCTCTTTTACCTATTATTTTCCCTTCCAAGATTACTTTTAGTAGGCTGCTGTGTCTTTTAACCTGTCCCAAAAATCTCATTTATCTTGTTTGAATTGTATTTATTACTTCTATTTTCATTTTTAGTTGTTTTAAGACTTCATCGTTTCTTTTCTTTTTTCTCCATCCAATTCTATCTATTCTTCAATCAAAATACACATTTCAAAGGCTTCAATTTTCTGTTCTGTTTTCTTGTATATATGTCCATGTTTCTGCACCATACAGGAATGTTGAGAAGATATAATTATTTTTTATTCTTAGTTTTAGCTTTTGTTATTTTGATGTTGGTATATTTTTCATGGTATTAAAATTACTTTTTGCCATTCCTATTCTATTGTTTATTTCAGTTTTACATTTTCCATCACTGGTTATAGTATGTTCTAGGTAGTTGTAGCTCTGAACTTTCTCCTGGTCTATTCCTTCAACTTTGATATCCACTTATAGGTTTTGAGTATTTTCTTTGTTTATGATCATAGTTTTGGTCTTTTTGATATTCGTACATCAATATTCATTAGGTCATCACTACACTTAAAAAATTAATGAAATACAAATGTTTTATCGAGAAATAACAATAAAAACTAAAAAAAACCCATAAATTTAGGTACTTGAGGTTGCATAACTCTGTGTGTAAAAATATATATTTTTCCTACTGTGGATCACTGCAGCTAAGGGGTCTGTTTTAGCGGAGAAGGTGTATTCAGATACAAAACCTGTTTTTAAGAAAGTAAAATCACCAGTATTCTAAATCCGAATCTCCACCTTCATCATTATCAGTGGAGGTGTCATAACTATCACTGTTATCTCCACTTTCATCTTCGCCATCATCACTGGAGCCTCCATTATCGCTGTTCACATCATCAAAAATATTATGCACAATGCTGGGGTGCCTGCAGCGCTGTGCCTGGAGGGAGAAAAACTTAAGGGACATGCGCAGGTACAGCAGGTGGGCCTCTAGGTGAACTAGCAAGGTGTGTGGTAGCTGAACAAGCTGGATGAGCCGACGTAGAACGGTTGAGTTGAGGATCAGGGTGATGTACTCTTCGTATTTACGGGGATTAGACAACAGCTCATCTGCTCTGAAGTTGTCCTGAATGGATGACACTGGTAGGATGTTGTAGAGAAAGGACGTGCTGTCAATAAGGCAAAACTGAAAGAGAACAACATAATGTTATTGAGTTATTTGTGGATCATCATCATTGCACTCCGAACATGTCCATAGGTGCTCAGATCCCCTCCTCAGCAAGTGTCACAGTGTCCAGCAACTGACGACTCCAGTTCTGTGTTGGTTGATAAGTCTTCTTACACGCCCACTAAATTTCTCATTTCTGGCTGTGCCCATCTTAACTCCCATCTCTTTTATCCGAAGGAGTGACGTTGACTCAGGGTTGTGGAAGTCCTGTGCCCTTCTCACATCTAACATAATATTATTGATAAGATCAAATACAAAGACAGCAGTATGTTCTTTTTAGTGTTTCTCTAGATCTAGCTCTATTTTTGTTATCCTCTGATTCCCATTAGAGGACTTGTTTTGGGATTCTCTTGCTGTCTCTTCTCATCACATGGCCAACATATGACCATCTATTTCCCTTGCTTATAAATGACATTGTTGGATACCTTGTCATTTCTCTTATTTATGCACTAGTCTTTAAGTAATTCCATGGTAAACAAAGTATTTTGACATTTGTTTTCATGAGCATCTAATTTATTTTCTGTTACTTTAGAATTGTTGTTGTTGCGTTCGCCAGCCTTCAACTCTGACGAAGTCCCTAGAGACTAGGGACTGAATTTTGCGTGTTAATCCATTTTTCCCTGGCAGCCGTGCACAGGGGTCCCTCGCTGCACAGGCAGATAAACTTTAGAATTGT
Organism: Megaustenia siamemsis; assembly: GCA_032433765.1. NCBI lineage: Eukaryota > Metazoa > Mollusca > Gastropoda > Stylommatophora > Ariophantidae > Megaustenia > Megaustenia siamemsis. The sequence goes on from JAVIAB010000107.1 coordinate 13,885,547, forward strand.
TATGTAGGAGCAAATGAAAGACTTATTGCCAACAGTACAAGAACAAATATTAAAATAACAAAGACATGTTACAAAATTTACAGGTCCAGATAAGACGATTTTACTGTGCACAGTCTCAAGCAAAAGACAAGGTAGACAAGATAAAAATCCCATTACCACAGAATGAATTCTGGACTAATCATCAGAGAATGGACAGAATTAACCCTCAAATATTCAGGAGAATGGACAGAATTAACCGTCAAATATTCAATGAATGGGCAGAATTAACCTTCAAATCTTCAGAGAATGGACAGAATTAACCTTCAAATATTCAGAGAATGGGCAGAATTAATGTTCAAATATTCAGAGAATGGGCAGAATTAATGTTCAAATATTCAGAGAATGGGCAGAATTAATGTTCAAATATTCAGAGAATGGGCAGAATTAATGTTCAAATATTCAGAGAATGGGCAGAATTAATGTTAAAATATTCAGAGAATGGGCAGAATTAATGTTCAAATATTCAGAGAATGGGCGGAATTAACTTTTAAATATTCAGAGAATGGGAAGAATTAACCTGCAAACTATCAAAGAATGGACAGAATTAACCTCCACATCATCAGAGAATGGGCAGAATTAATGTTCAAATATTCAGAAAATGGACAGAATTAACCTTCACATCATCAGAGAATGGGCAGAATTAACTTTTAAATATTCAGAGAATGGGCAGAATTAACTTTTAAATCATCAGAGAATAGACAGAATTAACCTGCAAACTATCAAAGAATGGACAGAATTAACCTTCACATCATCAGAGAATGGACAGAATTAACCTTCAAATATTCCAAGAATGGAAGGAATTAACCTTCGTCACATCTCAGAAAGCAGCTCTTAAAGGTTGGAAACAAAAACGAGAGTGGCCAAACAGCAGTCAATGTTATGGGACTAGTGATGGTACCTGTAAAGGTAACTGTAAGTGCTATAAAGACAAAAGAATCAGAATGGCAAAAAAGTATTTTAATGCCATGAAATGTATACTAACATCAAAATAAATAACACCAGGGCTAAAACTAAGAATAGCAAAATGTTAAATCTTCTCATCATTCCTGTATGGTGCAGAAACATGGAGATTAGACAAGAAAACAGAACAGAAAATTGAAGCCTTTGAAATGTGGATATATAGAATAGGTAGAATTGGGTGGGGGAAAAAAGGGAACAAATGATGAAGTTTTAAAATAACTAAAAATTAAAAGAGAACTACTAAACACAATTAGAGCAAGAGGCAGAGGCAGACCTAAGACTAACATGGACGAGTGACATCAAAAGAAGGACAATTTAGCCTATGACAACCTGCACCATCAAAGCAAGAGACAGAGCGGAATGGCGCTCCATGGTAGCCAACCTTCAATGCGGAGATGGCACAAGGTGATGATAATGATGATGAAGTGCTATAACTGCTTGCAGAGAATAAAAGAATCAAAATAGCAGCAAAAATCACTAACATAGAATTATGGGGAAAATACTGGGGGATAAAGAGATATAATGAAGATGTTGGCGCTGGATAGGATACACACTGAGAAAGCCAACAGAGTATTACACAACATGGAAATCAATTGGGAATGTTTCAACAAATAAAACAGGGTGTCAGGCAAGATTGTGGGCTGTCACTAGATTTATTTTATATGTATAGTGAGATTATTTAAAGATCCATAAGGGACATGCCTGGAATAACAATTGATAGAGTCTTAATAACAACTGATAGTCTTAATCACTAAGAGTAAAAATGAGTTACAAGAAATGTTAGACATTATAGTGAAGGAAAACAAAAATAAATGACTTAACCTTAATAGCAAAAAGAAAGAAGTAATGGTAACAACAACAAAAAAGACATCACTGCAGTGCACAATAAAGACAAGTGGAACAATATTAAAACAGGTAAATGAAATTCAATATCTGGGAACAATGTTAACCTCAGATGGTATATGTGCAACAGAGGTGAGATGCAGAATAGCTCAGGCAAAAGCAGCTTTTCAAAAAATTAGGAAGATACTGTGCAATCCATTTTTGACAATAGAAACAAGAAGAAGCGTTCTTATATGTTATGTACAGCCAGTCTTAACATATGGATGTGAATCATGGACAATAAGACAATAGACAAGAAAATCACTGGAGGTTGTAGAAATGTGGTTTTACAGAAGAATATTGAGAATACCATGGACAGCTAAGATGAGGAAAGAAATGTTCTGAAAAAGCCAAAGCAAAAAGAGAGCTAATATCCAATATTAGGAAGAAACAATCATCATTTTTTAGCCATTTAATGAGAAGGGAACAGTTGGAATATATTGTAACAACTGGGAAAATTGAGGGATGAAGAGACGGAAGCAAAGAGAAAAGATACCAGACAGCTTTAGAGAATGGCATGGCAGAAGGTCAACAACAGAAATGATAAATAACTGTCAAGATCGAAAGATTTGGAGAGACATGATCACCTATGCCAGCAGGCATGGTACCTGATGATGATGATATGTAAGATTGTACATCTAGCAGAGGTATTTCTCCTATTGACTATGATTTGCTGACAGCATTCAGCTCTATTGCTGAGCAGTGCCTTAGCCCACACAACTATAGCTTCTAATGTTGATGTTGCATTACATCATGTTGCCTTACCTCATGTTCTATTCAAATTCTCTGTGTTGATAAAAAGATGGCTGGTGTATCAGGGATTCTAAATTTTTTTTATTTCTTCTTAATTTAAATATAAAACTAATGTAGTATCAAAAATCAAAATATTGCAGACACACAGAAATACCTGAAATACTTTTCTAGCAGCCAGCTGTTTGAGAGAGGCACTTGTACAGCCAAACATAAGAGGCAACAGGGAACTAGATAATGGACACAGGTGGGAGAACTCTGAGAAGTCATGCTCTATTAGTTCTGAAAGTTCTTTGATGATCTCCTCTCTTGTAAAGTAACCTGTGGAACAATGAGGCAGGTAAGCTATGAGGACATAATGGTGTTGTCTTGAGGTGAGATTTCAGCCTCTGGACTAAAAGGTCCCAGTTTTGCATCAAGCCTCCTTCTTCTTCTTCTTCTTCTTCTTTCCTCTTCTCACTGATACCTAAAAGGTGTCGTGGTTTATATCATTTGCCATTCTTGAGCTGCTCGAACTGTCTGAATTAGTGATTTTCCTTTGTTGTTACATGTCTCTGTCACTGCATCTATCCATCTTCTTCTGGGTCTTCCTACTGTTCGAAATAACACAAGAACGCTTGAATTTCTTTTATTACAGGTATTGAAATTCACTTATAACTTAAATTTGACTTCCATCGAAAATTGCATCGTGTTGCCAGCACAGTCACACACCGGAAGTCCTCCAGTGGTAGGAATTTTGCGCTTCAAATCTGTGGTCGCTTCATGTCTCAACCCTCCCACAATCCTGGGACAGGGAGATCTGATGACTTGCCCTCTCAGAAAATGGCAAAATAACAAGAGACCAACTTTGTACATATTAAATAATCCTTCAGAAATAAAAAAATAGTAGGCAAAAACCGGCCACTGATCTGGGCAAATTTATATGAAAAATCTGACAAAACATAAAAACTATTGATCTTCTTCTTCTTTCCTTCCTCATCTGCCTTTCAGCGTCGAAGGGAGATATAATTTGCGGTCTTTTGCTCTTCTGTTCGCCTCTGCTGCTGTTATGTTTCCAAGTGCTTCTAATATTCCATCGACCCATCTTTTTCGTGGACGACCCTTGGGTCTGGTGTTCTCACAACGTTTGTTGAAGGCTCGTTGTGTAGTCTTTTGTTCTTTCTGCCTTGTCACATGGCCAAACCATTTTATCTGTTGTTTCTTTATATATACTATGGCGGGGGATATTCCTAGCTTTTTTCTCAGTTCTTCATTTCTGATCTTATCTCTCAGACTGTTTCCTATCATTCGTCTAACACACTTCATCTCTGTAGAGGTTATTTTTCTTATTGTTCATGCACTAGGGTCCAGATCTGGCATTGGTAGCACAACATTGGGATGAAGATTGTACTGTATAGAAACTCTTGATAATAACAAAAATTAGTGTACACCTAAGTCAGAAACTATATGCTTGTACGGCGAGGAACAATGGAGCAGACATTTGTTAGTGTGAAACTAGGAAAAGTGATATTCATGCAAAATTCATACCTCTGGACTTTGCTAGAGATATCAAGTCAGTGCACGCAAACAAACAAAAGAGAACATACTGGCATGGACCGTCAAGATAAGTACAAGTAAGGACTTTTTGCTTATCTTTAGTGTTTGGAGAATTTGTTGATAGCATTTATATTTTCGATAGACCATTAATACATTTTATGGGTGATTTAATCGCTATCATGCTAGGCTGCTCTACTTTCTCAGAAAAAATTGCTCGTGCCTCTTGATATAAATGGGGAGCCGTGATAGCTCAGTGGTTAGTGAACTGGACTACAAAGGACAAGGGGTAGGGTTTGATCCCAACCGATGGCTTCCGGGTTCACCCAGCCTTTAATGGGTACCGGATTTTGTTCTGGGAAAGTGAAGTGGCACGGGCGCAATACCGACCACATTACCCCAAAAATTATGTGCCGAAGGTCTGTAAAATTTATGGTGACTAACACCATATTCCCTATACGCCACTTGGTGTGACGGGGGTACTTTACTTTTTTTTTTTCACTCTTGATATAAATAATAATTTGAGGCTGAGTGAACCACAAAACCATGTCAGCCTGAAAAGTAAAATTGTCACATTTGGGAATTGAACCCAGACCTCACTGTGGTGAGCACAAAGACAGATGCAGTCCTAAAGCAAATAATTTTATAGAGATGTAAAATGTTCGAAAACAAAAGTTTTAAGCCTTTCCTTTCTTCCTTTCAAACTCCCATGTGGAGCAACTTCAATAAATACTTCCCAACCAGTTCTGTTTCCTGCCATTCTTCTAAGATTTTTCCATGTCTTCCCCATCATCTTCATCTCTATATTCATCTGTTGTATATTTTGGCCTCCCTCTTTGCCTCCTCCCTGGGGATTCCAAAAAAGGACTTGTCGTATAATACTCTCAGTTGGCTTCAGCAGTGTATGTCCTATCCAGTGGTGTTGTTTCCATTGTAACTCTTTGTCCACTGACATTTGACTGGTACTTTCCCATAACTCTACATTAGTGATTATGTTCTGCCATTTCCATCCTTTTAATCTACACAAGCATCCATTAACCCTTTCCATATGGAAGCTTTTTATCGACGCAACGGAAGAGATTTCAGAGACAAAATTGTTCATGGTTTTAAGAATCAATCTACATATTTATATTTATGTAACATATAACATATTATATAAATGTTTAGATAATTGAACAAGGTATAAGATTTCACCAATATCCAGATGATACAAGATATGTAGAAAGAATATGGTTTGATGGTGTTCACACTAATCAAATTGAGCATGGTGCACAGTGCTGCGAAACTTACGGAAAGAGTTAATGAAGGTCTGTATCTTTGTCATTTTTGTTTTTCTCCATGTTTCACCACTACATAATAGGACTTATTTAACATTCTTGATCATTCCAGTGCCATTAGGTAGCACATAGGGCTCGTAGTCTCCCACCAATTGTCTCTCTTCTGGGTAAGTTGTTCAATTATAGAAAGTGTATCTGCCAACCTTTTCTTCTTGTGTCAGAGTTCTTTTCAGTGTTTCTCCCATTTGAGAGTCTGCTTAGTAATTCTCTGGTCATTTCTTCTAGATACATCATCATCATCATCATCGAGTGCCCTCTCCGGAACGAAGGTTGGCTACCATGGAGCACCATTCTGCTCTGTCTCTTGCTTTGATGGTGCAGGTTGTCAAGGGCTGATTTGTCCATCTTTTGATGTTACTCGTCCATGTTAGTCTTGGTCTGCCTCTGCCTATTTTACCTTGTATTTTCCCCTCCAGGATTACTTTTAGTAGGCTGTTGTGTCTTTTAACATGGCCCAAAAATTGCATTTGTCTTGTTTGAATTGTGCTTAGTAGTTCTCTTTTCATTTTTAGTTGTTTTAAGACTTCATCGTTTGTTTTCTTTTCCTTCCATCCAATTCTACCTATTCTTCTATATATCCACATTTCAAAGGCTTAAATTCTCTGTTCTGTTTTCTTGTCTAATGTCCATGTTTCTGCACCATACCGAGGCCCCAAATAGATCTCTCAAGAAAATAGTGTTCTTGCAATGTTTATTAAAGGATCATTGTGCTGTGTTTTGGTCTTTCTGTATTATGTAGCCAAACAAGATTATATCTGTTGTGTATGTATTCTATGGTGGGAATTATTCCTAGCTTTTTTCTCAGTTCTTCACTTCTTATCTTATCTCTCAGGCTATTTCCTGTCATTCGTCTGACACATTTCATTTTAGGATGTTTCCACATCACACCATCAAATGAAAGAGATGGGAGTTAAGATGGGCTCAGCCAGAAGTGAGAAATTTAGTGGGCGTGTAAGAAGACATATCAACCAACATAGAACTGGAGTCGTCAGTCGCTGGACACTGCGACACTTGCTAAGGAGGGGATCTGAGCACTTATGGACATGTTTGGAGTGCAATGATGATATTCTGCAAATAACTCAATTTCGTCTTGGTAGTGATTATTTCTCTTGTTGTTCTTGAGTCTAAAGTCCATGTCTGACATTTGTAGCACCATGTTGGGAAGAAGATTGGAACTGTTACGCCACCAGAAAATGCCCCAAATGTTCAACGATGGGATAAATCATGTGCATAAGATTCACATTTAAAGTTTTATTCGCAGGAAAGAAAGAACACCCAAGACAACAGACCACTGCTGCATAGCAGTTACCACTGGGATAAGGAAACACTATAACAGAACACGGGAGCCACGATAGCTCAGTGGTTAGTGAACTGGACTACAAAGGACAAGGGGTAGGGTTCGATCCCAACCGACGGTTTCTGGGTTCACCCAGCCTTAAATGGGTACCAGATTTTTTTCTGGGAAAGTAAAACAGCACGGGTGTAATACCGACCACATTACCCCAAAAATCATGTGTTGAAGGTCTGTAAAATATAGGGTCACTAGCACCATATTAGGGAGCCGTGATAGCTCAGTGGTTAGAGAACTGGACTACAAAGGACAAGAGGTAGGGTTCGATCCCAACCGACAGCTTCAGGGTTCACCCAGCCTTAAATGGGTACCAGATTTTTTTCTGGGAAAGTAAAACAGCACGGGTGTAATACAGACCACATTACCCCAAAAATCATGTGTTGAAGGTCTGTAAAATATAGGGTCACTAACAACATATTTCCCTATACGCCACTTGGCGTGACGGGGGTACTTTACTTTTTAACTCTATATTCCATATACGCCACTTGGCATGATGGGGGTACTTTACTACTTTTATAACAGAACACAGGCGGAAATCATGTGTAGGATGGGCACAACAGCTCTAGTTGAAACCCATCTTATAATAATGTGCTACATATTCATTAGTTTACCATATTTTTATGGTTATATTCTATATAGTCGTTTTTTAAACAGTCAACTAGATTACGAGACTGTCATAAAAATTACCACCTCAAAATGCAAATTTGACAGTTTGCCATGATCAAACATTCCCCCACTCCCTATACTTTCCTAATTACTACTTCCAGTGACCCTTGAGTATTGGATTTGTTTCCTTTGATGTCGGATCAGACACAAACGTGTGCACCGTAGAAGTGCTACGGTCTCATACAAAGGAGGCTTTTTTTTATTTCGCTAATTTTCTAGCCATTTTTTTTCCCCTGCGCGACATCAAACAAAATTTTGTAACATGGGATAGCCAGCTAACAATGCTAAGAGGGAGCTGAACATACGGCTGGATTGAAGCGCTGATGGCCACTGTGTTCATAGACAATCTAACACCTCCAGTAGCCACGGCACAATGGGGTTGAATTTCAGGCTATAAATCTAACATAATCGAGGAACTAATTACAGCCTCCAATTCCTGAGTTTCTACTTGGGTAAACACACAGCTGTATAGCAAAAGTTCTTCGAAAAAAATTATTTTCTGAATTCCAAATCTAACAATTAAGTGGTAGTAATTTTTACTACGGACTCATGAAAACATGACTCACAGATAAATAATGCAATCTAGGGTTAAGCAAAGGTTCTGCCAAGGTTTTGGTAGAAGCAACTGCAGAAATGTTAACACAATGAAAAGCCACAAAAACTGGCTCCAGGGTTCAACATGTCGGTAACTAGAGCCAATTTTTACAGCTCATAGTACAGACTGTGTTAAATTATACTTCAATCATCATCTTGTGCCATCTTTAAATAGAAGGTAGATAGCACTAAGGTCTATGTTTCATTATGGTTATGATTATTCGAAGGCCCCGGTATCACTGCAAACAAATGGAAATCCATAATTGCTCAACCACCCGTGCCAGTGGAATCATCTGAATTAACATCTCATCGAATATCCAAACAAAGAAAGGCACCTGCAGTCCCCATCGTAGCAAACACAGAACACGTCAAAAGACATAAAGCGTATTATAGCACCGACAGTGAACTGTCCTTCATCATTTATTACAAGCAATCTGAATTTAGAAACACCACCAGGATGAATCACACAGCTCACGGTGTGCACAGAGCACTACACAGTAGCAAGCCGGACTTGGAATATGAGGAAACTGCAACAAGGAACATTTTTCAGACAGTTACTCAATGGATCCCTGTCGCCTATATGCCATATTGACCGGAAGTCATGTGTTTCATTAACAAGTAAAAAGTAAAGTAAAGAGCTTACAGACATTCGACACATGATTTTTGGGGCAATGTGGTCAGCATTATGTCCGTGCCGTTTTACTTTCCCAGAAAAAAAATCAGGTACCCATTTAGGCTGGGTGAATCTGGAAGCCACCGATCAGGATCGAACGTGACCTCTTGTCCTTAGTAGTCCAGTTCACTAACCACTGAGCTATCGCAGCTCCCTACATCATTAAAAAAGGGTTAAACATTAATCAAAGGAAGTTGAACACATCTGAAAATAAATGTCTAAGGAAAATACTTGGCATAGCGTGGACCGAATTCAAAACAAACAAGGAAGTTAGAGAAATCACCAATCAACCACTAATATCATCAGTAATCAAGAAAAGACAATAGTCATATGTTGGACATGTGATGAGGAGAGATAATAACTGAATAGCAAAGCAAGCCCTCAAGTGGGAAACAACAGGTGTGAGGAAAAGAGGCCGACACATAAAAACACTGAGAACATTGATAAGAAAAGCAAAGGCAGCAGGAATCGGCTCCCTCAGTGAGATCGAGATACTTACACAGAACAGAAATAAATGACAAGATTTGATAAAAGATTTTTGTAAGGATTGAGACTACTAGAAATAAAATGTTGAAACAGGATGCCCTTTGGGCCGGTTATGGCTCGAAAGGTCGATCAATAGATAGCACTGAAGCACAATTCACTCTGTTTATTCCCTTGATGAATATCAGTTATAAGTTTTCCCGTCTTTCTCTTAATGTTACCTCTTCAATTCTGTCTTTGTCTGATTTACCTTGTCTTTTCTCTTCCAAGATACTTTCAACAATTAATTTTTTTCTTTGTGTTTAACTCTTTCAGTACGGAAGGTTTTTAATCAGTTTAGCATTAGAGATTTCAGAGACAAAATTTTTCATGTTTTTAAATATTAAATCTACATGTTTATATTTATCTAACACTTAACATTTTATATATGAATGTTTAGATAATTAAACAAGGAATTAGATTTCACCAATACCAAGATGATGCAAGACATATAAAACAAATATGGTTTGATGACAGTTTACACTAATCAAATTGAGAGTGATGCACTGTGTAGCTAAACATATATGACCGAAAAAAGACTAGACGCATGGTGCGTCAAAACGTACGAAATGCGTTAATAATTCTTTCTCCCCTTTCGGCGGCTTCAAGATTTTATTATTTGTTTTCTTCTCTGTCAAATTCTTCCCTTTCTCCATAATTCCACACTTCAAGGGCTTCAATTTTTATATTTTCTTTCTTGTTTTCTTATTTAATGTCCATGTTTTTCCACAATACAAGATTGTTGAAAAGATAGTATAGTAGCCTCCGTCAGTCATAGTTGACTATGGATTTTTCAGCGCCCCTAGAAATGTTATTTTTTCTTTTCTTTTCTTTCGTCGTATATTCTCTTTCTCTATGAATCTGTCTGCTTCTTGTTTGAGGTGAATCGTTAGAGTGTGTTTCCAGAGATTGCGGTCTGCAGCTATGTCTTCCCATGCTGCAGGGTTTATGTTCAGAGTCTTCATGTTATGTTTACACACATCTACAAATCAGAGTTTTGGGCGCCCCCTAGTTCTTTTACCATATGCCAATTGTCCGTAGAGTATATCTTTCGGTATCTTTCGCAATCTTTCATACGGTGCACATGGCCGAGCCAACGTAACCTACGTTGTTTGAGCAGTGTGTAGATTTTCGGTAGCCTGTGCAAGTCAGGACCACCACGTTTGTCACTTTATCCTTCCAGGTGATACCAATAATACGGCCTAGACATCGCATATGGAATGCATTTAGCCTTCTCTCCTGCTTTACATAGGTTGTCCAAGATTCGCTGCCATACAGGAGGATACTAATTATGCAGGCATTGTACACTGCGGCTTTTGCTTTAATTGGTTGAAAAGATAATAACACTTTATTAATAACAGTTTTACAACTGACATTATTCACTGTGACATTAAGTATTCACTTTGATTTTAATTATTCACTTTGGCATTAAATATTCACCTCATGCATTTTAAAACATAATATTCAACTAAATTACCAGTTGGACCTACCAGCATCAACTAAGCATGATATAGGCTGTGGTGACCTCATTGACTGCTCCAGCAAACTTGTATGTAGCAGGGCACGTTGAAATGGAATGGACATAAACGAAACAAACAGCGGCGACAATTTTCTGTGAACAGAAACAAGGAAAGATGCACTGCAGTTTTGATATAATCAGCGTTAAAGTAAATAATTTATTAAAAAGTTTATAATTTATATTTAAAAGTAATTAATTGCTTAATGTGATAAACATAACAAGCAAAAAATATGGACTAGAAATGAATATCAAAAAGACTAAAACTATGATCATAAACAAAGAAAATTCTCAAGACCTACAATTAAATATCACAGTTGAGGGAATACATCTGGAGACAGTCCAGAGCTACAACTACCTGGGACATACTATAACCAATGATGGAAAATGCAAAATTGAAATAAATAAAAGAATAGGTATGGCAAAAAGTAATTTTAATGCCATGAAAAATATACTAACAACAAAACAAATATCAGCAGGGCTGAAACTAAGAATGGCAAAATGTTATATCTTCTCAATATTCCTGTATGGTGCAGAAACATGGACATTAGACAAGAAAACAGATCAGAAAATTGAAGCCTTTGAAATGTGGATTTATAGAAGAATAGGTAGCATTGGATGGAAAGAAAAGATAACAAACGATGAAGTTTTAAAACAACTGAAAATAAAAAGAGAACTACTAAATACAATTAAGACAAGACAAATGAAATTTTTGGAGCATGTTAAAAGACACAACAGCCGACTAAAAATAATATTGGAAGGGAAAATACACGGTAAAAGAGGCAGACCAAGACTAACATGGACGAGTAACATCAAAAGATGGACAAGTCAATCTATGACAGCCTGCACCATCAAAGCAAGAAACAGAGTAGAATGGCGATCCATGGTAGCCAACCTTCGTTGCGGAGAAGGCACTAGATGATGATGAAAAATATATTTATTCCTTTAAATAATCACATATCATAAATATATTGATATTTTCATTTTCTGTATCCATTTCCCTTTCCAGTGATGTATAACACATACCACATTTATCTCAATTATTGTGTGAAGTAGTCAAATGAAAAAGGTATATGGTAAAATTTCAGGAAACAGGAAAATTAATCTGAAAATTCCTGGTTCCTGTTCTGGTCCTAAAAGAGTTAAATGTGTGCCCCATACTCCTATATGTAGCAGAAAAGTGAAGAATGAACCATAAGACAGAAAGCTGACTTAGAGGATTTGAAGGTCACTGTCTTAAGAAAATTGTAAACATCATTAGGATCAACACATTATGAACAAAAAAGTCACCAGAGGATCAGGCATCAACAACATCAATCAAGAAGTGAAAAGAAGGCATGGGAAATGACTAGGTCATGTTCTATAAATGGAACAAACCAGGCATCCGCACCAAGCATTAACATGGACACAACCTGACAAACGAAGATAAGAAATACATTGGGACATTGGGGACATAGCGATGAACCAAACATGATGAAATGAAAGTGGGTGGCCAGTCCTGGCAAGAGTCGTCCATGCTTGCTCCAGACCAGATTGGGTGGAGGTCACTTTTGGGTGCCCTGTGCTCTGAGTTCAGAGGATTAAGAAGAAAGAGAATTTTCTAGAAAGAGGCGAGTACCGTTTTTTCCGCCTGGACTCCCAAGCAAAACCCTTGATCGCTGGGTCAGCTCCTGCCTCTAACAACAATCGGGCACTGGACATGTCTTCACGCAAGATACAGTGGAACAATGCTGTTTGGCCATAATTATTCTGGTGGTTTACCTGGCAACAAAAGTTATAACAATAGTAATATTTTTACCCATACATGAGATTTCTAAAATTGTAAACTAAAAAATTATATTTTTACATGTCCATCCAAACATAAGATTTCTAAAATCGTAAACCAAACAATTATATTTTTACATGTCCATCCAAACATGAGATTTCTAAAATCACAAACCAAAAGTTGTTTAAAAAAATTAAAAAAAAAGATTGATAGTCATGCATGGCTTATGGTAATGTTTCAAAAATATCACCAGAAAACTGGTCAAACTATACGAGTGTCGACTTCTGCTTGGCTTGATTTCTATGATTGAAGGTAGAGAACATGTGTAATAATGTATGCATACTCTCATCTAAATTATGAGAATATATCGTGTTTAATATATGTTTAAATATATTTTATACTACATATATATATATATATACATATATATATATTCGACAGAGTAAACAGAGAACAACTGTGGGAGATACTAACAACAAACGGAGTAAGCCAACATCTAACCAACCTTATTAAAAGTCTCTACATCAACAGCAGCTCCAGGGTCAGAACAGCAGCAGGCTACACAGACCACTTCGAAGTTAGATCAGGTGTAAGACCGGGGTGTGTACTATCCCCACTACTGTTTATTACATACATGGACTATATATGCAAGCTAGCCAACCCATCAGAAACAGAGGAGATCAATGAGCTTTTATTTGCAGACGATCAGCCACTAATACATGAAACAATAGAAGACTTACAAGAACACTTAAACAAACTCAACATCTCAGGCACAAAATACAACATGAAAATCAACATCAACAAAACAGAAGTCATGAATGTCACCAAAAATAAACAGAACATCAACATAACTATATAAGGCAGGCAACTAAAACAAGTAGAGAAATTCAAATACCTAGGAAGTCTAATGACAAATGATCACAAACAGCAGAGACAGAATCAAGTTGCAACAAAGCTTGTTAAATCATTGAACAGTTATCACCACTATTGTCCAACAAGGAAATAACTAGAGGCAAAACGAGCACTATACAATACAATCTTCATCCCAACGTTGTGCTTCTTCCAATGCCAGACTTGGATCCTAGATGCAAGAACAATAAGAAAAATAACCTCTACAGAGATGAAATGTGTTAGACGAATGACAGGAAACAGTCTGAGAGATAAGATCAGAGAAATGAAGAACTGAGAAAAAAGCTAGGAATAGCCCCCGCCATAGAATATATAAAGAAACAACAGATAAAATGGTTTGGCCATGTGACAATGCAGAAAGATCAAAACACAACACAACAAGCCTTCAATAAACGTTGTGAGAATACCAGACCCAATGGTTGACCATGAAAAAGATGGATGGATGGAATATTAGAAGCCTGAGGAAACATAACAGCAGCAGAAGAGCAAAAGACCGCAAATTATATTTCCCCTCGATGCTGAAAGGCAAATGAGGAAGGAAAGAAGAAGATATATATATATATATAAAACATCTAGCATCCAGTACTGTCAGATATTACACAGGGCTAGCTGTGTACTTTATGACAATTCTCTATTCTGGGAAAGCTCTTCACTTCAGTACTGGAGTCTATTCCTACTATTTTTGCCTCCTTTATCAGTGTACATTGAGTATCTCATGAAATCTGCCCCTTTCTCTTTTCCAATTTGGGTTCTTGTTTTGTAATTCTCCTAGTTATTATTCGTATTTATTTTTAAAGAATCGTTTTAAGAATCAATCTACATATTTATCTTTATAGAACACATAACATATTATATATGAATTTTTAGATAATTGAACAAGGTATTATATTTCACCAATACCAAAAGAATATGGTTTGATGACAATTCACACTAATCAAATTGAGTATGCAACAAAATGGATGCTGTCGAAATCAGCATGGCACCCAGTTCAGTGAAACGTAGAGAAAAAGTTAATGATTTCCAACTTTCCAGTGATTAGTTATAGTTATTGGTAGGTCTTCAAATCAAAATAGATGTTGGCAAAATAAAGAGAAGTACAGGAAGAAGAAGACTTGTGGACTAGCGTAGTTTCATTTCTCAGCTGTTTCATGCTGTGGCATTTATCTGAACACTTAAGGACAGTTGTTCGATGTGCAATTAAGATAATCTAACGACTAACATATAACACAACAAATGGTAGATATATCTGAGTTGAGTATTCCAGGCTTAGATTTTACGCTCATGATTTGGAATTTCCACATTTTCTCAAGCTTTCTGAAATCTAATGTTACTCTGGTTCTGACACCCCCTTTTTGTCTCCCCTTCTCGGTCTATACAATTTCAGAGATGTACAAAGTGCCATACTTCTTACACTGCTTTCAATTTTTAATTCCAAGTTTATTTTCTCTTCCTGAGTAATTAGATTTTCGTTCGTTCGTTCGCTTTCGTCAGCTTTGACCTCTGACGAAGTCCCACCCACTCAATTTTGTGGGACTGAATTTTGCGTGTAAAGTCTGTTTTATCCCATTACAGGATGCCCCTCGCCATGCAGGCAGATTTACTCCGACTTCAGAGGTACTCATTTTTAGGGAATTAGTAAAACCCAGGTGTCCTCGCCAGGGTACGAACCCCGGCTGTTGCCGTGGTAAGCCAACCGCCTATCGAATGCGCTAACCGGACACCCTATTAGATTTTCAATTACTGTGGTCTTTGCTACATTAATCTCAAGTTTCAATCTGCTACCCCATTGGAAACAGGGCATCTATTTTTACTTGCATCATGTTCC
Organism: Megaustenia siamemsis; assembly: GCA_032433765.1. Taxonomy (NCBI): domain Eukaryota; kingdom Metazoa; phylum Mollusca; class Gastropoda; order Stylommatophora; family Ariophantidae; genus Megaustenia; species Megaustenia siamemsis. Next base: position 13,900,869 of record JAVIAB010000107.1, read on the forward strand.
ATTGAATAATAAGAACGACATCCTTAGAAAATTTGTTTTTGTCATTTATTTCCATATATCCATTCTTCTTCTTCATTAGCGATCAGCTTCTGCTATGCATTTACATGTTTACGCCAGCTTGGGTCACGAACAAGAAAGTGTGTTTGAGGTATTCACCAGCTCCCCATAACTTGTCATGTAGGGGTTGTTTCTGTGGGTCATATTTGTGTTCTTAAGGTATCGACAGTGCTGCAGTCATATATCCACTCACTGCCTATGTTATCTGTCAAGAATTTCTTCATTACGATGCCCATGGTAAATCCAAACTGTAAAAGAGATTTGCTATACCCTAGTCTTATCCCTGTTTCCACCTGTAACCATTTGCTGAGTCCTTTATGTGTATACATTGTTTCTATCTATCTATCTATTGACCTTTTGAGCCATGGCCAGCCCATACGGCACAGACCCAGATGCTCTTTCTCTTTTTTAAATTTTCTTTCTAGCAGTCTCAATCCTTGCAAAGATCTTTTATCAAAACTCACCATTTGTCTCTGTTCTATATATGCATCTCGATGTCATTGAGGGAGACGATTCCTGCTGCCGCCTTTGCCTCTCAGCTCAATGTTCTCAGTGTCAGCCTTTTTTCCTCCTACCTGTTATTTCCCACATTAGGGCTTGCTTTCTTGTTCGGTTATTATGTCTTCTCATCACATGTCCAACCTATGTCCATTGTCTTTTCTTGACATACATTGATACATTATTTACTGTACATGTCAATATATTACACACATCAATTTATATGTACAAGGTGCGTTCAATGGAAAACCAGTCATTTTGGTTATTGTTGATAGAGTATTTTTTGCAAACACTGAAACAATTACAATATCACTGTACAGCATAGTCCGGCTCTAGCCCAATGTATTTACATTGGTGTTTGACAAGCATGGGAGCTAAGATAGCTCAGTGGTTAGTGAACTGGACTACAAAGGACAAGAGGTCGGGTTCGATCCTGAGACAGCTTCCGGGTTCACCCAGCCTTAAGTGGGCACCGGATTTTTTTCTGGGAAAGTAAAGTGGCACGGGTGTAATACCGACCACATTACCCTAAAAATTATGTGCTCAAGATCTATAAAAATTATAGTCACTAACACCATATTACCTATATGCCACTTGGCGTGATGTATGCTCTTTACTTATTTTTTTTTTTTTTTTGACGAGCGTTCAAATGTTGTGGGAAAAGAATTCCTTCGGATAGGTGTGCAGCCATTCATACACTGCCACTTGGGTACCCACCTTGCACACTTCGAAACTGCTCATTATGAGTAATGTGGTGGACTGATCCAATACTGATGTTTGATAGTAATGCCACTACCTAGGCTGTGACACACCAGTTTCCCCATTTCACGTTCTCCATATCATGTCTGACTCATACACCTGTCACCAGCTAAATTCTCATCTGATAATGAATCTCTGCAGGTATCACACCTTCACTAAAGATATATCTCAACACTTCACTATTCTTCTTTGGTGTACTATTACAAGCGAGCTGCTGTCTTGTTGAACTGTTTCCCAAATTACTGTGCATGACAATGCCATCTATGATAGCTCATGGTCATGCCTCTGCATGACATACAATAATATTAGTCATACAAGTGATTTTTAATACAACTTATCTGGTTTCCACTGAAAGACCCTTATATTATATAAAATAATGGGCATATGTTCAAGACTATATGTCAACATACATTGGTTTCCTTGTATTTCATCAGGTACTGTAAGAAATCAGCCTTCACTTTCAATTTAGTCTTCCAGCCATCATTGCATAGATCCTTCTGCAATATATCACTCTCACTGGCAGGTGAGACGTCATAGCTGTCACGGTCCTGCAAGCAGGCGACGTTACACAAAGCTAACAGTGGGGTGTTGCCTGACACGTCCATAGAACTTAAACTGGCCCCACTGTCGTAAAGTAGCTTCAGCATAGATAGGTCATGGCTAAACATAGCTATTCGATGTAAAACTGTAGTTCGGTTCTCATCCTGCACATTTAGATTCCCTCCATGACCTGAAAGTTGTAGAAGTAGCAGATTAATAAAGTGATTAAAAAGTTCATCAGAGAGATGTAAATACGTGTTAAAATTATGAAACAGACCAGTTTTTCTTTCTTCACTTTCTCTTTTAACCATCCAGGTCTCGAAGGAGATACAAAGTTCCAGTTCCCGTTCTTATGGTGGCTTAAATCATTACCAATTGATGTTATTACAGTGTTTCTCTGATCTTGTCTGTCTATCTTACTCTGGGTCTGCCTCTTGCTCTTCTCCTATTTTAATATACACTTTGTATGGTAAGAAATTGCATGGCATTCTCTTTAGATGGGAAAACCATTTTATTTGTTGTTTCTGTATGTAGCCTAGCATTGGCTCAATGCCTACTCTTTCTCTTATAAAATTATTTCTTATTCTATCTTTTCTGGTCACTCCAAGTGCTTTTCTCAGACATCTCATTTCTTTAGTGACAAGATTTTTTTTTCATGCTTAGTAGTAAGTAATAAAGTTACTAAGTAAACACACTTTTTGGAATCCCCAGGGGAAAAGACAAAGAGGAAGACCAAGAAATTCTTGGAGAAGACAGACAGAAGCAGAGATGAAGAAGACATGGAATGATCTTAAAAGAGTGGCAATAAACAAAACGACTTGGAAAGTGTTTGTTGAAGACCGATGCTCCACAGGGAGCTGAAAGGTAGAAGAAGAAGAAGAGTAGTAAGTAACCATGTTTGGCATCCATAACACAATAAGGGAATGAATATACTCTGTAAAAGATATTTCTTGGTGGCAGATAGGTATTATTTTGTGTTGAAGTAAAGGGATGTCTGTTAACAAACCAACAAAATGCAAAAAAGTGGATACAAATACAACTTATAAATCAGGCCGGCAGATTTGCAAGGATATAAAAACAAGGATTTGGTGGGAGAGCTGGATCTGAAAACATTGACCAAATTTGATAGGTATTAGCTCAATTTACAGTAGAGTTCAGGGTACTTTCTATCGCAGGCAAATAATCATAAATGAATATTATTATTGTGGAGGGAAACTTCCGAGGCGACAGATCAGCGAATCATTTCAGGGGAAGAGGTATGTTTACTTCACTCAGGAAAAAAACCACAAACAATCAACAACTTAGTGCTGATGTGCTCTAGTGTTTGGTTTCTTGTGGCAAGGCGCTGTGCCGAGGAGTACGGGTTCGATCCTGCGTCAGACCATCTATTGTTCTTTGTTTTTTTTTCTCTGTTGTTGAATGTGATTTTTTTTTTCTGTTGTTGACTGTGATTTTTTTTCTCTGTTGTTGAATGTGATTTTTTTTGTTTTCTGTTGTTGACTGTGATTTTTTTTTTCTGTTGTTGACTGTGATTTTTTTTCCCCGATTCTGTGTGTGTGTGTGTGTATATGTATATATATACATATATAATATGATATGTGTGTATGTGTGTGTAGGAAGGAAGGAAAAGAACACACACAAATTATATATATATATATATATATAAGTAATATATTTGTAGGGGAAAAAACAAGAGAAAACTGGAAGCTGTGGGAATCTGTTTAAAAAAAAAAAAAAAAAAACTTACGGAGAATATTAAACACCAAGGACTGAACATCTTCCTTTACATCCTCCTTGGTGTTGAGGTGCTGTTTGTTCAAGCCCACCACTAATTCTGTCAGGGGGTTCCAAATCCTCTGGTGACTATGCCTGATAAGAACATTAACAAATTTCATGATTAGCAAGTACCCAATTATTAATTTTTGAACCAAAAAAAAAAAAAAATATATATATATATATATATATAATGTAGTAGGAAACTCTGTACAGAGCTTCGCAGCAGGAGGCAATCTGATCATCAGAAGTAGACCCCATCGAGCAAGTGTTTTGGCCCTTTAGCTTCTTGACACTCTAGGTGAGGTGGGCACGCCTGGGTCATAACTCCCAGACGTTGACCTCCTGCTGCATTGCCTCTAAGGTTTATACTATACTTAATACGTAACACTTGAAAATAGTTAACCTTACCTGTCTTGCCTACCATTGCAAATTGCTGTGCTTTCCAGTCAAAATGAAGTGGCTATTGCAGCAGCAACATCCTTTTATAGACCCGTCGGCCCGGGGACTCCTTGCACCCTCCCGGTGTCCGACTTACATGGTAATTCGGAAGTCTACGGTGAAGATTAACGACTAGTTGTCGGCCTTCCGGTTATTGGTGGCTTTATTGTTTGAACTGCCAATGCTCGGTGATGCACCCCTATAGTCGACGATGTAATTGTATTGCTTATTGTCGCATCTCGTCCAGAGTTAACCTGACATTACGCCGTTGACTTACGTGGGGATCCGGAAGTCGCGGTGTAGATTAGCACCTAGTTGTTTGGCCTTCAGGTTATTTATGACTTTATTGTTGTCCTACCAGCGCCCGATGTTTATCACCTATGGTCGATAATATATATATTATGCTTGGATTTGGAGACAAAAATGATGTCCTAACATCATCAAGCGCTATACATTAAAAAAAATATTTACTTTCTATGCAGTTTCACCTTGTCTTTTGGCATGTGCTGAGACTGCTATAATGGGGACTGCAGCTATCATTCTTTGTTTGGGAGATGAGATATTAATTCTGATGATTGCACTGCTGCCATGGGCAGTTGAGCAATTATGGATTTTAATTCGTAAACAAAGTTACCCTGGTGATTCTGAGATAAAACAAAGTTACCATGAATGGTGATTCTGAAATAAAACAAAGTTACCATGAATGGTGATTCTGAAATAAAACAAAGTTACCATGAATGGTGATTCTGAGATAAACCAAAGTTACCACAATGATTCTAAGATAAAAAAACAAGGTTACCATGGTGATTCTGAATCTTCTGCTTCCTGTTTAGTAAGGTCAATGTAGAAATCAATGAGAAGTTCAAGGCTGGACTTTCCGGGACTGATGAACTCTGAGCCAAAGTTTGTCTGAAACAATGTGTCAAGAGCAAAATCAATTTTAGCCCAAAAAACACCCTCCGTCAACCCAGGTGCAAATTAGTTCTTAATTTTCAGTCAACCTGAATCTGGAGAACTGTAAGTACTGAGCAAACATACTACTATTACTATCACTATCTTTACGACAAATAGTACCATTGCTGGTGTATGTCGGAGGGCAACGATAGGACCCGCGGGATAAAGGCCGCTTGGTCAAGCAGTCGCCACGACGTGTGAGACTCAGGATTTTTATTTCACCCCCGATAGAAAAAATCATTTCTGTCTACCGCGGGCTTCAAACACCGTATGTCAGCTTTTCAGCTAGCAGAACAGTGGTTTTAGCCACACTGCCACATGCACCTCAAACATACTACAATATGTGGAAATGTAATAATATTCATCTGAATATAATTTTTTTTTTATAAATAAACAAAAACACCACTCATATCTTGTCCTACTAGGATTGGGTGTGTGCAAAAGGTCGAACTACATAAGTTAAAAAAAAAATGTCCCTTGTGTCCAATGATAGGACAAGCCATGTAAGAGCTGCATAAAAAAACTGTTCACAAGGAAGGACACCCCAAAAAACAAACCACTGCTGCCTAGCAGTTACATCGGGAGAAGGAAAGGCTATGGGGACTACGGAACTAACAAGGTTTTTATAAGGGAATCCATAAAAGAATTATTCACCCAGCACTTAAATGGGTACCGGATTTTTTTTCTGGGAAAGTAAAGCAGCACGGGTGTAATACTGACCACATTACCCCGAAAATCATATGCCTATGGGATATAAAAATTACGGTCACTAACACCATATTTCCTATACGCCACTTGTCGTGATGGGGCTCTTTACTTTTTTTTTTAACTATATAAGAATTGTCGTCACCTCAGGACCCTATCATCTACACGAATGGTTCTGTATCCCGTGGACAGCGCAGCGGTTAACTCTTTCCGTACAGAAGCTTTTTATCAACGGAAGAGATTTTAGAGACCAAATTCTTCATGGTTTTAAGAATCAATCTACATATTTATATTTATCTAACATATAACATATTATATATGAATGTTTAGATAATTGAACAAGGTATTAGATTTCAGCAATATCCAGATGATACAAGACATGTAAAACGAATATGGTTTGATGGCGTTCACACTAATAAAATTGAGCGTGGCGCACCATGCGGTGGAACGTACGCTACCAAAGCGGAAATGGCGCACCATGCGGCGGATCGTACGGAAAGAGTTAAGGTTTAGTGGCATACCAACATGGCAGAGAAGTGGCTAGGGAATCTGGCAATATATAGCATTATGGTGTCCAGCATGAGAATGGAGATAGAAGCAGTAATGACAACGATAACATGGTTGGTTTACACAGAACGTGGATCATGCAGTCCTGGTGACTGACTCACTCACAAAGTAGGCTACAGAAGATTGACAATCTCTGTGGCAGGAGTGGATGCAGCTCTTGGATAGCTCTACAGTGAGTGTGTTAACCTGAGTGTACTGTCCAGGGCAAGCTGGTGTACATGGCAATAAAATAGTTGATAAGTTCACTGGCAGCTCTAGTACTGAATGTGGCCTTACTTTGGACAAAGAGGACATCGCCAAGTTTGTTCTTCATTCCTTAAGAGAAGAGGAGGAGAATGGGTGGGGCAATGATGTATACATTGAGAGACTAGTCTGCAGGTGGAAAAGGGGTCTGGTCAATCCGGAGTGATTAGTGGGAAAAGCAAATGTATCTACAACACCTTATAAGAACAATCAATCTGCATAATCTTCAAGAAATGCTGGGATTGGTAGTGGAGCGGGTATGAGGATGCACCGATTCCAATGAAACAGATTCCATGAATAGAATAGAACGCTGAAGAAGACTATTGCAGAAATAAGAGAATTGGCCATGGAACCAACAATCTCAAAAATATTGGAAAAAAAAGAATGTGGGCATATGTACCCTCAAATGGGAAACAATAGGAAAAACAGACCTCATAAAACATTAAAACGACAAAAAAGAAGCAAAACCAGCAGGCAGAGACTCTAGTTGAGAGTAGAAGCTCCTCCAGTTTTGAGACTTATAGCAAAGTACACTATGAACCTAGTATGAAATACGATAACACTGGAAGTATGTTAGATGTCTTAGACAATTCTTCTTCTGTTTATTTTTTTTAAAGTATTTCAAATATGTTGATATAAGATACGAAACACACCTGGAGATAAGCACAAATATATAAAATATCATGCTTGGCCACAAGGAAAGCTGTAGAAAAACATGACAAATAAATATAAAATGGTATTAAACAGCTAAACCTATAGAGAAACAAGACATTACGATGATGTTTCAATCTTTGTCAGATACAAGACAATGAAAAACAAAAAAATGGACATTTAGTTTTACTATAGCATGACAATGTTATTCTTTCTTCGACCTTTCATCTCCCTGTGGAGCATAGGTCTTTAATAAACACTTTCCAAGCCGCTCTGTTTCTTATCATTCTTTTATGATTGCTCCATGTCTTCCCCATCATCTTCATCTCTGCTTCCATCTGTCTTCTCCAAGAATATTTTGGTCTTCCGCTTTGTCTTTTTCCTTGGGGATTCCAAAAAAGGGCCTGTTGTGTAATACTCTCAGTTGGCTTATGCAGTGTGTTATCAAGTGCCATTGTCTTAGCTGTTTCGCTTTATCCACTGGTATATGACTAGTACTTTTCCACAATTATATGTTAGTGATTTTGTCCTGCCATTTCCATCCTTTTATTCTGTGTAATCATCCATTAATGAAGGTCTGTATCTTCAAGATTGTCATTTATGTTGTTCTCCATGTTTCACTGCCATATAATAAGACAGACTTAAAATTGGAATGACAATGTTGATCAATGGAAAATGATGGTCCAAAAGGAAATACACTTTATTTTTCACATTGAAAAGAAAGGAACTTTTTTATATCACTTCACACTATTACTTTCAAAATGCCAAGAATGCTAGTCCTGATTTAAGGAATTAATTAACATTTTTAAAAAGTGCTGTCTCACCACTGGCACTCTATGGTTCACATTGGCACCCCTCTCAATCAACAACCAAGCCAGGTGGAAGTTGCGGGTTGCAACTCTTTCATGGTACTCATCTACACCACAAAGACAGATATACAATGGAGTTCTCTGGTAGCAACCTTCAAAGAAACATTTCATCATTAATGAATTATTTCATTGCTGTTTTCAATTTTAAAAAGTTTAGTTTAGCCAATTGATCATCTTCATTGCAAAAGGGACAAGTCCACAGTACTCAGATCCCCACTCAACACATTTCCCCAGTATGAAGCACATCTGCCACATACTAGCAAAAGGGACAAGTCCACAGTACTCAGATCTCCCACTCAACACATTTCCCCAGTATGAAGCACATCTGCCACATACTAGCAAAAGCACTGAAGATGGCTTCAGCACAGAAGCAAAAACCCCATAAAACTTGTGAAGATCTTGGCTCCAACATCCTTAGTCTCCTCTTATGACATGCATGGCAGATGATAGTGGTTTTATTCCTTTCTTCCTTGACCATGGTCAGAGCCGTGGTAGCCACAAGAGTGTGGCAGGTGACAGTGGCTCTATTCTTTACTTTCCTGACCATGGTCAGAGGCCTGATAGCCACAAGAGTGTGGCAGGTGACAGTGGCTCTATTCTTTACTTTCCTGACCATGGTCAGAGGCCTGATAGCCACAAGAGTGTGACAGGTGACAGTGGCTCTATTCTTTACTTTCCTGACCATGGTCAGAGGCCTGATAGCCACAAGAGTGTGGCAGGTGACAGTGGCTCTATTCTTTACTTTCCTGACCATGGTCAGAGGCCTGATAGCCACAAGAGTGTGGCAGGTGACAGTGGCTCTATTCTTTACTTTCCTGACCATGGTCAGAGGCCTGATAGCCACAAGAGTGTGGCAGGTGACAGTGGCTCTATTCTTTACTTTCCTGACCATGGTCAGAGGCCTGATAGCCACAAGAGTGTGGCAGGTGACAGTGGCTCTATTCTTTACTTTCCTGACCATGGTCAGAGGCCTGATAGCCACAAGAGTGTGACAGGTGACAGTGGCTCTATTCTTTACTTTCCTGACCATGGTCAGAGGCCTGATAGCCACAAGAGTGTGGCAGGTGACAGTGGCTCTATTCTTTACTTTCCTGACCATGGTCAGAGGCCTGATAGCCACAAGAGTGTGGCAGGTGACAGTGGCTCTATTCTTTACTTTCCTGACCATGGTCAGAGGCCTGATAGCCACAAGAGTGTGGCAGGTGACAGTGGTTCTATTCTTTACTTTCCTGACCATGGTCAGAGCCGTGGTAGCCACAAGAGTGTGGCAGGTGACAGTGGCTCTATTCTTTACTTTCCTGACCATGGTCAGAGGCCTGATAGCCACAAGAGTGTGGCAGGTGACAGTGGCTCTATTCTTTACTTTCCTGACCATGGTCAGAGCCGTGGTAGCCACAAGAGTGTGACAGGTGACAGTGGTTCTATTCTTTACTTTCCTAAACGTGGTCAGAGCCGTGGTAGCCACAAGAGTGTGGCAGGTGACAGTGGCTCTATTCTTTACTTTCCTAAACGTGGTCAGAGCCGTGGTAGCCACAAGAGTGTGACAGGTGACAGTGGCTCTATTCTTTACTTTCCTAAACGTGGTCAGAGCCGTGGTAGCCACAAGAGTGTGGCAGGTGACAGTGGTTCTATTCTTTACTTTCCTAAACGTGGTCAGAGCCGTGGTAGCCACAAGAGTGTGACAGGTGACAGTGGCTCTATTCTTTACTTTCCTGACCATGGTCAGAGGCCTGATAGCCACAAGAGCATGGCAGGTGACAGTGGCTCTATTTTTTAAAATCCTGACCACAATCAGAGCCCTGGTAGCCAAATGTGCATTTCATTTTTAAAGAAATACATTAAAAAAGTATGATTACAACACAAATTAGGAAAAAGTAATCAAGATTCTCAGGACAAAGTAGTCAGATTCTCTGGACATGTGTATCACTGTAAAGCTGAAACCAAAATGTTTGCTGAACATTATTTTTTTCTCTGCCCTACAGGGTTTGCCTTTGTTCAATACCTGGAACAAGCTGAGTAACCTATTTTCATGACAACCATGTGGAGGTGCAGTTGGCTCTTAATCAGCTCCAGTTTCCTGTCAGCTCATTTGTCTAGTTTAGTCTATGGATTATACTCATTGCACATCGAACATGTCCGTAAGTTCTCAGATCTCTTCCCCATCATGTCCCTCAGATTGTGAAGACTGGCAACCCCAGTTCTGTGTTGATTTGTTATTCCTGTGTTTCCCCCCCCCCATGTAGCACTCCCTTCTGGCATCCTCTGTTTTTGACCTCATATTCATGTAGTCTGAACATATTTGCAGATTCATGCTCTGCCTCCCTGAGGGCATTCAGAATGTCAGCCTGGTCCATAGCTCATATGTTGTAAATCTCAAGTCCTGGCCAGATCTGACATGAGAGATGATGTAAGCCATGCCCTCTCTGAACTCTATGGTTTATGAGAAACCAGCTGTTTAAGCCAAATCACTGTGGCTAGTGTCAGAGCTAAAAAAAATTGCAACTGATAGGAGTGTAACAATAATAATATATTTGTCCAATACATTTCTGCATCCCTGTATTTACAAATGGTACCATGGTTTTAGTGAATCAACTTAGAGGAAGAGGTATGTTTATAATAGCACTCTGAAAAAATAACAAGTAATCAACAACAACAACAAAACAAAGAACAATATATGGACCGAAGCAGAATCGAATCCATACTCAACAGCGCCTTGCCACGAAATATAATATTTCATTTATTATTGTCTCCAGTCTATACCATGGTTTTAGTTTGCTGTAGATGACACATTATCCCTTAAAACTTAGAACTAAAAAACACGTAGAAGGTTTAAAATAGTTCACATATCATAAACTACATGTAGAAGGTTTAAAATAGTTCACATATCATAAACTACATGTAGAAGGTTTAAAATAGTTCACATACCATAAACTACATGAAAACTGGAGAAAGAAAACTTACCATCATCAAGGTATGAAGGAACTGGGCACTCCAAAATGAGACGTTCGGCACTAGCATAATTGCCCTGCTCTAAAGCCTGAGTTAATGGGGTTGCATTCATTCCAAACTCAACATGGAATACAAACGCCATACTGGGTAGTTTTTTTTTGGACAACTCTGAAATGTCAGAACCACTGATATAAAAAATGTAATTAATTACAAGTAAATGGCAGTAAAAATGAGGCCGACCTAGAGAAGACACTGAGAAGAACATTGATCAGAGAGCCAAAAGCAGCAGGAATCGGCTCCCTGGAAATTAGCTCTCTTTTGCCTTTGGCCTCTTTCAGAACATTTTCATTACTCTTCTTAGCTGTATTCTCAACATTCTTTTGTAAAACCATATTTATACAGACTACAGTGATTTCCTTGTCTGTTGTCCTATTATCCATGATTCACATCCATATATTAAGACTGGCTCTACATATCATTTAAGAACTCTTTTTCTTGTTTCTATTGTCAAAAATGGATTGCACAGTATCTTCCTCATTTTTTTAAAAGCTGCCTTTGCCTGAGCCATTCTGAATCTCACCTCTGTTGTACATCTTCCATCTGAGGTTAACAAAGTTCCCAAATATTTAAATTCATTTACCTGTTTAATATTGTTCCACTTGTTTTTATTTGCACTCAGGTGATGTCTTTTCTTTGTTGTTACCATTACTTCTGTCTTTTTGCTTGTATGGGCTGGGTCCTTTATTTTTGCTTTCTTTCACTATCATCATCATCATTGAGTGCCGTCCCAGCATCGAAGGCTGGCTACCATGAAGCGCCATTCCACTCTGTCTCTTGCTTTGATGAAGCAGATCATCATAGACTGACTTGTCCATCTTTTGATGTTACTCATCCATGTCAGTCTTGGTCCACCTCTGCTTCTTTTACCTTGTATTTTCCCTTTCAATATTACTTCTATAAGCTGTTGTGTCTTTTAACATACCCCAAAAATGTTATTTGTCTTGTTCTTAATTGTGTTTAATAGTTCTCTTTTCATTTTCAGTTGTTTTAAAACTTCATAATTTGTTTTCTTTTCTTTCCATCCAATTCTACCTATTCTCCTATAAATCCACATTTCAAAGGCTTCAATTTTCTGTTCTGTTTTCTTGTCTAATGTCCATGTTTCTGCACCATACAGGAATATTGAGAATTTGTAACATTTTGCTATTCTTAGTTTTAGCCCTGGTGTTATTTGTTTAGATGTTAGTATATTTTTCATGGCATTAAAATTACTTTTTGCCATACCTATTCTGTTGTTTATTTCAGTTGTAGATTTTCCATCACTGGTTATAGTATGTCCAAGGTAGTTGTAGCTCTGAACTGTCTCCAGATGTATTCTTTCAACATTGTTATTTATTTGTAGGTCTTGAGAATTTTCTTTGTTCATGATCATCACATTTTAGTCTTTTTGTTTATCACATTAAGCAATTGTTGTAGGTCTTTAGGATTTTCTGCTAGTAGTACAAGTATCATCAGCATATCTTAGGTTATTGATTATCTTTCCATTAATGTTTAGGCCTGGTATCTCTGTGATGTTTTTAAAGATTTACTCAGTGTATAGATTGAACAAGCTTGCTGATAGTATGCATCCTTGTTTACTCCTCTTTTTATATCAATGGGTGTATGAAGCAGGCATATATCGGTTTATTTGCTTCTGTGTACTTTTCAATTAATGTCCTCATGCTGAATTATGGCTTCTTTTGTTCCACTGTTACACTTTCACTATAAGTCTAGCATTTCTTGTAACTCATTTTCACTCTTACAATTAATACTATAATCATCAGCATAGCTTAAATTATGACCTCCGATTGCTATTCCAGGCATGCCCCTTATGGATCTTAAAATAATCTCACCTATAAATATTAAACAATCTGGTGACAGCACACAACCTTGTCTAACACCTGTTTTATTTGTTGAAACATTCCCAATTGGTTTCCAGTTTCTTATGGCCGCTGTTTTGTTGCCAGTACATGTTTTTTATTATTCTTAGATCTTTGCTGTCTATGTTTATGCTTTCTAAAATTTTGATTATTTCTTGGTGCTTTACTTTGTCAAATGCCTTGTTGTAATCTATGAAACATAGGTCAGGTATACGATCTGTTTTCCCTCTTGGCTCTTTCTACTAAAGATCTTATGATATAAATGGCATTGCTTGTTCCTTTACCTCTAACAAACTACCACTGTTCATCAGAAATTTCTGGATTGATTTTATTAGTAGACTACTTCACTACTAGTTTAAAAAGGAATTAATCATTTTTTTAAAATTAAATCAATTAAAGTTTACAATATAATAATTTTGTATACAATAATACATTCATTATTCAATAAATACATACACATTTTTGTACAATTATTATTTAAATTACTAAACATAATAATCACTCACTGACCGTAGTGTATAGTAAAAATAGTTATTATAATTTATATTAACAACTTTGAAACAACGACTCCAGTGAAATCTGAAAATAAGAAAATTCTAGAAAAATTGAATTTGTATAAATAAATTGTGTTTTTATTGCATACAAAAAATAATAATAAA
>JAVIAB010000107.1:13914552-13989552 GCA_032433765.1 Megaustenia siamemsis
TGCAATATTGTGAATGGAAAATTAATATAGCATATTTTATTGCAGTCACTGCATCAACATAATATTACAGTTTCTTTATGGTATTAATTTTCCTTGATAATATATACATATTAACTTGTTTTTATTAGGATAATTTATGTGTACAAATTTTCTGAAAATTTAAGAAAAACAACTCAACAATTTAACTAAATTAAACCTTTACTGAAGGCAGGTGGAATTGAAAATACTGTAAGAATGTCCTGCTTATTAATAAATGTATAAAAATGGCTTTATCCATGGTAGTTTCAGAAGTAGTTATTTTTAAAATTATTAAAATTATTCGTTAATTTTCAATTGAAAAAGTGAAACAAGGAAAAAAAATGTGTGTGTAAAGTGACTGCTTTATTTTCATATCCTTGGCAAATTGACAAATCATCTGAGATAAGAGAAAAACAAACTGGTGCTAATTATCTGGCCTAGGAGAAAAATCAGCTTTGATATTTCTTACAATAAGCCCAGAGTCAACATCGAGGAAACATAAAGATCCATAAAAAGTTTATGACTGTCTTCTCTCAAGGGACATCTTAAGCACAGATTTGCCTTCCTCTCGTTCCTTTCTACCAATAAACACAACTATGGCAGCAGATATAAAAGTTCCGGCAACCATGAAGAGGGAAGCACGAATTCTGAACTTATCCATTGCCACCTTAACTGTGTTCGCCTGTAAATTAAAAAAATATAAGAAAATAGTATTTTAAAAACATCAAGAGGAATAAAAATACATTCATCATCATCATGTGCCATACCAGTTGGCATAGGTGATCATGTCCCTCCACAATCTTCTATCTACAGTGCATCGTATCAGTTCTGTTGTTGACTGTTTTCCATGCCATGACACCAAGCCATCCAGTATTTCTCTCTTTGTCATCTGCGATCTCTCTTTCCTTTTATTTTGCCAGTTGTAACCAAGTATTCCAACTTTCCTCTTCTCATGTGCCCGAAAAATGTTGATTGCTTCTTTCTGATGTTTTTTAAGAGTTCCCTTTTTGTGTTGACCTCTTTGAGAACTTAAATATACATTGTTAAGCCATAAATTTGCTGAAATATAAGTGAATTTAGGGAGCCGTGATAGCTCAGTAGTTAGTGAACTGGACTACAAAGGACAAGAGGTAGGGTTCGATCCCAACCGGCGGCTTCTGGGTTCACTCAGCCATAAATGGGTACCAGATTTTTTTCTGGGAAAGTAAGGCGGCATGGGCGTAATACAGACCACATTACCTCAAAAATCATGTGCCAAAAGTCTGTAAAATTTATGGTCACTAACACCATATTCCCTATACACCTCTGGGTGACGGGGCTCTTACTTTATTTTTGTAAATGTACATTAATATGCCACAAGTATGCTGAAAATATAAATTAATTTGTTAATGTACGTCTGGGGGACTGGGTGGTCTGGATGTAAGACATCAGCTTCAGGACGTTAAAGGTCTGATTCTGAATCCTGCCACAAATGGAGGATTTTTTCACTTTGAATTCATGGTTTCTTCATGGTTTAACCCACCCCTATTCTAAGGTATTGAGATCTGATGATTAGCCCTCTTCACTAATAAAAAAAAACCCAGTTCTCACTCATTAAATAACTCTTTTGTCAGTTGGAAATTGAAAAGAAGATTAGACCAGAAAATGGCCACTGTTGAGGCAAAAATCTACCTAAAAATGTCAAAATTGTGACAATAAAAATGAGAGTACCTCTGAAGTCGGAGGAGAGAATATATGCTGTATGGCAAGGGCACCTGATCATACGGCTGATGAAGTGAAAGATATGAAAAAGAAATTGATGTTCATGTAAAGTCCAGTCCTCGGGACATCGCTAGAGATATAAGGTTTAAACAATCTTGTTTACAAAATTGTACTTGTGGCTTTGAAAAAAAAAAAAAAAAAACCCAGCCGCTGGCAGAAATGGGACCAGGGTAGAACTCTAGGAAGGTGAGGAATGCTGCCTCGCATCGTTAGTTTCGATGTTTGAAGCGACACTATCCAGAAGTCTCTGAACACTTCTGGAGAGGCCCACTGAGCACATATGGGTGAAAAGTACACATGCTGAGATGCTGATTCAAGTCTCGCACTTTACCTTTACTATAAACTATAAAAGCAATTACTTAAGTTAGAGTTAGATAGAATCATGGTTTGCCATATTAAGTGTTTCTATAGAACTTTTGAACGCAAGTAAGTATAATTTAAATAGATGAGTTTTATGAAGTGTATATAGAGGGGCGCGTGTAAGTAACTTTGAATGTATTCAAGATCGAGTGTTTACGTCATCAGATGAGATGTTGAGGATAAGTGTTATTGTGAATGTAGCAAGTAGTAAAGTATAAATATAGGGAATATGGTGTTGGTGACCATAATTTTACAGACTTTGGCACATGATTTTTGGGGTAATGTGGTCGGCATTACCCTTGTGCCACTTTACTTTCCCAGAAAAAAATGAGATACCCATTTAAGTTAGGGAACCTGGAAGTCATCGGTTGGGAATGAACCCTACCTCTTGTTCTTTGTAGTCCAGTTCACTAACCACCGAGCTTATCGCGGCTCCCTTTATTGTGAATGTGGCATTGCAATTTCTTTGCTGTGTTAAGTATACATGTTGTATTCACCACTGTCTCAACATGAAGTCAACCCCAGTTGTAAATTTTTTAAAACAAAGTTGTACATGAACAGATTAACTAAAGATATATCTCAACTTTTATCAAGAAGAAATAAAGGTAGTCCAATAGCAACTGCCGTTGTGTAATGAAATGTTAGTGACTTCATTGTACTAAGTCTCAGCTTCATGCAGTGGGGTAGCCAGCTACCATTCTCACTTCCTTCCTTCCACAGAATATCTCTGGTACCCATTTAGAAGCTGGATGGACCTCAATAGCCTTTTAAGATCAAGGAGGTAATCATCCATCCATACTTTCCAAGTAACAAGAATATTGTAACATTTCTAAAAACATCAAATTCTGAAATTTTGGTTAAGACTGTGCTCCTCAAAAGTTTAAAAGGAAGTTGTAATAAATCTGATCCAGCTGCCGAAGACAGAGTATGTCAGTCACTGCGTAGGTTTAGGCGTAAAATTAGGACACACACGCATATACGAATACTAACCGTGTGACCAGCTCATCGAGTGTTGTTATGTTCTTCCTACTACTTCATCATGAAACAGAACAATGAGACAAGTTCGCCTGATCACAAGGCTTGAACATGGAGAAATAATTCATCCATATTACCAAATCCACCAGGTCATAGAGAATGTGTACGGCCCATAATAACGGGAACTGTACATCTGAATAGAAGACTTCATGAGCTGTTAATATCTATATATCCACTGTCCCTTTGAGCCAGACAGGGTAGAAATGGCAAACTCTCCATGTCCAAACAACTTTTGCAATTAAGCCCCAGGCTTTTGCACAGGACCTGAATTATATGATAATCATCTCATCACTTGCCCTTATTTTAGGTGAGTGTCTCCTAGGCAAGGGAGCTGATGCCCAATCTTGATGCTACTTGTTTTGGTGTTCTTTTCAGTGTTTCTCTAGGTCAACCTCTTTTTTCTTTTGCTCTCTGTTTCCCATTTGAGGGCTTGCATTGTTACTGAAACAGAAAATGTTACTGATGATTGCAAAAAGCATACTTACGTCACACGTTCTGGTACCTTGTCCACGGAGGGGTACATCTTTGCCCACACCAAAATTTTTTTTTGAAATGCTGATGGCCTGTGAGTTCCTGTACCCTCTGAAATATGTGTTTACAGAACTATAATAATGGCGGATAATAAAATATATTAATCATAATTTGAACATACTTTTTGGGGACTGAGAGGTCTAGAGGTAGTGGGGTATCTGTCACTGGACAGGAAGGTCCTGAGTTCAAGTTCCACTATAGGCAGTGGGAATTTTTCACTTTGAATTCATGATTTCATTGTGGCTTTATCTCCCCTGGTCTCTGGCCGTGAGATTCTAAGTCTGGCATTCTCGGATAACAGCGGAAAAAAAACAGAAGGCCCCCATATGCACAAGCCCCATTAAAGAACCTTTGGCAGCTAAAAGTTGAAAAGTGTGAGCCAAAAATGGCCACTGCTTAGACAAAACTAATTATTAAGGATGTGTCAGACTGAAATATGCAGATATCACAGCACTAGAGACATGACACATCTAATCCCGCTTAACGGGTGAATGCTAGAAGAAGAACACACACATCTGAATCTTATCTTCTCCATTTGTGTAATGATTACTCCAAGTTGTCATCCCCAGCTATTAAGTTGGTGTTATTTGTCTTGTGACAAGGTTGACAGCAAGTTGCAATATCTCCACTTTTCAACCAAATGCATCTGAGTTCAGATTAGCATTTTAGATTAACGAGTTTTCCTCCTCAATATTACTTATTTGTTTAACTATTACTCTGTTTCTCGTGTACTTGTAAGAAAGTAATGTAGGGATTCGATCACTTATATGAATCCCCAGTGCTTTTTTTTCAACAAAAAAAAAAAAAAAAGGTACTGGTACTAATCCTGAAGATGTTATGTCATCATATCTATTTCTGCTCTTTTAACATATCCTCTTACAAACCCTTGTTGTCACTAGATCACTTTTGCTTTGGGTATCAACTGCAGAATAATGACCTGTAAGCAGCCCTCATCAAAATTGGAGAAATAAAAAAAAAAAAAATAGAATGGTTAAAGCGTTGTGTAATAAATGGTCTGAACAACAATTCGGCTCAATAGATAAGATTTGTTTCATCCATTATAACATAACGCTTTAACCATACCATTTTTTCAATTTCTCCTTAAAAATCAGCTTTACTGCAGCTTTGCACTGTATGCACTTCTTTGACTTGACCCTTTATGATAATTGCCAGAATTGAACTTAAATTTTATATATATTATTACAGTACTTTTTTATGGGGGGTGGGGGAGTCAATTACTCAATGTGAAGATTTTACAGCACTTCTACACTTTCAACATATTCTCTGACATACCCTAGTTTTCTCTAGATCGCTTCTTGCTTTTTGTATCAACTGCAGAAAGATGACCTCGAATAGCCATGAATCCACATATTTGCTAGGATTGAATTTGGTGAGAGGTGGACCCACTATCCTGATGACATAGTGTAGTGCAGAGGTTGTTCGTACACACAGAGATGACCTAGGTGAAGTTACCCTAAAATCATCTGAGAGAAACCCCTTTCACATTCACTGGAAGATACTATAATTGTGTCCAAAGTGTGCTATCTATCTATCTATTGTCCTTTCGAGCCGAAGACGGCACATAGGGCAGAACCACAATCTCAAAAACAGAAACCTTGCGTGCCAAAATGACACATATTGCAGAGATCACTGCTCTAAAATATATGGATGTCAAAGTGTGCTTTAGAGGAAGTTATTTATTTCAGGAAGTCTGAATTTATTTCCTTGAAGATATTCACGAAGACCACAAGGAATATTTTGACTATCAATAAATTGGAATAAAAAAAAAAAGTGCTAGTACTGTGTAAAATTGTGTACTACCAGAGGAAAAAAAGCACTGCGCATCAGTAAGATATGAGTCACTGATCATTTTCAACCAAGAAATGTCCAGCATCATTGCCCCATAGACTTGAATAACAGAATAAATATAACGTAATTTATTAATTTTACCAGCTGACTTTGTCCCCAAGTTCATAAACTTGATTTTTACGAAGCTCTTGAGTAAAATCAGATACAATCAGTTACAACAGAGACAATATAGTGATTTTAGTGTAACTGTTTCATCTCAGATTTACAAATCCAATCAATTCCAACATTTTTGTTTGCTCTTCTTATCTTTGACCATATAAAGATGAAGTAGACGACAGTTGACCTTCCAAGGGGAGGTTTACAAAATACAATTAAGTTCAAGCCATCAAGTGTCACACCTAGCACAGGACCTGGGTTGTACCTCCACCACACGTTTTTTGTTCTGAGCAATTTGTTCATGTTCAATAAAGGAGCTGATGCCTGCTGTTGTTGCTTCTCACTTCAGTGCGTTTTTTAGCATTTCTCTAGGTCAACTTCTTTTTCTGCTGAGGGCTTACTTTGAGATTTCTTTTTTTTTTGTGTCGTTTATTACATGGCAACATATGACCACCTTCTCTTGATTATAGATGTTTTTTTTAGATGCTTTGTCATTTAATTTTGCACTAGTCTTAAATTAAATATTCATTCCATGGTATACAGTATTTTCCTGAGGCATTTTTTTTTCGAATGGACGAATGCATCCAATTTATTTTCTATTCTTTAGTTGTTTTCAACCAGTGAGTAGTAGTTTAATATTAAATTTAAAAAATAAAATTGATTATATTTTATATAATATAATTTAATATGATTATGTTAGGTATTTAATATTGGATCCGTTATAGCTCAGTGGTTAGTGAACTGCACTACAAAGAATAGAGGTCAAATTTGATCCTGATCGACGGGCTTCTGGGTTCACCAAGCCTTAAATCATCATCATCGGGTGCCATCTCTGCATTGAAGGTTGGCTACTGTGTAGTTCCATTCCACTCTGTCTCTTGCTTTGATAGTGCAGGTTGTGATAAGATGACTTGTCCATATTTTGATGTTACTCGTCCATGCTCGTCTTGGTCTGCCTCTTTTACCTTGTATTTTCTCTTCCAAGATTTCTTTTAGTAGGCTGCTGTGTCTTTTAACATGACATGCCCCAAAATCAGCTTTAGGGTGGGTACAGGGTTTTTTCTGGGAAAATAAGGATGCACACGATTAATATCCACCACTTTACCACAAAAATCATATGCCCAAGGTCTATAAAAAATTTATGGTCACTAACACCATATTAACAGGCCTTTTTGGAATCCCCAGGAAAAAGACAAAGAGGAAGACCAAGAAATCCTTGGAGAAGACAGATAGAAGCAGAGATAAAGATATTGAGGAAGACAGGGAATGATCTTAAAAGAATGGCAAGAAACAGAATGAGAATGGCTTGGAAAATCGAAAGTGTTTGTTGAAGACTTATGCTCCACAGGGAGCTGAAAGGTAGAAGAACACCATATTCTCTAAACGGTAAAAAAAACAAACACTTGGCATGACGAGCACTTTACTTTTTTTTTACGTATTTAATTTTTAATAATCTTATTTAATTTCGGTAATTTCCTAGTTTGATCAGATCAGTTGGAAGAGTGATGTCCCCTAAAATATGTCTGCCAAAATACAGTGGTTCTACGCATTCTTGGCGTTGGGGTCATTACGCTGGCATGTAATCATTTCGGAGTATCTGTTGATTGGCGTTGGGTCCAGGGGTTAGGTTTAGCTTTAGTGTTAAATATTTATAAATATATTATAACGCGTGACAAAAACGACGCCACATGAAAAGTCATGATCTGCCCAACATTCACAACTTCAGTTGGGGCTCTAGGTCGCCCGGTCATTTTGCAAATACAGTAGTACCAAATTCAAGTAAGTGAACTCAGAACTGCTTAGCTGGTTTTTAAATATTAGACAAACTAGCTATATATATAGGCGGATAATTAGTAAGAAGAAGCATAAGAAAGGATAGGGGTTCAGCCAATTATTAATTTACATCTCGATTTGGACCCAAACGCCAGTGTGAGTGACACATGCCAGCGTAATGACCCCAACGCCAAGAATACGTAGAACCACTGTATTTTGGCAGACATATTTTAGGGGACATCACTCTTCCAACTAAATCTGATCAAACTAGGAAATTACCTTAATTTCTAATGATGCCATGTTAATAAGTTGTATATAATTTAAGTTAATTTATTAAATTTGTTAATAACAATTATACCTTCTGTGATTTGACTCATTGAACGCTTGATGGCAATCTGTTGCGTGAAGCTTCGCGTGGACAACATAGGTAATTTGCTTGCACCCCAAAACAATGACGAATCTTGCATCACTCCAGTAAATGAAGACCTCTGTCGAGTCAGCAGCATCCTACTTTGAACATGAACAACTTTACGAGCAGCCACCATCATTAGCCCCAGACACGGGGTTGTTAGTGACAATACCACCATTCTTCGCGCTGAATTGTTTGTGCCTCGTCTATTCTTTTGCCTGAGAATTTTGTTGCAAAATACCAACTCAAGTTATCATCGAAAAAGCTGAAGATTCAACCAGTAAAGTGGACGAGCGAATCTTTGCAGCCCAAAATGTTGTCGGTTGTGACCTTTAGTTCCGTTACAAGTTCGTCGCTTTGGCCGGTGATGGTTTTTAGTGTTCATCATCATCATCAAGTGCTATACCGGCTGACGTAGGTGATCATGTACCTGTGAATCAATTCATAGGAAGAGGTATGTTACAGCACTCGAAAATAATGACAAATAATCAACAACAGAAAAAATATTGACCAAGCAGGATCACTATGCCACTCAGCTAGTGTTCCCTAGCGTTTCAGGCGTTTGGCTTTTCGTGGCAAGGCGCTGTGCCACTAAGTACGGGTTCGATCCAGGTAAAAGAGGCAGAGGCAGAGGCAGACCAACATGGAAGAGTAACATCAAAAGATGGACAATTCAGCCTATGACAACCTGCACCATCAAAGCAAGAGACAGAGCAGCATGGTGCTCCATGGTAGCTAACCTTCGTTGCGGAGGCGGCACTCGATGATGATGATGATTGCAAATATATATATATTTTTTTAAAGAAAAAGAAAGAACAAAATAAGTTTTAAAAAAAGTAAAGTACCCCAGTCACGCCAAGTGGTGTATAGGGAATATGGTGTTAGTGACCTTAAATTTTACAGACCTTCAGCACATGATTTTTGGGTAATGTGGTAAGGTATTACGCTCGCGCCACTTTACTTTCCCAGGAAAAAAATCCGGTACCCATTAAATGCTGGGTGAACCGGACCCCGTCGTTCGGATCGAACCCTACCTCTTGTCCTTTGTAGTCCAGTTCACTAACCACTGAGCTATCGCGGCTCCCTACTATGTTAAGGTAGAGGTAAAGTTTGAGACTTGAATCTTAGCATCTTAGAATGCGAGTTTTCAACTATATGTGCTCGGCCGCCTATTCATAAGTGTTTGGAGACTTCTGGATAGTGTCTCTTCAAGCATCGAAACTCACGATGATAGGCGGCATTCTTCACCTTCCCAGAGTACTACCCTGGTACCCATTTCTGCCAGCTCGACCGCGGGTTTTTTTTGTTTCCAACCACCAGTACAATTCACACAGCTTCCAGCGGGAGTAGAACACGGGTTGTTCGAACGTCGGTAGCCTAGTCGGGTATAAGCACGTTACTACGTGCTTTCCAAAACAAATGTCTCAGAACAAATATTTTAATTACACCATAAAATGGACTCAAGACTAATACAGGAATAAGAGATATTGTCAAACATACAACAATGGTATCTACAATCAAGACAAGAAGGTGAGCATATGTCGGCCATTTGATGAGAAAAATCCAACAAGAGGATTGCAAAGCTTGAGCCCAAACTGGCGGGAAAGAAAGTCTAAAAGACAAAAGAGGTAACCATACACCACGATCAACAGGCCTAACAATGTTAATTCTCCAGGACACCGATAAAGAACTTCCGGTCAATTTGGCGGATAGGCTGTAGGAATTGTTAAAGACTGTGTCTGAAAATTTTTCCTTGTTGCAGTTTCCTCATATTCCAAGTCCGGCTTGCTGCCGGAGCTACTGAGTTAAGTGGTTTGTGCCCTTCGTGAGCTGTGCGCTTCATCCATTTTGTTCGGTTTCGATATTCCGATTGCTTATGATGAATGATGATATCGTATGACAGGGAACAGATGGCTATGTTAACTTTCTGTGCTGTTTCGCCTTATGTCTTTGAGCGTGGCTGAGACTGCTTTGATTGAGGACTGCACCTATTCTTTGTTTGGGAGATGAGATATTCATTCGGGTGATTCCACTGGCCCGGGTGGTTGGGCAATTATGGATTTTAATTCGTTTGTAGTGATACCGGGGCCTTCCATAACCATAACTATAACAGATAAAGGTCACAAAAAGTAAGACGTGCCAAAAACGAGATGGAAAATCAACATACAAGAGTATACATGCCCTGGTTCCGTTAAGCATAGAGAGATATAGCAAACTGTTGTTTTAACCAACAATAGCAATTGTTTCTACTAATATAGAAAGAAGACAAAGAGATCTTGACAAACAAGCAATACAGGGAGATAATCATTCTTTGGAAATTCTTGAAACCAGAAGAGTGATTTTCCGCTATTGATAATGTGACGACAGAACACAATCAAAATTTGAACACAACCTTCATTGACCAGGAAAAAAGCATTTGACAGAGTAAATAGAGAACATCTGTGTGAGATACTAACAACATACGGAGTAAGCCAACATCTAACCAACCTAATTAAAAGTCTCTACATCACCAGCAGCTGCACAGTCAGAACAGCAGCAGGTTATACAGACCACTTCGAAGTTAGATCAGGTGTAAGACAGGGGTGCATTCCCCCCCCCCCTCTTTATTGTTTATTACATACATGGACTATATATACAAGTTGGCCAACCCATCAGAGACAAAAGAGATCAACGAGCTTTTATTTTCAGACGATTATGCACTAATGCATGGAACAATAGAAGATCTATAAGAATACTTCAATAGACTCAACAGAACACGCACAAAATACAACATGAGAATCAACATCAACAAAACAGAAGTCACGAATATCGCAAAAGAGAAACAGAACATCAACATAACTATAGAAGGTAGACAACTAAAACAAGTAGAGGAATTCAAATATCTTGGAAGTCTAGTGACAAACGACAATTCTCAAACAGCAGAGATAGAATCAAGATGCAACAAAGCTTGTCAAATCATTGGGCAGCTATCACCACTCTTGTCCAACAAGAAAATAACTCTAGAGGCAAAACTGACACTCTACAATACAATCTTCATCCCAACGTTGTGCTACCAATGCCAGCCCTGGACCTTAGGTGCAAGAACAATAAGAAAAATAATCTCTGTTGAGATGAAGTGTACTAGACGAATGACAGGAAAAAGCCTGAGATAAGATCAGAGATGCAGAACTGAAAGAAAGACTAGAAATAACCTACGCCATAGAATATATAAAGAAACAACAGATAAAATGGTTTGGCCACGTGATCAAAACACAACAGAACGAGCCTCCAATAAACGTTGCGAGAACACCAGATTGAAGGTTCGGAACGAAAAAGATGGTTTGATGGAATATTAGAAGCACTAGGAAACATAACAGCAGCAGAGGCGAACAGAAGAGCAAAAGACCGCAAATTATATCTCCCCTCGACGCTGAAAGGCAGGTGAGGAAGGAAAGGAAAAGATAAATGCAAAGCTCTGTGACTTACGCCCAATTTTTAAATTGAGTTCTTGTCTGGTGCTCCGTTGAGCTCCACATTTAATGTATTAAGTAGAATATATGAATTGCTCAATCTATCTTTCGTTCATTTGAAGTATTGTCTATATCTGCAGTGTAGTTTCCTGTATAAATTGTACTGTCTTTTGTAATTCTTGCAGTGGCCCATATAGTTTTGTCTGTATTGTTGTTTCTATGGGCCAATTGTTTTTCTTAGTCTACTTATTCAGTACAGTCTTGAAGTATAAGTTCAGCAGTTTGGGGTACTTGTCAGCATGCACATGTAGTTGAGGTGCCATTCTTGAATTTTGTAAACATGTGACTGTTGAGTCGATTGTGTCCTGCACTGAGGCGTATAACTTGTTCTCATCTATTCATATTATGAAAGGCATCCTGATTTGGGGCTTGTGGTCCTCGGATTGATTTGATTATCTGTTTCTTATGATGGTATGTAACCGGTGCATTTGGTTGCGTGCCTGTTGCGCCTTCCTTTAACAGCTGATTTGCTCTCTCGCTCCCAAATGCTCAATCTAATTCTGTAATCTAAACTATCTGCAGCAGGGAATTTGTCGAAACTAATCACGCTCGAATGTCGAATCAACTATTGCTAAGACATCCAAACATTTCTATGACAGCTAAACAACAAATGATAAATAACATTTCATACCAACTTTGTGCTATGAAAGTCAAACATGGACCCTTTCTAAATCACAATTAAGAAAGATCAATGCATGTGAGATGCGATGCTTGAGAAAAGTAACAAACAACACAAGAAGAGATAGAATACCAAATGAAACCATAAGAAAAATGGTGGGAACAAAACCCTGCCAAGAATATATAGAACAACAACAATTTAAATAGTTTGGCCATCTGGTTAGTGTGAATTCTCACCAATCATCAAGGACGTTCTTCTCAAGAATGCATGGAAAAAGACCAAAAGGAAGACCAGAAGAATATGGATAGATGCAGTGATAGAGACATGTAACAACAAAGGGAAATCACTAATTCAGACAGTTCGAGCAGCTCAAGAACGACAAATGATATAAACAACGACACCTTTTAGGTACAGTGAAAAGATAAAAGAAGAATCATGACTTTCTATAAATGTTTCATAATAACAATACAACTGAATACTGGGAACCATTTATTCTTAGGACAAGTTCCGAGGTGGAAACTTCAATTGATATTTTTGTATAAACTTGACAATCATAATTTGATCTACGTTCTGACATACAATACTTGTCAGGAATTTCTAAAATAAAATCTGTCTGAATGCATACAAATCCAGAAAGAAAAGACCAACAATGAAGATTCAACCACACGCACGTATCGACTTCAAGTTGTAAAAGGTAGCCTAACGTATTGACGTCATAATGGCGGCGCTTCAGCCTCCGGTGAAAATATGAAATGCGATAGGTCAAACGAGAAATATATATATATAATTTTTTTGCATTGAAAAACACATTTCGCTGAGAGTTGAACGATTTATTGAAAAGAGCAATTTCATCCAAGCTTCTGTCCCCATTTCTCTTTCTACTGACCATAGATTGGATTATGAGAATAACTCAAAAAACAACAATATCATTAGCACACAATCAGAACATCCTCACAGGGAAAAAGGACAGCAAATCTACTGATAGAGACTTACAGAAACATTAGTAGAATAAACATAGACAAACAGAAAGCTGCAAGACGGGAAAACCAAGTTGGAAAACACATGCCTTTAGCACCAGAAGAGCATCAGACGACCATCTTTACCCCAAATGAATTAGATGTTGCCCTCAAAGGATTGAAGCTCAAAAGTTCCCCTTGTAAAGATGGAATCACCAACGTAATGCTCATAAAACTGGGACAGAAAGTCAAGGCCAGCTTCTAAGGATAATAAATGCTAGCTGGAAGAGAGGGCATGTGCCGAAAATCTGGAAAGAAGCTATTATGGTGCCCATACTCAAACGTAGAAAAGACCCACTTGACCCATGTAGCTACATACCAGCCAATTAGCCTACTAAGCTGCCTGAGTAAACTCATGGAAAGGCTGGTTAACAGAAGACTTATGTGGCATTTGGCGACAAAACAACAAATCATACCACAAAAAAGTGGCTTCCGTCAGCACAGATCAACTGAAGACCTGGTCACCTACATCGCACAGGAAATAGAGGATGCTCTACATGAAAAGAACACACACTGGCAGTGTGGGTCAACATGGAGAAGGCTTTTGATAAGGTATGGCGAGAAGGTTTAAAGAACAAGCTTTTTAGACTTGGCATCCAGGGTCGTTTATTCAATTGGGTCTCTCAATACCTTCAGGATAGGACTGCCAGAGTACAAGTACAAGGTCAACTAAGTAAGAAGGTCACAATCGAACAAGGCGGAGTCTTGTCCCCAACACTCTATTTAATTTTCACAAATGACTTCGTAATGGACATTCCACCCCGAATACACTCAGCAATATACGCAGATGATCTGGCGTTATGGGCTCGCCAGTAAAGTATGTCGGTGGCTGGACCCAGGATGCAAGATGCCCTAGGTGAACTTGAAAAATGGACGAACACCCGGTTATTACCAATTAACGGAAAAAACTACATATATAATTTTTAGCTTATCAAGAAACACACTCTCTGCAAACTTGAAGATACAAGACCATACACTCCCTATTGACCAAAACCCAACATATCTTGGCGTCACCATGAATCGCAGAGTGACTTGGAAAAATCAGATAGACAGAGCAGGCAAACAAGCCAGAAAACGAACTTATGTTATGAAGAAATGGCAGGAACGGACTGGGGGGGGGGGGGGCAGACAGCAATATCTCGAAACGACTATACGTAGGAAGAGTCAGACCAGTTCTAGAGTATGGAGTCACAGCCTGGGCTATGGCTTCCAAATCACACCTTAGCAAAATTAATAGAACACAGAATTAAGCTGCCCGTATCATCACTGGTGCTATGAAATCTACACCTATCAAGACTAGAAACAGTAACAGGTTTACAACCCTTAGATGACAGACGAGTCACTAAAGTATTGCAACAAGCGGAGAAATATAGAAGGCTCCTTAGCCACCCCATGCACCAAAAAATAACTGGTTTCAGAATAGTACGACAAAAGAGGAGCAACTTCGCTGCAATCTCCAAAGAACTAACTACTAAAGACCCAGTACCTTCCCAAACAATACTGAAACCCTTGGGCCCATCTGATATGTCTCCTCATGGGAAACACAAAATACTAGAACTTAAGGAAGATATAACAGGAATCATGAAAAAATGCATCCAATCAGACACAGAAAGAAAACTCGTAGCAGAAAAACACATAAACGACACCTATCCACAGGACTCTTGGTCCCACATATACACAGATGGCTCTGCTACAAAAGCCACCAGAAATGGAGGGGGAGGTGTGTTCTTGATGCTGAATAACCAGGACGAGATCACCAAGTCAATAGCTACTAGAAAATTCTCAAACAACTTTAAAGCAGAAACTGAGGCCCTCAGAGATGCTGCAACACCGGCTACTCAACACAAAAATAACATGCACAATAAATTGGTGATTCTGACTGATGCACTGTCAGTACTATCAGCTCTAAAAAGTCCCAAGAACAATGAACTAGATGACTTGAGAACAACCCTAGACCAACTATGCAATAACTTAAAGAGAGTAGTCATTTAGTGGATACCATCACACTGTAATATACACGGGAACGAACGCGCAGACAAATTAGCTAAAGAGGGAGGGAGATTACCACAAGAGAACCATCCGCTCAGTTATGATGAAGCCAAATCCATCCTCAAAGGTCAGTTCCATGAAAAATGGAAACGAGAACACCCAAAGCAAAACGAGATGGACGGATACCACCAACTATCAAGGAGGGATCAAGTCATCATACTTCGCCTACGCACTGGCCACAATATAATGAGAAATCACATGTTCACCAAATTCAAAATAGGTACAACCAGCCAATGCCACTGTACACTGGACAATATGACAACAAAACATGTTATACGGGATGCCCCATGTTATACAGGAGCTTTTGTTGCACTGGGAAACATATGAAAGTCCAAGAAATTAAGTTAAATACAAAAATAAAAATTGTCAACCCCAATGTTAAGTCAGTCCTATTATATGGCTGTGAAACATGGAGAACAACAAAATGGACAAACATGAAGATACAGACTTTCATTAATGGACGCTTACGCAGAATAAAAGGATGGAAATGGCAGGACAAAATCACTAACATAGAATTATGGAAAAGTACCTGTCAAATACCAGTGGACAAAGAGATACAGTGAAGACGATGGCGCTGGATAGGACACACACTGCGGAAGCTAACTGAGAGTATTACACAACAGACCCTTTTTTGGAATCTCCAGGGGAAAAGACAAAGAGGAAGACCAAGAAATTTTTGGAGAAGACAGACAGAAGCAGAGATGAAGATGATGGGGAAGACATGGAATGATCTTAAAAGAATGACAAGAAACATAACGACTTGGAAAGTGTTTGTTGAAGACCTATGCTCCACAGGGAGCTGAAAGGTAGAAGAAGAAGAATTTAATCTAGCCTTCCTATCCCTTCCAATGAGGTGTTTCTTGCGTGTTCTGATTGGAGATACGTAAACTATTCTCTTATATCTTTCTCCCATGTAACCAGTTTTCATTGTTCAGATCATCATCATCATCATTATCATCATCATCGAGTGCCGTCCTCATCAAGGTCAGCTCCTTGTCGTGGGGATGGGGCTTAACAGTCACATGGGACTGAAAACCAAGACTGGCCATGCATTCCTTCAATCGAGCAACACCACAGTCTGCTCTATCAAGTTAAGTGCTGAAGTCGGAGGCAACCAGCCAAAAGGCGCACTACAACAATCAGGATGCCACGCACTCAACGCAAATGGAAGTATGTTTATAACTGCAATTCGATATGGCACTCGCCCTGTGATGGACACTCAGGCAGGTGCAGCGCCTGGCCCTCAACCTCGAAAGGGTCCAACCTCTATTACTGGATGTCCTTCTCAACCGCTCTGTGGAGTCAGGGGGCGAGAGAATAGAGCTACTGGCCAATCCAAAATAAGACCACTCAAAATAATGCACTGGAATGTTGAAGGCATCAACAGCAAAAGAGATGGGTACAGTAAAAAGGTAGAATTAGAAAATATCCTGCATGAAGAACAAGTAAGCATATACTGTTTGCAGGAAATCCATCTAAACAACGACATAGCCCTGAATATTTGGGGATACCAGTGCTACCGATCTGACAGGAAAAACAGACAAAAGGGCGGAATATTGACACTTGTAAAGAACAACATCAATGCATGTCAGATTGAAGTGTATATGGATGGGGCGGAATATCAAATACTGCACCTCAGGACAGAAAAATACAGACTTTCACCTACTTAACTACTACTGTCCGAGTGACCGCCAACTAGCACTAGACACAATCACATTAAAAGAAAGAATAATTGTATGTGGAGACTTTAACAGCCATTCACAGAGCTGGGGCTATGAACATATGGACAAGAGAGGTGAAGAACTTGAAAATTGGCATGATGACAATGGGCTTATACTATTAAACCAGACAACAGATCCACCAACATTCTACTCCAGATCATGGCATACCACATCTACACCAGACCTTGCTTTCCATTCACCAGACCTGGACTAGAATATCACACGTATTGTGGGAAAACAACTTGGAGGCAGCGACCACCGACCAGTCTTTTTAGTGATGCAAAATGAGGCCGTCAGGGAGAGCAGCACTCTCTCCAGATGGAATTACAAAAAGGCAGACTGGAAAATGTATCAACATTACACCAGTGTACTGACTAAAGATCTAAATACAGACAGAGACATTAACAAAATAGTTGATGAATTCAGTAGACTAATAATACAAGCTGCCAATGAAACAATACCAAGAGGGGCACGGAAACACTACAAACCATACTGGAGTAGTGAACTAGAGCAACTGCACAATCACAATGACATGGAAACATCTCGAAAGCAAGCAGAAAATAACCCTTGCCAGGAACACCTCAATAACTATCAACATGCTAAAGCCAAATTTCAATGGGCTAAACTACAAGCCAGACGGAGAAGCTGGAAAGAGAAAACAGTGTCATTGAATCTTGAACGAGACACAAGAAAAGTGTGGAAGCTTGTAAAACAGCTGAATGACGAGGGTACAAAAATGAACACCAAAATTACACTGAAGAAGGATGGAAACATCCTAACAGGTAAGCATGCAGCAAATCACTTTGCAAACTCCTTTGCAAATAATAATATTATTGAAATTAGCCTAGAGACACGACAAGAGACCCGTTTAAAACAACAAAATGCAAGACAAGAAGAGACTCCACATGATGTCATGGAAATACCCATTACACAAAGAGAGCTAGAGCTGGCAATATCCAAATTAAAAATGAAAAAGTCACCAGGCAGTGATGGAGTGTCCAATGAAATGATTAAGAACTTGAGAACTGCAGCTAAAGCAAAACTACTGCAGATCTACAACATTTGCTGGATCACAGGTAGAGTACCACAGGCATGGAGAGAAGCAATTATGATACCATTACTAAAGCCAGGAAAAGATGGTTCAACGACATCCAGCTATAGACCAATCAGCCTTACAAGCTGTTTGTGTAAAACAATGGAACGTATAATCAATCTCAGACTGCAGTGGTACCTGGAAAGTGAAAATCTCCTTGTCTCACAACAAGCAGGCTTTAGATAGTGTTACTCTACCGAAGATCAGGCAACCTATCTTTCCCAGAAAATTGTGGATGTGTTTCAAGAAAAGAAACTGGTACTAGCAGCATGGATAGACCTAAAGAAAGCATTTGATAAGGTATGGAAGGAAGGGCTTTTGAAGAAACTGAGAAATTATGGAGTAAATGGCAGGATGTACAAATGGGTTAAAGCATACCTGCATAACAGGAGAGACAGAGTGCAACTGGATGGTCTTAAGAGTAAGAAGGTCTTACTGCGCCAGGGCTTTCCACAGGGAGGGGTACTCTCTCTCTCTCTCTCTCTCTCTCTCTCTCTCTCAATTTCTGCGATCAAGACTCAATCAGAGTAGGATTCCAGACCCTCTCACGAAGTCAGCTGTCTGTCCAAGCGAATCGACTGCCCCATATAACCACTCCCCTGGGAGGTGGGCTCGGACCACACCGCCCCTCCCAGGTCTGTGCACCGGGGGGCAATCCCGTAGAACATGCCTTGTAGTCATATTGTCCAGTGTACAGTGGCACAAACTGGTTGTACCTATTTTGAACTTGGTGAACATGTGATCTCTCACTCTTCTGTGGCCCGTGTGAAGGCGAAGTATGATGACTTGATCCCTCCTTGACAGCCGGTGGCATCCGTCACTCTCGCCATGCCCCGTGCGTCCCCGTTTCCATTCCCCATGGAACAGACCCCCGAGGACGGATCTGGCCTCATCACAACCGAGCGGATGGCTCTTCCGTGGCAATCTCCCTCCTTCCTTAGCTAATTTGTCTGCGCGTTCGTTCCCGTGTATGCTACAGTGTGAAGGCATCCACTGAACGACCACTCTCTGGAAGCCACTGCATAGTTGGACCAGGGTAGTTCTCAAGTCATCTAGTTCATTGTTCTTGGGGCCTTCTAGAGCTGATAATACTGACAGTGCATCAGTCAGAATCACCAATTTATTGTGCATGCTATTTTTGTGTTGAGTAGCCGGTGTTGCAGCATCTCTGATGGCCTCAGCTTCTGCCTTAAAGTTGCATGAGAATTTTCCAGTAGCCATTGACTTGGTGTTCTCATCCTGATTATTAAGCGTCAAGAACACACCTCCTCCTCCACTTCTGGTGGCATTTGTAGCAGAGCGATCTGTGTATATGTGGGACCAAGAGTCCTGTGGGTAGGTATCGTGTATGTGTTTTTCTGCTACCTGTTTTCTTTCTGTGTCTGATTGGGTGCCTTTTTTCATGATTCCTGTTATATTTCCCTGAAGTTCTGGTATTTTATGTTTTCCATGAAGAGACATATCAGATGGGCCCAAGGGTTTCGATATTGTTTGGGGAGAGATACTATCTCCAACACTTTTTCTGATCTACATCAATGATCTAGTTACTGAACTACCACAGGGCATCAAAGTGGCAATGTATGCAGATGACTTGGTAATGTGGTGCACAGAGGAGTATGCAACAGTGGCCTCCAAATTGCTGCAAAGAGCTATGAATGCACTGAATTCATGGACAAATAGATGGTGTATCAGCATCAATACAGACAAATGCAGTACTACACTTTTCACTCTCTCCCCAAAACAAAAAGCAGGAGCCATCTACATAAACAATGAGAATGTAAAAGAAGACATACAAGCTACATATCTCGGAGTTACATTTGATAACAAACTATCTTGGAAACAGCAGATAAATAGGGCAACCCAAAAAGTAAGGAGGAAATTGGCTATTCTAAGAAAACTGTGTGGAACCACATGGGTGCGAGTGGGAAAATACTCAGTAAAGTTTACCAACAGATTATACACCCACATTTAGAATATGGATCATCTGCATGGTGCTCAGTATCAAACACCACACTGCAAGAATTGGATAAAGTACAAAACCAGGCACTTAGGGTCATCACAGGAGCAATGAAATCAACACCAATATTAGAGCTGGAGAAATTGTGGAGGATACCAGCACTGAGAGAACGGAGGGACACAAAGGTGCTGATGCAGGAAGAAAAATTTGCATGCATGCCGAGATATCCAATGAAGGACCGATTCCAAAATCTTGCATTGGGACGACTTAAGTAGTAGACAAACACCAGACATGCCAAGAGTTGTTAACCCCCTACTGCCCATACCAGAACAGACTCTCTGGACAGAGGAGTAAGGATTATCAATACAAATACAGACAGAAGTGAAGGAATAGTTAACAAAGAAGAACAAAATAGTATACAGCGAAAAACACTAACTCTCAGTTTCCTGGATGAAGAATACCCACAAGACCTATGGATTCGTGTGTACACAGATGGATCAGCACAGAATGCAGTAAAGAATTGGGGAGCAGGTGCATATATAGAGTACCCAAATAATACTAGGGATATGAATAAAATAGCAACAGGGAAATATTGTCACAATTATGATGCAGAAATACAAGCAATAAAGTTGGCAATAGAAAAACTGCTGAACAGCAATTTTAGCCCACAGCCTGTAGTGTTTTTGACAGATGCAAGATCAGTACTACAGGCACTACAATCCAGAAAATTACCACATCTGCAGACCTTATTGACTGAACTCTGCAAGCACCACAGGGTTGCTCTGCAGTGGATCCCATCTCACTGTGGAATACCACAAAATGAGAAAGCAGATCAGCTGGCAAAGGTTCAACAGGCACACAACTAGATACACCGGTTACATACCATCATAAGAAACAGATAATCAAATCAATCAGAAAACCACAAGCCCCAACTCAGGATGCTTTTCATAATATGAGAGATGGGAACAAGTTATCATTATACGCCTCAGAACAGGACACAATCGACTCCACAGTCACATGTATACAAAATTCAAGATCGGCACCTCAACTACTTGTACATGTGGACAGGCGCCCCAGACTGCCGAACACATACTTCAAGATTGCACAGAATATAGTTGCCTGAGGAAAATCCATTGGCCCATAGATACAACACTACAGACACAACTATATGGGTCACTGCAATAATTACAAAAGACAATAAAATTTATACAGGAAACGACATTGCGGATATTGCCTGCTTACGTTCGCCCGATGACTAAAGTATTCTAGAGTGTTCTAGACTGTAGAATCCATCTTCGTTAACCGCCCTTAAAAATACGTTAAGTGGGCGTGTCTGCGTTGTGTTGTGGTTTGCAGTATAGCTGTTATATTTGGGCCTTTCGGCGTTGTCTTCTCTCTTCGATCCCTGCTCGCTTGGCCAGACAAGACAGGTTTGTCTGTTACAAGAGGCATCGAGGAGAGGTGGAGCAGGGTCTGGATGGTTCTGGTTCACCGATCCTGGCGCAAGCCATCAGCTGTGGGCCGCTGACAACTTCCAGCTCTGGTGCTGGGAGACGCGCCTTCGCCTCCCATTGCGGATATAGTCATCTATAGTCATCTATAGTCATCTATAGTCATCTATAGTCATCTATAGTCATCTAGCTCACTGTTCCTGGGGTTTTTTAGAGCTGTTAGGACTGACAGTGTGTCGATCACTACCACCACTTTCATGTACATGTTATTTTTGTGTTGGATAGCCAGTTTTGCAGCATCTTTGAGGGTTTCAATTTCTGCTTTATAATTGTTTGAGAAGTTCCCAGTAGCTATCCATCTGGTAATCTCTTCCTGGTTATTCAGCCTCAAGAGCACACCTCCTCCTTCATTTCTTGTGGCATTTGAAGCAAAGCCATCTGTGTATATGTGAGACCAGGAGTGTATGGGTAGTTGTCGAATATGTTTTTCCTCTTTTCGCTTTCTCTCAGTGTCTGTTTTGGGTGCCTTTTTCCATAATTCCTGATGTGTCTTCCTTAAGTTCTGCTATTTTAGATTTCCTGTGGGGGAATCATACGGGAAGAGCATGTGGGCTTTGGCATTGCCTGTGACAGTACTGGATCGCTAGGTGTCATTTTTTTGGAGATTGCCGTGAAACTGGTACTCTTTAGTCTTCCTTTTCCTAAGCCGGTTATTCTTTTGTGCATGGGGTGGTTAGGGAGCATTTTGTATTTCTCTGCTTCTTGCATTACATTAGTTTTCCGTCTATCATCCAAAAGTTGTAGGCCTGTTACTGTTTGTAGAGTCTCGATAGATGTAGATTTCATAGCACCAGTGATGATATGGGCAGCTTGTTTTGTATTCTTTTTATTTGGAAAAACTGATTTGGAAGCTGTAGCACAGGCTGTCACTCCATACTCTAGGACTGGTCTTACTCTTCCTATGTACAGTCGTATCAAGATATTGCTGTCTGCTCCAAAGTTCGTTCCTGCTAATTTCTTCATAAAATTTGTTAGCTTTCTGGAGCTTTAGTTTGCTTTGTCTTTCATTTTTATCCAAGTCATTCTGCGATCCATGGTGACGCCAAGATATGTTAGTTTGGTTATTAGGAAGTTTGTGGGTTTTTTTTTTATCTTCAAATTTGCAGAGACGATGTTTCTTGATAAGTTGAAGATTGTGTATGTATTTTCTTGTCATTAAAGGGTAGCAGTCATGCGTTCGTCCATCTTTTAAGTTTTCCTAGGGCATCTTTCATTCTGGAGCTAGCCACTGACATAGATTCTTCACGTGCCCATATCGCCAGGTCATCTGCGTACATTACAGAATGTGTTCAGGGCGGAATGCCCTCTACAATGTCATTTATGAAGATTAGAAAATGTGTTGGGGATGGTAGGTACTCCACCTTGTGGGATACCTTGTTCGATTCTGGTTTACTTACTTAGTTGTCCTTATATAAGGAGTCAGACAAGGCTGTGTTCTGTCGCCGGATTTGTTTTCACTTTACAGCAAACTTATTATGAGATCAATAGTACGCAAAAAAAGGAAGTGAAGTCAACGGTCACAACATAAATAATTTGCGATATACGGATGAAACAGTCTTAATAGCAGAGACAGAAAATGAACTACAAGAAATCATAGACATAATAGTAAAAGAAAGCAACAAGAGAGGTCTCAGTCTGAATAGTAAGAAAACAGAACTAATGGTCATATCGAAGAAACAATCATCACCAGCATGCAGCATAAAAATAAACAGGACAAATCTTAAACAAGTACAACGTTTCAAATACTTGGGCACAATAATAACATCAGATGGGAGATGCACCACAGAAATAAAAAGCAGAATAGCTCAGGCCAAAATAGCATTTCAGAAAATGAAAAATATCTTATGCAACAAATCTATGTCAATAGAAGTGAGAAAGAGAGTTCATCGGTGCTATATAGAACCGATTCTGACCTATGGAAGCGAATCATGGACAGTAGACAAACAAATGAGAAGACGATTAGAAGCCACAGAGATGGGATTTCTGAGAAGAATGTTGAAAATTCCCTGGACAGCTAAAAAGACCAATGAGGAAATTCTCAAAGAGGCCAACACAAAAAGGGAGCTCCTAAAAAACATCAGAAAGAAACAATAAACATTTTTCAGGCACATCATGAGAAGAGGAAAGTTGGAATACTTGGTTTCAACTGGCAAAATAAAAGGAAAGAGAGATCGCTAACGACAAAGAGAGAAATACTGGATAGCTTGGTGTCATGGCATGGAAAACAGTCAACAACAGAACTGATACGATACACTGTAGATAGAAGATTGTGGAAGGACATGATCGCCTACGCCAACCGGTATGGCAGATGATGACGATGATGTCCTTATACTCTGGCCGTTCTGTCTTGTAGGTATTGAGACATTCAATTTAATAAACGGCCTCGGATATCAAGACTGAGAAGCTTGTTCTTTAATCCTTCTCTCCATACCCTATCAAAAGCCTTCTCCATGTCGACCCACACTGTCAGTGTGTGTTTCCTATCTTGTAGGGCATCCTCATTTTCTTGTGTTATGTATTTAATCAGAATCTTCAATTGATCTGGGATGGCGAAACACACTTTGTTGTTGCATAATTTGTTGTTTTCTTTCTTCAGACCCCACATGGGTCTTCTGTTGACCAAGCTATCCACGAGTTGCTCAGGCGGCTCAGTAGGCTAATTAGTCTGTAGCTGCTTGGGTCCAGTGGGTTTTTTCCATGTTTGAAAATGGGCACCATAATGGCTTTTTTCAGATTGCTGGCATTAGTCCTCCCGTCCAGCTGGCATTTCTTATCTTTAAAAGCTGACCCTTAGCTTTCTGTCCCAGTTTTATGAGCATCTCGTTGTTGATTCCATCTTTTCCAGGGGAACTATTGAGTTTCAATCCTTTGGGTGCTACATCTAGTTCAGTCGGTGTAAAGATGGTCGACCAGTGTTCTTCTGGTGCTAAAGGCATATGATTTGTGTATCGGTATTCCTTTTTGCAGCTTTGTGATGGTCTTTAGGAATGTTTATCCTGCTTATGTTTTTTGTACGTTTCTATGAAATCTAGAGATCCAAAGTTCTCAGTAAACGAACAACACTTAGATTTAGTCCTTGGTGATACCAGTGATGTTTTTTTTTTTTGGAAGGGAACGTTAGAAATCCACCAAACCTTTGATAGAAAATTAAATTTGAAAACAAATGTCGTTGCATGATCTCAACATAGGCTGGAAAGAATACATTTCAAATGAGCAAATAAGAGACGGATCAAAAAAAGAATACGTGTCGACCATTATAGGAAGATGTTGAAAATACATGGGTCATGCACTGAGAATGAATGAAGAAAGACTTTCCCATCTGGTATTCATGTGGAAACCTTCAGGTCAAAGAAAACAAGGTAGACCAAGAGAATCTCTACACAGAACAATTACTGAGGAAGGCTCAGACGTGTGGCTAAGAAACAACCAAGAACTACAAGAACTATTAGACAGCTAATCGCCAATCATGGAGAACTATGACATGCACACTATGTGCTGTCTTCGGCCCGAGAGAAAAATTATGAGTCGGATATTCCCTACATAGACACAACCACTAGTCACGGCAGTTCGCTAAATTCGGTTGTCAAGATCACTCCATGCACGTCATACTCGACTGCACAGGCGACAATTCCAACCTCATTAGCCGCCTCTTACATGACGCGTGGCAGGTAATAGTGGCTCTATTCTTGTATTCCTTCACTATGGTCACGGCCCCTGTGACCACACGGATGTTTCAAGACTGTTTTCTTTAAGAACGTTTCTTAGTTAACCGTGTACCGTACTGCATAGTCTCTTGTGGCAAGCTGCTGTGTCGAAGGGTGTATGTTCGACCCTGTTTCGGGTTGTTTATTGTGCCTTGTTTTTATTTCTGTTGTTGATTATTTGTATTGTTGTTTTTTTTCCGAGTGTTGTAAACAAACCGTCTTCCCCGAAATAATTCGCGGATTCGTCTCCCGGAAGTTACGGTTCCTGATTATATTCATTTATTATAATTTATCTCCAGAACTAATCACAGTTTTTTGGTTTCACCTAAAAAAATGACATTTTAGTTATAATCTTGGAAATTATGCAGCATTAATGGATGAAGATGTTTTGAAATGAAGATGTGTTGAAATGAAGATGTTTTGGAAATTTTACTCACTAATTTTTTAAATCCACCTGCTTGTAGCGTCACTGGAGAAAATGTATTAAATAATATGTCTGAAGATGGTGTT
Source organism: Megaustenia siamemsis (assembly GCA_032433765.1). Classification (NCBI taxonomy): domain Eukaryota; kingdom Metazoa; phylum Mollusca; class Gastropoda; order Stylommatophora; family Ariophantidae; genus Megaustenia; species Megaustenia siamemsis. Next base: position 13,940,094 of record JAVIAB010000107.1, read on the forward strand.
TTGCTTGTTCTTTTGGTAGCTTTCCTTTTAGATTTAGTGTTGTTCTTGGACGTATCTAGACGTTGTTAGGATATAAATGTTTTGGTTTTTGCATATATCTTTTATTCCATCTGGTGAAGCCAAACACCACGAATACAGCTTGTTCATTCTGCGGACGGATCTGTCTATCTAGTATTGGCAGATTCTACAACGAGAGAAGTTGTTTCAGCAAAACAGCAATGCAGAAAAGACACTAATATTTTACCAAACTACTAACTTATCATGAATGCTTGCTACCAACCGTCTGTCAAGACGTCAAAGGCCATATATTTAAACTACTCACTAATCTTCTTCTTTTCTCTTTTCGCGGATACCTAAAAGGTGTCGTGGTTATATCATTTGTCGCTCTTGTGCTGCTAGAACTGTCTGAATTAGTGATTTTCCTTTGTAGTTACATGTCTCTGCCACGGCATCTATCTGGGTCTTCCTCTTGGTCTTTTTCCATGCATTCTCGAGAAGAACGCCATTGATGGTGATTGGTGAGGATTCATTCTGACCAGGTGGCCAAACCATTTAAGTTGTTGTTGTTCTATATATTCTTGGCAGGGTTTTGTTCCTACCATTTTTCTTATGGTTCCATTTGGTATTCTATCTCTTCTTGTGTTGTTTGTTACTTTTCTCAAGCATCGCATCTCACATGTATTGATCTTTCTTAAATGTGATTTAGAAAGGGTCCATGTTTGACTTTCATAGCACAAAGTTGGTATGAAAATGCTATTTGTCATTTGTTGTTTAGCTGCCATAGAAATGTTTGGATGTCTTAGCAATGGTGATAGCTGGTATGTAACAGCATTTGCTTTTTGTATTCTCATGTCAATTTCTCTGTCTAGTTTTCCATCATCTGTGAACATTGTGCCTAAATACTTGAATTCCTCTACTTATTTTATTTCTTTATCTTTGATCTTACTGTCTAATGGGTGTCTTAATTTGCTTATTCTCATAGACTCTGTTTTTGCTGTGTTAATTTTCATACTGTAATTTGTACAACTTTTATCTAGACATGTTATATGCTCACTAACGAGCGTTTTAATTAACATACCATGAGGGATGTCACGTAGGAGATTATTTTGATGGCACTTCTTACAAATCCCAAATTGATCTACTTAGTACAACGCTAGCAAGATCTAAAAAAAAGTAGTATCTAACAACGAATAGAACTAGACTAAAGTAGAGATGATTTGTTATACATCATAATCAGCTGATCGTGTGTGCGGTGTTTTATGGATGTGCAGACATGCAAGCAGTACGATTGGTCAGAACGTATCCAAAACGAGGTAAAGTAATTCCAGACTGTACTATAAATAGTGTAAATCGTGGTGTCTCCGTTTAGCGTCATCTCGGAAGCCATATAGGGTGTTTATAAAGTCTCACTACACTTGGTATCTAGGTCAATTTGAAAAAAATGTTTATGACGTCATCACAATATGTGCTCAATGGTAAGTTCACTTGTTGCGACAGTTTTCTTAATGACTTGTCTGGACTTTTAAGGATTCTGTCTTGGATATCTAAACATATTTCATCATTCACAGCAGGCCTACCAGATCGTGGAGCATCTTCCACATTTCCAGTAGCAATAAACTTATTCAACAAATTTCATTGACAGTGGGAGCACATATTGTGATGACGTCATAAACATTTTTTTTTCAAATTGACCTAGATACCAAGTGTAGTGAGACTTTATAAACACCCTGTATATAATGCTCTTCAAGTGACCTACACAGCTTAGTCCATGATATCCTTTGAGTACACGCTAAACAAAAAGTTATTTAAATTAAAGCTTCTTCATTACAACAAAGGCGGCGGACTTTGAGTGTAAAAATGGACAAGGCCTGGGCGGAATGAGTGGTCAGATGATACAAATTACACAACATGCTCTTTGTCTCCGAACTTTTAGACTGATCTTAACCTGATAATTTGCAACATAGACATACGATTCCCCAAAAGTATGGGGAATAAGGTGTTAGTCAGCATATTTTTATATGATGATTATAATATAAATATATGGGGTATATGGTATTAGTGGCCATATTTTTATATGATGATTATAATATAAATATAGGGGGTATACGGTATTAGTGGCCATATTATTCTATGATGATTATAATATGAATGTATGGGTATACGGTATTAGTGGCCATATTTTTCTATGATGATTATAATATAAATACCATAAATATGATATTAAAATATAAATAAAATGATAGAACAGGGAGCCGTGATAGCTCAGTGGTTAGTGAACTGGACTACAAAGGACAAGAGGTGGGGTTTGATCCCAACCGACGGCTTATGGTTTCACCCAGCCTTAAAAGTGTACCGGAAATTTTTATGGGAAAGTACTACTAATGATGCTGATGATCTACTAATGATGCTGATGATCTACTAATGATGCTACTAATGATGCTATTAATGATGTTACTAATGATGCTGATGATGCTACTAATGATGATGATGATGCTACTAATGCTGTTACTAATGATGTTACTAATGAAGCTGATGATGCTACTAATGATGCCACTAATGATGTTATTAATGATGCTATTAATGATGCTACTAATGCTGTTACTAATGATGTTACTAATGATGTTACTAATGATACTGTTGATTCTACTAATGATGTTACTAATGATGCTACTAATGATGCTGATGATGCTACTAATGATGTTACTAATGATGTTACTAATGATGCTACTAATGGTGCTACTAATGATGTTACTAATGATGTTACTAATGATGCTACTAATGATGCTGATGATGCTACTAATGATGTTACTAATGATGCTGATGATGCTACTAATGATGCTGATGATGCTACTAATGATGTTACTAATGATGTTGCTAATGATGTTACTAATGATGCTGATGATGCTACTAATGATGTTAGTAATGATGCTACTAATGATGCTACTAATGATGTTACTAATGATGCTACTAATGATGCTATTAATGATGCTGATGATGCTACTAATGATGTTACTAATGATGCTACTAATGATGCTGATGATGCTACTAATGATGCTGATGATGCTGCTAATGATGCTACTAATGATGTTGCTAATGATGTTACTAATGATGCTGATGATGCTACTAATGATGCTACTAATGACGCTACTAATGATGCTACTAATGATGCCACTAATGATGCTACTAATGATGCTACTAATGATGCTACTAATGATGCTAATGATGCTACTAATGATGCTACTAATGATGCTTTTAATGATGCTGAAGATGCTCCTAATGGTTCTACTAATGATGTTACTAATGATGTTACTAATGATGTTACTAATGATGTTACTAATGATGCTGATGATGTTACTAATGAAACTGTTGATTCTACTAATGATGTTACTAATGATGTTACTAATGATGCTACTAATGATGCTGATGATGCTACTAATGATGCTGATGATGCTACTAATGATGCTACTAATGATGTTAGTAATGATGCTACTAATGATGCTACTAATGATGCTACTAATGATGCTACTAATGATGCTAATGATGCTACTAATGATGCTACTAATGATGCCACTAATGATGCTGAAGATGCTCCTAATGGTTCTACTAATGATGTTACTAATGATGTTACTAATGATGTTACTAATGATGTTACTAATGATGCTGATGATGTTACTAATGAAACTGTTGATTCTACTAATGATGTTACTAATGATGTTACTAATGATGCTACTAATGATGCTGATGATGCTACTAATGATGCTGATGATGCTACTAATGATGCTACTAATGATGCTGATGATGCTACTAATGATGTTACTAATGATGTTACTAATGATACTGATGATGCTACTAATGATGTTACTAATGAAGTTACTAATGATGCTACAAAGATGTTACTAATGATGTTACTAATGATGTTACTAATGATGTTACTAATGATGTTGATGATGCTATTAATGATGCTATTAATGATGCTACTAATGATGTTACTAATGATGCTACTAATGATGTTACTAATGATGTTACTAATGATGTTACTAATGATGTTACTAATGATGTTACTAATGATGCTACTAATGATGCTATTAATGATGCTACTAATGATGTTACTAATGATGTTACTAATGATGCTGATGATGTTACTAATGCTGTTACTAATGATGTTAATAATTATGCTACTAATGATGCTACTAATGATATTACTAATGATGTTACTAATGATGCTGAGGATACTACTAATGATGCTACTAATGATGCTGATGATGTTACTAATGCTGTTACTATTGATGCTACTAACGATGTTACTAATTATGCTGATGATACTACTAATAATGTTAGTAATTATGTTAATAATGATGTTACTAATGATGTAACTAATGATTTTACTAATGATGTTACTGATGATGTTACTAATGATGTTTCTAATGATGTTACTAATGATGCTACTAATGATGCTGATGATGCTACTAATGATGCTGATGATGCTACTAATGATGTTACTAATGATGCTACTAATAATACTGATGATGCTACTAATGATGTTATTAATGATTCTACTAATGATGTTACTAATGATGTTACTAATGATGTTACTAATGATGCTACTAATGATGTTACTAATGATACTGTTGATTCTACTAATGATGCTACTAATGATGTTATAATGATACTGTTGATTCTACTAATGATGTTACTAATGATGTTACTAATGAAACTGTTGATTCTACTAATGATGTTACTAATGATGTTACTAATGAAACTGTTGATTCTACTAATGATGTTACTAATGATGCTGCTAATGATACTGTTGATTCTACTAATGATATTACTAATGATGTTACTAATGATACTGTTGATTCTACTAATGATATTACTAATGATGCTAATAATGATGTTGGCTATGATGTTACTAATGATGCTACTATAGATACTGTTGATTCTACTAATGATGTTATTAATAATGCTACTAATGATTTTACTAATGATGTTACTAATGATGCTACTAATGATGTTACTAATGATGTTACTAATGATGCTACTAAGGATACTGTTGATTCTACTAATGATGTTACTAATGATGCTACTAATGATGTTACTAATGATGCTAATAATGTTACTTATGATGTTAATAATGATGTTACTAATGATACTGAAGATGCTACTAATGATGTTACTAATGATGCTACTAATGATCCTGATGATGCTACAAATGATGATACTAATGATGCTACTAATGATGCTGATGATGCTACTAATGATGTTACTAATGATGCTGCTAATGATGTTACGAATGATGCTACTAATGATGTTACTATTGATGCTACAATTGATGCTACTAATGATGCTACTAATGATGCTGATGATGCTACTAATGATGTTACTAATGATGTTACTAATGATGCTACTAATGATGCGGGTGATGCTACTAAAGATGTTACTAATGATGCTACTAATGCTACTGATGATGCTACTAATGATGTTATTAATGATGTTACTAATTATGCTACTAATGATGCTGGTGATGCTACTAATGATGTTACTAATGATGCTACTAATGATACTGATGATGCTACTAATGATGTTACTAATGATGCTACTAATGAGAGAAGCAATTATGATACCATTACTAAAGCCAGGAAAAGATGGTTCAATGACATCCAGCTATAGACCAATCAGCCTTACAAGCTGTTTGTGTAAAACAATGGAACGTATAATCAATCTCAGACTGCAGTGGTACCTGGAAAGTGAAAATCTCCTTGTCCCACAACAAGCAGGCTTTAGACAGTGTTACTCTACCGAAGATCAGGCAACCTATCTTTCCCAGGAAATTGAGGATGCGTTTCAAGAAAAGAAACTGGTACTAGCAGCATGGATAGACCTAAAGAAAGCATTTGATAAGGTATGGAAGGAAGGGCTTTTGAAGAAACTGAGAAATTATGGAGTAAATGGCAGGATGTACAAATGGGTCAAAGCATACCTGCATAACAGGAGAGCCAGAGTGCAACTGGATGGTCTTAAGAGTAAGAAGGTCTTACTGCGCCAGGGCGTTCCACAGGGAGGGGTACTATCTCCAACACTTTTTCTGATCTACATCAATGACCTAGTTACTGAACTACCACATGGTATCAAAGTGGCAATGTATGCAGATGACTTGGTAATGTGGTGCACAGAGGAGTATGCAACAGTGGCCTCCAAATTGTTACAAAGAGCTATGAATGCACTGAATTCATGGACAAATAGATGGTGTATCAGCATCAATACAGACAAATGCAGTACTACACTTTTCACTCTTTCCCCAAAACAAAAAGCAGGAGCCATCTATATAAACAATGAGCCTGTGAAAGAAGACATACAGGCTACGTATCTCGGAGTTACATTTGATAACAAACTATCTTGGAAACAGCAGATAAATAAGGCAACCCAAAAGCAAGGAGAAAATTGGCTATTCTAAGAAAGCTGTGTGGAACTACGTGGGGTGCGAGTGGGAAAATACTCAGTAAAGTTTACCAACAGAGTATACGCCCACATTTAGAATATGGATCATCTGCATGGTGTTCAGCATCAAACACCACACTTCAAGAACTGGATAAAGTACAAAACCAGGCACTTAGGGTCATCACAGGAGCAATGAAATCAACACCAATATTAGAGATGGAGAAATTGTGGAGGATACCAGCACTGAGAGAACGGAGGGACACAAAGGTGCTGATACAGGCAGAAAAATTTGCTTGCATGCCGAGACATCCAATGAAGGACCGATTCCAAAATCTTGCATTGGGACGACTTAAGAGAAGCAGTTTTATCCACCAAGCCAAGCGTATTAGTAGACAAACACCAGACATGCCAAGAGCTGTTAACCCCCTACTGCCCATACCAGAACAGACTCCCTGGACAGAGGAATCTGGATTATCAGTTCAAATACGGACAGAAGTGAAAGGAATAGTTGATAAAGAGGAACAGAATAGTCTACAGCGAAAAACAATAACTCTCAGTTTCCTGGATGAAGAATACCCACAAGACCTATGGATTCGTGTGTATACAGATGGATCAGCACAGAATGCAGTAAAAAATGGGGAGCAGGTGCATATATAGAATACCCAAATAACACTAGGGATATGAATAAAATAGCAACAGGGAAATATTGTCACAATTATGATGCAGAAATACAAGCAATAAAGTTAGCAATAGAAAAACTGCTGAACATTAATCTTAGCCCGCAGCCTGTAGTGTTTTTGACAGATGCAAGATCAGTACTCCAGGCACTACAATCCAGAAAATTACCACATCTGCAGACCTTATTGACTGAACTCTGCAAGCACCACAGGGTTGCCCTGCAGTGGATCCCATCTCACTGTGGAATACCAGGAAATGAGAAAGCAGATCAGTTGGCAAAGGAAGGTTCAACAGGCACACAACTAGATACACCTGTTACATACCATCATAAGAAACAGATAATCAAATCAATCAGAGGACCACAAGCCCCAAATCAGGATGCCTTTTATAATATGAATAGATATGAACAAGTTATCATTATACGTCTCAGAACAGGACACAATCGACTCCATAGTCACATGTATACAAAATTCAAGATCGGCACCTCAACTACTTGTACATGTGGACAGGCGCCCCAGACTGCTGAACACATACTTCAAGACTGCACTGAATATAGTAGACTGAGGAAAATCCATTGGCCCATAGATACAACACTACAGACAAAACTATATGGGCCACTGCAAGAATTACAAAAGACAGTAACATTTATACAGGAAACGACATTGCAGATATAGACAATGCTTCAGGCGAACGAAAGATAGATAGATAGATAGATGCTACTAATAATGCTGATGATGCTACTAATGATGTTACTAATGATGTTACTAATAATGCTGATGATGCTACTAATGATGTTACTAATGATGTTACTAATAATGCTGATGATGTTACTAATGATGTTACTAATGATGTTACTAATAATGCTGATGAGGTTACTAATGATGTTACTAATGATGTTACTAATGATGTTACTAATGATGTTACTAATAATGCTGATGATGTTACTAATGATGTTACTAATGATGTTACTAATATGCTGATGAGGTTACTTATGATGTTACTAATGATGTTACTAATGATGTTACTAATGATGTTACTATTAATGCTGATGATGTTACTAATAATACTGATGATGCTACTAATGATGTTACTAATAATACTGATGATGCTACTAATGATGTTACTAATGATGTTACTAATGATGTTACTAATGATGTTACTAATAATGCTGATGATGTTACTAATAATGCTGATGCTGTTACTAATGATGTTACTAATGATGTTACTAATAATGCTGATGATGTTACTAATGATGTTACTAATGATGTAACTAATAATGCTGATGATGTTACTAATGATGTTACTGATGATGCTGACGATGTTACTACTGATTTTGCTAATAATGCTGATGATGTTACTAATGATGTTACTAATGATGTTACTAATGATGTTACTAATAATGCTGATGATGTTACTAATGATGTTACTAATAAAGCTGATGATGTTACTAATAATGCTGATGATGTTATTAATGATGTTACTAATAAAGCTAATGATGTTACTAATGATGTTACTAATAATGCTGACGATGTTACTAATGATGTTACTAATGATGTTACTAATGATGTTACTAATAATGCTGATGATGTTACTATTGATGTTACTAATAATGCTGATGATGTTACTAATGATGTTATTAATAATGCGGATGATGTTACTAATGATATTACTAATGATGTTACTAATAATGCTGATGATGTTACTAATGATGTTACTAATAATGATGATGATGTTACTAATGATGTTACTAATGATGCTGACGATGCGACTAATGATGTTACTAATAATGCTGATGATACTACTAATGATGTTACTAACAATGCTGATGATGCTACTAATGATGTTACTAATAATGCTGATGATGCTACTAATGATGTTGCTAATGATGCTACTAATGATGTTACTAATGATGTTACTAATAATGCTACTAATGATGTTACTAATAATGCTGATGATGCTGATGATGCTACTAATGATGTTACTAATAATGCTGATGATGCTACTATTGATGTTACTAATAATGCTGATGATGCTACTAATGATGTTACTAATAATGCTGATGCTGCTACTAATGATGTTGCTAATGATGCTACTAATGATGTTACTAATGATGTTACTAATGATGTTACTAATGATGTTTCCAATAATGCTACTAATGATGTTACTAATAATGCTAATGATAATGATGATGCTGATATAATTATGATGATAAGGATGATCCTGATGATGGCAATGATGCTGCTGCTACTGATCATGATTACGATGCTGATAATTCTGCTGATGATGCTACTAATGATGTTGACGACACACTACATACCACTGATGCTAAAGCTCCGTTTTTTCCTCGACGCTGTAATGACAAAGACAAGCATTGCTCCTCAAATTTTATTTTATTTTTTAATTAATATTAACACTGTCCTATTATTTTCCTTTTGAAAATTTACGCCCCTGAGACTTTTAACCAATGAGCAAACGCCAACAATTCGCCCCCTTCCCCAACACAACCTCCACCTCTCATACAACGCCAGTGCTATTAATAAAAAAACAAGTCATATATTGTTAATGAAACCGCTTTCTAAGGGACGACGATGCTAGTTTACAACCTTGACATTAACGTACTGTAGTGCTGACAGTGCAGAGGGCCACTGTTGGCAACAAATGATAACGACGCGTCCTTGAAAAATCTGACTCATACAAAATCAACACAGCCGCCGTTAAGTAAACAAACCTTGACATTGATACACTGTCAGATGGACATTTTTGAGGCCTTATATTGAATGTTCTTGCGCCATCTCTATTATCTTTATTAACACTTTATTATATTTCACAGGTGAGTACAATTGTGGGTGTTATTTTTATTTAACTTTGTTTAGAGCTGTTTTATTGCTGTTTTTTTTTTAAATCTGCAATCTCGTTTATTCTTTGAATGTTTTAGCTTACCACAAGCAACAACTCCCCATTTTATTAAAACCTTTTGTACAAAATTAACAAACAAAAATAAAAACAGAACAAAATTACTATTACAATTATGAAAATAAATTAGTATGCTTTAACTGCTGCTGTTGTTCCAACTGTGTCTAATTCATATATATCGTACATCTCCTATATACAAGTCGAATATATATATATATATATATATATATATATATATATATATATATATATATTTATCCATCCATCCATCCATCCACCCATCCATCCACCCATCCATCCATCCATCCATCCATCCATCCATCCATCCATCCATCCATCCATCCATCCATCCATCCATCTATCTATCTATCTATCTATCTATCTATCTATCTATCTATCTATCTATCTATCTATCTATCTATGTCTGTCTGTTTGTCTATCTATCTATTCCTTCCGAGCCGTAGCCGGCCCATAGGACATAGAGCCAGATACTCTTTCTCTTATCTGAATTTTGGTTCTAGCAGTTTTCAATCCTTCTATAGATATTTTATCAAATCTCGTTATTTGTCTCTGTTCTGTGCAAGCAATACTATCTCATTGAGGAAGCCGATTCCTGCTGATTTTGCCTCTCTAATCAATGTTCTTCTCAATGTCTTTCTGGATCGGCCAGGATAATGGATACAGGAGTAAGGCAAGGATGCCTTCTGTCTCCATTTCTCTTTCTACTGGCCATAGATTGGATTATGAAAATAACTCAAAACAACAGAAATGGGATCCAGTGGTCACTGACCAAACAACTTGATGATTTAGACTTTGCTGATGACATAGCTCTCCTATCACACAGCCACCAACAGATGCAAGATAAAATGAGTATATTAGATGAGAGATCACAACAGCTAGGACTAAAGATTAATAGAGATAAGACCAACATTATGAGAATTAATGCAGTTGGCAATAACCAAATAAAACTAGGAGAAATACCTCTACTAGACGTACAATCTTATATATATCTGGGCAGTAATATAGATAAAGAGGGAGGAACAGAAAACGATACCAAAATAAGGATATCAAAAGCAAGAGGAGCTTTCATTGCACTGGGAAACATATGGAAATCCAAAGAAATTAGGCTAAATACAAAAATACAAATTTTCAACTCCAATGTTAAGTCGGTTCTATTATATGGCTGTGAAACATGGAGAATAACAAAATTGACAATCACGAAGGTACAGACTTTCATTAATGGATGCTTGCGCAGAATAAAGGGATGGAAATGGCAGGACAAAGTCACAAACGTGGAATTATGGAAATGTACCGGTCAAATACCAGTGGATAAAGAAATACAGCGAAGACGATGGCGATGGATAGGACACACACTACGGAAACCAACTGAGAGTATTACACAACAGGCCCTTTTTTGGAATCCCCAGGGGAAAAGACAAAGAGGAAGACCAAGGAATTCTTGGAGAAGACAGATTGAAGCAGAGATGAAGATGATGGGGAAGACATGGAATGATCTTAAAAGAATTGCAAAAAACAGAACGACTTGGAAAGTGTTTGTTGAAGACCTATGCTCCACTGGGAGCTAAAAGGTAGAAGATGCAGCAGTAGTGTATATCCAGTGAAATGACGGGTAAAGAAACGGCTAGCCGGAGATTATTCCTTATATAAATAGTATACCCGGAGATTTTTTTTCTTATATGAGAGTCTATCCAGTCGTGGTGACCTCTCGTTGACCTCTCGTGGTGGACGGGGGTGATGTTTCGTGATGGGGGAAATGGGATGATGTTTCGTGGTGGGGGAAATGGGGTGATGTTTCGTGGTGGGCGGGGTGACCTATCGTGGTGGGGGGGGGGGTGCCATAACTTTGTACATTCTTTGGACTCTCAGACTATAAAAAACAGTGACAAGTTTATTTATTTATTGTTTTATTCGTAAGTATATGTCACAATAGATAACACATGGTTAGACAATAATCTGTTCTTTAACTAATGTAAATGATAGACATCTGTAATACACAAGAAATAAAAGTACATTATTAACAAGTAGTAATACATGATAGTGTTAAATGTTTAAAGGGGAGGTGGTCACGTTGTCAGAATGGACCTGTCGCTTGATGTAGAAATAGGAGAGTGAGTTCCGATGTTGTGTATATGTGTATACCGACCCCTTATGTGTTTTAAACCCTATATTTTTACCACCCCCTGCTTGTTTTTGGTTAGGACCTCTGTAAAAGTATCGTTATCTAACTTGTTGTGCCGTTTATTAAGACCCTTGGTACTATATTTCGCGAAATCCCTAAAACAGTAATAGGTCTTGCTACACAATGATATTATCCCATCACCCGAATATTCCAACTTGAACAGACCAGGAGTCCGTTTGTCGTATAACTGTCTCGCCTCACACTCGGAACAGTCATACTTTACACTGCCCCTGTGTTGAATGAAATCTGCCAGATGATCCTCACAGTTCTCTGAAGGGAACCATTTGTCGTACTGTGAGAAAAACTCGTCTACGTTATCGGTTTTAACGACCCCTTCTAACGATCACTCGCTGAGGGTCAAGTACGGACTATCAGTATCCATTTCACAGAGTTGAAAGTCGGACCTCTCTACGAATCTATCCAGGAAGTCATAGTAAAATTCCAACATCCTCAATTTGGCTACCGGTGACCTCTCGGGTGACCTCTTGTGGTGGGGAAAATGGGGTGGGGGAAATGGGGAGTCATGAAAGTGGGGTGCCGTAACTTTGTACATTCTTTGTACTCCAAAAACAGTCTTATTTAAGATAACTTTTAATATATACCTAAAATTTCTTTGTATCTAATGCTAACATGTCGACAACAACTTACTCAGTACCTGTCCGTTACACAGGCCTAGGTATGTACACGGAGGCGGGTTAATGAATTTAGCGCTTGCCCGCCAAAAGCAAAACCAATACTTACCGAAACACAAGTGGGTCGCGTTAATGACTTTAACATCTTTGCGGCAGACGGACATCTAAGGATAACTTGAGTGCTTTCTGCCGGTGAGACTGATGAGTTTGGGAGGTACATGCATTAGACATCAAGACAACTTTTAATGTATACCTAAAATTTCTTTGCATCTAATGCTAACAACTTACTCAGTGCTTGGGCAACTAGCAGCGATGGTCTCGCTAATCTATTTAACACGTGAAAGCATCAGCAATATGAGATTTATTAATGTCCAAATTGACTAATTGCCCATAACACGGATACGGCCGCGTTAAATCTGAAGATAAGTATGTCAAACTATAAGAACAAGGAAGCAATAATATAGCACACACACTTAGAGCCAGTGTTAAGCTAATGCGTAAGTATCTGTAGCAAAGAATAACACAGAAGGTTATAAATTTAGTTGAGATAAACATATACCATATGGCTCATCTAACTTTTTCGAATAAACTCAAGTTCAGAAGACGAAGACATTGATGAAGGTAGTGATTGGTCAATGAGTGAGCAAACCACGACAATATGCATATCCCTAGTGGTAATTTTAATAATGGTTTAACTTTAGACTCAATTTTCAAAAAGACAAATATGCATGAAAGGTTGTTAAACACTACTAAAACCTCTGACACCTATACCACCTGTTCTCAAAATCAGAGAGCAGGAAAACTGGAGATTCCAACTGAAATAATTAACATCCACTCCTCGACTGATAATAGAAATATACAGATCTTTGAACAGGATATTGATTTTGAGCACATTAATGCGTTGTGGAACGAACAATACCCTACTCCTGATTTCCTCGCTTTCAACCAGCAAGGTGATGCACTAAAAGATAGAGCTACCAAGGTAAGTAATTGAGTTGGAGCCAAGTTTACCTTTTGATTTTGATATCATTCTCTGTTCATCCTTCATTATCTTTATTGCTGGGTTATTATACATCTTGTAGAGGAGGTATTTCTATTATTGCCAACAACATTCATTCTCATAATTGCAGCATTATCTATATTGTTGGTGATAAAGAGTAAATTTCCACATAAAATGAAAAAAATTTGAAACTAGTTGCTGGTAATGATAGACGTTGTAGTAAAGGAACCCGAAAAATAAAGGACTCATCCTTAATGCCATAAAGGAGTAACTGTAACATCAAGGAAAAAGACAAGTGGAACAATATTAAAACTGGTAAATCCTTTGAAGTGTTAACATCTGGAGGTGGAATTGTGTAAATGTTACGTAGAAGCAGGTTAAATTTACACAAGAAACTCATGGTCAATAGACCAATAGGTGAGAAGCAAAAGAGAGATCCATTACTTGGAGGCAACAACCCTCCTTTTTTGGACTTGTAATGAGAGCAGCTGTAATAAGTTGTACCAACTTGAAAACGCGAGGGGCGAAAAGACAGAGGGAAACAAAGAGAAATGACATCAGCCGAGATAGAGAGTTGTGAAGATACATTTTATTATTAAGTGTTTTCATTTAGAAGTATTTGCTCGTTTTTAAACTAAATTGTCTCGTTTCTTCTAGGTTCATTTTTCTGAAGAATCGATTGTTTTATCAATCCACGATCTTGAAAATGACGAAACCAATTATTCTTGGTAGCAGTTTTCTATAGAGAGGGAGCGCTTCAGAAACCGTATACTAGAATGTGCCAAAATCATCTCCCCGTCCTAGCTATGGCTCACAGAACCAAGATTCTAAAAAGTATTTCAGAAGTAATAGAAACTAAAGTTTAGTTGATATTTACTTGACAAGCCTAATCCTGTGTTAACAAGAACGCTTCCCTCTAATGAACATAACATACTATACTCGAGTTTGTCTCCAACTTGTCAGTGTAAGCCCCGTCCTCTGACTCAGCATTTGTTGCTGCGATGGAAACCGGATTCGGCACCAGCTGTTTGGGTTACTGTATTTTGATATTTCACATGCTGAATTAGCACATTTAATTTTTGACAATGTACTTACCACAATAAGACTCCAGAACGTGGCTAATAAACCTCGACCAGATCGTGATGCAGACGCTGGGTACTTCTCACCACCACCACCACAAAACGCGGAGGCGGCGGAAGAGGAACCGTGGGATGTAATAGTTCTCGATTAATTTTTTGAATTAAAGTTTATAGTATCCATTTTGGCTAGTTTATGAGTCTCATTGTTTAAACATTGTTTGTTTTTCTGACATCCTTTCGTGATACATTCACTTCTTCTAGCCCCTTCAAATCTATCTTACGACCTTATGCTCTGTAATATGGTCGTTGAAGAGAGGTGTTTATTAGGGTTATAGAGACCCAATTGTATCCAATGGGAGTGAAACATGACAACAACGATTTTGGTGTTGTTTGGGTTATGTACACAAAAATAAGGTAATTTAGGCGAGGGGTCACTTATACCAATAAATTTAGTCCCCAGAGAGAGAGAGAGAGAGAGAGAGAGAGAGAGAGAGAGAGAGAGAGAGATGGAGACGGGAGGAAGAGAGTTCAGTGGTTGAATATAGAATCGACTCTGATCAATGGGAGCAAAGTATGGTCAGTAGCCAAACATTCGATTTAAAATTGAAGGGTTCGAAATGGAGATGTGTAGAAGAATAGGAAGCCTTGGTTGGAAAGAAAAGAAAACAAATGATGAAGTCTTAAAACATCTAAAACGAAAAGCGAACTAGTAATCACCATTCAAATAAGACAAATATGATTTTTAAGGACTGGTAAAAGACACACCACCCGACACATGTCTCTGGCTCAGACACCATCTCAGACAACAACATGACATACGTATGACATACGTGACTGCTACAACGACATGACTGTTACAACGACATGACTGTTACAACGACATGATATACGTGACTGTTACAACGACATGCTGTCCATTGTGTCCAAAGAAGTTTAAACGTCGCCAAGTTATGCATATACGGGGTGCGTAGACATTGCCCTGTTCAACAGACCCGATACTAAGTGGATAGTGGAGAACTTTCCCTCTCCAATATTTTATTTATTTCGCCTACATGACTTCTCGGTTGTCTGTCATTTGTTAAAGTGACAAAGATATGGAAATTCAAAGAGGTTAGGATAAGTACAAGAATAAAAATTTCCTACTCGCTTGTTCAGTCAGTTCAATAAAAGTCGTCTCATGGTAATTCAAAAGAAAGTAGACATTTTAAGACTTATTGGCTTGTTATTCAATGGTATTAGTGTGTATGAAAAGTTAAAGTATGATCCTGATGAGGAGAGAGAGAGAGAGAGAGAGAGAGAGAGAGAGAGATCTAGGCGAAGGAAGGGAAGATGATAGAGATAAAAGGCAAGAATGAATATGTGTTACAATGGAAGGCAGTCTATGATGGAAGCTAAAAAAACCAATGGCGGGTGGAACGCTAGGAGAGAGAGGAAAAGAGAGAAGAGGGAGGCTGGAATGGGAGGAGAGACACCTAAGAGGGGATAGGAGAGAGAGAGAGAGGGGGGGGCTGGAGTCTTTCAACTCTGCGAAATGGACACATCTAGTCTGTACTTGACGCTCAACCAGACATCATTGGAAGGAGTCGTTAAAACGGATAGAGAGAGAGAGAGAGAGAGAGAGATGAAGGAAGGTGAGATGGTAGGTACGCATTGTGAGAATGAGTAAGAGTTACAATGGAGGGAGGTCGGAACGTTAGGAGCCAGAGAGAAGAGAGATTATGGAATATCATGGCTACAAGGGAGATGACAGTGGTCACTAGCTGGATCAGATGTAAAGTTGATCACTTCCGTGAAATTCTAATAAACTCCAACTCCTAACCTACTATAACAACTTCCACTACTACTACTACTACTACTACTACTATTACCACTACTTCTACTACTACTACCGCCACTACTTCTACTACTACAACTTCCACTACAACTTCCACAACAATACAAGTTACAATGGAGAGAAGGCTGGCATTCTAGTACAGGCCACATTTTAAGTCTGCAACTCGTGAAAGCTAATTATGTCTCCCATGTCAAAAACACCAGTAATAGAATATCATAGTCCATTAATTTACCGTCTCTCTAACACAATGCGACAATACTAGACAACTGATAAACTCATTAGCGCAGCTCTGTTAGGCGGCTAGACCGGTTTAAGTTACTCAAGTGAGAAATTTCACAGAGAACCGGGGTCTTTGATCGTGTACCTGTTAAAGTCATTAACGCGGCCGTATCCGTGTTATGGGCAATTGGTCAATTTGGACATTAATAAATCTCATGTTGCTAATGCTTCCACGTGTTAAATAGATTAGCGAGACCGTCGCTGCTAGTTGCCCAAGCACTGAGTTAGTTGTTAGCATTAGATGCAAAGAAATTTTAGGTATACATTAAAAGTTGTCTTGATGTCTAATGCATGTACCTCCCAAACTCATCAGTCTCACCGGCAGCAAGCACTCAAGTTATCCTTAGATGTCCGTCTGCCGCTCAGATGTTAAAGTCATTAACGCGACCCACTTGTGTTTCTGTAAATATTGGTTTCGCTTTTGGCGGGCAAGCGCTAAATTCATTAACCCGCCTTCGTGTACATACCTAGGCCTGTGTAACGGACAAGTACTGAGTAAGTTGTTGTCGACATGTTAGCATTGGATACAAAGAAATTTTAGGTATATATTAAAAGTTATCTTAAATAAGACTGTTTTGAGAGTACAAAAAATGTACAAAGTTATGGCACCCCACTTTCATGACTCCCCATTTCCCCCACCCTATTTCCCCCACCCCATAATCCCCACCACAAGAGGTCACCTGAGAGGTCACCGGTAGCCAAATTGAGGATGTTGAAATTTTACTATGACTTCCTGGATAGATTCGTAGAGAGGTCCGACTTTCAACTCTGTGAAATGGATACTGATAGTCCGTACTTGACCCTCAGCGAGTGATCGTTAGAAGGGGTCGTTAAAACCGATAACGTAGACGAGTTTTTTTCACAGTACGACAAATGGTTCCCTTCAGAGAACTGTGAGGATTATCTGGCAGATTTCACTCAACGCAGGGGCAGTGTAAAGTATGACTGTTCCGAGTGTGAGGCGAGACAGTTATACGACAAACGGACTCCTGGTCTGTTCAAGTTGGAATATTCGGGTGATGGGATAATATCATTATGTAGCAAGACCTATTACTGTTTTGGGGATTTCGCGAAATATAGTACCAAGGGTCTTAATAAACGGCACAACAAGTTAGATAACGATACTTTTACAGAGGTCCTAACCAAAAACAAGCAGGGGGTGGTAAAAATATAGGGTTTAAAACACATAAGGGGTCGGTATACACATATACACAACATCGGAACTCACTCTCCTATTTCTACATCAAGCGACAGGTCCATTCTGACAACGTGACCACCTCCCCTTTAAACATTTAACACTATCTTGTATTACTACTTGTGAGTAATCTACTTTTATTTCTTATGTATTACAGATGTCTATAATTTATATAAGTTATAAAGTTTCCGGTTGTTTCCAAAATGGTGGAATTATTTTTCTCCGGCTTGGTATAGAACCGTTGATCAGAGGTTTAACAAGCCGCTATCGTAAAAACGATGTTGTTAATGAAACGTAGACCTGATACAGAATGTGTAAATTAGCAGTAGATAGTAGTGATAGTTTTTTCGGCCCTAAAACAACAACAAAAATAGGATACAACAACAAAAATAGGATTCTGGAATGTGCGAACAATGGCCGCTCCGACGAAACATGCACAGGTCGCGAGCGAGATGGACAGATACGATCTAGATATTTTAGGATTAAGCGAAATGCGCTGGCCTGGAACAGGTAGGAGATCTATTGATAATAAAATAGTAGTTTTTTTCTGGAAGGGAAGATGGAAAACACCGTGAAGGAGTAGGCATAATGATGACAGACAAAGCTGCAAGAAGTTTATTAGAATGGGAACCGGTAAATAGCCGTCTGATACGAACACGATACAAAACAAAACATGGAAGACTTTCAATTATTCAATGTTATGCGCCTACTAACGAAGCTGATGATGAAGTTAAGGATGATTTTTATAACCAACTGCAACAACTTATAAACAAAATACCAAAACACGATCTTTTAATTGTAATGGGAGACTTCAACGCCAAAGTAGGGCAAGATAACGCAGGAGTGGAACATGTGATGGGGAGAGAAGGCTGTAATACAACAAGTCAGAATGGAGAAAGATTAATAGAATTATGTTTAATAGAAAATTTAGTTATAGGTGGGACATTATTTCCACACAAAAATATTCACAAAACAACATGGATATCTCCTGATGATAGAACATCAAATCAAATTGACCACCTATGTATTAAACAACAATTCAGATCGTCATTAATAGATGTAAGAGCATACAGAGGTGCTGATGTTAATAGTGACCACAACCTGTGCATTGGGAAAATAAGATTAAAATTTAGAAACCAACAGAAGAGGTCAATTACACATAAAATTGATAGTCATAAACTGAAAGATGAAGCCATAAAGGAAAAGTTTAACATAGAGCTAAGTAATTGTTATTCAGCACTTGGTGAAATAGACTTAGATATCAATGAAATGTGGGACTCACAGAGCAAAATACTAATGACAGCAGCAGAAGCAAGTGCTGGACTGAAGAAAATGGAAAAACGAGCTTGGATCTCAGACACCACGTGGAAATACATCAAAGAAAGAAGAGAAGCGAAGAGAGCCATGACTAATGTAAAGACAGATCTTGGAAAGGTTCTGGCAAAAGCAACATACAAAGAATTAGACAACAAAGTGAAAAGTTCGGCAAGAAGAGATACAAGGGCTTATATAGACAACTTGGCAGAGAAAGCAGAGACAGCTGCAATTACAGGAGACAGCAGAACTCTCTATACTGTACAAAAGATGCTGACAAACACCTATACATCCAGTGGAACACCAATTCTAGACAAATCTGGATTAATGCTAACAACAAGCGCAGACATAAAAGCCCGTTGGGCGGAACACTTCAAAGAAATTCTTAACCGTCCACTACCTCACAGTTTAATAGATTTTGAAGCTGAAACACCAGCAGCAGAATTAGATGTAAATTTAGATGACTTCACCTTGAGTGAAATAGAAACCACCTTAAAGCTAATGACCAATAACAAGGCTGCTGGAGAGGATAAGTTAACAGCTGAGATCCTCAAGGCAATTGATAGCCATAATTTAATACATCTCCAAAAAATGTTCAACATCATTTGGAAAACAGAGAAGACGCCTCATAAATGGAAAAAAGGAATCATTGTTAAGATCCCAAAAAAGGGCAATCTTAGAGATTGTAACAACTGGAGAGGCGTGACACTTTTGTCAGTTGCCTCAAAGTTATTCTGTAAAATCATCCTAAATAGAATAAAGGATTCAATAGATACAGTAATGCGTGAAGAACAGGCTGGGTTTAGAAAAGGGAGAAGCTGTCTTGACCACATTTTCACTCTATGACTTATATTGGAGGAACACATTGAAAAGCAAAAACCTTTTGTACTTAACTTCATCGACTTCAAAAAAGCATTTGATAGTATTCATAGAGATTCTTTGTGGAAAATTCTGAAGCAATATGGCTTACCATCAAAAATCATAAATATTATCAAAGACATGTATGATGGTTACACATGTGCAGTTCGAACAGAGGAAGGACTGAGCGAATGTTTCCCAATAGAAACTGGGGTTAAACAAGGATGTATTTTATCGCCCTTGTTATTTGGAGTTGTTATGGACTTCATAATGAAGAAATGCTGCAGTGGTAATAAAGGCATCGAATGGATACAAGGAGACCATTTGGAGGACCTCGACTTTGCTGATGACATAGTTCTCATCAGCAGTCAGATAAAAACGATGCAGGAAAACACAAATGAACTATCATCAATAGCCAGCAAAATTGGGCTTGAGGTCAATCATGAAAAGACTAAAGTCATGAAAAGTTTAATTCCAACAAGTGACAAAATATACATGGAAAACAAACCAGTAGAAGAGATCGATCACTTTATCTATCTTGGAAGTCACATTGATCGAGAAGGGGATACGAGCAAAGAAATTAGAATCAGACTGGCTAAAGCAGCAATGTCTTTCAGAAGCCTTGAAAAGTTGTGGAAATCAAAACTCATTAGCACAAACACAAAACTTAGGCTATTCAAATCAAATGTACTATCAACCCTTACGTATGCGTGTGAAAGCTGGAAAACAACAAGAGATATAGAAACAAAGTTGAACGCATTCGAAAATAAATGTCTAAGGAAAATACTTGGTATAGAATGGAAGGAATTCAAAACAAACGAGGAAATTAGAGAAATCGCCAATCAACCACTAATATCTTCAGTAATAAAGAAAAGACGATGGTCATACGTTGGACATGTGATGAGAAGAGATAATAATCGAATAGCAAAGCAAGCCCTCATATGGGAAACAACAGGTAAAAGAAAAAGAGGAAGACCCAGGGAGACACTGAGAAGAACATTGATGAGAGAGGCAAGAGCAGCAGGAATCGGCTCCCTCAATGAGATAGAACTGCTTGCACAGAACAGAGACAGATGGCGAGATTTGATAAAATATCTTTAAAAGAAAACTGCTAGAACAAAAATTCATATAGGAGAAGGTGTATCTTGGTCTACGCCCTATGGGCCGGTTACGGCTCGAAAGGTCAATAGATAGATAGATAGATAGATAGATAATTTATATTAGTTAAAGAACACATTATTGTCTAACCATGTGTTATCTATGGAGCCACGATAGCTCAGTGGTTAGTGAACTGGACTACAAAGGACAAGAGGTAGGGTTCGATCCCTACCGTTGGCTTTCGGTTCACCCAGCCTTAAATGGGTATCGCATTTTTTTTCTGGGAAAGTAAAGCGGCACGGGCGTAATATCGACCACATTACCCCAAAAATAATGTGCCGAACATCTGTAAAATTTATGGTCACTAACACCATATTCCATATGCGCCACTTGGTGTAACAGGTGTACTTTACTTTTTTATTAAGTGTTATCTATTGTGACATGTAATGAAATGTGTTAGACGAATGACAGGAAATAGCCTGAGAGATAAGATCAGAAATGAAGAACTGAGAAAAAAAGTTAGGACTAACCCCTGCCATAAAATATAGAAAGCAAGAACAGTTAAAATGGTTTGGTCACATGATAAGACAGAATAATCAAAACACAACACAATGCGCCTTCAATAAACGTTGGGAGAACACCAAACCCAGGGGCCGACCACGAAAAAGATGGATTGATGGAATATTAAAAACACTGGGAAGCATAACAGCAGGAGATTGAAACAGAAGAACAAAAAACCGCAAACTATACTTCCCCTCGACGCTGAAAGGCAAATGCAGAAGGAAGGAAGGAAGGAAGGAAGGAAGGAAGGAAGGAAGGAAGGAAGGAAGAAGAATACGGTGAAAAAGATTACTAATAGTATGAATCAAATCAGTGAAACTTCAATGAAATACGACATAGCGATTAACTAAGAAAAAATACAAATAAAGTAATATTAGAACAAAACCAACAATGACAACAATTATCGCAAAATAACCTGCTAGACTAAACAGGATATTCGTTATCATCATCATGTGCCATACCGGTTGGCGTAGGCGGTCATGTCCTTCCACATGCATCATATCAGTTCTGTTGTTGACTGTTTTCCAAGGCATGACACCAAGCTATCCAGTATTTTCTTCCTTTCGTCCGCGATCTCTTTCCTTTTATTTTGCCAGTTGTAACCAATTATTCCAAATTTCCTCTTCTCATGATGTGCCTGTTTCTTTCTTATGTTTTTTAGGAGTTCCCTTTTTGTGCTGGCCTCTTTGAGAACTTCCTCATTGGTCTTTTTAGCTGTCCAGAGAATTTTCAACATTCTTCTGAGAAATCCCATCTCTTTGGCCTCTAGTCGTCTTTTCATTTTCTGTGGCCTCTAATCGTCTACTGTCTAGGTTCGCTTCCATTGGTCAGAATTGGTTCTATATAGCACCAATGAACTCTCTCTGTCTCATTTCTATTGACGTAGATTTGTTGCATAAAATATTTTTTTCATTTTCTGAAATGCTATTTTGGCCTGAGCTATTCTGCTTTTTATTTCTGTGATGCATCTTCCATCTGATGTTATTATTGTGCCCAAGTATTTGACGCGTTGCACTTGTTTCCGATTTGTCCTGTTTATTTTTATGCTGCATTATGGTGATGATTGTTTCTTTGATATGACCATTACTTCTGTTTTCTTACTATTCAGACTGAGACAAGATATTAAGATATATAATTCTTTCTAGCATTAACCCGATGACTCCTTAATTAAGGAATTCTTGTCCTCCCCGTCATCCGTCCTTAAAAAGGACGTTAAGTGAGCTTAGATTTGCTGTGTTGTGGTTTGCAGTAGAACAGTGATATTTGCACCTTTCGACCCGAGACATCAGACTTCAGCATGGTATTTCTGAATATTTCCTATCTTGAGTATCTAGCATATTATCGCCATGTAGTTAGATTTGTTTACATATCCTTATATATATTTTTTTTAATGTTGTTGTTTGTTGTTCCAGCAGAAGGCCTACTTGGCCGAAACGTCGACTTTTGTTTTTTTCCATTATAACGTAAAGCTGTCACCATACCACTTTTTTATTCTTTTTTTTATTGCCATTATTATCAGCTTTATAGCGGCTACGCATCTTGGTGCATCTTGATGTCTTTACTTCTATTTCTGATTGCCAGGTTGCCTTCTCTCTTCGATCCATACTAATTTGGGTACAAATAATAATACATAAATATTATTATATGGGGAACTTCCGAGGCGATAATAGGGAATAATAGAACAAAGAAGTATGTGTTAGCACTCGGAAAAATTGACAGACAAACAACAATAGAAAAAAACGAAGAACAATATATAGTCCGAAGTGGGATCGAACCCGTACTCAGTGGCACCGCGCCTTGCCACGAGAAGCCGAACGCTTGGCACACTACCACGCAGCCAACTAAACACTGTATATAAACACTGGGAACTACTATTCGTGCTGTTTCGTCCAATAAATGTTTGTCTACAACACAAGTATTCAGCCCTACTGGGAGATACTTGCATTAATAGGAAAGTACAAATATACAATTTATTTCCGGTCTGTGATCGTTACCCTATGCTATAGTCATTGAGAACGTCATCGTGTAAGACACTACTGCAATAGCCAATTTTTTTAGTTGGCTGCGTGGTAGTGTGCCAAGCGTTCGGCTTCTCGTGGCAAGGCGCGGTGCCACTGAGTACGGGTTCGATCCCACTTCGGACCATATATTGTTCTTCGTTTTTTTCTATTGTTGTTTGTCTGTCAATTTTTCCGAGTGCTAACACATACTTCTTCATACTAATTTGGCCAGATTAGACTGATATTTCTGTTTCTAGAGGAACAGCGAAGAGGTGGAGAGGAGTCAACATGGTTCTGGTTCATCGATCCTGGGCCCAGTCATCAGCTATGAGTCGATCGCTCTTTTAAACGCCGTACCTCCAGTTGTTTAGATAATTTTAATACAGAATTAGGCTCTTGTGTTCACTAGTAGTATCTGTTTCTTCTTCCTTTCAACTCCCTGTGGAGCATAGGTCCTCAACAAAAACTTTCAACTCCATGTGGAGCATAGGTCTTCAACAAACACTTTCAGCTCCCTGTGGAGCATTGGTCCTCAACAAACACTTTCAGCTCACTGTGGAGCATAGGTCTTCAACAAACACTTTCAGCTCCACGTGGAGCATCAATAGAAGTGAGCATGTCAATAGAAGTGAGAAAGAGAGTTCATCGGTGCTATATAGAACCAATTTTGACCTATGGAAGCGAATCATGGATAGTAGACAAACAAATAAAAAGACGACCAGAGGCCATAGAGATGGGATTTCGCAAAATAAGGTTTATAGTTCCATGGAAAGCTAAAAAGACAAGTGAGGAAATTCTCAATGAGGGAAAAAGATAATCAATGCAGTTCTTAATCAGCTAAATATGAAAAAAGAACTAAGTAACACATTTCGAAAAAGACAGCTGCATTGTTTTTTGGACATGCAAAAAGACATAAAACTAAAAATCATCTTGGAAGGGAAGGTACAGCGTAGACAAGGCAGAGGCAGACCAAGACTAAAGTGGACAAATAACATTAAAAGGTGGCCATGTGAACCTATGACAATGTACACATTCAAGACAAGAGGCAGGGTAAAATGGCGCTCCATGGTAGCCAACATTCGATGTGGAGATAGCACCCAATGAATGAATGACCTGACATGGTAGTCAACCTTCGATGTGGAGATAGCACCCAATGAATGAATGACCTGACATGGTAGTCAACCTTCGATGTGGAGATAGCACCCAATGAATGAATGACCTGACATGGTAGTCAACCTTCGATGTGGAGATAGCACCCAATGAATGAATGACCTGACATGGTAGTCAACCTTCGATGTGGAGATAGCACCCAATGAATGAATGACCTGACATGGTAGTCAACCTTCGATGTGGAGATAGCACCCAATGAATGAATGACCTGACATGGTAGTCAACCTTCGATGTGGAGATAGCACCCAATGAATGAATGACCTGACATGGTAGTCAACCTTCGATGTGGAGATAGCACCCAATGAATGAATGACCTGACATGGTAGTCAACCTTCGATGTGGAGATAGCACCCAATGATTGAATGACGATCCATGGTAGCCAACATTAGATGTGGAGACGGCACCCAATGAATGAATAACTTGACATGGTAACCAACCTTCGATGTGGACACATCACCCAATTAATGAATGACGATCAATGGTGGCCAATTTTCGATGTGGACACATTACCCAATTAATGAATGACGGTCAATGGTGGCCAACATTAGATGTGGAGACAGCACCCAATGAATGAATAACTTGACATGGTAACCAACCTTCGATGTGGACACTTCACCCAATTAATGAATGACGATCAACGGTGGCAAATTTTCTATGTGGACATATCACCCAATGAATGAATGACATTCCATGGTAGCCAACCTTCGATTTGGAGCTGGCACCCAATGAATGAATTATCCAGCTAGATTGTCAATCATTGACTGCAGGACGGATTCATCGTGAGAAACCAGAGCATCGTCAGCGAATAAAAGCTCATTAATTAGGGTCTCAGCTGTTTTAAATTTTGACATCAGAAATGCTAGATTAAGGAGCCGTCAGATCTTATACGGATGTAGATATCCCCAGAGACGGTTTAAATGTATTGTGTTGAAGTGCAACTAAAAATATGTCTATAAGCCAGCATTTTGAAAATATAAACAACCAGTTTTTAAGAAGTAGATTATTGCGATTTTGTAAATATGTTAAAAGTTAAGAAAACATACTTAAAGAAAATCTCTTTGGTAAACGCGTTCTGTACACTACAAACGAACTCTTTAAATACATAAAACACGCAACATAATAATCTTTAACAGTTCTAAACCGTGTGGCCAGCGCAATGACAGTTGACATCAATAATCCAAACAAAATGTTAAATATAGAACGAGCTCTAGAGTGGTTTTATCCAGTTTAACAGAATAAGCACATAAATGTTGCGAGTAAAAAAAAAATGGTTTTGCATAAATTGTTTATCGAACGCGGGAATGCCACATTGTAAATATGTCTCTGGGTTACAAGGAATGTAGGGTAACAACGACATAAGAGTTAGCAGGCTTGAAATATTAACAATTATATATTATTATAGATTACAACAACAAAAAATACACACAAAAAAAAAAATACAACAACAAACTTATAATGTTGTCATTTTCTATTCTCCGGGATTTTGTTCTTTGCTATACAATATCACAGGCTTGGATGAATTGTTTTTTGTTCTTTTATTTATTTTTATCCAGATCCAAAGAAAAGCAGCGGTTCTCGGGATTTTTTAATCATAGACACATTTAGTTGTTTGCATCTTGTCAGTCGGAAGTAATGGTGAAGAGAGTCTAGTTTTTTCTAATACTCTGGTAGTTAACATGCTAAAACTACATTGGACATACTATAACCAGTGATGGAAAATGTACAACTGAAATAAACAAAAGAATATCTTTTTCTACCTTTTTTCTACCCTGTAGAGCATAGGTCTTCAATAAACACTTTCCAAACCGTTCTGTTTCTTGCCATTCTTTTACGATCATTCCATGTCTTTCCACATCATCTTCATCTCTGCTTCTATCTGTCTTCTCCAAAAATTCCTTGGTCTTCCTCTTTGTCTTTTCTAGTGGGGATTCCAAGATAGGGCATGTTGTGTAATACTCTCTGTTGGCTTCCGCAGTGTGTGTCCTATCCAGCGCCATACTCTTCGCTGTATCTCTTTATCCACTGGTATTTGACTGGTACATATCCATAATTCTATGTTAGTGATTTTGTCCTGCCATTTCTATCATTTTATTCTGCGTAAGCATCCGTTAATGAAAGTCTGTATCTTCATGATTGTCATTTTTGTTGTACTCCATGTTTCACAGCCATATAATAAGACTGACTTAACATTGTAGTTGAACATTTTTATTTTAGTATTTAACCTAATTTCTTTGGATTTCCATGTCTCCCAGTGCAACAAAAGCTCCTCTTGCTTGTGATATCTTTATTTTGGTATCATTTTCGATTCCTATCTCTTTGTCTATATTACTGCCCAGATATATGGAAGATTTTACGTCTAGTAGAAGTATTTCTCCTATTTGTATTTGGTTATTGCAAACTGAATTAATTCTCATAAATTTGGTCTTTCCTCTATTTATTTTCAGTCCCATCTGTTGTGATCTCTCATCAAGTATGCTCATTGCATCATGCATCTATTGATGGTTGTGTGATAGGAAAGTTATGTCATCAGCAAAGTCTAAATCATCAAGAGAGGTAAAGGCATCAAGATGCACCAAGATGCGTAGAGTTGCGAAGCTGCTGTAAAGCTGATGATAATAGCAATACTAAAAAAAAAAGAAGAAAAAAGTGGTATGGTGACAGCTTTACGTGGTAATGGAAGAAACAAAAGTCGACGTTTCGGCCAAGTAGGCCTTCATCTGGACGAACAACAAACACAAAAATTATATATAACGATATATTAACAAATCTAACTGCATGGCGATAATATGCTAGATACTAAAGAGAAGAAAAATAAAAAAAATTGTCACTTCCCTGTGTTCCTGAGCTGGGTCAGTCTCCAAATGGACTAAATTGATACGGTAGGATGACCGACTATAAATCTCTCTGACTAGGAAGTCAGGTGAGAAGACGGAAAGGAAGGGTTCTAAAAATATTGGGAGGTGGGTACAGGATATGGGTAAACTAAGCACGTCTAACTCTGTGTGTGCACCCCGAACCGATGTGTAAACATAAGCATGTGTATGTAACAATGCATGCGTGCAAACATAAATCAGCACATATATTGCCACAAGGCCCACAAAAGAAAAACACAGAGGAGCCCAAATGTGCCAATACATGTGCAGACAAATATATCCACATGTATAGGTTAAGTAGCGCTTGGGGGTATGAAATATGTAGTGGGTGTCCTATGAGTATGAGAGTGATATGTTCATTCCTTGGGGGGACAGCGAACCCAACTGGGCAATAAGGCGATTCTCAAGGGCGAACCTGCTGCGATTGCTGGAGTGACATGAGACAATGCCAGTAACTTGTATGTCGAGTTTACCACTATGTCCAGGGGAGTTGAAATGGGCAGACACCGGGCTGCCAGTATTTTGCTCAACATCACGAAGATGCTCACAAAATCTGACACTCAAGCGTCGTCCACTTTCACCCACATACGTCATCTGACAGTGCTTGCATATTATGGTGTAGATGATATAACGCGACACACAAGTGAACCCCTCCTTTATGTCGAATCGCTTATTAGGGAACAAGACCGAATCGGTGCAAAGTACCTTGGTGGTCTTCTACCTTTTAGCTCCCAGTGGAGCATAGGTCTTCAACAAACACTTTCCAAGTCGTTCTGTTTTTTGCAATTCTTTTAAGATCATTCCATGTCTTCCCCATCATCTTCATCTCTGCTTCAATCTGTCTTCTCCAAGAATTCCTTGGTCTTCCTCTTTGTCTTTTCCCCTGGGGATTCCAAAAAAGGGCCTGTTGTGTAATACTCTCAGTTGGTTTCCGTAGTGTGTGTCCTATCCATCGCCATCGTCTTCGCTGTATTTCTTTATCCACTGGTATTTGACCGGTACATTTCCATAATTCCACGTTTGTGACTTTGTCCTGCCATTTCCATCCCTTTATTCTGCGCAAGCATCCATTAATGAAAGTCTGTACCTTCGTGATTGTCAATTTTGTTATTCTCCATGTTTCACAGCCATATAATAGAACCGACTTAACATTGGAGTTGAAAATTTGTATTTTTGTATTTAGCCTAATTTCTTTGGATTTCCATATGTTTCCCAGTGCAATGAAAGCTCCTCTTGCTTTTGATATCCTTATTTTGGTATCGTTTTCTGTTCCTCCCTCTTTATCTATATTACTGCCCAGATATATATAAGATTGTACGTCTAGTAGAGGTATTTCTCCTAGTTTTATTTGGTTATTGCCAACTGCATTAATTCTCATAATGTTGGTCTTATCTCTATTAATCTTTAGTCCTAGCTGTTGTGATCTCTCATCTAATATACTCATTTTATCTTGCATCTGTTGGTGGCTGTGTGATAGGAGAGCTATGTCATCAGCAAAGTCTAAATCATCAAGTTGTTTGGTCAGTGACCACTGGATCCCATTTCTGTTGTTTTGAGTTATTTTCATAATCCAATCTATGGCCAGTAGAAAGAGAAATGGAGACAGAAGGCATCCTTGCCTTACTCCTGTTCTTTACCTTGGTGGTAGGTGAGGGAAAATATGGTCCTATCAGAGGAACGGCGGGTGGATGGGGCGAGTGCCACCGAACGGGGAATATCGAGAGCTCTCTTAAAGGCAGATTGGAGAACCGAATCAGGATAGAGACGAAGCCTAAAGAAATTTAACATCAGGTGGGCCTGTTGGAGAAAATCGTGATCATCCTGGCAGATACGACGAAGTCGTAATAATTGAGAATATGGAATGGAGTCTCTGCAGTGAGATGGATGAGACGAGGTGTAGAGAAGATAACAGTGGGCGTCTGTGGGTTTATAGAAGACGGAAGTGTGGAGGATGGAGGTACCAAGGGAGACGACCAGATCAAGAAAAGTGACGGACGAGGTAGAGATATGAGATGTAATCTTGATGGATTTGTGAAAGTTGTCAATGTCGTCGATGAACCTGGAGATGTCATCTTCCGGCAAGTCAGTCAGTCCAAAACCGTAACCAATATACCGGAGGTATTTAAGGGGAAGGGGGCCACGGTACGAATTCAGTATTTGATGTTCAAGGTAACCCATGAACAGGCAAGCATAACTAGGACCCATCTTGGTTCCCATTGCTACATCACTCACCTGGTCATAGAAATGACCATTAAATTCGAAAGTATTAAGGTTGAGAACAAGTTCAGTGAGGCGGAGGAGAGTAGAAGTATCCACAGATGGATGTTTTCTTTGGTCAAGAAAGAATTGAAGAGCTATAAGGCCATCAGCATGAGGGATAGAGGTATACAGAGAGCATACGTCGAGGACAAAAAGTCGGTACGAGCGTTCAGGGGTAAAGGGAAAGAGAAGAGAAGATAGTGAGGGCATGATTCGTGTCCTTAACATAGGTGGGAAGAGATGTCACTATGGATTGGAAAATGCTGTCGAGATAGTCGGATATATGTTCTGTGGGACAACTGCATGCTGAAACAATGGGACGATCAGGGTTATTGGGCTTGTGGATTTTAGGGAGCATGTAGAAGGAAGGTTTGCCTAGAGCACTGTCTGGGATGATGAGACGGGACGCGCTAGGAGGAAGGGATTTATCATCGATAAGCTGTTTGATGGTTGAGCAAACATTCTCATTGTTGATAGTAGTGGAATCACTAGGGCAAGGTTTATAGAACGTGGTGTCAGATAATTGTTTGACGCCTTCTTGGATGTATAGGTCTTTACGCCAGACTTGTTCAGCTATGTGTAAGCTTCCTGTGTTTTTGCTTTATTTCTTCTCGTTTTGCTTTTATTTATGTCTGCCTTCTTATTCTTTTTTTCTTTAATTGTATCCAGTGTCTCTGCTGTCATCCATGCCTTATTCTGGCAAAACAACAGAACAGGAATGCCAAAAAGTAATTTTAATGTCATGAAAAATATACTAACATCAAAACAAATAATGCCAGGCCTAAAACTAAGAATAGCAAATTGTTATATCTTCTCAACATTCATATATTATGCAGAAACGTGGACATTAGACAACAAAAAAGAACAGAAAGTTAAAGCCATTGAAATGTGGATTTATAGCAGAATAGTTAGAATAGGATGAAAAGATAAGAAAACAAACAATGAATTTAAAAAACTACCAACGAAAAATGAACTACTAAATACAATTCAAACAAGATAAATGACATTTTAACAGACACAACAGCCTACTAAAAATAATCTTGTAGGGGAAAATACAAGGCAAAAGAGGCAGAGGGGTAGACCAAGACTAACGTGGACGAGTAACATCAAAAGATGGACAAGTCAGCCTATGACAACCTGCACTATGAAAGCAAGAGACGGAGCGAATGGTGCTCCAAGGTAGCCAGCCTTTGATGCGGAGACGGCACTCAATGATGATAGTGATGATAAGTTAACATGACGGGTAGTAACGTTTTGTTATTTCTTTCTTTGTTTCCGATCGCAAGCTTTTTTTATTTCTTCAGGAGTCCAGAGGGACTGAATTTTGTATGAATATTGTTTATTCCTATTTTTTTTTTTTTTTTACATCGGCTGCAATGTGCTCAAAGTGTGTCCCTCGCCATATATGCAGATATTCTCCGATATCAGAGATATTCTGTTTTTTTTTTTTATAGTCGAGAATTGTAACGTTTTAGGTTGATTTTATTCTTTTCTATAAATTTTTCTGCAAATATTAATATGTATTTTGACATGAACATTCAACCATCACCGTCATGCGGCTTAAACATAAACAGGACAAATATGAAACAAACGCAAAGCGTCAAATACTTTGGCACAATAATAACATCAGATGGAATATGCACCACAGAAACAAAAAGCCAGCATAGATCAGGCCAAAATAGCATTTCAGAAAATGAAACACACCTTATGCAACAAATAAATATATCAATAGAAGTGAGAAAGAGATCTCATCGATGCTATATAGAAACCAATCCTGACCTATGAAAGCGAATCATGGACAGTAGACAAACAAATGAAAAGACGATTAGAGGCTACAGAGATGGGATTTCTCAGAAGAATGTTGAAAGTTCCCTGGACAGCTAAAAAGACCAACGAGGAAATTCTCAATGAGGGCAACACAAAAAGGGAACTCACAAAAAGCATCAGAAGGAAACAATCAACATTTTTCGGGCACATCATGAGAAGAGGAAAGTTGGAATACTTGGTTACAGCTGCCAAAATAGAAGGAAAGAGAGATCCCGGACGACAAAGAGAGAAAATACTGGATAGCCTGGTGTCATGGCATGGAAAACAGTCAACAGCAGAACTGATACAATGCACTGTACATAAAGATTGTGGAAGGACATGATGGCCTACGGCAACCGGTATGGCACATGATGATGATTATTAATTTTGCTGCACAGCGGTCCTTCTTGGACAACTCTTTAAGATTTCTAACAGGCAAGGGTTCTTCAACGTGCGCAGAGTGCTTACTGGATCTCCTGTTTGTTTGTTTGTTTGTCGTTATCTGAGAGAGTTAGATATCGAACCTCACTGCACATAAATCTGTTGCAGGTAAAGCCGTGAAGAAACTACGTATTACATATTCTTTTTTTGCAAATTGTCCTACCGCCTGTGTTATGAATCGAACCTAGAACCTTTTTGTCTCGTGGCCAACGTCTTACCTCTAGACCACCCAGTCTCCCCCCCCCCCCCACCTCGCATTCCCTTAACGGCTTCGTCGGTTCTCCAGAAACTTTTGGAGAAGCTGGACCTTGTATATCCTTGAGATACTACAATACTATGTCTTCTATATCAACAATCCCACCACTTAGAGAGCTACTACGATTCTCACATTGCTAGCCAGTTTGTTTCGATGTAGGTTATTACTAATCCTTGACATACTACAATACTATGTCTTCTTTATCATCAATTCCACCACTTAGAGAGCAACAACGATTCTCACATTGCTAGCCAGTTTGTTTTGATGTAGGTTATTACCGAGGAAATTCATTACCCCAAAAATCATGTGCCGAAGGTCTGTAAAATGTATGGTCACTAACACCATATTCCCTATACGCCACTTGGCGTGACGGGGGTACTTTACTTTACTTATTACCGGGGAAATTAACTGTCATAAGAGGTCTTGGTTAGACATGGGTTGTTGACTATGTAAATGGGGGCGGGAGGGGGTGAACTGGGTAAGCTAATGTAGAGGTTAATCTGTCGTCCTCAGGACAGGAAGGACCCGAATTCAAAGCTTACCGGAAGCGGAACTAATTTTGTCAAAAACTAGAAATATTAAGCTATGGTTTCTTAATGACGCCACTCTCCCATGATCACTTAGATAGTGAAATCCGAAGTCTAGCCCTCTCGGATAACGGCAATAAACTGGGTGTCCCGTGTGTACTCGCGCACGTTAAAGAGTGCTTGGCAGTTAATATTGATAGGAGTAGGTCATAGATTTGGCCACTGCCCGGGTCAAATTGCCAGCAAAAAATCAGACAAAACGTGAATCCCGGACGTGCAACGGAGTTCGTGCACATGGGCCAGGATTCTCCTTAGATCTTCTCGAGACTCTCGACTAGAACATCGAAGCATCTATGGTCTGGTGTGCAGTAATGATGATGATTCTAATAAAATAAATAAATAAACAGACAGGCCCTGTAGTAACAATCACACGTAGCGTAGCATGTCTCTAGGGATTACTTCATTTTCCTATGTACATCAATTACAAAGCAGCAAACAAATTATGCACTTTTAAGTAACAAACCTTCGTGTTTATAAATGTTTGTTTTCAATTTGCCTAATTAGACCTTGCTGATTGTACTTAGAAGCAAAGGTTGTAAAAACAAAGTAGGTCACCAAGACGTCCAAGGTTGTGATTATTATAAGACAGAAAGGGCGAAATATCAGTGGCGTATACTGGTTTTGGGGTCTGGGTTACCGCTGGCATAATAAATAAAGACATACATTATATTCAGTAACATAAAGTAATATTTGCTAATGACATCACTACATTTTAAATTACTTACTTATTTATATGTAAACTCTATCCGTCTTGTTTGGGACGAAAATGTCTCGATGACTTTGTTATTAAAAGTACTGTTGGATTGGTTTCTATTGAATTGGTCGTGTTCCCTAGCGTTTGGCTTTCCTTGACAAGACGCTGTGCCAATGAGTTCGGGTTCAATCCTGCTTCGGAACTTATATTGTTCATTGCTTTTTTTTCTATTGTTGTTTATTTATAATTTGTTACGAGTGCTGAAAACATACCTCATCCTCCTGTGATTCACTGTCCATGGAAAACCGATGTGTGGTAACTCAGATTGGTAGTTTTCGATTTGGAGGATATTCTTCTTAATTCTATAACTCTAGGGGTCGTTAGGCACCACTGGTAGACTTAGTCAAACTTCCCATGTAGTTCATTGTGACACCACTGGTAGACTTAGTCAAACTTCCCATGTAGTTCATTGTGACACCACTGATAGACTTAGTCAAACTTCCCACGTAGTTCATTGTGACACCACTGATAGACTTAGTCAAACTTCCCATGTAGTTCATTGTGACACCACTGGTAGACTTAGTCAAACTTCCCACGTAGTTCATTGTGGCACCACTGGTAGACTTAGTCAAACTTCCCATGTAGTTCATTGTGGCACCATTGATAGACTTAGTCAAACTTCCCATGTAGTTCATTGTGGCACCACTGATAGACTTAGTCAAACTTCCCACGTAGTTCATTGTGACACCACTGGTAGACTTAGTCAAACTTCCCACGTAGTTCATTGTGACACCACTGGTAGACTTAGTCAAACTTCCCACGTAGTTCATTGTGACACCACTGGTAGACTTAGTCAAACTTCCCACGTAGTTCATTGTGGCACCACTTGTAGACTTAGTCAAACTTCCCATGTAGTTCATTGTGGCACCATTGATAGAATTAGTCAAACTTCCCATGTAGTTCATTGTGACACCACTGATAGACTTAGTCAAACTTCCCATGTAGTTCATTGTGACACCACTGATAGACTTAGTCAAACTTCCCATGTAGTTCATTGTGACACCACTGATAGACTTAGTCAAACTTCCCATGTAGTTCATTGTGGCACCATTGATAGACTTAGTCAAACTTCCCATGTAGTTCATTGTGGCACCACTGGTAGACTTAGTCAAACTTCCCATGTAGTTCATTGTGACACCACTGATAGACTTAGTCAAACTTCCCATGTAGTTCATTGTGACACCACTGATAGACTTAGTCAAACTTCCCATGTAGTTCATTGTGGCACCATTGATAGACTTAGTCAAACTTCCCATGTAGTTCATTGTGGCACCACTGGTAGACTTAGTCAAACTTCCCATGTAGTTCATTGTGACACCACTGATAGACTTAGTCAAACTTCCCATGTAGTTCATTGTGGCACCACTGATAGAGTGATAAACCACACTGTTCATCGCTAATTTCTGGTCTGATTTTGTTTCGCACTCTTCGCCTGATGATTCTTAGTAATATCTTAGTCATGTGACTCATAAGGCTTATTGTGCGATGATCATCGCATTCAATCGCACCTGA
Organism: Megaustenia siamemsis; assembly: GCA_032433765.1. Classification (NCBI taxonomy): domain Eukaryota; kingdom Metazoa; phylum Mollusca; class Gastropoda; order Stylommatophora; family Ariophantidae; genus Megaustenia; species Megaustenia siamemsis. Next base: position 13,975,828 of record JAVIAB010000107.1, read on the forward strand.
TTTCTTTGGTAGGGCTATGAATATTGATTTGAGCATGTCGTCTGGTATATATCCGCTGTTGTAGATATCATTCAATATTTTTGTTATTATTTCTATTCCAAAATCACCAATGGATTCCATCTCTTCTTTAGTTATATTATCTGGTCCAGGAGCTTTGCCTGCTTTCATATTACGCCAGGCGTCTTCCACATCTTCTCTGAGTATTTCTGGTCCTTCTCCATTATCCTTAATATTTACTTCCGTTCGTTCATCATTATAAAGATCTTTAATGTATTCTGTCCATCGTTCCCTTATGTTTTCTTGATCAATCAACAGTTCTCCTTCCTTTGATCTTAGACATCCATTTTTTGATTGCGTTTTTCTTCCTGTTAATTCCTCAATTTGTTTGTATATAGCTTTAGCATCTCCTTTTTATTGCATTTCAATCTCTTTGCATCTCTCTTTTAGCCATGCTTCTTTTGCTTCATTGCATTTTATTACAATTTCTTTATTTAATCTCTTATACTCATCTTTATTTTCTTTATTTCTTCTTCTTGTATCCATTAGCTGCAAAATGTCATCTGTCATCCAATTCTTTCTTGAATTTGTCCTCACTGGTGGTATGAACTCTTTTGATGTTTGTTGCATTGATTCTTGTAGCATTTCCCACTGTTCATCAATGCTTTGTATCTTCTCTATTGCATTGTACCGGTTCTGAAATGTGATTTTATATTTGTCTTGCAGCTTCTTGTCTGATCTTAGTAAATCTAAATTTAACTTGATGTTAACTGAGGCTCGTTTTGTTGTTTTTAATTTTACTCTAAGCTTTCCCACAACTGGTACATGATCACTATTGCAATCTGCCCCTGGTCTAGTTTTCACACACACCAGACTGTTTCTAAATCTATTGCTTATCATTATATAACAATTTGATTACGTGCGTTGTGCCTGGGCTTTTCCATGTCAACAGACGTCTTGGGTGTTGCTTAAACCAGGTGTTTCCTATCATCATATTGTGTGTTCTTGCCCAGTCAATAAGTTTCTCGCCTCTTTCATTCCTCTCGCCTAAGCCATAATGACCAACTACTTCCTCAACTCTTTCCTTTCCTACTTTTGCGTTAAAATCCCCTAGAACTATGGTGTTTTCATGAGGTTTGCATTTATGAAGTGTCTCATTTAACTCGTTGTAAAATGTATCAATTGTTTCCTCTAGACTGTCTGCTGTTGGTGCATAAACTTGTATAAGATTTATGTCTATTGGCTTTCCATTCAATTTCACTAAAAGGACTCTGTCAGATATTGGGTAAAAGCCTTTCACTGTTCTTGCTCTTTCTGCATCCAAGATGATACCTACTCCTCTTTGGTGTTCAGTACCTCCAGAATAGATTATTTTATGTTTATCAGAATACATCTCTCCTGATCCGGTGTATCTCATTTCGCAAAGTCCCAGTAATTGTAAACCCATTCTTTTCATTTCTTGTATGATGTTTTCTAGTTTACCCTTCTGCATGAGTGTTCTCACATTCCAAGTACCTATCTTTAGAGTTTGTTTCATCTTTATTTTGCTTACAGTAGCTTGATGACGATCGGGTATCACCTGTAGCACATGATGTCCCCTACCGAACGAGGGTTTTTCCATTGGAATCCCCCTTAACGTTGTTGTCGTTATTTCTGTTGTTGTGGCGATTCATGATTGTACAAAGAAGTTACGACGGTGGTTTTCTGTTGCCTTCCGTCGGTTTGTTTACGGTTGGGTCCGCTAGCCTTTGACTAAAAAGTCTCACCCACAAGGCAGTAGGGTTGTTTTACTTCGGGGTACCCTCCCTTAGCCTTTTACTCTCCCGAGCTTACCTGCAAGGCAGCAGGGCAGCCACAAGTTGTACTGTTTACTGCATACAGTGGCAGGTAAAATTACCCGACCTGACAAAAAATATGAAAATATATGAAAAATATACTAACATCAAAATTTAAAAAAAACATTAGGGCAAAAACTAAGAACTGCAAAACTTATCAACATTTCTGTATGGTATAGAAACATGGACATTAGACATGAAAACAGAACAGAGAATTTAAAGCTTTGAAATGTGGATTTATAGAAAAACTGGGAAGAATTGGATGGAAAGAAAAGACAACAAATGATGAAGTCTTAAAACAACTAAAAATGAAAAGAGAACTACTAAACACAACTCAAACAAGCAAATTCGATTTCTAGAGCATGTTAAAAGACACAACAGTATGCAAAAGTAATCTTTGAAAGGAAAATACAAGGTAAAAGAGACAGAGGTAGACCAAGACTAACATGGACAAGTAACATCAAAAGATGGACAAGTCAGCCTATGACAACCTTGCTCTATCAAAGCGAGCGATAGAGCGGATGGCGCTCTATGGTAACCAACAGTCGATGCTGAGATGGCACTCAATTAATGAATTAATCTATCGTACCTTTTATCATGGGCACCGTCTTTTTCCGCCTTTCTTTCCGCCATCTTTAGTTCTGTGTTGTGTTTTCTCACTTGGATCAAATTGTTTAATTTGTATAGTTTGTTTATCCGATGAAGGCTTTTGTTGAAACGTTGTAATTTGACTTGTCTTTCAATTAGTTTAGCTGCTGCATACCATTCTATGTTTATTTTACATGTTCTCTGCATCTAAACTCGCTGCGCCGCAGAGTATTTATATAAAAAAAAGTAAAGTAAAGTGCCCCCGTCACGCCTAGTGGCGTATAGGGAAATATGGTGTTAGTGACCCTATATATTCTGCAGACCTTCAGCACATGATTTTTGGGGTAATGTGGTCGGTATTACGCCCGTGCTGCTTTACTTTCCCAGAAAAAAAATCCGGTACCCATTTAAGGCTGGGTGAACCCGGAAGCCGTCGGTTGGGATCGAACCCAACCCCTTGTCCTTTGTAGTCCAGTTCACTAACCACTGAGCTATCGCGGCTCCCTACAGTATTTATATATTTTGTAATATTTGATATTTATCCTGATCTTCACAATAGCTAAAGGATCATGTATTCTAATTGCTCGTTATATTTAAATGAAACCTTTAATTTTATTGTGATACGACCTAAGTAGGAGAAACTTCTATAACTCTCGTTGCTCCTGTATCACCATACACTATCTGTTTCTCTATTCAAGTGGCTAAACAAGCACTCTACCCTGATAAAGGGTGGTCCGTAAACTAGTGGCGGTAAGAAGATGTTTCACTATTCCTTTGTTGGGGATACTTGTACCCCGCTAAGAGTATATCCTCGGCAGACAGACAGACAGACAGACTTAGTCAACCATTACGTTAGTACAGAAGTGGGCAGCCTACGGCCCGCGGGCCAGAAACGGCCCGTAAGCAATTTTTAACCGGTCCTTGTGCTTGATGTGAAAATTACTAAACACTTCATTCCCTAAGATTTGTACATTATAATCGTTTGTGAATGCAAATTAAGTATTTTATATAATGGCTTCACTAGGTGATGGCATCTGGCCCTTGGAGCCTTCCTAGTTTTCAAATATGGCCCTCAGAAAATAAAAGGTTGGCCTCCCCTGCCTTAGTACTTACTCACACAACGTAGGTTACGCTGGCTTAGCTACGTACACGTACACCGTATGAAAGATGGCCGCGTATTAAAAGATATACTTTATGGATAGACAGATTAACAGACAGACAGACAGGCAGGTAGGCAAGTACACAGGCAGACAGGCAGGTACACAGACAGACAAACAGACAGACAGACAGACAGACAGACAGATTAGATTAGATTAGATTAGATTAGATTAGATTAGATTAGATTAGATTAGATTAGATTAGATTAGATTAGATTAGATTAGATTAGATTAGATTAGATTAGATTAGATTAGATTGGTGGGTAGGTAGGTAGGTGGGTTGTTAGAAAAGACAGTCTCAGCGCCATTACATTTAATTTCTTCTATGGATATAGGTAGAATAGAGGCATTGATAAGTATAGTTTGTTCAGAAATTGGGGCCAACAGAGTTTATTAATTATCTCGGAAGCTGATGAATTTCTGTAATTCTTTTTCGTGAAATCATATTTTTTCACCGACCTTAAGTCTGATTTTTTTCCCTACTGTCATGCATTTAGGAAAGATTTTTGCTTCTTTGGGGAATATAAACATATGATTTTCTTGGTTGTCCTAATTATTTGGATTTTGCAATATCCACGTTTGTTGTAATCAACTCATCGTTTAAAAAAGCAAGTTTCACGTGCTCTCCACACAATCTTAGCACCATCTCGCGCTCACTCAACCGTAACTTGTCGCAATCCACTGAGAGGTTTGTTAGAAAATTAATATAATTTACAGTAAAATCTCATGTTTAGAACACACGGTTTTCTATTTTCCTAAAATTATATGACAAAAAACAATTTGTGCAAAATTCCGACTACCTTTGTACTTATTTGTTATAAAATCTTAAGGTCGGTGAAAAAAATAAGATTTCATGAAAAAAGAATTACAGATTTTCATCAGTTTCCGAGATAATTTATAAACTCTGTGGGCACGAATTTCGGAACGAACTATAGAAACATGAACATGCTAGGCAGATAACAGAACATAAAAAAGGAAATAAAAGCATAATAATCGATGAGAAACTGTTGGTAGTCCAGGTTTAAAACTAATTTAATGCAGGATTTGTCGTTATTGTGTAGTTTTGTTTATTGTTTGATATTTTCCTTTCATTTCTCACATTCTCAGTGTGGCAAATAGGACCGAGAGTCGTGGTACTCGTGCTACGCTCGTTTGTGATGACAGAGGCAGTCTTGTCAAGAGAGCTCGTTTCTGTCCAAGTGGGAGAGAGAAAAGCTATAGCTTGCTTGTTTGTGCACACAAAAGGTAGGACATAAATCGAGGCGGACTCGAGTTAAAGTAAGTACATGTGTTGCATGGATGATTAGATACGTTGATTCGAACATGTTAATGTTTGATATATATATATATATATATATATATATATATATATATATATATATATATATATATATATAAGACAGATTGATGAATAGCTGATTGGTGCATGAGTTAATAAATAAATAGATGTAATATTTGCATGGTAATTTAAGAGATTAGATAGATTCTTTAAAAAAATAGATTAGATAAATCGAGATAGGTAATAATTAAATCATCAGAATGGTGCATGCTGGCGTAGGTGATCATGTCTCTCCACAACTCCCGATCTCGATAGTTATTTATCATTTCCGTTGTTGACCTTCTGTCAAGCCATTCTCTTAAGCTGTCTGGTATCTTTTCTCCTTGCTTTCCTCTATCTCTTCGTCCCTCAATTTTCCCAGGTGTCGCAATATATAACAGCTGTTCCCTTCTCTTCTTGTTGGCAGAAGGTCAACAACAGAAATTATAAATAACTGTTGAGATCGAAAGTTGTGGAGAGACATGGTCACCTACGCCAGCAGGCCGTGTACTTGATGACGATGATTTATTTATTCATTTATGTATTTATTTATATATTTGTTTATGCGTCTATTTATTTTACGTTAGCCACCTTTCACCTCTTTTTGTAGAGACTAGGAACTGAATTTTGCGTATTAATCTGTATTTTTTCCTTGACATCCCATGTGCCCTGGTGTCCCTCGCGGCACAGGCAGATAACTCCGTCTTCGGAGGTATTCATTTTTTTCCGTTGATGAGTAATTGACGTTCGAAACCGGACCTCGCTGCTGAGACCAGGTGGTGGTTGCCGCAAAGATAAATAACAAATAAAAATCCCAACTGATGCAGCCGGGATTTGATCTCACAATCTCTTTGTCTCGAGACCGGCGTCTTGCCTCAAGACCAACCAGTCTCCCTAAAGTTTGGGTACATAAGTCAATCATTTTTGAATTGAGCCGCGATAGCTCAGTGGTTAGTGAACTGGACTAAAAAAGGACAAGAGGTAGGGTTCGATCCCAACCGACGGCTTCCGAGTTCACCCAGCCTTTAATGGGTACCTGATTTTTTTTCTGGGAAAGTAAATCGGCACGGCCGTAATACCGACCTCCCACATTACCCCAAAAATCATGTGCCGAAGGTCTGTAAAATTTATGGTCACTAACACCATATTCCCTATACGCCACTTGGCGTGACGGGGGTACTTTACTTACTTTACTTTATATATATATATATATATATATATATATATATATATATATATATATACTTTTGCATGTATATTCGCATAACCATGTATGGCTGCAACCACTTTTGGTTCTTCTTCAAAGTGTGTATTTTAAACTCAGCATTCTTCTGTATGTATCCAAGTATTTCAAACGTTGCACTCAGTAAACAGCTGAATAATTAATTCAATAAACAACTCAGTAAGCAATTAATTAAACTCTTCACTAAACAGCAGCTCAGTAACAGTTCAATAAATAACTCGGTAAACTGCTCATTAAACAACTCAGTAAACAGCTCAGTAAACCGCTCATTAAACAGCAGCACTGTAACAGTGGGAAAAATAAATACCCCCACAGTCAACCCAGCCGTTGACAGAAATGGGCACCAGGGTATTACCCTGGGAAGGTGAGGAATGTTGCCTCCATCACGAGTTTCGATGCTTGAAGCGACACTATTCAGAAATCTCCGAACATTTCTGGATAGGCGGCCGAGCACATATGGGTGGAAACTCGCGTGCTAAGACGCCGGTTCAAGTCTCGTACTTTACCTTTACTTTACTGTAACAGTTCAGTAAATAACTCAGTAAACAACTGAGTAAACAACTCATTAAACACCTCGGTGAACTCAAATCATTCTGTGCTAAATTATTTATAGTATGTGCCCCATGTGCCAGTCAACAAATGAAAAGAGGTGTTTATCAATTTCTAATGTACGTGTGCTTCCCATATGAACTTGATGGAACGGTGTCTGTTTTTTTTCTGGTTAATATGGTCATTCCCCGGTCATTTGACTACAACCTTTCCTATATTTCCCTATTGCTATTTTAGATACCACTCGTGCGCCAAATGGGCCTTAATGTCAATGGCCTTCCAGATTTAAAATGTAAATAACTTGTTTTTGTTTTAGTTTGCAAGTGACCTTTACCTCTAGGTGAACTCTCAACTTAACTGGTCATTATTATTCAAGGAAGTAACTTTAATTATCTGGTTAGTGACGAGATTTTCTGTTGCGTCGCGTGATATACTCATGCGTTTACACAAAGACAGCATGACGAATCATGTTCTTGACATGAACACAAGTAGTCAAATAAGCACTGGCTCTTATATTTATATATAAGTGATTCAGTATGTGTTAGATCGTAGTCTATACAAGTCTGATCATCTTAGTGGTGTACATCTAAAACATTTCTTATCCTTGTGTGTGCATGTCTATGTTTGTCACATCTTATATCTTTGTGTGCATGTCTATGTTTGTCACATCTTATATCTTTGTGTGCATGTCTATGTTTGTCACATCTTATATCTTTGTGTGCATGTCTATGTTTGTCACATCTTATATCTTTGTGTGCATGTCTATGTTTGTCACATCTTATATCTTTGTGTGCATGTCTATGTTAGGTATGTGTCATATCTCTGTGTGTGCATGTCTGTGTTTGTCATATCTTATATCTTTTTGTGCATGTCTATGTTAGGTATGTGTCATATCTTTGTGTGTGCATGTCTGTGTTTGTCACATCTTATATCTTTGTGTGCATGTGTATGTTAGGTATGTGTCATATCTCTGTGTGTGCATGTCTGTGTTTGTCACATCTTATATCTTTGTGTGCATGTCTATGTTAGGTATGCGTCATATCTCTGTGTGTGCATGTCTGTGTTTGTCACATCTTATATCTTTGTGTGCATGTCTATGTTAGGTATGTGTCATATCTCTGTGTGTGCATGTCTGTGTTTGTCACATCTTATATCTTTGTGTGCATGTCTATGTTAGGTATGTGTCATATCTCTGTGTGTGCATGTCTGTGTTTGTCACATCTTATATCTTTGTGTGCATGTCTATGTTAGGTATGTGTCATATCTCTGTGTATGCATGTCTGTGTTTGTCACATCTTATATCTTTGTGTGCATGTCTATGTTAGGTATGTGTCATATCTTTGTGTGTGCATGTCTATGTTAGGTATGTGTCATATCTTTGTGTGCATGTCTATGTTAGGTATGTGTCATATCTTTGTGTGTGCATGTCTATGTCAGTCATGTGTCATATATCTTGATGTGTGTCAGTGTTAGTCTTGTCTCTTATCGCTGTGTGCATGTCTGTGTTATTCACATCTCATATCTTTGTGTGTGCATGTCTGTGTTAGTCACCTCTAGTGACTCGGGCGGATGGCGCTCGTAAACCTGGGAGGGTAGACTATCTAAGGGCAGAATCCCCGTACAGAAAAGACAATCTGCTGCCTTGCAGGAAGATTGGGGACAATCAAAGGCTAAGGAAAGCAAACCTGAATAAAGTGCTGACTGAAATCGGATTCACTGGGCCACTGGTGCAGAACACAGTGCAACGTTTTTAACGGGTGTTCAATCAGAGTGGATCTGGCAGACTCTAAATGTGATGTTCCGTCTGTGGGGGAGATCAGCACACTTAACCTGACAGCTGACTTCATGTGAGTGTCTGGAATCCTACTCTGATTGAGTCCTGATCGTAGAGAGAGAGAGAGAGAGAGAGAGAGAGAAAGAGAGAAACATTTCTGATTATGAAGTTTTTCATCTAATGCGCTCAAGAGGTTAGCACCGTTAGTTATTCGAGGCATCTCTTTATAATTATCGTCTGTGACATTTATAGAATCATGTTTCTGATCTGTTAAAATATTAAACGGTCCTGCTTTGCACTTGCTATTCTATATCTATATCTATGTCTTGACTTACTTTATGCTATTCTTTACCTGCTTACTGTCATTCTCAGGAACACAAACAAAAACTTATAAATCTAACTTGGAATACCTCTGAAAATTTGAAAACTTCTGAACTAAATTGTGTCTTCCGGACTGATCTAACGATGTTCTCCACGTGTTATCTCTATGGGTGTTGCTCGTCTATCTTTGTTTCTCTCTCCCTTTGTGTCTAATTTTTTTAATGCAAATGGTTAAATACCTCTGCCTCATTTGCATAATTTATATTTATTCTCTTAGTGGCTAGTTGTTAATTTTCTCAGCCAATGATAAAATACAATATTCAACTCTGGATGATTTATGTGTGTCAATTTGTGAACAACAAGACTCCATCTTGACATTTTGGTTAACATCTGAGTTTAAAATTAATGGCATAACATATCCTCTAAGAGTGACATCTCTCTCTCTGTCTCATAAACTTGCACCTTTCCCCAGTTCTAAGTCTGTTTATCAACTTGATTTCTTGATGTGTACCATCGACCTTTTCAGGGAAAAAGTCAAGTTCAGTTTCATTCTATTCTCCTACCTTTAATTATATTCCTATATATTTCCAATAAAAGCTAACATTTTCCGTTCATATAAATTGCCACTGTTCTCTATTCATGTTACTGCTTCAATCGACTTTGTTATGGGTAAATACTAACATATCCAACCCAAGCCGTATCTCTCATTCTATGATTCTATTCTGTTCCTAATCGATATACGCAATTACATTTTCTATTTATCTTTCGTCTCTTCTTTCTATCAACTTATCTTGCATTCTATGCAAATGTAAAAAAAAAAACAAAAAAAAAAAAAAAAAAAAAACAACAACTTCCAAATCGTATTCTATTTTCTTCCGAACATTAATGGGTTGACCTTTAACCTTTAACCTGATATTTGCAACATAAATATTACGCTTTGTAAAATAGTTCCTTTTAGTTTTGCCTTCAGTCTTCATCATTACACCATATCTTAGATATCTGAATTGTATGTTGTTGTTTTTTTTTTTGTTGGTTTTTTTTTTTGGGGGGGGGGGGGGGGCAACAAACAGTTTTGCTGTTAAATAATATCGCTAACAGTGTTGTTCCAAGTTTTTTTTTTTAATATAAAGACAGTGATTTGGAAAGCTAAGTAAAAAAAAAAAAAGTAAAGAGCCCCCGTCACGCCAAGTGGCGTATAGGGAATATGATGTTAGTGACCATAAATTTTACAGACCTTCAGCACATGATTTTTAGGGTAATGTTGTCGGTATTACGCCCGTGCCGCTTTACTTTTCCAGAAAAAAATCCGGTACCCATTAAAGGTTGGGTGAACCTGGAAGCCGTCGGTTGGGATCGAACCCTACCTATTTGGGAAGCTAAGATGGCCTCCTAATGTTTATATTTCTGTGTGCTGCGATAAAGAGAAAAAATTTCCAAGCTGTATATAGTTGAAACACTATTATCATGGCAACCAGGGAGGTAATTCCTGATATGGTCTACATAGTTATCGTACAAATTGATAGCTCGATAGATGGTTTATGGTTTATGGTTATGGAAGGCCCCGGTATCACTGCAAACGAAGTAAAATCCATATTTGCTCAACCGCCCGTGCCAGTGGAATCATCCGAATTACTAACTCATCTCCCAAACAAAGAAAGGTAGCTGTAGTCCCCATCATAGCAGTCTTAGCACACGCCAAAAGACATAAGGCGAAACCGCACTGAAGTTAACACAGCCAACTGTTCCATGTCATACGATATCAGCATTCATCGTAAGCAATTGGGATATCGGAACATGATCAAAACGGATGAAACACACAGCTCACGGTGTGCACAGAGCACTTAACTCAGTAGCTCCTGCAACAAGCCGGACTTGGAATATGAGGAAACTGCAACAAGGAACACTTTGCAGACATAGCCTTCACTGGTTCCTGCCGCCTATCCACCACATTGCCCGGAAGATCACGTCCTCCTGAAAATGATGATCGTCATAGTATTTAAATGTATGGCGCTTGATGATGTTAGGACATCATGTTTGACTCCAACTACGAACATACAAAACACAGTTTGTCGTCAGATTATCCCGGTTGCACACCAAACGCAAGATCGCAAGATTAGCGCATGGTCGGTCTTGGAACACACGATGAAACAATATGATGACGTAGCACGCACAATATGGCTGCGCCCATGTATTCATGATTACTCTAGTGAATGCAGTCTACAACGAACGAAACATGGTGTGAACTTCCCAAAGAGATAAAACTTCGGCTGATTTGACGGAGCCCACCACATTAATGCGTTGGAAATTGTAAATAACTTGCGGCAAGCATCTCCATCAACCGGTAATTGAACATCGATAGATGCTCTTGTACGGTTGTAGTAGGTTTGATCCCCTTAGATATCAAAGCATAAAGTATACTGTGGTTGGTTGTATACACTGACATTTAACTCATTGAGCTGGAAGCTTATTGTGTTATATATTCTGGTGACATATTAGAGAAGTGGCCTCCGTTGCGTCCCCTGAATGTCCGCTGGTGACAGCTGGTACACGAGACAACCACGTTAATCAACCAATCGAAACCCATTAAACCCATTTTTGGAACGTAGTGGACAGTCAAGGCACAGCTATCCACAGTTATAAAGCCAGCGGGCATAGAGGGAAATTCCAGAAAACCCGCACAAGATGTGACGTTTTCAGCAGTGAAATTAGCTCTCTTTTTGCTTTGACCTCTCTCAGAACACAATTAAAGTTGCTATTAAACTCAGGACGGAAAGTGTCTTTTATTTTTTGTTTCTTTTGACGGGCTGGAAATACGGAAATTCAATAACGATCTTTTTCAAAACGGTACGTCTAGTCAGCCTACCAGAAATTAAAACTCCCCATTAGTTGCAGGAATATCTAAAGCAACAAATCTATGTCAATTACAGTGAGAAAGAGAGTTCATCGGTGCTAAATAGAACCAATTCTGACACGTGGAAGCGAATCATGGACAGTAGACAAACAAATGAAAAGACGGTTAGAGGCCACAGAGATGGGATTTCTCAGAAGAATGTTGAAAGTTCCCTGGACAGCTAAAAAGACCAATGAGGAAATTCTAAAAGAGGCCAACACAAAGAGGTAGCTCATAAAAAACATCAGAAAGAAGCAATCAACATTTTTCGGGCACATCATGAGAAGAGGAAAGTTGGAATACTTGGTTACAACTGGTAAAATACAAGGAAAGAGAGATCGCGGACGACAAAATGAGAAATTACTACATAACTTAGTGTTATGGCATGGAAAACAGTCAACAACAGAACTGATACGAAGAGCTGTAGATAGAAGATTGTTGAAGGACATGATCGCCTACGCCAACCGGTATGGCACATGATGAAGACTTTCGATTCACAGATAGGTTTTGTAAATCCTGTTTTTTTTTCTGAAGTTCAAACTTCACATACAGCCAACTATACATCTTCTAAGACCCGAGGGCAGAAAATAAAACCAAAAAAACCCTCAAATTTGCGTGACGTTTTCAGCTAGAGGAGCCATAGACGGCTGACGTCACTCTACCCACAATCGCCCTGCTCGCGTAGCTGAAAACGTAACGCTAGTTGACCTTTTTCCTTGAATTCCTTCTTGGTCCGCAGACCTTAGTAAATGTGTACCTGACTGTGACTGAGCCCTCTTTGTTAAATGTTCTAAACTATTTCCTTCAGATTTCATAGGATTGTTATTTTGTTTGCTCTTCGATGTTCACCTAAAGGTCTGGCAATGAAATGTTGTTTCCTTATTTTTAATCACATGACCGATGTACTTCATACTTGTTCAACAAATAAAGCTCGAGACATAGTCTTGGCTGATTTCTTCTGCAGTCGTTTCATTGAGTATATAAAAAAAAAATAAAGTACCCCCGTCACGCAATATGGTGTTAGTGACCATATATTTTACAGACCTTCAGCACATGATTTTTGGGGTAATGTGGTCGGTATTACGCCCGTGCCGCTTCACTTTCCGTGAAAAAAATCAGGTACCCATTTTAGGCTGGGTGAACCCGGAAGCCATCGGTTGGGATCGAACCCTACCTTTTGTCCTTTGTAGTCCAGTTCACTAACCACTGTGCTTCCGCGGCTCCCTCATTGAGTATAACGTTTATCCAAATTTGGGGCCTCGGTAGCCTAGATGTGAAAACCACCTGACTGGACCTCGGTAACCTATTTGGGAAAACCACTCGACTGGGACCTCAGTAACCTAGTTGTGAAAACCACCCGACTGGGACCTCGGTAGTCAAGTTGGGAAAACCACTTGACTGGGGGCCTCGGTAACCTAGTTGTGAAAACCACCTGACTGGGGCCTCAGTAGCCTAGTTGTGAAAACCACACGATTGGGGCCTCGGTAGCTTAGTTGTGAAAAACACCCGATTGGGGCCTCGGTAACCTAGTTGGGAAAACCATCCGACTGGAGGTCTCGGTAGCCTAGTTGGGAAAACCACCTGACTGGGGGCCTCGGTAACCTAGTTGGGAAAAACACCCGACTGGGTTAACAACGTTCGGACAACCCGTGTTCGATTCCCGCTGGAAGCAGTGTGAGTTGTACTTGTGGTTGGGCAAAAAAAAATTAATTCTGCGGTCGACCCAGCCGCTGGCAGAAATGGGTACCAGGGTAGTACACTAGGAAGGTGAGGAATGCTACCTCTCATCGTGAGTTTCGATGCTTGAAGCGGCACTATTTAGAAGTCTCCGAACTCTTCTGGATAGCCTAACGAGCACACATGAGTGAAAACTCGTGTGCTAAGACGCCAATTTAAGTCTCGTAATCTATCTTGACCTTTTCTCCAAATTATTATTATTAAGAGTATGTTTAATTTAACCAAACAAAGCAGAAAATTAAAGTCTTTAAAATGTTAATCAATAGAAAAGTTTGTAGAATTAGGTGAAAGGAAAAGACGACAAACAAGGGAATTC
>JAVIAB010000107.1:13994552-14134552 GCA_032433765.1 Megaustenia siamemsis
ATTATAAAATGGGGTTGCCCGTTACTTAGATATTATAAAAGAGGTCTATCTCCTGCTTGTGTATTATAAATTGTGGTCGACAGTTCAGAATAAGGGAGAAAAAAAACTAAAGCTAACACTGTACATACCAGAACGAATAAACGTATCGTTTCATAATCCTACATTTATCAGTTATTTACTTGGTTAGCTATTTATTTAGTTGGTTAGCTAGTTAGCTAGTTAGTTAGTTGGTTAGCTTGTTAGCTAGTTAGTTAGTTGGTTAGCTAGTTAACTATTTATTTAGTTGGTTAGCTAGTTAGCTATTTATTTAGTTGGTTAGCTTGTTAGCTAGTTAGTTAGTTGGTTAGCTTGTTAGCTAGTTAGTTAGTTGGTTAGCTTGTTAGCTAGTTAGTTAGTTGGTTAGCTAGTTAACTATTTGTTTAGTTGGTTAGCTAGTTAGCTATTTATTTAGTTGGTTAGCTAGTTAGCTATTTATTTAGTTGGTTAGCTAGTTAGCTAGTTAGTTGGTTAGCTAGTTAGTTGGTTAGCTAGTTAGCTATTTATTTAGTTGGTTAGTTAGTTAGCTATTTATTTAGTTGGTTAGCTAGTTAGCTATTTATTTAGTTGGTTAGCTAGTTAGCTATTTATTTAGTTTTTTATCTAGTGAGCTAGTTAGTTAGTTGGTTTGTTACTTGATTCTATGCTTGGTCTGTTGGCTGCTTGACTAGTTCATTTAATTGTTTGTTTTTCTCATTAGTCATCTGATCATCTTCAGTGCACTTAGCCAAAGAATCACAAGTGTTCAGATCCCATCGGCAGTATATTCCTCACGGTATTTGCGACTAGTCACCCTCTTTATTTTGTTTTAATTGTCTTCTTCGGCCTCCCTGAAGAAATCTCTTCTCCTCTTACAACTTGAGTTCTTCCATGATCCAGTTTCTCATGGTTGCAGAAATACAGTCATTACTTGAATTGTTGACTTGTTCAACCTGGTGATGGCGGTGCCCAGGGCATTCATCTGGTTAGAGTCACAAGACTACACCCACGCCTGTAAACTGAGTGAGTCGATGAGCATGATAAGAAAAGTGGAGGCGGGCTCTGTACGTATGCAATTGTAGAATCATTGCAGAAGTCAAAAATACGTAAGGTCTTTTGCTTAACAAAACAGGTTGGCTAGCTGCGCTATTGTTGAGGACGGTCAACCAATGGATCGGGCGGACGTCATCAATGCCCTCCGGGAGGTGGGAAGGGCACATGACTTCGACAACCATGAGTCCACGTTACTTCTTCGGATGAAAGAGATGGGAGTTAAGATGGGAACAGCCAGAAACGAGAAACTTAGTGGGCGTGTAAGAAGACTTATCAACCAACATAGAACTGGAGTCGTCAGTCGCTGGACACTGCGAGACTTGCTGAGGAAGGGATCTGAGAACCTATGGACATGTTCGGGGTGCAATGATAATGATCCACAAATAATTCAATAACTCAATAACTCTTACAACTTCAGGTCTGTCAGCGAGTTTTAACCTCAACGTTTTCTTGGACAAAAATTACAACTTTACCTACTTTTAGTGTCAGTCTCATCCAACAATAGCTGTAGTATCAATCTCATCAGAGAATCTAACCACAGCTGTAGTATCAATCTCATCAGAGAATCTAACCACAGCTGTAGTATCAATCTCATCAGAGAATCCAATCACAGCTGTAGTATCAACCTTATCAGAGGCTCCAACCACAGCTGTAGTGTCAATCTCATCAGAGATTCCAACCACAGCTGTAGTATCAATCTCATCAGAGATTCCAACCACAGCTGTAGCGTCAACCTTATCAGAGACTCCAAACACAGCTTTAGCGTCAAGCTCAGAGACTACCAACAGCTGTAGTGTCAACCACATCGGAAACTCCAACCACAACTTTAGTGTCACACTCATCAGAGACTCCAAACATAACTCTTTAGGTCAGCATTAACCACTTTGCCACCGTAGCTTTACTATTCATTCAGAGTGACGTACACTAGCACAGGCTGGCAAAATGACGCACTAATTTAGCACATTGTTGTTTTCCGAATGACTTTTATCTTAGATGTATGTTTTTGTGTTTTTTTTGTTCGCCATATTTATAACGCCACATTTTGCGTGAATATCATTTTCCAAGTTACATAAGCAGCAACAACAAAAATAAAAGTCGGAGTTGATAAGTTGAATATCGCAATCTATAACTGGCAAAAAAAAGTCGGAGTTGATAAGTTGAATATCGCAATCTATAACTGGCAAAAAAAAGTCGGAGTTGATAAGTTGAATGTCGCAATCTATAACTGGCAAAAAAAAGTCGGAGTTGATAAATTGAATATCGTAATCTATAACAAGCAAACAAAATTTCGATGTTGACAAGTTGAATATCGCAATCTATAAAAAAAAAAAAAGTAAAGTACCCCCGTCACGCCAAGTGGCTTATAGGGAAATATGGTGTTAGTGACCCTATATTTTACAGACCTTCAGCACACGATTTTTGGGGTAATGTGGTCAGTATTACGCCCGTGCTGCTTTACTTTCCCAGAAAAAAATCCGGTACCCATTTAAGGCTGGGTGAACCTGGAAGCCGTCGGTTGGGATCGAACCCTACCCCTTGTCCTTTGTAGTCCAGTTCACTAATCACTGAGCTATCGCGTCTCCCATCGCAATCTATAACCAGCAAAAATAGTCAGTGTTGACAAGTTGAATATCACAATCAATAACCAGCGGGGGAACTGTGTGGTCTAGTAGGTAGAAAACGGCCTCATAGCAAGAAGGTCTTGGGTTTTAATCACACTGCAAGCGTAGGACATTTTTCTTTTCGGGTCCGTGATTTCTACGTGGTTAGTCCAGTCCTTCCCCAGTCTCTTAGTGAATGACAATGAAAAAATGAAAGACAGGAGGCCTTGAATGCGCTTTGTACAATGTAAAAGTCCTAGACAAACGTCGAGAAGAGTAGGCCAAAAATTTTAGCGACCTCCGCAAAAATTGCTAAGTAATTAGAAACAACAAAAATAAAAATTTTCAACTTCAATGTTAATTCAGTCCTATTATATGGCTGTGAAACATGGAGAACAACAAAACTGACAATCATGAAGATACAGACTTTCATTAATGGATAAAAAAAAGTAAGTAAAGTACCCCCGTCACGCCAAGTGGCGTATAGGGAAATACGGTGTTAGTGAACCTATATTTTACAGACCTTCAGCACATGATTTTTGGGGTAATGTGGTCGGTATTACGCCCGTGCTGCTTTACTTTCCAAGAAAAAAATCCGGTACCCATTAAGGCTGGTTGAAATTCATTAATGGATGTTTACACAGAATAAAAGGATGGAAATGGCAGGACAAAATCACTAACATAGAATTATTTAAATGTACCAGTCAAATACCAGTGGATAAAGAGATACAGCGAAGACGATGGCGCTGGATAGGACACACAATGCTGAAACCTACTGAGAGTATTACACAACATGCCCTTTTTTGGAATCCCCAGGGGAAAAGACAACGAGGAAGACCAAGAAATTCTTGGAGAAGACAGACAGAGTCAGAGATGAAGATGATGGGGAAGACATGGAATGATCTTAAAAGAATGGCAAGAAACAGAACAAGAAACACTGACTGGGAAGTGTTTGTTGAAGACCTATACTCCACAGGGAGCTGAAAGGTAGAAGAATAAGAAGAATTAGAAATCTACCTGTATGAAAAGACGAACGTGTAGGACCGAAAGGCGCAGATATTGCGACTTGTCATGATATGCAACACAACATTCACGCACACTTAACTGGATGTCGGTAAGAAGTAGAAGCAGAAGGAAAATAACCAGAAATAAACAATTCGGAACTGAGGAGTTAAAAATCACGATCAACAAACAGCAAAAAAAAAACAAAAAAACAAACAAACAAACAGTAGAAAGAAAAAACGGAGTCGAACAGTTGACGATCTATACAAGATTGTTTTCACTTTC
Organism: Megaustenia siamemsis; assembly: GCA_032433765.1. Lineage (NCBI taxonomy): Eukaryota > Metazoa > Mollusca > Gastropoda > Stylommatophora > Ariophantidae > Megaustenia > Megaustenia siamemsis. The sequence continues at coordinate 13,998,509 of JAVIAB010000107.1, forward strand.
CAGCGAGATTAATCACCATCATCGTCATGTGCCATACCGATTGGCGTAGGCGATCATGTCCTTCCACAATCTTCTATCTACTGTGTATAGTATAAGTTCTGTTGTTGACAGTTTTCTATGCCATGACACTTGGCTTTCTATAATATTTTCTCTATTTGTGGTCTGCGATCTCTTTCCTTTTATTTTGACAGTTGTAACCAAGTATTCCAACTTTCCTCTTTTCAAGATGTGCCTGAACAATGTTGACTGTTTCTTTCTGATATTTTTAGGAGTCAGTTCTCTTTTTGTGTTATCATATTTGATAATTTCTTCATTGGTCTTTTTAGCTGTCCAGGGAGCTTTCAACGTTTTATCTGAGAAATCCCATCTCTGCGGCCTCTAACCGTCTTTTCATTTGTTTGCCTACTATCCATGATTCACTTTCATGGGTCAGAATTGGTTCTATATAACACCGATGAACTCTCTTTCTCACTTCTATTGACATAGATTTGTTGCGTAAGATATTTTTCATTTTCTGAAATGCTATTTTGGCCTGGACTATTCTGTTTCTTATTTCTGTGGTGCATCTTCCATCTGATGTTATTGTTGTGCCCAAGTATTTGAAACGTTGCACTTGTTTCAGATTTGTCCTGTTTATTTTTATGCTGCATGATGGTGATGATTGTTTTTTTGATATGACCATTACTTCAGTTTTCTTACTATTCATATTGAGACCTTTCTTGTTGCTATTATGTCTATCATTTCTTGTTGTTCATTCTCTGTCTCTGCTATTACGACTGTGTCATCTGTATATCGTAAATTATTTATTCTGTGACCGTTGACTTCAATTCCTTTTTTGTCTACTATTGATCTCAGCACCATGAGATAATAATAGATCCCAACAATAACATCAGATGGAAGATAAACCACAGGAATAAATAGAAATAGAATAACACTGGCCAAAATAGCATTTCAGAAAATGAAAAATATCTTATGAAACAAGTTATGGAATAGAGCCATATTTGACCCATGGAAGCAAATAATGAACAGTACAAACAAATGAAAACACTGATAGAGGCCACAGAGATGGGATTTCTCAGAAGAATGTTAAAAGTTCCCTGGAGAGCTAAAAAGACCAGCGAGGAAATTCACAGAGGCCAACACAAAAAGCGAGCTCTTAAGAAACATCAGAAAGAAACAATCAAACAAATTTTTTTGGGGCACATCACAAGAAGAGGAAAATTTGAATACTTGGTTACAACTGGCAAAATACAGGGAAAGAGTGATTGCGGACGACAAATAGAAAAAATGCTAGATATCTTAGTGTCATGGCATGGAAAACAATCAAGAACAGAATTAATATAGTGCACTGTGGCTAGAAGATTGTGGAAGGACATGATCGCCTACGCCAACTGGTATGGCACTTGATGATGATACAAGGACATGAATTTCATGATTACGTACAGTTTATTGCTAACTCTTAAGCCGATTAAACGTCCAATTAATTTCTAATTATTATCGCTCTATGGCATCCTCTAACTCAACAAACAATAAATGAACAAAGGAAACAACAAAATATATCGGTTAAATAAACAGAGAAGATGAACATTCTACGTGGAATCATATTCAGTACAGCAAACTCACGAGATTGTGTTAGAATTTGGACTCACCCTACTTTTGCCATGTTATTCTATGTTAGTTCTTGGTCTAGATATTGCTGGTTATTTCACGTTATTAGATTGCTAATGTTTTGTTACGTGAAATAACAATAATAATAATAATTTTTTTAAAAGTACAACTTGCACGTGCAAAAATAATTGCTAAATCGTTAGTTATTAAAGAGAGAAATAGAGATGGATAAGGGAGTTAGGGAGGCAGGAAAAGATAAGGAGAGACAAGATAGACAAGATAGACGGAGAGACAGTCGGGTAAAGATATAGTAACGGAGGGAAGGATGCAGAGACAGAAAGAAAAACAGATACACAAAGAGAGATCACAGAGACAGGAAAAAGTAAAGAAAGATACAGAGAAACATAGAGAACACAGAGACAGGAAAGAGTAAAGAAAGATACAGAGAAACATAGAGAACACAGAAACAGGAAAAAGTAAAGAAAGTTACAGAGAAACTAAGAGAACACAGAGACAGGAAAAAGTAAAGAAAGATACAGAGAAACAAAGAGAACACAGAGACAGGAAAAAGTAAAGAAAGATACAGAGAAACAAAGAGAACACAGAAACATGAACAAGTAAAGAAAGATACAGAGAAACAAAGAAAACACAGAGACAGGAACAAGTAAAGAAAGATACAGAGAAACATAGAGAACACAGAAACAGGAAAAAGTAAAGAAAGTTACAGAGAAACTAAGAGAACACAGAGACAGGAAAAAGTAAAGAAAGATACAGAGAAACAAAGAGAACACAGAGACAGGAAAAAGTAAAGAAAGATACAGAGAAACAAAGAGAACACAGAAACATGAACAAGTAAAGAAAGATACAGAGAAACAAAGAAAACACAGAGACAGGAACAAGTAAAGAAAGATACAGAGAAACAAAGAAAACACAGAGACATGAACAAGTAAAGAAAGATACAGAGAAACAAAGAATACACAGAGACAAGGAAAAGGTAAAGCAAAATACAGAGAAATAAAGAGAACACAGAGATAAGGAAACCGTAAAGAAAGATACAGAGAAACAAAGAGAATACAGAGATAAGAAAAAGGTAAAGAAAGATACAGAGAAACACAGAGAAAGAATGTGTATATCTGTACTCGTGCCTACCCGGTGTCCATGTAAATAAAAAAAGAATAAGGTTTGTACATTGATGGTTCTTGTCGTTCGTTGATTACATCATCATCAGGTGGCATATCCTTTACAAAACGTTGCATTCACCACAGCTCGTCTGACAAGAATCTCTGTCTCTAGCCAGATCTCCAACAGAACTAAACTATACTGAACTACACTGAACTAAAAAAAACTGAATTACACTAAATCAAAATGAAACAATACTAAACAACACTAAATTAAACTAAACTTAACTTAACTTAACTTAACTTAACTTAACTAAACTAAACTAAACTAAACTAAACTAAACTAAACTAAACTAAACTAAACTTAACTTAACTTAACTTAACTTAACTTAACTTAACTTAACTTAACTTAACTTAACTTAACTTAACTTAACTTAACTTAACTTAACTTAACTTAACTTAACTTAACTTAACTTAACTTAACTTAACTTAACTTAACTTAACTTAACTTAACTTAACTTAACTTAACTTAACTTAACTTAACTTAACTTAACTTAACTTAACTGAAACTGAAACTGAAACTGAAACTGAAGCTGAAGCTGAAGCTGAAACTGAAACTGAAACTGAAACTTAACTTAACTTAAATACTCAACTTATCTCAACTAAATGAGTCTGGTAATGTATCCGGTACTCTTTCTCTCTCACAATACCTCCCCTAGAACATTGAGATAAATCCCCCGCCCCCACCCCCCTGCTCTCTTGTATTTTTTTCTTTTTCTTTCTTTGAGAGAAAAGCATCATCAGGCTGGAATTGAACTGCGATCACCCAATCGCCAAAGCAGCGCTCTGGCCACAACGTTGCCCACGCTGTATGTTTAATATTTGTGATTGGACAAAGTAAGCAATCGGAGTTGGGTGTTGTGTACTTTTGTGTTGACACGTAAATTGGAAAAAAATATTGATAGGTCTCGAATCTCGACCGTCTGGCCTAGCTTCCAGTATTACCTACCTTTATTAAGTGAACCAGACATTACCAAATATATATATATATATTTTTTTGCGTTCGCCAGCTTTGACCTCTGACGAAGTCCCTAGAGACTAGGAACTGAATTTTACGTGTTAATCCGTTTTTCCCCGGCAGCCGTGTGCACAGGGGTCCCTCGACGCACAGGCAGATAACTCCGTCTTCGGAGGTACACATATTTTTTCGGTCGACGAGTAATTGAGGTTTCAAGCCGGGCCTCGCTGTTGAGACCAGGGGTGGTTGCCGCAGAGAGAAATCATAAATAAAAAACCCAACTCGTGCAGCCTGGATTTGAGCCCACAACCTCTCTGTCTCAAGGCCAGCGTCTTGCCTCGAGACCAACCAGTTCTCCCACCCCCCCCCCCCCTTGCCCCCCACCCCCCACCACAAATATTATATTTCAATATGGATATACTTCTGTAGTTGCTGGGGACCAAAACTAGTTTCAGGAAACAAATTTCACTGGTCTGTGTGGGACAGAAGATAATTGTTGAGGTATAGTATCTCTGCATTTCTCCATAGATTGCTATAAGACAGTGGTTTTCAAACTGCTGATAACAATAAACCCCACCCCCAACCCCTTTCCCTGCTGATTTTATACCGGCAACGCACTCATGGCAAATACGATCGCACAACTCTGATATTGGGGTCTCGGCAGCCTACTTAGGAAAACCCACCCGTCGGACAACCCGTGTTCGATTCCCGCTGGAAGCAGTGTAAGCTGTACTCGTGGTTGGGAAAAAAATACACCCGCGGGCGACCCAGCCGTTGGCAGAGATTGATTCCAGGATAGTATTCTAGGAAAGTGATAAATGCCGCCCCCACCCCTCATCGTGAGTTCGATGCTTGAAGCGACACTATCCAGAAGTCTACGAAAACTGGATAGGCGACCGAGGACATATGGGTGAAAACTCCCGGGCTAAGACGCCGATTGAAGTCTCGTACTTTACTTTAACTCTCATCGTCTTACAGGATATGTAAGATGATAAATGACGACAATTCAAACAAACAAAAAATGAGATTTTTAGGGCGTGTTAAAAGACACTGCAGCCTACCAAAAGTAATATTGGAAGGGTAAATACAAGGTAACTGAGGCAGACCAAGAACACTGACGAGTAACATTAAAGGATGGGCAAGTCTATCTTTGACGACATGCACTATCACAGCAAGAGACAGAGCGGAATGGCGCTCCATGGTAGCCAATCTTCGATGCGGAAACGGAACTCAATGATGATGAGGAGGAGGAAATGACAGAATTAACATGACCCGGAAGTAAAGTTTAGGTCATCATTAGGCCGCATGTCCTACACATAACATTGGTCTCACCACAGCCCTTCTGAAAGAATCTTCGTCTCAAGCCAGATCTCACACAGAACGTTACAGTAACAACAGTTCGTCAGAAAGAATCTATGTCTCTAGCCAGATCTCACACAGAACGTTGCTTTCACCACAGCCCGTCTAAAAAATATCTTTCTCTAGCCAGATCTCTCACAGAACGTTACATTCACCACAGCCTGTCACTAAAGAATCTCTGTCTCTAGCCAGATCTCTTACAGAACGTTACATTCACCACAGCCCATCACTAAAGAATCTCTGTCTCTGACCAGATCTCTTACAGAACGTTACATTCACCACAGCCCATCACTAAAGAATCTCTGTCTCTAGCCAGATCTCTTACAGAACGTTACATTCACCACAGCCCATCACTAAAGAATCTCTGTCTCTAGCCAGATCTCTTACAGAACGTTACATTCACCACAGCCCATCACTAAAGAATCTCTGTCTCTGACCAGATCTCTTACAGAACGTTACATTCACCACAGCCCATCACTAAAGAATCTCTGTCTCTAGCCAGATCTCTTACAGAACGTTACATTCACCACAGCCCATCACTAAAGAATCTCTGTCTCTGACCAGATCTCTTACAGAACGTTACATTCACCACAGCCCATCACTAAAGAATCTCTGTCTCTGACCAGATCTCTTACAGAACTTTACATTCACCACAGCCCATCACTAAAGAATCTCTGTCTCTGACCAGATCTCTTACAGAACGTTACATTCACCACAGCCCATCACTAAAGAATCTCTGTCTCTAGCCTGATCTCTCAAAGCACGTCAGAAAGAATCTCTCTTTCTAGCAAGATATCTCACAGCACGTCAGAAAGAATCTCTGTTTCTAGCCAGATCTCTCACAGCACATCAGAAAGTATCTTTGTCTCTAGCCAGATCTCTCACAGCACGTCAGAAGAAATCTTTTTTCTCTAGCCAGATCTCTCACAGCACGTCAGAAAGAATCTCTTTCTCTAGCCAGATCTCTCATAGCACGTCAGAAAGAATCTCTGTCTCTAGCCATGTCTCTCACAGCACGTCAGAAAGAATCTCCATCTCTAGCCAGATCTCTCACAGCACGTCAGAAAGAATCTCTGTCTCTAGCCATATCTCTCACAGCACGTCAGAAAGAATCTCTTTCTCTAGCCAGATCTCTCACTGCACGTTAGAAAGAATCTCTGTCTCTAGCCATGTCTCTCACAGCACGTCAGAAAGAATCTCCATCTCTAGTCATATCTCTCACAGCATGTCAGAAAGAATCTCTTTCTCTAGCCAGATCTCTCTCTGCACGTCATAAAGAATCTCTGTCTCTAGCCAAATCTCTCACAGCACGTCAGAAAGAATCTCTGTCTCTAGCCAGATCTCTCACAGCATGTCAGAAAGAATCTCTTTCTCTAGCCAGATCTCTCACAGCACGTCAGAAAGAATCTCTTTCTCTAATCAGATCTCTCATAGCACGTCAGAAAGAATCTATGTCTCTATCCAGATCTCTCATAGCACGTCAGTAAGAATCTCTTTCTCTAGCCAGATCTCTCATAGCACGTCAGAAAGAATCTCTGTCTCTAGCCATGTCTCTCACAGCACGTCAGAAAGAATCTCCATCTCTAGTCATATCTCTCACAGCACGTCAGAAAGAATCTCTGTCTCTAGCCATATCTCCCACAGCACCTCAGAAAGAATCTTCGTCTCTAGCCAGATCTCTCACAGCACGTCAGAAAGAATCTCTTTCTCTAGCCAGATCTCTAACAGCACGTCAGAAAGAATCTCTGTCTCTAGCCATATCTCCCACAGCACCTCAGAAAGAATCTTTGTCTCTAGCCAGATCTCTCACAGCACGTCAGAAAGAATCTTTGTCTCTAGCCAGATCTCTCACAGCACGTCAGAAAAAAATCTCTTTCTCTAGCCAGATCTATCACAGCACCTCAGAAAGAATCTTTGTCTCTAGCCAGATCTCTCACAGCACCTCAGAAAAAATCTTTGTCTCTAGCCAGATCTCTCACAGCACCTCAGAAAGAATCTTTGTTTCTAGTCAGATCACTCACAGCACCTCAGAAAGAATCTTTGTCTCTAGCCAGATCTCTCACAGCACCTCAGAAAGAATCTTTGTCTCTAGCCAGATCTCTCACAGCACCTCAGAAAGAATCTTTGTTTCTAGCCAGATCACTCACAGCACCTCAGAAAGAATCTTTGTCTCTAGCCAGATCTCTCACAGCACCTCAGAAAGAATCTTTGTCTCTAGCCAGATCTCTCACAGCACCTCATAAAGAATCTTTGTCTATAGCTAGATCTCTCACAGCACCGTAGAAAGAATCTTTGTCTCTAGCCAGATCTCTCTCAGCACCTCATAAAGAATCTCTGTTTTTATCCAGATCTCTCAAATCATCTCAGAAAGAATCTCTGTTTCTATCCAGATCTCTCACAGCACGTCTGAAAGAATCTTTGTTTCTAGCCAGATCTCTCACAGCACCTCAGAAAGAATCTCTGTTTCTATCCAGATCTCTCACAGCACCTCAGAAAGAATCTTTGTCTCTAGCCAGATCTCTCACAGCACCTCAGAAAGAATCTTTGTCTCTAGCTAGATCTCTCACAGCACCTCAGAAAGAATCTCTTTCTCTAGCCAGATCTCTCACAGCACGTCAGAAGAAATCTTTTTTCTCTAGCCAGATCTCTCATAGAACCTCAGAAAGAATCTCTTTCTCTAGCCAGATCTCTCACAGCACGTCAGAAGAAATCTTTTTTCTCTAGCCAGATCTCTCATAGAACCTCAGAAAGAATCTCTTTCTCTAGATAGATCTCTCATAGCACGTCAGAAGAAATCTTTTTTCTCTAGTCAGATCTCTCACAGCACGTCAGAAGAAATCTTTTTTCTCTAGCCAGATCTCTCACAGCACGTCAGAAAAAATCTCTTTCTCTAGCCAGATCTATCACAGCACCTCAGAAAGAATATTTCTTTCTATCCAGATCTCTCACAGCACCTCAGAAAGAATCTCTGTTTCTAGCCAGATCTCTCACAGCACCTCAGAAAGAATATTTGTCTCTAGCCAGATCTCTCAAAGCACCTTAGAAAGAATCTCTGTCTCTAGCCAGATCTCTCACAGCACCTCAGAAAGAATCTTTGTCTCTAGCTAGATCTCTCACAGCACCTGAGAAAGAATCTCTGTTTCTAGCCAGATCTCTCACAGCACATCAGAAGGAATCTTTGTCTCTAGCCAGATCTCTCACAGCACCTCAGAAAGAATCTTTGTCTCTAGCTAGATCTCTCACAGCACCCAGGAAAGAATCTCTTTCTCTAGCCAGATCTCTCTCTGCACGTCATAAAGAATCTCTGTCTCTAGCCAAATCTCTCACAGCACGTCAGAAAGAATCTCTGTCTCTAGCCAGATCTCTCACAGCACGTCAGAAAGAATCTCTTTCTCTAGCCAGATCTCTCACAGCACGTCAGAAAGAATCTCTTTCTCAAGCCAGATCTCTCATAGCACGTCAGAAAGAATCTATGTCTCTAGCCAGATCTCTCATAGCACGTCAGAAAGAATCTCTTTCTCTAGCCAGATCTCTCATAGCACGTCAGAAAGAATTTCTGTCTCTAGCCATGTCTCTCACAGCACGTCAGAAATAATCTCCATCTCTAGTCATATCTCTCACAGCACGTCAGAAAAAATCTCTTTCTCTAGCCAGATCTCTCACAGCATGTCAGAAAGAATCTCTGTCTCTAGCCAAATCTCTCACAGCACGTCAGAAAGAATCTTTGTCTCTAGCCAGATCTCTCACAGCACGTCAGAAGAAATCTTTTTTCTCTAGCCAGATCTCTCACAGCACGTCCGAAAGAATCTCTTCTCTAGCCATGTCTCTCACAGCACGTCAGAAAGAATCTCTTTCTCTAGTCATATCTCTCACAGCACGTCAGAAAGAATCTCTTTCTCTAGCCAGATCTCTCACAGCATGTCAGAAAGAATCTCTGTCTCTAGCCAAATCTCTCACAGCACGTCAGAAAGAATCTCTGTCTCTAGCCATATCTCCCACAGCACCTCAGAAAGAATCTTTGTCTCTAGCCAGATCTCTCACAGCACGTCAGAAAGAATCTCTTTCTCTAGCCAGATCTCTCACAGCACGTCAGAAAGAATCTCTGTCTCTAGCCATATCTCCCACAGCACCTCAGAAAGAATCTTTGTCTCTAGCCAGATCTCTCACAGCACGTCAGAAAGAATCTTTGTCTCTAGCCAGATCTCTCACAGCACCTCAGAAAAAAATCCCTTTCTCTAGCCAGATCTATCACAGCACCTCAGAAAGAATCTTTGTCTCTAGCCAGATCTCTCACAGCACATCAGAAAAAATATTTGTCTCTAGCCAGATCTCTCACAGCACCTCAGAAAGAATCTTTGTTTCTAGCCAGATCACTCACAGCACCTCAGAAAGAATCTTTGTGTCTAGCCAGATCTCTCACAGCACCTCAAAAAGAATCTTTGTCTCTAGCCAGATCTCTCACAGCACCTCAGAAAGAATCTTTGTCTATAGCTAGATCTCTCACAGCACCGCAGAAAGAATCTTTGTCTCTAGCCAGATCTCTCTCAGCACCTCATAAAGAATCTCTGTTTCTATCCAGATTTCTCACATCATCTCAGAAAGAATCTCTGTTTCTATCCAGATCTCTCACAGCACGTCTGAAAGAATCTTTGTTTCTAGCCAGATCTCTCACAGCACCTCAGAAAGAATCTCTGTTTCTATCCAGATCTCTCACAGCACCTCAGAAAGAATCTTTGTCTCTAGCCAGATCTCTCACAGCACCTCAGAAAGAATCTTTGTCTCTAGCTAGATCTTTCACAGCACCTCAGAAAGAATCTTTGTCTCTAGCTAGATCTTTCACACCACCTCAGAAAGAATCTCTTTCTCTAGCCAGATCTCTCACAGCACGTCAGAAGAAATCTTTTTTCTCTAGCCAGATCTCTCATAGCACCTCAGAAAGAATCTCTTTCTCTAGCCAGATCTCTCATAGCACGTCAGAAGAAATCTTTTTTCTCTAGTCAGATCTCTCACAGCACGTCAGAAGAAATCTTTTTTCTCTAGCCGGATCTCTCACAGCACGTCAGAAAAAATCTCTTTCTCTAGCCAGATCTATCACAGCACCTCAGAAAGAATATTTCTTTATATCCAGATCTCTCACAGCCCATCACTAAAGAATCTCTGTCTCTGACCAGATCTCTTACAGAACGTTACATTCACCACAGCCCATCACTAAAGAATCTCTGTCTCTAGCCTGATCTCTCAAAGCACGTCAGAAAGAATCTCTCTTTCTAGCAAGATATCTCACAGCACGTCAGAAAGAATCTCTGTTTCTAGCCAGATCTCTCACAGCACATCAGAAAGTATCTTTGTCTCTAGCCAGATCTCTCACAGCACGTCAGAAGAAATCTTTTTTCTCTAGCCAGATCTCTCACAGCACGTCAGAAAGAATCTCTTTCTCTAGCCAGATCTCTCATAGCACGTCAGAAAGAATCTCTGTCTCTAGCCATGTCTCTCACAGCACGTCAGAAAGAATCTCCATCTCTAGCCAGATCTCTCACAGCACGTCAGAAAGAATCTCTGTCTCTAGCCATATCTCTCACAGCACGTCAGAAAGAATCTCTGTCTCTAGCCATGTCTCTCACAGCACGTCAGAAAGAATCTCCATCTCTAGTCATATCTCTCACAGCATGTCAGAAAGAATCTCTTTCTCTAGCCAGATCTCTCTCTGCACGTCATAAAGAATCTCTGTCTCTAGCCAAATCTCTCACAGCACGTCAGAAAGAATCTCTGTCTCTAGCCAGATCTCTCACAGCACGTCAGAAAGAATCTCTTTCTCTAGCCAGATCTCTCACAGCACGTCAGAAAGAATCTCTTTCTCTAATCAGATCTCTCATAGCACGTCAGAAAGAATCTATGTCTCTATCCAGATCTCTCATAGCACGTCAGTAAGAATCTCTTTCTCTAGCCAGATCTCTCATAGCACGTCAGAAAGAATCTCTGTCTCTAGCCATGTCTCTCACAGCACGTCAGAAAGAATCTCCATCTCTAGTCATATCTCTCACAGCACGTCAGAAAGAATCTCTGTCTCTAGCCATATCTCCCACAGCACCTCAGAAAGAATCTTCGTCTCTAGCCAGATCTCTCACAGCACGTCAGAAAGAATCTCTTTCTCTAGCCAGATCTCTCACAGCACGTCAGAAAGAATCTCTGTCTCTAGCCATATCTCCCACAGCACCTCAGAAAGAATCTTTGTCTCTAGCCAGATCTCTCACAGCACGTCAGAAAGAATCTTTGTCTCTAGCCAGATCTCTCACAGCACGTCAGAAAAAAATCTCTTTCTCTAGCCAGATCTATCACAGCACCTCAGAAAGAATCTTTGTCTCTAGCCAGATCTCTCACAGCACCTCAGAAAAAATCTTTGTCTCTAGCCAGATCTCTCACAGCACCTCAGAAAGAATCTTTGTTTCTAGTCAGATCACTCACAGCACCTCAGAAAGAATCTTTGTCTCTAGCCAGATCTCTCACAGCACCTCAGAAAGAATCTTTGTCTCTAGCCAGATCTCTCACAGCACCTCAGAAAGAATCTTTGTTTCTAGCCAGATCACTCACAGCACCTCAGAAAGAATCTTTGTCTCTAGCCAGATCTCTCACAGCACCTCAGAAAGAATCTTTGTCTCTAGCCAGATCTCTCACAGCACCTCATAAAGAATCTTTGTCTATAGCTAGATCTCTCACAGCACCGTAGAAAGAATCTTTGTCTCTAGCCAGATCTCTCTCAGCACCTCATAAAGAATCTCTGTTTTTATCCAGATCTCTCAAATCATCTCAGAAAGAATCTCTGTTTCTATCCAGATCTCTCACAGCACGTCTGAAAGAATCTTTGTTTCTAGCCAGATCTCTCACAGCACCTCAGAAAGAATCTCTGTTTCTATCCAGATCTCTCACAGCACCTCAGAAAGAATCTTTGTCTCTAGCCAGATCTCTCACAGCACCTCAGAAAGAATCTTTGTCTCTAGCTAGATCTCTCACAGCACCTCAGAAAGAATCTCTTTCTCTAGCCAGATCTCTCACAGCACGTCAGAAGAAATCTTTTTTTCTCTAGCCAGATCTCTCATAGAACCTCAGAAAGAATCTCTTTCTCTAGCCAGATCTCTCACAGCACGTCAGAAGAAATCTTTTTTCTCTAGCCAGATCTCTCATAGAACCTCAGAAAGAATCTCTTTCTCTAGATAGATCTCTCATAGCACGTCAGAAGAAATCTTTTTTCTCTAGTCAGATCTCTCACAGCACGTCAGAAGAAATCTTTTTTCTCTAGCCAGATCTCTCACAGCACGTCAGAAAAAATCTCTTTCTCTAGCCAGATCTATCACAGCACCTCAGAAAGAATATTTCTTTCTATCCAGATCTCTCACAGCACCTCAGAAAGAATCTCTGTTTCTAGCCAGATCTCTCACAGCACCTCAGAAAGAATATTTGTCTCTAGCCAGATCTCTCAAAGCACCTTAGAAAGAATCTCTGTCTCTAGCCAGATCTCTCACAGCACCTCAGAAAGAATCTTTGTCTCTAGCTAGATCTCTCACAGCACCTGAGAAAGAATCTCTGTTTCTAGCCAGATCTCTCACAGCACATCAGAAGGAATCTTTGTCTCTAGCCAGATCTCTCACAGCACCTCAGAAAGAATCTTTGTCTCTAGCTAGATCTCTCACAGCACCCAGGAAAGAATCTCTTTCTCTAGCCAGATCTCTCTCTGCACGTCATAAAGAATCTCTGTCTCTAGCCAAATCTCTCACAGCACGTCAGAAAGAATCTCTTTCTCTAGCCAGATCTCTCACAGCACGTCAGAAAGAATCTCTTTCTCAAGCCAGATCTCTCATAGCACGTCAGAAAGAATCTATGTCTCTAGCCAGATCTCTCATAGCACGTCAGAAAGAATCTCTTTCTCTAGCCAGATCTCTCATAGCACGTCAGAAAGAATTTCTGTCTCTAGCCATGTCTCTCACAGCACGTCAGAAATAATCTCCATCTCTAGTCATATCTCTCACAGCACGTCAGAAAAAATCTCTTTCTCTAGCCAGATCTCTCACAGCATGTCAGAAAGAATCTCTGTCTCTAGCCAAATCTCTCACAGCACGTCAGAAAGAATCTTTGTCTCTAGCCAGATCTCTCACAGCACGTCAGAAGAAATCTTTTTTCTCTAGCCAGATCTCTCACAGCACGTCCGAAAGAATCTCTTTCTCTAGCCAGATCTCTCATAGCACGTCAGAAAGAATCTCTGTCTCTAGCCATGTCTCTCACAGCACGTCAGAAAGAATCTCTTTCTCTAGTCATATCTCTCACAGCACGTCAGAAAGAATCTCTTTCTCTAGCCAGATCTCTCACAGCATGTCAGAAAGAATCTCTGTCTCTAGCCAAATCTCTCACAGCACGTCAGAAAGAATCTCTGTCTCTAGCCATATCTCCCACAGCACCTCAGAAAGAATCTTTGTCTCTAGCCAGATCTCTCACAGCACGTCAGAAAGAATCTCTTTCTCTAGCCAGATCTCTCACAGCACCTCAGAAAGAATCTTTGTTTCTAGTCAGATCACTCACAGCACCTCAGAAAGAATCTTTGTCTCTAGCCAGATCTCTCACAGCACGTCAGAAAGAATCTTTGTCTCTAGCCAGATCTCTCACAGCACCTCAGAAAAATCTTTGTTTCTAGCCAGATCTATCACAGCACCTCAGAAAGAATCTTTGTCTCTAGCCAGATCTCTCACAGCACCTCAGAAAGAATCTTTGTCTCTAGCCAGATCTCTCACAGCACCTCATAAAGAATCTTTGTCTATAGCTAGATCTCTCACAGCACCGTAGAAAGAATCTTTGTCTCTAGCCAGATCTCTCTCAGCACCTCATAAAGAATCTCTGTTTTTATCCAGATCTCTCAAATCATCTCAGAAAGAATCTCTGTTTCTATCCAGATCTCTCACAGCACGTCTGAAAGAATCTTTGTTTCTAGCCAGATCTCTCACAGCACCTCAGAAAGAATCTCTGTTTCTATCCAGATCTCTCACAGCACCTCAGAAAGAATCTTTGTCTCTAGCCAGATCTCTCACAGCACCTCAGAAAGAATCTTTGTCTCTAGCTAGATCTCTCACAGCACCTCAGAAAGAATCTCTTTCTCTAGCCAGATCTCTCACAGCACGTCAGAAAGAATCTTTTTCTCTAGCCAGATCTCTCATAGAACCTCAGAAAGAATCTCTTGTCTCTAGCTAGATCTCTCACAGCACGTCAGAAGAAATCTTTTTCTCTAGCCAGATCTCTCACAGACCTCAGAAAGAATCTCTTTCTCTAGCCAGATCTCTCACAGCACGTCAGAAGAAATCTTTTTTCTCTAGTCAGATCTCTCACAGCACCTCAGAAAGAATCTCTTTCTCTAGCCAGATCTCTCATAGCACGTCAGAAAAATCTCTTTCTCTAGCCAGATCTCTCACAGCACGTCAGAAGAATATTTCTTCTCTATCCAGATCTCTCACAGCACGTCAGAAAGAATCTCTTTCTCTAGCCAGATCTCTCACAGCACCTCAGAAAGAATATTTCTCTCTAGCCAGATCTCTCAAAGCACCTCAGAAAGAATCTCTGTCTCTAGCAAGATCTCTCACAGCACCTCAGAAAGAATCTTTGTCTCTAGCCAGATCTCTCACAGCACCTGAGAAAGAATCTCTGTCTCTAGCCAGATCTCTCACAGCACCTCAGAAAGAATCTTTGTCTCTAGCCAGATCTCTCACAGCACCTCAGAAAGAATCTTTGTCTCTAGCCAGATCTCTCACAGCACCCAGAAAGAATCTCTTTCTCTAGCCAGATCTCTCTCTGCACCTCAGAAAGAATCTCTGTCTCTAGCCAATCTCTCACAGCACCTCAGAAAGAATCTCTTTCTCTAGCCAGATCTCTCACAGCACGTCAGAAAGAATCTCTTTCTATAGCCAGATCTCTCACAGCACCGTCAGAAAGAATCTTTGTCTCTAGCCAGATCTCTCATAGCACGTCAGAAAGAATCTCTTTCTCTAGCCAGATCTCTCACAGCACGTCAGAAAGAATCTCTGTCTCTATCCAGATCTCTCACAGCACGTCAGAAAGAATCTCCATCTCTAGTCAGATCTCTCACAGCATCTCAGAAAAAATCTCTTTTCTAGCCAGATCTCTCACAGCACCTCAGAAAGAATCTCTGTCTCTAGCCAGATCTCTCACAGCACCTCAGAAAGAATCTTTGTCTCTAGCCAGATCTCTCACAGCACGTCAGAAAGAATCTTTTTCTCTAGCCAGATCTCTCACAGCACGTCAGAAAGAAATCTCTTTCTCTAGCCAGATCTCTCATAGCACCTCAGAAAGAATCTCTTTCTCTAGATAGTCTCTCATAGCACGTCAGAAGAATCTTTTTCTCTAGTCAGATCTCTCACAGCACGTCAGAAGAAATCTTTTTTCTCTAGCCAGATCTCTCACAGCACGTCAGAAAAAATCTCTTTCTCTAGCCAGATCTATCACAGCACCTCAGAAAGAATATTTCTTTCTATCCAGATCTCTCACAGCACCTCAGAAAGAATCTCTGTTTCTAGCCAGATCTCTCACAGCACCTCAGAAAGAAAATTTGTCTCTAGCCAGATCTCTCAAAGCACCTTAGAAAGAATCTCTGTCTCTAGCCAGATCTCTCACAGCACCTCAGAAAGAATCTTTGTCTCTAGCTAGATCTCTCACAGCACCTGAGAAAGAATCTCTGTTTCTAGCCAGATCTCTCACAGCACATCAGAAGGAATCTTTGTCTCTAGCCAGATCTCTCACAGCACCTCAGAAAGAATCTTTGTCTCTAGCTAGATCTCTCACAGCACCCAGGAAAGAATCTCTTTCTCTAGCCAGATCTCTCTCTGCACGTCATAAAGAATCTCTGTCTCTAGCCAAATCTCTCACAGCACGTCAGAAAGAATCTCTGTCTCTAGCCAGATCTCTCACAGCACGTCAGAAAGAATCTCTTTCTCTAGCCAGATCTCTCACAGCACGTCAGAAAGAATCTCTTTCTCTAGCCAGATCTCTCATAGCACGTCAGAAAGAATCTATGTCTCTAGCCAGATCTCTCATAGCACGTCAGAAAGAATCTCTTTCTCTAGCCAGATCTCTCATAGCACGTCAGAAAGAATTTCTGTCTCTAGCCATGTCTCTCACAGCACGTCAGAAAGAATCTCCATCTCTAGTCATATCTCTCACAGCACGTCAGAAAAATCTCTTTCTCTAGCCAGATCTCTCACAGCATGTCAGAAAGAATCTCTGTCTCTAGCCAAATCTCTCACAGCACGTCAGAAAGAATCTTTGTCTCTAGCCAGATCTCTCACAGCACGTCAGAAGAAATCTTTTTTCTCTAGCCAGATCTCTCACAGCACGTCAGAAAGAATCTCTTTCTCTAGCCAGATCTCTCATAGCACGTCAGAAAGAATCTCTGTCTCTAGCCATGTCTCTCACAGCACGTCAGAAAGAATCTCTTTCTCTAGTCATATCTCTCACAGCACGTCAGAAAGAATCTCTTTCTCTAGCCAGATCTCTCACAGCATGTCAGAAAGAATCTCTGTCTCTAGCCAAATCTCTCACAGCACGTCAGAAAGAATCTCTGTCTCTAGCCATATCTCCCACAGCACCTCAGAAAGAATCTTTGTCTCTAGCCAGATCTCTCACAGCACGTCAGAAAGAATCTTTGTCTCTAGCCAGATCTCTCACAGCACCTCAGAAAAAAATCCCTTTCTCTAGCCAGATCTATCACAGCACCTCAGAAAGAATCTTTGTCTCTAGCCAGATCTCTCACAGCACCTCAGAAAAAATATTTGTCTCTAGCCAGATCTCTCACAGCACCTCAGAAAGAATCTTTGTTTCTAGCCAAATCACTCACAGCACCTCAGAAAGAATCTTTGTCTCTAGCCAGATCTCTCACAGCACCTCAAAAAGATTCTTTGTCTCTAGCCAGATCTCTCACAGCACCTCAGAAAGAATCTTTGTCTATAGCTAGATCTCTCACAGCACCGCAGAAAGAATCTTTGTCTCTAGCCAGATCTCTCTCAGCACCTCATAAAGAATCTCTGTTTCTATCCAGATTTCTCACAGCATCTCAGAAAGAATCTCTGTTTCTATCCAGATCTCTCACAGCACGTCTGAAAGAATCTTTGTTTCTAGCCAGATCTCTCACAGCACCTCAGAAAGAATCTCTGTTTCTATCCAGATCTCTCACAGCACCTCAGAAAGAATCTTTGTCTCTAGCCAGATCTCTCACAGCACCTCAGAAAGAATCTTTGTCTCTAGCTAGATCTTTCACAGCACCTCAGAAAGAATCTTTGTCTCTAGCTAGATCTTTCACACCACCTCAGAAAGAATCTCTTTCTCTAGCCAGATCTCTCACAGCACGTCAGAAGAAATCTTTTTTCTCTAGCCAGATCTCTCATAGCACCTCAGAAAGAATCTCTTTCTCTAGCCAGATCTCTCATAGCACGTCAGAAGAAATCTTTTTTCTCTAGTCAGATCTCTCACAGCACGTCAGAAGAAATCTTTTTTCTCTAGCCAGATCTCTCACAGCACGTCAGAAAAAATCTCTTTCTCTAGCCAGATCTATCACAGCACCTCAGAAAGAATATTTCTTTATATCCAGATCTCTCACAGCACCTCAGAAAGAATCTCTGTTTCTAGCAAGATCTCTCACAGCACCTGAGAAAGAATCTTTGTCTCTAGCCAGATCTCTCAAAGCACCTTAGAAAGAATCTCTGTCTCTAGCCAGATCTCTCACAGCACCTCAGAAAGAATCTTTGTCTCTAGCTAGATCTCTCACAGCACCTGAGAAAGAATCTTTGTTTCTAGCCAGATCTCTCACAGCACCTCAGAAAGAATCTTTGTCTCTAGCCAGATCTCTCACAGCACCTCAGAAAGAATCTTTGTCTCTAGCCAGATATCTCACAGCACCTCAGAAAGAATCTTTGTCTCTAGCCAGATCTCTCTCAGCACCTCTTAAAGAATCTCTGTTTCTATCCAGATCTCTCACAGCACCTCAGAAAGAATCTCTGTTTCTATCCAGATCTCTCACAGCACCTCAGAAAGAATCTCTGTTTCTATCCAGATCTCTCACAGCACGTCT
Organism: Megaustenia siamemsis; assembly: GCA_032433765.1. Taxonomy (NCBI): domain Eukaryota; kingdom Metazoa; phylum Mollusca; class Gastropoda; order Stylommatophora; family Ariophantidae; genus Megaustenia; species Megaustenia siamemsis. The sequence continues at coordinate 14,016,726 of JAVIAB010000107.1, forward strand.
GAAAGAATCTTTTTCTCTATCCAGATCTCTCACAGCACGTCTGAAAGAATCTTTGTCCCTAGCCAGATCTCTCACAGCACCTCAGAAAGAATCTTTGTCTTTAGCTAGATCTCTCACAGCACCTCAGAAAAAATCTTTGTCTCTAGCTAGATCTCTCACAGCACCTCAGAAAGAATCTCTTTCTCTAGCCAGATCTCTCACAGCACGTCAGAAGAAATCTTTTTTCTCTAGCCAGATCTCTCATAGCACCTCAGAAAACAATCTCTTTCTCTAGCCAGATCTCTCACAGCACCTCAGAAAGAATCTTTGTCTCTAGCCAGATCTCTCACAGCATGTCAGAAGAAATCTTTTTTCTCTAGCCAGATCTCTCATAGCACCTCAGAAAAAATCTCTTTCTCTAGCCAGATCTCTCACAGCACCTCAGAAAGAATCTTTGTCTCTAGCCAGATCTCTCACAGCACCTCAGAAAGAATCTTTGTCTCTAGCTAGATCTCTCACAGCACCTCAGAAAGAATCTTTGTCTCTAGCCAGATCTCTCACTTCTCCTATTGACACTTTCGGCGTCTCCTTATTGTCTAAAAACCATCTCCTTCTTCTGCCCCCGATGTGTCGCCAACGAACCATACCTTCTATTATTGTTTTTTTTCCAGCCCACTCTTTCTTTCTACGTGGCAATAGTATTTTAATGTCCTCTGTAGAATGGTGTTTATAAGCAAGTACTTTTAAAGTATAAATCTTTTTATATTTCTTCACTGCTTTAACATTATCCAATGTATCTTAAGGATTTTTCTGTAGCATTTTGTTTCGAATTAATCGGTTATCTTCTCTGGTGTTTGAGTTTTGGTACTGACAAATGTTAAGTCTATATGGATGTTGTCATTTTGTTATTTCTAACCACTGAGTAGGCAACGACAATACTCTCAGTTATGGTTCCGTTACCAAAGTGAGGTGGCGCACGAATAAATTTGGAATTAATGCTTTAGGATTATGGTCAGGTACTTGAGAAAAGTTTGTCACAATCTACTGAGAATTTGTGACATGGCGTCGAGAGAAGGACTGCTCAAACATCAAACATAGATCCAGTAAGATGAAGACGGAGTGTGTCATCCACAGGGCAGGCTTAGTAGAAAATTAAGGATTGCACTCACATACGGAAACACGAATCCTGCTACTGAAACTGGTCCTTCCTATTTCAAGGTGTCGTTTCTTTCCCCAACATAACAAGACAGCATATTAAACTCACAGGATCAACATATTTTAACGTAGAAGAGGGGAACAACTATTATATATAGCATAGTGCTAAGTTATGTTCCACGTTGATATTATGTACTATATATTTAGGCGTCGGTAAAAAAAGAAAATAAATCGACAGTTCATAATTAAAACTCTTATATTGTTCAACATTGAGCTCAATGTCATGTCCTGTGTACTGCTGGATCAGTGAATCAAGGAAAGGTCCAAAAATTTAACGAAAAAAAAAAAACGAAACCAAAATAAAACAACGAAAAAATCAACTGATCAACGAACGAGCAAACCAATTAAACAAAGTTGTTTAACCAACGGAACCAACGGAAGAATCAATGAAACAAAAAGTGAAACAACCAAACAAAGCAATGAACGAATTGACCAAACAAATATCTAACCAACCAACAAGATAACCAGCCAAACAAGGAATGAACCAATTAACCAACGAAAAAAAAATAACAAAACAAACAACGAACTAATCAACCAACGAAAGAATCAGCCAACTCAACAAGGAACAAACCTACGCTTGAACCAATTAACCAACGAAAAAAAAAACAACAAAACAAACAATGAACTAATCAACCAACGAAAGAATCAACATGGAAAAAACAACGAACCAGTTAAACAAACAACCAAACAACGAACCAACCAACGATTGAACCATTCAACTAACCAATCAACAACCTCCGTCATTCTCAACAAACTCACATACTAAAGTACAAGTCTTGACATAAAAGACACAACCTCTATTCAATGTGACCTTCAATTTAATTTATCTTCGTAGATAATGTAATCTAGAGGGAACAAAAAAGAACATTCCTGCCTTTTTAAATGTTATTTTCCTGGTAAATTATTATACATGAAAATCACAATAAAATAAGCTTTTGTGAAATAAGATCCAAGTATATATTGACATTCGCCAATGCTTACAAATTAATGTTCAGAATGTGAATAAGCTTGTTTTATTTTTCTCTTGTTTTCAGGAGAGAGGTAACTCCATCCTTGATGTTTAATGTCGAAGACACAGAAATTAATGGCTCGCTTGGGCATGTTTTTAAAATTTCTGGAAAAACTTTGCAGGTGAGTCGGCAGGTAACTCAAGCACTGGGCAGGTAGTACTGAAGGTGAGACTAGTGATTTAAGGTTTTTTGCACTTACGATACTGAAGGTGAGACTAGTATCTCAAGGTATTGAGAAGATGGTACTGAAGGTGAGACTAGTATTTCAAGGTATTGAGAAGATGGTACTAAAGGTGAGACTAGTATCTCAAGGTATTGAGAAGATGGTACTGAAGGTGAGACTAGTATCTCAAGGTATTGAGAAGATGGTACTGAAGGTGAGGCTAGTATCTCAAGGTATTGAGAAGATGGTACTGAAGGTGATACTAGTATCTAAAGGTATTGAGAAGATGGTACTGAAGGTGAGGCTAGTATCTCAAGGTATTGAGAAGATGGTACTGAAGGTGAGACTAGTATCTCAAGGTATTGAGAAGATGGTACTGAGAGTGAGACTAGTATCTCAATGTATTGAGCAGATGGTACTGAAGGTGAGACTAGTATCTCAAGGTATTGAGAAGATGGTACTGAAGGTGAGACTAGTATATCAAGGTATTGAGAAGATGGTACTTAAGGTAGATTACAGGTGACTCATGGCATTTGAAAGAAGGTGCAGAAGATAGCATACAGGTAATTCACTACGGTGCAGAGCTTTCACCGATAATGAATCTACATGTGTGCGTGCAGGTAATGCATTGTGATAGACAGAAGATAGTGGAAACTAGCCTACAGGTGTTTTAAGATACTTCAATGAAATTGTAAATTAACGAAATTGAATCTACAACTGATATAAGATTCTCGAAATGTAGTAACTGAGATAAAGCTACAGATGAATCAAGGTATTTAAAAGCACGTTTTAGATGTGAAGCTATAGGCGAAGCTGCAGGTGAAGCTACAGGTAAAGCTACAGGAAAAAATAGATATCTAAAAGTGGAGGCGAAACTACAGGTAATTTAAGATAATGGATATCTGGTAATATAGGTAGATATACAGGTGAAACTGCAGGTAACAAAATGGATATCTAGTATTGGAGGTGAATCTACAGTTGAATCTACATGTGAGGCTACAGGTGAAACTGCAGGTAACAAAATGGATATCTAGTATTGGAGGTGAATCTACAGTTGAATCTACATGTGAGGCTACAGGTGAAACTGCAGGTAACAAAAGAGAAAGATCTCTAATAGTTGTGGCGAGAATAGAAGCAAATTAAGATAATGGATATGTAGTAATGGAGGTGAAGTACAGGTGAGTCTACAGGTGAAGCAACAGGTAACAAAAGATAAATGATCTGTAATAGATGTGGCGAGACTAGAAGTAAATTAAGATAATGGATATGTAGTAATGGAGGTGAATTACAGGTGAGTCTACAGGTGAAGCAACAGGTAAACTCAAGGTGCTGGAGAGAATAAAAGAGTGTCTCATAGACAGTTATTTGTCACTGATACTTTATTTGCTCATTAGTGTCTTTCCATGAACATAAAATAGACATACTTCATCTATTATACATTTAAAATCATTAGAAGAAGCTGTATTTTCACATTACAAAATGTTTGTAATTAAACATTGAATATTCATCATCAAGTACCAAACCTGTTGGAGTAGGTGATCATGTCCCTCCACAACTTTCGATCTCGACAGTTATTTATCATTTCTGTTGTTGACCTTCTGCCACGCCATTCTCCTAAGCGGTCTGGTATAATTTCTCTTTGCTTCCCTCTATCTCTTCGTCCTTCAATTTTCTCAGTTGTTACATAATTTTCCAGCTGCTCTCTTCTCATTACATGGCCAAAAAATGATGATTGTTTCTTCCTAATATTGAATTTCATTGAATATTAGGGTCCAAAAAATAGCCAATCCTTGATCTAATTGTCACGAGCGTTAACTACTAAAATACCATTAGGTATAACTAATAATATTTTATATATATATATTGTTTCAGCTAAAAATCTTACTTTTTGTGTGCGGTATAACAAATTGAAACCATTTCGTAAAATACCAACTTTAAGATTAAGGGGGACTGAACTAGACTTCGGGCAGCTTCATCCATAAACGATGTGAGATTTCCAAGTGAAGATTCCCCAAACATTTAAACCGGCATTTCCCTCCACAGAAATAGACGTAACGGGAAGTTCCTGGAAACTGGCTTCTCGAAATCAGATTCTGAATTTCCCGGAAGAGCGACAACTCCTGTCAAAACACTGAAAGATATGCCTGGTCCTGGAGGGTTGTGCGCCTTGCCGTACATTGGCTCTATGTTTTTATTTTACCCGTTCAGTGAGTTTCAATTTTAAGACTTTAAAAGGTGATAAATATAATTGCATAATCTGTCATGGGAGCTCTTATTTCAACTAATCATTTATGTCAGTTTTTTTTTTCCGTCCAACATTTTGAAATTTTGTCTGTATTTAGTCTACGTTTATTGAGTCTGCTTGCCATATGAGGGCAAGCTTTACATGCCATTTAAGATGGGCAACTTGAACTTCTATCACAGGACACAGAGGAAGATCTGTTTTAGACCTCCATATATGACTAGTAAAAAGGGAATACAATTTTTATTTAAATACATGGTTATGGTTATGGAAGGCCCAGGTATCACTGCAAACGGATTAAAATCCATAATTGCTAAACCGTCCGTGCCAGTGGAATCATCCGAATTACTATCTTATCTCCAAAAAAAAAAAAAGAATGGTAGCTGTGGTCCCCATTATAGCAGTCTCAGCACACGCCAAAAGACATAAGGCGAAACCGCACAGAAAGGGAACACAGCCATCTGTTCTCCGTCATACGATATCATGATATCATCGTTCATTGTAAACAATCAGAATATCGAAACACGATCAAAATGGATGAAATGCACAGATCACGATGTGCACAGATCACGGTGTGCACAGATCACGGTGTGCACAGATCACTTAATTCAGTAGTTCTTGCAACAAGCCGGATTTAAATGTATGTTATAAAACAATCAAAGAGTGATTCACAATGGAGGAATTTAAATACATAGGAAGTCAGGTGACAAACGACAATTCTCAAACAGCAGAAAAAGACTCAAGATGCAACAAACCTTGTCAAATCACAGGACAGCTGTCTCTGCTATTGTCCAACAAGAAAATAACTCTAGAGGCAAAACGGGCACTCTACAATACAATCTTCATCCCAACGTTGTGCTACCAATGCCAGTCCTGGACCCTAGATGCAAGAACAATAAGAAAAATAACCTCTACAGAGATGAAATGTGTTAGACGAATGACAGGAAACAGTCTGAGAGATAAGATCAGAAATGAAGAACTGAGAAAAAAGATAGGAATGATTCCCGCCATAGAACACGTAACAAAAACAACAGATAAAATAGTTTGGCCACATGATAGGCAGAAAGATAAAAATACAACGAGCTTTTCAATTACCGCTGCGAGAACACCAGACCCATTGATTGTTAAATGTAAAAAAAAAATTCCGGATATTTTAATAGAAACTATTTTATTCCCTTTAACCTTAAGCTTGTGATTACTTCCCTTTGTAAATATTTCATTTACTTAATTACCGCTTGAAATCTTGAAAACATTTGCCCACACCGAATAAGCGACTTATCAATGCCGTGCCCAACATGCTTAACATTCAATAATGAACATTTTTAGAGATGTTCCTTAGTTATATAGAACCTAACAAGAAATAAATGCCTCAAACCACGAACCCTGTAGAATGGAAGCATGCAGGTTTTCTATATATAAAAATATATGCTACTCGTTAGGTTATTTCCCTTATCTATCTGATATCTAGATTTGTTATTGTCCATATGCTTTTTATTTTTTAAAATCGATTTATAGTCTATAAAAATGATTATATGTTTTCGTTACAGATTGGTCACAATTACATTTCTATATTTCTGTCCTATTTCTTATTGTTTAAGGTACGTTTTCTTCATTTGTAGAAAGAAAAGTGTTAAAACGTCCCTTTTTACTTTACTTTTAGCCAAATATTTATCAATTTTTTTTCTTTTGTTCAATTTTGTTGATAGTTTTAAATTGAGTCACTGTTTGTTCCTAGTTTTAAATTAATTCAGGTTTTATTCGTAGCTTTAAAGTGAGTCACTGTTTGTTCCTAGTTTTAAATTAAGTCAGGTTTTATTCCTAGCTTTAAACTGAGTCACTGTTTATTCCTAGCTTTAAATTGAGTCACTGTTTATTCCTAGTTTTAAATTAAGTCAGGTTTTATTCCTAGCTTTAAATTGAGTCACTGTTTGTTCCTAGTTTTAAATTAAGTCAGGTTTTATTCCTAGCTTTAAATTGAGTCACTGTTTGTTCCTAGTTTTAAATTAAGTCAGGTTTTATTCCTACCTTTAAACTGAGTCACTGTTTATTCCTAGCTTTAAATTGAGTCACTGTTTATTCCTAGTTATAAATTGTGTCAATTTTTATTCCTAGTTTTAAATTGCGTCAGTTTTTATTCCTAGTTTTAAATTGAGTCAGTTTTTATTCCTAGTTTTAAATTGCGTCAGTTGTTATTCCTAGTTTTAAATTGCGTCAGTTTGTATTTCTAGTTTTAAATTGAGTCACTATTCGCTCTCTTCCTCATCAGCAAAGTTCATACCAGAAAAATGTCACTTGATGTTTGAAGAGCTACACCGGAAGTACGGTCGCATTGTCAAATTTAGAAAGGGCGCTAACTGGAGCGTTGTGTTGTTTGACCCTGACCTGATAGCGGAAGCCATGTTGTACGAAGGGAAATACCCTCTCCGACCGTCACTGCCATTAGCCGATGTTTATTCTGAAAGAACCAGACGACAGCGGGGTATCAGCCAATTGTAAGTGTCTATTTAATGTAAATGTGTACAGATGAAGGGGTTCCCCGGCCTACAATGGGGTATCAGCCAATTGTAAGTGTCTATTTAATGTAAATGTGTACAGATGAAGGGGTTCCCCGGCCTACAATGGGGTATCAGCCAATTGTAAGTGTCTATTTAATGTAAATGTGTATAGATGCACAGGGCTAAAACTAAGAATAGCAGAATGTTACATCTTCTGAACATTCCTATATGGTGCAGAAACAGGACATTAGACAAGAAAACAGAACAGAGAATTGAAGCCTTTGAAACATGAATATATAGAAGAATAGGTAGAATTGGATGGAAAGAGAAGAAAACAAACGATGATGTCTTAAAACAACTAAAAATGAAAAGAGAACTACTAGACACAATTCAAACAAGACAAATGCGATTTTTGGGCCATGTTAAAAGACAGCCTACTAAAAGTAATTTAGGAGGGGAAAATACAGGGTAAAAGAGGCAGAGGCAGACCAAGACTAACATGGAAGAGTAACATAAAAATATTGACAATCAGCCTATGACAACCTGCAGTATTAAAGCAAGAGACGGAGCAAAGTGGCGCTTCATGGTAGCCTTCCTTCGTTGCGGAGATGGCACTCGATGATGATGATGATATATAGATGAAGGGGTTCCCCGGCCTACAGCGGTGTATCAGCCAATCGTAAGTGTCTGTTTAATGTAAATCTATCTAATGTGTACAGAGGAGGTGTTTCCCCGGTCGTCGCTATTGATATCTCTGAGCCTCTCCATTGAGGCGGTTTTCCCGAAAATACCCCAATACATGTGACGTTTCGAGCTATAGACAGCTGGTCTAATTTTACACACAACCGCCTCTGCTCGTAATGTTGAAAACGTCACAGCTATTGGTCGGTTCCCCTCAGCGGGCAGGCTCAGATATATCGGCGGAGATGAACTGTATATATCAGGCATTTGGGGACTCGGCAGTCTAGAGCTTACGACTTCAGCCTCAGGGTAGGAAGGATCAAGGTTCAAAGCCGACCAGAAGCGGTGGTGATGTTTCCAAAAATAGGAAAACATAATCAGTGGCTTCTTTATGACGTTAACCTCCGCTGATCTCGTAAGTAGGTTGACCCGACGTCTAGCCATCTCGGACAACAGCAATAAACAGGAGGTCCCGTGTGCACTCGCGCACGTTAAAGATCCCTTCTCAGTTAAAATCGAAAAAAGTAGGCCATAAATATGCTCGCCTCCCGGGAAAAAATTGTCAGCAAATAGCTCCCCACACCGTAGACCCATACCGTGCTACGGAGCTCGTGCACGTGGGTCAGGATTCTCCTAGGATTGTATTGAGACCCTCGAGTGGGATATCGGAGCACCTATGGGCTCGTCCAGTGCACACTGCTGATGATACTAAAACAAACAAACAAACAAACATACAAACAAACAAACATACGTTTGAGGGATTCCCCGACCTGCAAGTATATAATTGTGCATGAAAGAGTGATTACCCAATCAACAACGTGGTATTACCTAATTATTGGTGTTTATTTAATGTAAATACGGCAACAGCCGGGGTTCGTAATCCTGGCGAGGACACCTGGGTTTTACTAATTCCCTAAAAATTAGTAGGAGCCGCGATAGCTCAGTGGTTAGTGAACTGGACTACTACGGACAAGGGGTAGGGTTCGATCCCAACCGACGGCTCCGGGTTCACCCAGCCTTAAATGGGTACCGGATTTTTTCTGGGAAAGTAAAAGCAGCACGGGCGTAATACCGACCACATTACCCCAAAAATCATGTGCTGAAGGTCTGTAAAATATAGGGTCACTAACACCATATTTCCCTATACGCCACTTGGCGTGACGGGGGGTACTTTACTTTTTACTTTTTATTTAATGTAAATGTATATATAAATTAATCTATGTCAATAGAAGTGAGAAAGAAAGTTCATCGGTGCTATATAGAACCAATTCTGACCTATGGATGCGAATCATGGACAGTAGACAAACAAATGAAAAGACGGTTAGAGGCCACAGAGATGGGATTTCTCAGAAGAATGTTGAAAGTTCCCTAGAGAGTTAAAAAAAAACAAATGAGGAAATTCTCAAAGAGGCCAACACAAAAACGGAGCTCCTAAAAAAACATCATAAAAAACAATCAACATTTTACGGGCACATCAGGAGAAAAGGAAAGTTGGAATACTTGGTTACAAATTGGGAAAATACAAGGAAAGAGAGATCGCGGACGACAAAGAGAGAAAATACTGGATAGCTTGGTGTCATGGCATGGAAAACAGTCAACAACAGAACTGATACGATGCACTGTAGATAGAAGATTATGGAAGGACATGATCACCTACACCAACCGTATGGCACATGATGATGATGATATATAAATCAGTGTTTTCCCGACCTTTATTATAAATATGTACGGACTCCGTCATTTAGACCTTTTTCCGGAGCATAGACCACGGTCAATGTTTCTCCATCATTATAGACATATTTTCTTATTATCTTGGCTTTCGTCACTTCTCTCCAGTCTGAGCAAATGTTCTTGAGGGTTTCCATGACCACTCTTCTCCATGTATCCCTTCCCGCCTTTCTCATTCCCTGTGAGCTCAAGGACAGTGCCTCTCTTGATACATGTGTGGGCATCAGGTTTTCTTAGTCCAATCCATCTCCATTTTCTAGTCTTAATCTGTTGCCTGATTGGTCCTTGTTCTTTTCTTATCTTTCCCCGGATTTCTTTCTTTCTTTTTTCTTCCTTCCTTTCTTTCTTTTTCTTTCTTTTTCTTTCTTTTTTTTCTTCTTTCTTTCTTTCTTTCTTTCTTTCTTTCTTTCTTTCTTTCTTTCTTTCTTTCTTTCTTTCTTTCTTTCTTTCTTTCTTTCTTTCTTTATTATTCCTTTCTTTCTTTCTTTTTTTCTTTCCTTCTTTCTTTTTTCTTTCTTTCTTTCTTCTTTCTTTCTTTCTTTTTTCTTTCTTTCTTTCTTTTTTCTTTTCTTCTTTCTTTTTCTTTCTTTCTTTCTTTCTTCTTTCTGTCTTTCTGTCTTTCTTTTTTCTTTCTTTCTTTTTTCTTTCTTTTTTTCCTGGCGTGCTACTGTTGACTGTTAAAGTAAAGGTTAATCCTCTCATTCACTTTTTTTTCTGTGAAGGACGTTAATTAATCGTAAATGCGCCATGATCTGATTTATTATTTAAAACATTCGACTTCAGCACGGCTTGGGTAGTCTGTTACTAGAGGCACAGCGAAGCGGTGGAGTAGAGTCTGGATGGTTCTGGTTCGCCGATCCTGGCGCAAGCTTTCAGCTGTGTCGTTGGCAGCTTCCATTCATGTTTCGAGAAATGCGCCTTGACCTCGTCATACCATTTAATGTTCAGAATTTCATATTTAAAGCGTCTCCTTCTTCTTCTACTCCTTCTTCTTCTTCTTTTCATCATCATCTTCTTCTTCCATTCAGCTTCCTATGGAGTACAGGTCTACAACAAACACTTTCAGTTCGATATGGAGCATAGGTCTCCAACAAACACTTTCAGCTCCCTGTGGAGCATCGGTCTTCAACAAACACTTTCAGCTCCCTGTGGAGCATCGGTCTTCAACAAACGCTTTCAGCTCCCTGTGGAGCATAGGTCTTCAACAAACACTTTCAGCTCCCTGTGGAGCAAAGGTCTTCAACAAACACTTTCAGCTCCCTGTGGAGCATAGGTCTTCAACAAACACTTTCAGCTCCCCGTGGAGCATAGGTCTTCAAAAAACACTTTCAGCTCCCTGTGGAGCATAGGTCTCCAACAAACACTTTCAGCTCGATGTGGAGCATAGGTCTCCAACAAACACTTTCAGCTCCTTGTGGAGCATAGGTCTCCAACAAACACTTTCAGCTCGACGTGGAGCATATGTCTCCAACAAACACGTTCAGCTCCTTGTGGAGCGTAGATCTCCAACAAACACGTTCAACTCCTTGTGGAGCATAGGTCTCCAACAAACACTTTCAGCTCCCTGTGGAGCATAGGTCTTCAACAAACACTTTCAGCTCCCTGTGGAGCAAAGGTCTTCAACAAACACTTTCAGCTCCCTGTGGAGCATAGGTCTTCAACAAACACTTTCAGCTCCCCGTGGAGCATAGGTCTTCAAAAAACACTTTCAGCTCCCTGTGGAGCATAGGTCTCCAACAAACACTTTCAGCTCGATGTGGAGCATAGGTCTCCAACAAACACTTTCAGCTCCTTGTGGAGCATAGGTCTCCAACAAACACGTTCAACTCCTTGTGGAGCATAGGTCTCCAACAAACACTTTCAGCTCCTTGTGGAGCATAGGTCTTCAACAAACACTTTCAGCTCGATGTGGAGCATAGGTCTCCAACAAACACTTTCAGCCCCCTGTGGAGCGTAGGTCTTCAACACTTTCCAGGCCGTTCTGTTTCTTGACATTCTTTTAAAATCATTCCATGTCTTCCCTATCATCTTCATCTCTACCTCCACCTGTCTTCTCGAATAATATTTTGGTCTTCTTCTTTGTCTCTACCCAAGAAGAAGATGTGGCGCAGTACTTTTAGTTGGCTTCCGTAGCATGGGTCTTTTCCAGCGTCATCATCTTCGTTGTATCTCCTTGTCCACTGGTATTTTTTTTTTCGTTCGCCAGCTTTTACCTCTGACAAAGTCCCTAGATACTAGGAACTTAATTTTGCGCGCTAATCCATTTTTCCCTGGCAGCCGTGTGCACAGGGGTCCCTCGCCGCACAGGCATATAACTCCGACCTCGGAGGTACTCATATTTTTTTCCGCCGATGAGTAATTGACGTTTCAAGCCGGGCCTCGCTGCTGAGACCAGGGGTGGTTGCCGCAGAGAGATATCATAAATAAAAATCCCAAGCGGTGCAGCCGGGATTTGAACCCACAACCTCTCTGTCTCAAGGCAGGCGTCTTGCCTCGAGACCAACCAGTTCCCCGTCCACTGGTACTTGACTGTACATTTCCATAGTTCTAAGTTAATGATTTTGTCCTGCAATTTCTACCCCGATGTAAAGTGTGGTTAAAGAAATAATATACACATAACATTAACGACATTATACAATTTCACAAATAAAAAAAGTAAAGTAAAGTGCCCTCCTCACGCCAAGTGGCGTATAGGGAATATGGTGTTAGTGACTATAAATTTTACAGACCTTCAGCACATGATTTTTGGGGTATTGTGGTCGGTATTACGCCCGTGCTGCTTTACCTTCCCAGAAAAAATCCGGTACCCATTTAAGACTGGGTCAACCCGGAAGCCGTCGGTTGGGATCGAACCCTACCTCTTGTCCTTTGTAGTCCAGTTCACTAACCACTGAGCTATCGCGGCTCCAATTTCACAAATGGAATATTATAAATGTTGAGTGAAATTTTCATGTTATACGATCGTAACATAAAATTCCATTGTATCAGGCGACATCATTGAAAGATGATGATGGATGCGCTTCCTCCCTGTCATTACTTGTTCCCAAATGAGCAAGTCAGGTACCAATTCCTTTATCAGTTTGGATTACCTGTGAATATCAAGCTGCGTTTGAATCTTCATTCACGATATCGCTTTTCCGGATTGCTACCCCTTCACTACGGACAAAAATACAGAAGTACATTTCGTTTAAAGTGGGCCACAAATTAAATATGAAGTAAAATGTAAAAGCTGCATACTTTAGTGCTGTGCAGACCAACATGTACTTTTAAAAGTTCCTACATGCTGACATTTGTCCGACCCCGCAAACTAAGAGAAGACATAAATTGCGTTGTAACCTGAGCTTACAGCCAGAGCGCGTCCCCATAAACTTTAAAGAAGTTGAAGGTCATTATATTTCACAATTCACTCACTGCCTGTTTTAATATCCTTGTTTTTGGCGTTCGCCAGCGTTTACCTCTGACGAAGTCCCTAGAGACTAGGAACTTAATTGTGCGTGTTAATTCATTTTTCCCTGGCAGCCGTGTGCACAGGGGTCCCTCGCCGCACAGGCAGATAACTCCGTCTTCGGAGGTACTCATATTTTTTTCCGTCGATGAGTAATTGACATTTCACGCCGGGCCTCGCAGCTGAGACCAGGGGTTGTTGCCGCAGAGAGAAATCATAAATAAAAACATCCAAAATGGTGTAGCCGGGATTTGAACCCACAACCTCTCTGTCTCGAGATCGGCGTCGTGCCTCGAGACCAACCAGTCCCCATATATCTTTTTTTTTTTTTTTCAAAGAATAGGTATTATATTATACTAGTACAGAGAAAAATAGCAGCCACGATAACATAGTGGTTAGTGAACTGGACTACAAAGGACAAGAGGTAGGGTTCGATCCCAACCGACGTCTTCCGAGTTCACCCAGCATTTAGTGGGTACCGGAATTTTTCCTTGAAAAGCAAAGCGGCACGGGAGTAATACTGACCACATTACCCCAAAAATCATGTGCCGAAGGTCTGTAGAATGTATGGTCACTAACACCATATTTCCCTATACGCCACTTGGCGTGATGGAGGTACTTTACTTTACTGTTTTTTTTACAGAGAAAAATAGAAAACCTACAATTAAATCGACTTAACATCACAGACACTCAATACAACATGAAAATCAACATTAACAATATAAAAGTCATGAAAATCGCAAAATAGAACCAGGGTATCAATATAACAAAAGGTAGATAATTAAAACAAGAGGAGGAATTTAAAAATCTGGGATGTCTAGTGACAAACGACAATTCACAAGCAGCAGCAATCACATGATTGTACAGCTTTCACCACTATTGTCCAACAAGGACATAACTCTGATAATAATGTGCTACCAATGCCCGACCTTTACCTTAGATGCAAGAACAAAAAGAAAATAACCACTACTTAGGTGAAATGTGTTAGACGAGTGGCAGCAAATAGCCTGAGAGACATCAGAAATGAAGAACTGAGAAAAAATATAGCAATAATTCCTGCCATAGAATATATAAAGAAACAACAAATAAAATGGTTTGGCCACGCGACACGGCAGAAAGATCAAAACACAACACAGCGAGCCTTAAATAAACTTTGAGAGAATACCAGACCTAAGTGCCGACCACAAAAACGATGGATTGATGGAATATTAGAAACACTAGGAAACATAACATCAGGAGAAGCCAAAAGACGAGCAAAAAAAACACGCCAATTATATCTTCCCTATACGCTGAAAGGCAAGATCCATGTACATGTAGACAGTCGCAGTAGACTGTTGAACACATACTTCAAGACTGTATTGATTATAGTTACACTAAGGAAAATCCAGTGGACCATAAATACAACACCACTGGCAAAAGTATACATTTCTTTGTAAAAACTTCAGAAACCAGTACAATTTCGCGGTAACTACAGCACGTCTAAAAATAAATCTCAGTCTCTAACCAGATCTCCAATTTTATACACCTTACAAACTACAAAGACGATTAAAGGCCACAGAGATGGGATTTCTCAGACGAATGTTGAGAATTCCCTGCACAGCTAAAAGGACCAATGAGGAGATTCTCAAAGAGGCCAACACAAAAAGAGAACTCCTAAAAAACATCAGAAAAAAACAATCAACTTTTTTTCGGGCTCATCATGAGAAGAAGAAAGTTGGAATACTTGGTTACAACTGGCAAAATAAAAAGACAGAGAGATCGCGGACGACAAAGGGAGAAAATATTGGATAGCTTGGTGTCATGACTTGGAAAACAGTCAACAGAATTGATTCGATGCACTGTAGATAGAAGATTGTTGAAGGACTTGATCGCCTACGCCAACCGGTATGACACATAATGATGATGACAAACCAAAAGTAGTGTGACCATAGAAATCACGGCATGCAATTAAACTAGCGTTGCTATTAACATAATCGTTTACTCGTGTATACTTTTTGAGTGATTTGATGAGCATGATTAGGGAATTCGAAAGGGATTTGGCTCGAAGATAGTGGATGGTGTCACTAAAGAAATGTTTAATTTCTGTCTCAATACACTTGAGCGTGAAAGGAAATGAACGAGTTGTCTGACTGGAACAGCTGCTGTGGGTAGCGGTCGTGCCATGGACCGAATTGATATTCTAAATGCACCAGACTGCACAAAGATCAGGTAAAACTGGGGTGGACAGAAAAGGAGCGCTAAGCGGGAAGATACAGAGGAATCAACGCGGAGCTCAAGTCGTCAGACTCAACATATGAGGGACAAATTAGCAAGGAGACGTGAACACTTATGGACGTGTTCGATATGCAGTGAGGATGATCCATCGACTGAACTAAAATTATATAAGAAACGGCATTGCATATAGAAAATACACCAGGCGAAGGAAATATAGATAGACAGACAGAGAGGCAGGTAGACAGATATATAGATAGATAGACAGACAGACAGACAGACAGACAGACAGACAGACAGACAGACAGTTAGACAGACAGACAGACAGACAGACAGGCAGGCAGGCAGGCAGGCAGGCAGGCAGACAGACAGACAGACAGACAGATAGATAGATAGGCGAGCAGGCAGCCAGACAGACAGACAGACAGACAGACACAGACAGACAGACAGACAGACAGACAGACAGACAGACAGACAGACAGACAGACAGACAGACAGACAGACAGACAGACAGACAGATAGATAGATATAGTATACTAAAATGTGATAAATATAATGTCCATTCACTAGTTCTAAATATAATAAAGTAAAGTACCACTGTCACGCCAAGTGGCGTATAGGGAATATGGTTTTAGTGACCTTAAATTTTACAGACCTTCGGCACATGATTTTTGGGGTAATGTGGTCGGTATTACGACCTTGCCGCTTTACTTTCCCAGAAAAAATCCGGTGCCCATTTAAGGCTGGGTGAACCCGGAAGCTGTCGGTTGGAATCGAAACCTACCTCTTGTCCTTTGTAGTCCAGTTCACTAACCACTGAGCTATCGCGGCTCCCTAGTTCTAAGTATGGGCACGTCAATAGACACAGGGGGCAGGACAAATCAATAATAGAAGTTATGGTTCTATAATAATGAAACCATGGTAAAGTTCATCATCATCATGTGCCATACCGGTTGGCGAAGGCGATCATGCCCCTCCACAATCTTCTATCCACAGTGATACCGGTGCCTTCCATAACCATAACTATAACTATAACAACAACATTACAGAGGGCGGGGAGAATTAGTTGCGTGGGGTAGCTAATCTATAACATGCTCCATACACCCTGTGAAGTAATCATTGCAGTATTCTGGATCCATAACAACAACAACAGACCGTCTGTCCCAGCATTTCTGCTGGAAGCGGATGCCGACCGACTGTTCCCTCTAAAATGTTCGTTGTAATCACATCTACTTTTCATGCTAAACAGTCCATATCGACCAGGCCCCTCCTTTCACCTTTAGACTCATCAGTCTCTCTCTCTCTCTCTCTCTCTCTCTATATATATATATATATATATATATATATATATATATATGTATATATATATATATATATATATATATATATATATAAATATCTTTGTCCCAACCATCTGTCTCTTTTTCTCTTAAGCAATGAATAACAAACATGGCGATATCCTGTTTGTCCAGTACTAGGGCCACACACATTGCCGTAGCTTCCAGCGAGCTTATCAGCTATTTCTGTCTACCTAATATCCAATAATGTCAGGTTGCGCGTAGTATAATGAATGATAGAACGTGATTTTAACATACAGAATCTCAGTCTTAATTTATTATATTTAACATTCATCACCATCAGGTTCCATGTAATTTACAGAACTTTGCATTCACCACAGCCCGTCTGAAAGAATCTCTGTCTATAGTCAGATCTACCACAGAACGTTGCATTCACCACAACCCGTCTGAAAGAATCTCTGTCTCCAACCAGATCTACCACAGAACGTTGCATTCACCATAGCCCGTCTGAAGGAATCTGTCTCTAGCCAGATCTACCACAGAACGTAACATTCACCACAGCACGTCTGAAAGAATCTTGTCTCTAGTCAGATCTACCACAGAACGTAACATTCACCACAGCCCGTCTGAAAGAATCTCTGTCTCTAGTCAGATCTACCACAGAACGTAACATTCACCACAGCACGTCTGAAAGAATCTTGTCTCTAGCCAGATCTACCACAGAACGTAACATTCACCACAGCCCGTCTGAAAGAATCTTGTCTCTAGCCAGATCTCACACAGAACGTAACATTCACCACAGCCCCTCTGAAAGAATCTCTGTCTCTAGTCAGATCTACCACAGAACGTTGCATTCACCACAGCCCGTCTGAAAGAATCTCTGTCTATAGTCAGATCTACCACAGAACGTTGCATTCACCACAGCCCGTCAGAAAGAATCTCTGTCTCCAACCAGATCTACCACAGAACGTTGCATTCACCATAGTCCGCATGAAGGAATCTGTCTCTAGCCAGATCTACCACAGAACGTAGCATTCACCACAGCACGTCTGAAGGAATCTGACTCTAGCCAGATCTACCACAGAACGTAGCATTCACCACAGCCCGTCTGAAAGAATCTGTCCCTAGCCAGATCTCACACAGAACGTAACATTCACCACAGCCCGTCCGAAAGAATCTTGTCTCTAGCCAGATCTCCTACATCTACTGTCGTCATATTCAAGGTATCTTTGATGTCTAAAACCACCTTATTCTTGGTCTGCCCCTTTCTCGTCTTCCTGGAACCATGAATTCCATTACTGTTCTTTACAATCCGTTGTGTATCTTGACGTGATCAAATAATGTTTAATTTCCTCTGTTGAATGGTGTTTATAAGCCAGTTCTTTTCAATGCTTAAGTCATTTTATATGTCTTCATATGCCTGAAGAGTCATCCGGGGAGAAAAAAAAAACTCAGACCTGGACACTTCGTGACGGCTATTCAGGACATGCGACCTATATACTCCGGTCCTATTTTTACTCCCGGTAGACTAAAGTACTGAGTAACTTTGTTAACCTCAGACGGAAGATGTAAAAAAAAGAGGTGAGATGCAGAATGGCTCAGGCAAAAACAGCTTTCCAAAAATGAGGAAGATACTATGCAATCCATTTTTGACAATAGAAACAAAAAAAAGAAAAAAAGTTCTTAAATGTTATGTAGTGCCAATCTTAACATACTTATGTGAATCATGGACAATATGACAACAGACAGGAAAATCGACTCTAGTCTGTAGAAATGTGGTTTTACAGAAGAATGTTGAAAATACCATGGACAGCTAAGTAGAGTAATAAAAACGTTCTGAAAGATGCCAAAGCAAAACGAGAGCTAATTTCCAATATTAGGAAGAAACAATCATCATTTTGTGGCCATGTAATGAGAAGAGAACAGCTGGAATATTTTATGACAACTGGGAAAATTGAGAGACGAAGAGATAGAAGGAAGCAAAGAGAAAAAATACCAGACAGCTTAAGAGAATGGCTTGGCAGAAGGTCAACAACAGAAATGATAAATAACTGCCGAGATCGAAAGTTGTGGAGAGACATGATCACCTACGCCATCAGTCACGGTACTTGATGATGATGATGATGAATCCTCAGTAATTGTTACTGCAGAGTTTTTTTTCAAAGTTTTTTTTTTTCTGGTTTGGTTTTTCGTTTGAGGAGGCATTTGTAGGTCGATAGAAGTCATCTGACTACAAAAGTCAACATGGCTGTGGCTCGGAAATACGTGCTGCAGGCGACTGACCTTAGATCGAATTGGAAAACTACGAGTTCCCGTGTTTGGCCTAGTATGGGAAGTGTGATCTGTGTTCGACTGCAAATTCGCGACCAGCTGGAATGCGGTCCACCGAAGTAGATGCCCAACTTCGTCTGTTGGGACATCAAATTTTGTGACATACTCACTGATTATGAGTTCTACTCGGATTCGGCGCAGGCGGATGAAAGTTGTGCTGCCCGAGACGACCGTTACATCGACCAGAAGCGTGTATCATGATCTGCGCACCTTTTTTTAAACGCAATACGTTCACTAGAACAGCATGAATCAACAGTAGGAATGATCAAGGTGAACACTTTGTTGGCTGCTGGAACGGGGGCTGAGCAAATATGTCCTACCTGCAGTGACATCATTCAGTTACACTTTCTAAATTCTAACTCTAAGCAGACGTGGACGTGTTGTGTTGTAGTTGATTTGCGTCTTTCGGTCCAACACATCCGACTTCAGCACGGACTTCTGAGTACAGAGATGCCTTCCCTCTTGATCTCTACTCACTTGACCAGACCAGACCAGCAGCCCATAAAACGTGCAAACGCCACCTTGTGCCGTCTCCCCATGGAAGGTTGATTACCTTATATCACCATTTTGGACTTCCGGTTAATATAGCGGATAGACGACAGGAACCGTTTGAGGAAATGTCTGAAAAGGGTTCCTTGTTGCAGTTTCCTCATATTCCAAGTCCGGCTTGCTGCGGGAACTACTGAGTTTAGTGCTCTGTGCATACCACGTGCTGTGCTTTTTATCCGGATGGTGTTTCTATATTCAGATTGCTTACGATGTTTGCTATGATAGGGACCACAGCTGTCTTTCTTTGTTTGGATATTCGATGAGATGAGATGTTAATTCGGATGATTCCACCGGCACGGACGGTTGAGCAATTATGGAATTTCATTCGTTTGCAGTGATACCGAGGCCTTCCAATAACTATAACTATATCGGCATTTTACCCCGACCTCTTGCCTTGATGTAACAAGCTACCATAGGTTTCCCTGTCCATCATCAGTCTCCTGTAGTCTTTGTCTACCTCTGCCTTCTTCACCTTGTATTTTTCCTACCAAAATAACCTTCGCTAGATTTCTGTATCTCTTTGCATGTCCAAACAAAATGAATTTCTTTTGTTTCAGTTGTGTTAGGTATTTCTTTCTTCATTTTCAGCTGTTTCAAAAAGTTCAGTATTTCTTTTCTATTAATCCAATAATTCCCACTTTTCACAAATTAAAACTGGCCAAGGACTTCGATTTTCCACCCTCTTTTCTCAATTAATATCCATGTTTCTGCGCAATACAGGAGTGCTGAGCAGAAACAAGGACATTAATTAAGAAAAGAGGGTGGAAAATTGAAGTCCTTTTTATTATTTCGCCTATTTTATTATTTTCATTAGTAGTATTGATGTTACCTATTTTGTTGTGCATATACAGAGAGAGTCTCACTCGCAACCGATCCCAGCATTCTCTCAATAATGCTAAAACCAAAGAAGATAATGTAACGAAATGTGAATAAACGTGAGTTCATTGTGAGGATATTAACTAAAATAGGTGTCTGTGATGCATGTGTATGTGGTGTGGTGTGTGCGGTGTGTGTGGGGCGTGCACGTATATTGTATATGCGTGGTGTATATGTGGTATGTGTGTGATGTGTGGCGGTGTGTGTGGTTTGCTCGGTGCGTGTGTGGTGTTAGTATGATGTGTATGTGATGTGTGTGATATGTTTGTGTGGCGCGTGTGTGGTGTGTGTTGAGTATGTGTGTTGAGCGTGTGTGTTGTGCAGTGTGGGTGTGGTGTGAGTGTAGTCTTGTGTTTGTAGTCTGATTTAGTGTAGTGTGGTGTGTGTGGTTTGTGGTGTGGTGGGTGTGGTGTAGTGTATGTGGTGTAGTGTGTGTGGTGTGTATGGAGTGTGTGCGCTGTATGGTTTGTGTGTGTGTTGCATGTAGTGCTTAGTGTATGTGTGGTGTATGCGTGGTGTGGTGTGTGCGTAGTGAGGTGTGTGTGTAGCTTGTGGTGTGTGTTTGTGTGTGTGTGTGGTGTGGTGTGTGTGTGTGCGATGTGGTGTGTGTGTGTGTGTTGTGTGTATGTGGTGTGCGTGTTGTTTAATCATTATGACAAGCCTGCCTGACGCGCCTCTCTGCTGATCTCCATCACGTGGCCGATATTGCCTACGCAATACGGTCGTTGTTCGTGAGTGTTAGTGTACAGTACCTGTCAGGTCAAACCGACTATCTAGAGAATGTGTTGGTATCGTCTGAAAGAGCGAGAGCTGTGTGGTTAAACTATTCAAGAAATGCCTGCTTTTTATAGCAGGTGATTTTCTTTCTAATTCGTGTTGGTAAAAGAGGGGTTGGTGGTCTAGAAGTATACCGTCAACCTCTGGACAAGAAGAAAGGTCCAGGGTTCGATTCCAACCATAGGCAGTAGAATTTTTTTTTTTTTTTTTAAATCGAACCCGTTTTTTTTTCATGACTCTAACCCCCCCCCCCTTCTTTATTCCCCTTCTCTTCTTTTTCCGGTCTATGTGTAGTGTGATTCGATATTCACCCATCTCGGATAATGGCGAAAAGTAAGTGGTCCAGTGTGCACTCTGTGCACGTTATTAAAGACCTCTTGGCAGTTGGAAATTGAAAAGAATAGGCTAAACATGGCCGCTGTCTGGACAAAATTAATAGGTGATTAATATATCAAAAATGTTAAAATTCTCGACGATAAACATATAAGAGTTTCTCTGAAGTGGGAGAACAGCTGCCTGTTTGGCAGGGGACACCTGAGCATTCGTCTGCATGCGTGAAAAATAAGAAAAAGGTAATATTGACTCAAGATTCAGTCTCTCCGGACATCGCGAGAGATATAAACCCGGCGAACGCAAAGAAACTCACACGCAACATTTTAGCAAAAATCTTTTCTTCTATTTCTATTCTTTATTTTTGTCCCGCATTTTCAATTACTTGTGACGATTAGATTATTGAGTTATTTGGGGGTCATCATCATTGCACTATGAACAAGTCCATAGGTGCTCAGATCCCCTCCTCAGCAAGTCCCGCAGTGTCCAGCCACTGACGACTTCCGTTCTGTGTTGGTTGATAAGTCTTCTTATACTTAATGTGATATGCCCACGAAAGCTATATTATTGAACTTTCTCTGTGTGCTTTTTCATCTGTATTGATATTAATTTGTTTTGCTTAATTATAATTAATTGTTGATGTATTGTTATTTTATTTATCCTGCCCCTTCCTCAAACGAATCCCAGACAAGGGGAAGAGTGGATGAGGATACGCAGGCCTGTCCAAGAGTTTTTGCTGCAACCGTCGAATGTCATTCAGTACTTGCCCGCACTTGATGAAGTTGCCAACGAGATGAGGGAGACCATCTCACACCAGCTGCAGCACGATGGACGGCTATCACTTAGCAACATTATGCTACGATATACAATTGAATGTTAGTAAGATATTCTCACCTGCATCTAAGTCTCTAATCACGATACATACATTTATCTCCTTATATGTAGACAAGACAGAAGCCGCGATAACTCAGTGGTTAGTGAACTGGACTACAAAGGACAAGAGGTAGGGTTCTATCCCAACCGATGGCTTCCGTGTTCACCCAGCCTTAAATGGGTGCCGGATTTTTTTCTGGAAAAGTAAAGCGGCACGGGCGTAATACCGACCACATTACCCCAAAAATCATGTGCTGAAGGTCGGTACAATTTATGGTCACTAACACCATATTCCCTATACGCCACTTGGTGTGACGGGAGCTCTTTACTTTACTTTATGGAGGCAAGACAACTGGCAGCAGCTGAGCTGGTAGCTGTCAGTGATCATAGATAACGCGCCAATAATTTCAGGGGAAGAGGTATGTTTACTGGGGGAAAAAAATCACAACTAATCAACAACATCCTGTGTGTTACCGGGGCCTCGTTATGAGGGAAGTAAAGAATAGTGACACTGTGACCTTCCAGGCATGTCGTAAGAGGCGACTAAGGAGGTTGATCGATGGCTTGACAAGTTGTCATTGTAAAAAGTATTGTTATGGAAACAGAGCCATAAGTTTTGGAAGCAGCGATCTCTGCAATATGTGCCATTTTGGCAGGCAAGGTTTCTGTTTTTTTTAAATTGTGGTTCTGCCCTATGTGCCGTCTTCGGCTCGAAAGGACGATAGGTAGATAGAATCAACAACAGAAATAAAAACACATGGAACAATAGATGGTCCTAATCAGGATCGAGCCCATACACCGCAGCACAGCGCCTTGCCATGAGAACCAAGCGCTAGAGCACACGACTAATTCAACTACCTAGAAATGTAGCTATCATTGACGATGACTATAGCATAGGGTTACGAACCCAACTCTGGAATAAATTCTCTATCTGTGTTTTCCTATTAAGACATGTACCTCCCGTAGGGCTGAAATATCAGAACCATGCAGACCTGACCCCGCCTCTTCCAGGTGCCTCTAGAAATCGACTAACCAGCCTAATCTAGCCAAGCGAGTAGGGATCGAAGAGGGAAAGTAACCCGGTGCTAAAAAAAACTGTGCTGAAGTCGGATTTGTTACGTCATAAGGTGCAAATAGACCACATCATCTACGCCCTATTAACGCCCATTTAAGGACGGATACGGAAGTGGCCTACTAATTCCTTTAGTAGGCGCCTGGTGAACGTAAGAAAGAGAGGAAGAAAGAGAGGAAGAGAGAAAAAGAAAGAAAGAAAGAAAGAAAAAAGATAGAAAGAAAGAGGAACAAAGGAACAAAGAAAGAAAGAAAGAGGAAGGAAAGAAGGAAGGAACCAAGAAAGAAAGAAAGAAAAAAAAAAAGAAAGAAAGACAGACAGAAAGAAAGAGGAAGGAAAGTAGGAACAAAGAAAGAAAGAGGAAGGGAGGAAGGAACAAAGAAAGAAAGAAAGAAAGAAAGAGGAAGAAAGGGAGGGAGGAAGGAACAAAGAAAGAAAGAAAGAAAGAAATAAAGAAAAAATTAAGAGAAAGGATGGAGGGAACAAAGAAAGAAAGAGGAAGGAAGGAACAAAAGAAAGAAAGAAAGAAAGAAAGAAAGAAAGAGGAAGGTAGGGATAAACAAAGAAAGAAAGAAAAAAAGAAATAAAGAAAGTCCTCTTATTTTGAAAAGAACGAGTGGCCGAGTTGGCAAAAACACCTCCTTTAAAACAAGATAACAACGGTTTCAAACATGAATCTTTTTTTTTTTTTTTTGTTTTGCTTATATTGGGGTTGAAATTAAAGTTCTAACGCGAACAGGTGACCACTGCACTGGGTAAGCGACCTTAATTCATCATCCTCTTAGAAAACCCCTTGCATATCCCAGAAATGTGTGTGGGGAGGGGTGTGGAAAAAGGGGGGGGGAAGAGGGGAGATCCATAATGGCCGGGGTTAACTTCTTATATACAGGCAGCGCCATCTTCACAAAACAACGACAAAATGTACCAGACAGTTTAATCAGTAACAACTGTATACAGCATGAAACAGTTCATTTTCTAGGCTTTATGTCAGTATTGGCAGTTTAATTTAAACTGGACCATTGTTGTCACATTGATCAAAGAGGGAGAGACAGCAGGAATCAGCTCTCTCTATGAGATCGAGATGCTTGCACAGAAAAGAGTCAAATGGCGAGATTTGAAAAGAAAGATCTTTGCAAGGATTGAGATTTCTTGGAAGAAAATTTAGAAAAGAGAAAGTGTATCTGAGGCAATGCCCTATGGGTTAATTACGGCTTGATAGATAGGTAGAGATAAAAAGAAAGAAAGAAAGAAAAAAGATAGAAAGAAAGAGGAAGAAAATAAGTTGATATAGATGGATGGATGGATGGATGGATGGATGGATGGATGGATGGATGGATGGATGGATGGATGGATGGATGGATGGATGGATGGATGGATGGATGGATGGATGGAGAGAGAGAGAGAGAGAGAGAGAGAGAGAGAGAGAGAGAGGCAGACAGACAGATAGATCAGGTTATTTTAGGCGGAACGACTCAGAATACATTAAAGTAAACATTGATGATTTTAATGTTCCCATGATAAACGTTTTATAAGTAATTGAAAACTATAGTTTCGGTTAGTTTCCACCCATTATCGTACGATGGCTAACAACGTTCATACACATGTAGTACACAGAGCTTGAGAATACTGATATAACATGATTATCTCGCTTTTTTAGATGGTGTATAACACGAGTAAAAAATGAGGAAGATTCTATGCAATCCATTTTTGACAATCGAAACAAGAAAAAGAGTTCTTAAATGTTATGTAGAGCCAGTCTTAACATATGGACGTGAATCATGGACAATAGAACAACAGACAAGAAAATCACTGGAGTCTGTAGAAATGTTGTTTTACAGAAGAATGTTGAGAATACCATGGACAACTAAGAAGAGTAATGAAAATGTTCTGAAAGAGGTCAAAGCAAAAAGAGAGCTAATGTCCAATATTAGGAAGAAACAATCATAATTTTTAGCCATGTAATGAGAAGAGAACAGCTGGAATATATTGTAACAACTGGGAAAATTGAGGGACGAAGAGATAGAGGGAAGCAAAGAGAAAAAATACCAGAAAGCTTAAGAGAATGGCTTGACAGAAGGTCAACAACAGAAATGATAACTGTCGAGATCGAAAGTTGTGGAGAGACATGATCACCTACGCCAGCAGGCTTGGTACTTGATGATGATGATGATAACACGAGTTCAGAGAAACTTTAAAATGAGAAAAAGGAACACTGCATTTAACTACAATATTTGAATAGGCTAACCATCATCATCATTGAGTCCCGACTCCGCATCGACGGCCGGCTACCATGGAGCGCCAATCCACTCTGTCTCTTGCTTTGATGGTGCAGATTGCCATAGGCTGACTTGTCCATCTTTTGATGTTACTCGTCTATGTTAGTCTTAGTATGCCTCTGCCTCTTTTACCTTGTATTTTCCCTTCCAAGATTACTTTTAGTAGGCTTTTAGTAGTGTCTTTTAGCATGCCTAAAACATTGTATTTGTCTTGTTTGAATTGTGTTTAGCAGTTCTTTTTTTCATTTTTAGTTGTTTTAAGACTTCATCGTTTGTTTTCTTTTTTCTTTCCATCAAATTCTTCCTATTATTTTATAAATCAACATTTCAAAGGCTTCAGTTTTCTGTTCAGTTTTCTTGTCTAATGGCCATGTAATTTCATGGGCTAATACAAAGTACAATTTCGTTTGAAGCTCATGGATCGTTCCTCTCCTAGAAATGAGACTAAAACACTAAGACCAATTTTTGAGCAAATCGAAAGAGGAAATTATCAAGCACATCTTCTGAGGTGGTAGAGTTTGTAAACAAGGACGCATCTTAAGTGACAAACATCTGTGTGGTAGAGTTTGTAAACAAGGACGCATCTTAAGTGACAAACATCTGTGTGGTAGAGTTTGTAAACAAGGACGCATCTTAAGTGACAAACATCTGTGTGGTAGAGTTTGTAAACAAGGACGCATCTTAAGTGACAAACATCTGTGTGGTAGAGTTTGTAAACAAGGACGCATCTTAAGTGACAAACATCTGTGTGGTAGAGTTTGTAAACAAGGACGCATCTTAAGTGACAAACATCTGTGTGGTAGAGTTTGTAAACAAGGACGCATCTTAAGTGACAAACATCTGTGTGGTAGAGTTTGTAAACAAGGACGCATCTTAAGTGACAAACATCTGTGTGGTAGAGTTTGTAAACAAGGACGCATCTTAAGTGACAAACATCTGTGTGGTAGAGCAGGGGTTTGAATCCATGCTTAGGTTTCTCATTATTTTCTGTTTTGTTATTTTTTTTTCAAGCGCTGTCATCATCATCAAGTACCTGGCCTACTGGCGTAGGTGATCATGTCTTTCCACAACTTTCGATCTCGGCAGTTATTTATCATTTCTGTTGTTGACCTTCTGCCAAGCCATTCTCTTAAGCTGTCTGGTATTTTTTCTCTTTGCTTCCCTCTATCTCTTCGTCCCTCAATTTTTCCAGTTGTTACAATATATTCCAGCTGTTCTCTTCTCATTACATGGCCAAAAATGATGATTGTCTCTTCCTAATATTGAAAATTAGTTCTCTATTTGCTTTGGCCTATTTCAGAACATTTTATTACTCTTCTTAGCTGTCCATGGTATTCTCAACATTCTTCTGTAAAACCACATTTCTACAGACTCCAATGATTTTCTTGTCTGATGTCCTATTGTCCATGATTCACATCCATATGTTAAGACTGGCTCTACATAACATTTAAGAACTCTTTTTTCTTGTTTCGATTGTCAAAAATGGATTGCATAGTATCTTCCACATTTTTTGGAAAGCTGCTTTTGCGTGAGCCATTCTGCATCTCACCTCTTTTGTACATCTTCCGTCTGAGGTTAACAAAGTTCCCAAATATTTTAATTCATTTACCTGTTTTAATATTGTTCCACTTGTCTTTATTTTACACTGAGGTGATGTCTTTTTTCTTTGTTGTTACCATTACTTCTGTCTTTTAGCTATTAAGACTGAGTCCTTTATTTTTGCTTTCTTTCACTATAATGTCCAACATTTCTTGTAACTCTTTTTCACTCTTGGCGATTAAGACTGTATCATCAGCATACCTTAGATTATTTATATTATGACCTACAATTGTTATTCTAGGCATGTCCCTTATGGATCTTAAAATAATCTCACTATAAATATTAAACAAATCTGTTGACAGTACATAACCTCGTCTAACACCCTGTTTTATTTGTTGAAACATTCCCAATTGGTTTCCAGTTCTTATGGCCGCTGTTTGTTGCCAGTACATGTTCTTTGTTATTCTTAGATCTTTGCTGTCAAGCGCTGTAAAAATAGCAAACTATCTTTAGATACAGAAATTGACACCCACATTTGTGAAGCTGCTTCCACTTTCGCCCGCCTTTCTCTGTGCTTTTGGTAAAATAGTAAACTGACAGCTAAAATAAAGGCCACAGTTTACAACGCCTGCATCATCAGTATATGGCAGCGAATCATGGAAAACGTATGCGAAGAAAGAGAGAAGGCTAAATGTATTCTATTTGCGGTGCCAGTAACATATTCTTGATCACCTGGAAGGACAAGGTGACAAAACGTGGAGGTCCTCGATCACATAGGACTCCCGAACATCTACACGCTGCTCAAACAACGTAGGTTACGCTGGCTTGACCACTTACACCGTATGAAAGATGGTCGCATACCGAAATATATACCTTATTGACAACTAGCAGATGGCAGAAGAAACTAGGGGGCCCCCTCAGAACGACGATTTATCGAGGTGTGTAAACGTGACATGAAGACTCTGAACATAAACCCTGCAGCCTGGGAAGACATAGCTGCAGACAACAATCTTTGGAAACAAACTCTAAAGCTCCAATTCAAATAAGAAGCAGGTCGATTTATTTAAAAAGAGAAAACACGGCGAAAAAAAAAGAAAACATTTCCTAGGGGTGCTACAGCATTCATAGTCACCCTAGGACTGACGGAGGATACTATGTAAAAGTACATCATCATCATCATCATCGTGTGCCTTCTCCGCAACGAAGGTTGGCTACCATGGATCGCCATTCTACTCTGTTTCTTGCTTTGATGGTGCAGGCTGACATAGATTGACTTGTCCATCTTTTGATGTTACTCGTCCATGTTAGTCTTGGTCTGCCTCTGCCTTTTTTACCTTGTACATTTCCTTCTAATATTACTTTTAGTAGGCTGTTGTGTCTTTTAACATGCCTCAAAAACTTCATTTGTCTTGTCTTTATGTAAAAGTACATATTTTCTGTATTATTCATGAATGTCGCCAAAAAAAAAACAGAAGTCATGAATGTCGCCAAAAATAAACAGAAGTCATGAATGTCGCCAAAAATAAACAGAAGCCATGAATGTCGCCAAAAATAAACAGAAGTCATGAATATCGCAAAAGATAAACAGAAGTCATGAATGTCGCAAAAGATAAACAGATCATCATCATATCTATAGAAGGTAGACAACTAAAACAAGTAGAGGAATTTAAATAAATAGGAAGTTTAATGACAAACGATAATTCACAAACAGCAGAGATAGAATCAAGATGCAACAAAGCTTGTCAAATCATTGAACAGTTATCACCACTATTGTCCAACTAGGAAATAACTCTGGAGGCAAAACGAGCACTATACAACACAATCTTCATCCCAACGTTGTGCTACCAATGCCAGACCTGGACCCTAGATGCAAGAACAATAAGTAAAAATAACATCTACTGAGATATAATGTTTTAGACGAATGACAGGAAACAGTCTGAGAGATAAGATTAGAAATGAAGAACTGAGAAAAAAGCTAGGAATAGCCCCCGCCATAGAATATATAAGGAAACAACAGATAAAATGGTTTGGCCACGTGACAAGGCAGAAAGAACAAAACACAACACAACGAGCCTTCAACAAACGTTGTGAGAACACGAGACCCAATGGTTACCACGAAAAAGATGGATGGATTGAATATTTTAGAAGCGCTAGGAAACATAACAGCAGCAGATGCGAACAGAAGAGGAAAAGACCGCAAATTATATCTCCCCTCGACGCTGAAAGGCAACTGAGGAAGGAAAGAAGAAAAAGTAAATTTCCGCTAAAGGGCGTTAACTCTATAAAATACACCATAGCAATGAAATCTAATATGAGTTAACGAACCCGATTATATTTATAATTTGATATGGCGGTTACAGAATACGAAGACTTCATGGGGAAAAAGTGAAACCCATTTGACTGTCGTTAATGGTTTATAAGTAGACATTAGGTGTCTTCGGTGTGTCTGTAGTCAAACATAGTTTCACACAAGTTATCATCATCATCATCGAGTGCCTTCTCCGCAACGAAGGTTGGTTACATGGATCGCCATTCTACTCTGTTTCTTGCTTTGATGGTGCAGGCTGTCATAGATTGACTTGTCCATCTTTTGATGTTACTCGTCCATGTTAGTCTTGGTCTGCCTCTTTTACCTTGTATTTTCCCTTCCAATATTACTTTTAGTAGGCTGTTGTGTCATTTAACATGCCCCACAAATTTCATTTGTCTTGTCTTAATTGTATTTAGTAGTTCTCTTTTTATTTTCAGTTGTTTCATCGTTTGTTTTCTTTTCTTTCCATTCAATTCTACCTATTCTTCTATAAATCCACATTTCAAAGGCTTCAATTTTCTGTTCTGTTTTCTTGTCTAATGTCCATGTTTCCGCACTATACAGGAATATTGAGAAGATGTAACATTTTGCCATTCTTAGTTTCAGCCCTGTTGATATTTGTTTGTTGTTAGTATATTTTCATGGCATTAAAATTACTTTTTGCCATACCTATTCTTTTGTTTATTTCAATTTTACATTTTCCATCATTGGTTATAGTATATCCCAGGTAGTTGTAGCTCTGGACTGTCTCCAGATGTATTCCCTCAACTGTGATATTTAATTGTAGGTCTTGAGAATTTTCTTTGTTTATGATCATAGTTTTAGTCTCATTCACATGTTACTGAATGAGAAAATACATTTCTTGTTTCTTCTAAAATGTTACACACCTTGTGTTATCTCCTCAAGAACTACACTTTTCCTGTCTGCTTCTAAAAATGACACATCTGTTTTCTGCTTCTAAAAATGACACATCTGTGGTCTGCTTCTAAAAATGACACATCTGTTGTCTGCTTCTAAAAATGACACATCTGTGGTCTGCTTCTAAAAATGACACATCTGTTGTCTGCTTCTAAAAATGACACATCTGTGGTCTGCTTCTAAAAATGACACATCTGTTGTCTGCTTCTAAAATTGACACATCTGTTGTCTGCTTCTAAAAATGACACATCTGTGGTCTGCTTCTAAAAATGACACATCTGTTGTCTGCTTCTAAAAATGACACATCTGTTGTCTGCTTCTAAAAATGACACATCTGTTGTCTGCTTCTAAAAATGACACATCTGTTGTCTGCTTCTAAAAATGACACATCTGTGGTCTGCTTCTAAAAATGACACATCTGTGGTCTGCTTCTAAAAATGACACATCTGTGGTCTGCTTCTAAAAATGACACATCTGTTGTCTGCTTCTAAAAATGACACATCTGTGGTCTGCTTCTAAAAATGACACATCTGTGGTCTGTTTCTAAAAATGACACATCTGTGGTCTGCTTCTAAAAATGACACATCTGTTGTCTGCTTCTAAAAATGACACATCTGTGGTCTGCTTCTAAAAATGACACATCTGTGGTCTGTTTCTAAAAATGACACATCTGTGATCTGCTTCTAAAAATGACACATCTGTGGTCTGCTTCTAAAAATGACACATCTGTGGTCTGCTTCAAAAAATGACACATCTGTTGTCTGCTTCTAAAAATGACACATCTGTTGTCTGCTTCTAAAAATGACACATCTGTGGTCTGCTTCAAAAAATGACACATATGTTGTCTGCTTCTAAAAATGACACATCTGTTGTCTGCTTCTAAAAATGACACATCTGTTGTCTGCTTCTAAAAATGACACATCTGTTGTCTGCTTCTAAAAATGACACATCTGTGGTCTGCTTCTAAAAATGACACATCTGTGGTCTGCTTCTAAAAATGACACATCTGTGGTCTGCTTCTAAAAATGACACATCTGTTGTCTGCTTCTAAAAATGACACATCTGTTGTCTGCTTCTAAAAATGACACATCTGTGGTCTGTTTCTAAAAATGACACATCTGTGGTCTGCTTCTAAAAATGACACATCTGTTGTCTGCTTCTAAAAATGACACATCTGTGGTCTGCTTCTAAAAATGACACATCTGTGGTCTGTTTCTAAAAATGACACATCTGTGGTCTGCTTCAAAAAATGACACATATGTTGTCTGCTTCTAAAAATGACACATCTGTGGTCTGCTTCAAAAAATGACACATCTGTTGTCTGCTTCTAAAAATGACACATCTGTTGTCTGCTTCTAAAAATGACACATCTGTGGTCTGCTTCAAAAAATGACACATATGTTGTCTGCTTCAAAAAATGACACATCTGTTGTCTGCTTCTAAAAATGACACATCTGTGGTCTGCTTCTAAAAATGACACATCTGTTGTCTGCTTCTAAAAATGACACATCTGTTGTCTGCTTCTAAAAATGACACATCTGTTGTCTGCTTCTAAAAAGGACACATCTGTTGTCTGCTTCTAAAAATGACACATCTGTTGTCTGCTTCTAAAAATGACACATCTGTTGTCTGCTTCTAAAAATGACACATCTGTTGTCTGCTTCTAAAAATTACACATCTGTTGTCTGCTTCTAGAAATGACATATCTGTGGTCTGCTTCTAAAAATGACACATCTGTTGTCTGCTTCTAAAATTGACACATCTGTTGTCTGCTTCTAAAAATGACACATCTGTTGTCTGCTTCTAAAAATGACACATCTGTTGTCTGCTTCTAAAAATGACACATCTGTTGTCTGCTTCTAAAAATGACACATCTGTGGTCTGCTTCTAAAAATGGCACATCTGTTGTCTGCTTCTAAAAATGACACATCTGTTGTCTGCTTCTAAAAATGACACATCTGTTGTCTGCTTCTAAAAATGACACATCTGTTGTCTGCTTCTAAAAATGACACATCTGTGGTCTGCTTCTAAAAATGACACATCTGTTGTCTGCTTCTAAAAATGACACATCTGTAGTCTGCTTCTAAAAATGACACATCTGTGGTCTGCTTCTAAAACTTACACATCTGTGGTCTGCTTCTAAAAATGACACATCTGTTGTCTGCTTCTAAAAATGACACATCTGTTGTCTGCTTCTAAAAATGACACATCTGTGGTCTGCTTCTAAAAATGACACATCTGTTGTCTGCTTCTAAAAATGACACATCTGTTGTCTGCTTCTAAAAATGACACATCTGTTGTCTGCTTCTAAAAAAACTGCTACTTGATGCAAAGATGGAAGAATAATACAGAACATATTCTGACAACAAAAATGCAGCATTAAGAGAACAGAAAATCAAGTTAGAATATTTCAACGAATAGATCAAAGGTCTAAGGCAATGGTGCAAGCTATCATTAGATTATACTTCATATCAATGAGTACTGTCTCCGCAACGAAGGTTGGCTACCATGGAGCGCCATTCTTCTCTGCGTTTTGCTTTGATGATGCAGGTTGTCATAGGTTGACTTGTCCATCTTTTGATGTTACTCGTCCATGTTAGTCTTGTTCTGGCTCTTTTGTCTTGTATTTTCCCTTCCAATATTACTTTTAGTAGGCTTTTATGTCTTTTAACATGCCCCAAAAATCTTATGTGTCTTGTTTGAATTGTGTTTATAAGTTCTCTTTTCATTTTTAGCTGTTTTAAGACTTCATCCATTGTTTTCTTTTCTTTCAACCCAATTCGTCTCTTTCTTCTATTAATCCACATTTCAAAGGTTTCTATTTTCTGTTCTGTTTTCTTGTCTACTGTTCAAAATCTTATTTTAGAGGCAAAGCGATTAAACATATATATTATAGATTATACTTCAGCATCATCAAAGTACCATTCCTGCTGGAGTAGGTAATCATGTATCTCTACAACTTTCGATCTCGACAGTTATTTATCATTTCTGTTGTTGACCTTCTGTTAAGCCATTCTCGTAAGCTGTCTGGTATCTTTTCTCTTTGCCTGTCTCTATCTCTTCGACTCTCAATTTTCCCAGTTGTCACAATATATTTCAGCTGTTCCCTTCTCATTACATGGCCAAAAAATGATGACTGTTTCTTCCTAATATTGGATATGTGCAATTTTTAACTTAGGTCTCTTTCAGAACATTTTCATTACTCTTCTTAGCTGTCCATGGTATTCTCAACATTCTTCTGTAAAACCACATTTCTACAACCTCCAGTGATTTTCTTGTATGTTGTCCCATTGTCCATGATTCGCTTCCATATGTTAAGACTGGCTCAATATAACATTTAAGAACTCTTTTTCTTGTTTCTATTGTCAAAAATGGATTGCATAGTATCTTCCTCATTTTTTGGAAAGTTTCTTTTGCCTGAACCATTCTGCACCTCACCTCTTTTGTACATCTTCCGTCTGAGGTTAACAAAGTTCCCAAATATTTTAATTTATTTACCTGTTTTAATATTGTTCCACTTGTCTTTATTTTGCACTGAGGTGATGTCTTTTTCTTTGTTGTTACCATTACTTCTGTCTTTTTGCTATTAAGGCTGAGTCCTTTATTTTTGCTTTCTTTCACTATAATGTCCAACATTTCTTGTAACTCATTTTCACTCTTAACGTTTAAGACTGTATCATCAGCACACCTTAGATTATTTATATTATGACCTCCAATAGATTATAATTAGATTCATGAAAAACACACACAAACGAAATATTAGTCTGTAGTCATAACAAACAAGGTTTGGAGTTTCCGGTGTCATGGCGGCTTCGTGTAGTCGATTTTTATAATTCGGCAATTGCTGATATATTTAAATGATTTACGCGACAGTCTAGTTGTGAAATTATGTGTTGCTATTCCCCGTTTGGTGTATGTTTTACTTCTGACATGTGGATGAACTGTGATTACCGATATTTAAGTGGAATATGATTTATTCTTCTTTGTGTCGTGTGTTCGCGGTTCGATAGGCAAGCACATGGTTCGACAAAATGTCGCCGGCAAACCGGGTATGTTCAACCCTTATGTGAAAAGTCTGTGACGGTGGATGGAGGCGGAGGAATCAAGAATGATCAACGGCCCAGAAAGCGAAAACAGCAAAGTGTGTGGTACACAAGAGGCATGTTCAGAACACGAAATACGAATATGGCTGACCACCGTGAAAGAGATTGGAGCCTCATCACGTACTAGTCCAGAGGAAGCCGTGGAGAGTCGGAGAAATTCGAACTTATGTCGGAGGAAAGATCTTAAAATAAGTACTTGGAATGTTAGGACTCTATATCAACAAGGGAAATTGGAAAATCAACAAAGCAAGAGATAGAGCAGAACGGTGCTCCATGGTAGCCAACCTTCGTTGCGGAGACGGCACTCAATGATGAGTCATTAAAAAAAAACATTTTAAAAACCTGCGGTATGCTAATGTCTGCCTTAATCGCTAAGAGTTAAATTGATTTACTCAAAACAATTGACATTATAATGGTGGAGAGTACATATGAAGGGTTGTGTCAACGGAAAGAAACAGAAGTGATGATCGCAACAATGAAACAAATATATATCCTAAATGCATGATTCATGTAAATGTGACATTGTTAAGACAGGTCAATGATTCTAGATACCTGGTAAAGATGATAACTCCAGATATGGATTTATAACAGAGGTGAGGTGTAGAATAGTTCATGTGGTAGATGTATAACAGAGGTGGGGTGTAGAATAGTTCATGTAGTAGATGTATAACAGAGGTGAGGTGTAGAATAGCTCATGTGGTAGATGTATAACAGAGGTGAGGTGTAGAATAGCTCATGTAGTAGATGTATAACAGAGGTGAGGTGTAGAATAGTTCATGTAGTAGATGTATAACAGAGGTGAGGTGTAGAATAGTGTATGTGGTAGATGTATAACAGAGGTGAGGTGTAGAATAGTTCATGTAGTAGATGTATAACAGAGGTGAGGTGTAGAATAGTTCATGTGGTAGATGTATAACAGAGGTGAGGTGTAGAATAGTTCACGTGGTAGATGTATAACAGAGGTGAGGTGTAGAATAGTTCATGTGGTAGGTGTATAACAGAGGTGAGGTGTAGAATAGTTCATGTAGCAGATGTATAACAGAGGTGAGGTGTAGAATAGTTATGTAGTAGATGTATAACAGAGGTGAGGTGTAGAATAGTTCATGTGGTAGAAGTGAGGTGTAGAATAGTTCATGTGGTAGATGTATAACAGAGGTGAGGTGTAGAATAGTTCGTGTGGTAGATGTATAACAGAGGTGAGGTGTAGAATAGTTCATGTGGTAGATGTATAACAGAGGTGAGGTGTAGAATAGTTCATGTAGTAGATGTATAAATGAAGTGAGGTGTAGAATAGTTCATGTAGTAGATGTATAACAGAGGTGAGGTGTAGAATAGTTCATGTGGTAGATGTATAACAGAGATGAGGTGTAGAATAGTTCACGTGGTAGATGTATAACAGAGGTGAGGTGTAGAATAGTTCATGTGGTAGGTGTATAACAGAGGTGAGGTGTAGAATAGTTCATGTAGTAGATGTATAACAGAGGTGAGGTGTAGAATAGTTTATGTGGTAGATGGACAACAGAAGTGAGGTGTAGAATAGTTCATGTGGTAGATGTATAACAGAGGTGAGGTGTAGAATAGTTCATGTGGTAGATGTATAACAGAGGTGAGGTGTAGAATAGTTCATGTGGTAATACGTATAACAGAGGTGAGGTGTATAATAGTTCATGTAGTAGATGTATAACAGAGGTGAGGTGTAGAATAATGCATGTGGTAGGTGTATAACAGAGGTGAGGTGTAGAATAGTTCATGTAGTAGATGTATAACAGAGGTGAGGTGTAGAATAGTTTATGTGGTAGATGGACAACAGAAGTGAGGTGTAGAATAGTTCATGTGGTAGATGTATAACAGAGGTGAGGTGTAGAATAGTTCATGTGGTAGATGTATAACAGAGGTGAGGTGTAGAATAGTTCATGTGGTAATACGTATAACAGAGGTGAGGTGTATAATAGTTCATGTAGTAGATGTATAACAGAGGTGAGGTGTAGAATAGTTCATGTGGTAGATGTATAACAGAGGTGAGGTGTAGAATAGTTTATGTGGTAGATGTATAACAGAAGTGAGGTGTAGAATAGTTCATGTAGTAGATGTATAACAGAGGTGAGGTGTAGAATAGTTCATGTGGTAGATGTATAACAGAGGTGAGGTGTAGAATAGTTCATGTGGTAGATGTATAACAGAGGTGAGGTGTAGAATAGTTCATGAGGTAGATGTATAACAGAGGTGAGGTGTAGAATAGTTCATGTGGTAGATGTATAACAGAGGTGAGGTGTAGAATAGTTCATGTGGTAGATGTATAACAGAGGTGAGGTGTAGAATAGTTCATGTAGTAGATGTATAACAGAGGTGAGGTGTAGAATAGCTCATGTGGTAGATGTATAACAGAGGTGAGGTGTAGAATAGCTCATGTGGTAGGTGTATAACAGAGGCGAGGTGTAGAATAGTTCATGTGGTAGATGTATAACAGAGGTGAGGTGTAGAATAGTTCATGTGGTAGATGGACAACAGAGGTGAGGTGTAGAATAGTTCATGTGGTAGATGTATAACATAGGTGAGGTGTAGAATAATAATAATAATATATATATATATATATATATATATATATATATATATATATATAATACACACACACACACACACACACACACACATATAAAAGGAAAGATCTTTCACTAACGATTTAAACAATCGTATTTACTGCTGTTACAGCATCAGCCGTTTACTGTATCAACGCTCGACTTGGATTCCAGCAGAATACAACAGAAAACCAATCAGATGCAAGGAATGGCAGCACATGTTCCCACAGTTCACCACCACTCGACAACAACCACTCCCGACAACCCTTGAATCAGTTTCGGCAGTTATCAGATGACGAGCGCTCTAAACTCATTAATTCAATTAAAGTGTACATGGGATGTTTAGCTGAGGGACTGTACACATTTCCCTTGTACAAATTATTCCGAACAAAGCTCTACACAGACTTCGAAATGGCTTCAAATTATTTATCCGCGTAAGTACTTTGTGCGTTCGTATACTTGGTTGTTATATGTCAATCTGGGACGTTAACTCTTTTCGTACGTTTCTGCGCACTGTGCATCATTTGGATTTCGGTCGCGTACGTTTAGCCGCAGGAGATTGTCACTCTCAATTTGATTAGAATAATTCTTCATAAAACCGGATTCTTTTGACATGTCTTGTATCATCTTGGTGTTGGTGAAATCTAATTCCTTGTTCAATTATTTAAAAAATCATATTATAACATGCTTTGTGTTAGATAAATATAACAATATAAATGGATATTTAAAACTATGAAAAATATTATTTTCTCTATAATATATTTTCCTTTGCATTGATAAAAACCTTTCGTGCCAAAAGAGTTTTAAGGAATCTCTGCAACACCGCTGTCCAACGCAACGTCCGGGGGCGTCATAGCGCCCTCAATTTACTTTCCGGGCTCCCAAGACACGCTTTCTTTTCCTGACGCCCAAGACACACTTTCCTTTCCTGACGCCCAAGACACACTTTCCTTTCCTGGCGCCCAAGACACACTTTCCTTTCCTGACGCCCAAGACACACTTTCCTTTCCTGGCGCCCAAGACACACTTTCCTTTCCTGGCGCCCAAGACACACTTTCCTTTCCTGACGCCTAAGACACACTTTCCTTTCCAGGCGCCCAAGACACACTTTCCTTTCCTGACGCCCAAGACACACTTTCCTTTCCTGACGCCCAAGACACACTTTCCTTTCCTGACGCCCAAGACACACTTTCCTTTCCTGACGCCCAAGACACACTTTCCTTTCCTGACGCCCAAGACACACTTTCCTTTCCAGGCGCCCAGACACACTTTCCTTTCCTGACGCCCAAGACACACTTTCCTTTCCTGACGCCCAAGACACACTTTCCTTTCCTGACGCCCAAGACACACTTTCCTTTCCTGACGCCCAAGACACACTTTCCTTTCCTGACGCCCAAGACACACTTTCCTTTCCTGACGCCCAAGACACACTTTCCTTTCCTGACGCCCAAGACACACTTTCCTTTCCTGACGCCCAAGACACACTTTCCTTTCCTGACGCCCAAGACACACTTTCCTTTCCTGACGCCCAAGACACACTTTCCTTTCCTGACGCCCAAGACACACTTTCCTTTCCAGGCGCCCAAGACACACTTTCCTTTCCTGACGCCCAAGACACACTTTCCTTTCCTGACGCCCAAGACACACTTTCCTTTCCTGACGCCCAAGACACACGTTCCTTTCCTGACGCCCAACACACACGTTCCTTTCCTGACGCCCAAGACACACTTTCCTTTCCTGACGCCCAAGACACACTTTCCTTTCCTGACGCCCAAGACACACTTTCCTGTAGCTAAATTGTAAAAAGCCTACTTTAACGTTTATTAGAATTTCCACATTTAGTGGTAAGTAAAGACAATACATGGAGCAGCAGGATTCGGCTCCCTCAATGAGATAGAGCTGCTTGCACAGAACAGAGACAGATGGCGAGATTTGATAAAATATCTTTAAAAGAAAACTGCTAGAACAAAAATTCAGATAGGAGAAGGTGTATCTTGGTCTACGCCCTATGGGCCAGCTATGGCTCGAAAGGTCAATAGATAGATAAATAGAAAGACAATATATTTCCCAGGGTTGAAGTTATCATTTCTTTAATTTAATTATCGTAATATTGCTACTATCAACGATGATATATACAGCCTATTTTGGTCTATGGAAGCGAATCATGGACAGTATACAAACAAATGAAAAAATAATTAGAGGACAGCGAGATGGGATTTCTCAGAAGAATGTTGAAAGTTCCACGGACAGCTTAAAAGACCGAAGATGAAATTCTCAAAGAGGCCAACACAAAATGGGAGCTCATAAAAAGCATCAGAAAGAAACAATCAAATTTTTCGGGCATATCATGAGAAGAGAAAAGTAGGAATACTTGGTTACAACTGGCAAAATACAGGGAAAGAGAGATTGCGGACGACAAAACGAGAAGTTACTAGATAGCTTGGTGTCATGGCATGGAAAACAGTCAACAACAGAATTGATACGAAGCACTGTGGATAGAAAATTGTGGAAGGTCATGACCGCCTACGCCAATCGATATAGCACATGATGATGATCAAACATTATTGGTTTTAAAAGCAGTTTATTATTCTAGTTCTTTACCATCTATTTCTTGCTAATTAATCTTGGCTCTATTTGATGTATATATAAGGCCCTTTTTGTCTTGTCAGACAATTTCATCATCATCATCAAGTACCATTTCTGCTGGCGTAGGTGATCATGTCTCTCCACAACTTTCGATCTCGACGGCTATTTATCATTTCTATTGTTGACCTTCTGCTAAACCATTTTCTTGAGCTGTCTGGTATTTTTTCTCTTTGGTTCCTTATATCTCTTCATCCCTCAATTTTCCCAGTTGTCACAATATATTCCAGCTGTTCCCTTCTCATTACATGGCCAAAAAAATCATAATACATGTAGTTTCTTCCTAATATTGGAAACTAACTCTCTTTTTGCGTTGGCCTCTTTCAGAAAACTTTCATTACTCTTCTTAGCTGTCTATTGTATTCTTAACATGTTCTGTAAAACCACATTTCATACAGTTTTTTGGAGGCTAATGTGTGTTTTTTTTGGTGAGATGTGGTGGGGGTTGTTTTTGTCGAGCAGCTTCTCTCGTGGCTAATTCTCCCAATGTTTGACAAACACACACGGCCACAGAATGAACAAGTCAGGCCCACTGATCCACAGGGTTTTCCATCTTTTTTCATTAGTCTTTTCTCTTCCGTGTTTTTTCACAGTACAGCCTCAAATGATGTTATGCCATTTTTTTAATACATGCTCTCCATGATGTGCGATCACTTGCCAAATGTCCCCAGTCATTTTCACAGATGGAGAAGTCATTCAGAGATGATTTACAGATATCTCTATATCGTGATTTAGGTCTGCCGATTTGTATTTTTCCGTGTGTTAGTTCACCATTTAGTATTTGCTTAGGAATGCGGTTTTCTTTCATTCGCTGGACGTGCCCCAGCCATCTTAACCTTCGAATTCTGAATTAACATGATTGTTAAGTGTCTTAGCACGTCGCAGGACAGTTAAGTTGGTTAGTTTGTCCAGCCATTTGATGTGCATTGTTCTGATACATGATGTACTGAATCACACAACCACACTTTATATCTGAGCCCACAGTGTGGTGCAAACTAGGTTGTCAGAGATAGCCAATCAGCTAATGAAGCAAGGTCAGGGGTCAGGTGAATGTCCAATGAGAGCTAACTTGCTTCAGTCGCTGATCTGTGACGGTCGCCTGGACTTGTCAACTTGCACGTCGCTGCTAACTAGTATTCTGTCAACAGCCAGTGATAATGTGAGTGCTTGGTCTTGTCCGTTGTTGTTGTTGACAGATGGCGAGGTTAATTAGGATGAATAGAAGATGTTAAATAGAGAAGGTTTCTAGAGAGAGAAATTAGGGGGAAGTTAACTTACAGAAAGTAATAAAGTAAAGTGATAGATTAATTAGAGAGAAAGTGATTGGAAGGGGATTAATTGGAGAGGATGATTGTTGGGAAGTTAGTTACTGAAAGTAAAAGATTAATGAGAAAGAAATAGAGAGATATGGATTAGAAGTAATATCTACAAAATCTATAAGAGGAAATTGTTTCAGAAAGTGAACAAAAAGGCATGACCTTTAACATCAAAAAGACAAACAAACTATAGTGATATCAAGGAAAACAAACACACAAGAATGTAGAGTATCATTGAATTGAAAAATGTTGAAACAAAGTGCATAGACTCTTATACCTTGGATCAATAATAACATCAGATGGCAGATGCACTACATAAATTAGAAGCAGAACTGGACAAGCAAAGACATAATTCCATCGAATGAAAAACATCCTAAGTAACAAATCATTGTCAATTAATGCAAGAAAACGTGTCCTAAAGTGCTACATCGAACCTGGTCTACTATATGGAAGCGAGTCATGGATGATAAGCAAAATAACACAGAGAACATTAGAGGCAGTTGAAACGTGGTATATCAGAAGAATGCTACGAATTCCATGCATAGCAAAAATTACAAAAAAAAAGAATGTTTGAAACAAGCTGGAGAAACCATAAATATCATCAAAATCATAAAGAAGAGACAGTCTATATTTATTAGACATATCATGCGAAAAGAAGGCATTGAGAATACTATAACAACAGGCAGAATGAATGGAAAGAAAAGCAGAGGAAAATCAAGAGAACAAAAATTGAACAGCTTACACAAATGGCATAATAAAAGTCGTATTCTCACGTCGTATATGTTGTACTGAAAGATACCCATATATCATACGATACTGTAAACCACGATGCAACGCAAATATGACCATCCTAACAACATTTGAAGGTAGAACGACATATTTGAGTAATTGATAGGCCAGCACGAGAGAAGATAGTTGGGGTGTCATTCGGCCCCCAGACCCCAGCATTTCTTTAATGAGCTTCACAACTAAACACTCACTCGTCCAGAGGATATCAACACACTTGCCAGTGAAAGCGCATCACTACTGTACACTAAAACTATCGAGTACTGTACACTAAAATTATCTAGTACTGTACAATACAATTATTGAGTACTGTACACTAAAACTCACGAGTACTGTACACTAAAACTCACGAGTACTGTACATTAAAACTCACGAGTACTGTACATTAAAACTCACGAGCAGCGACCGTAATATGTAGGCACCAAAATGACAGAGATCAGCAGAGAGGCGCCTCAGGCAGGCTGTGCTACTCTGTGCTCCAACAATTGATCCACACACACACACACACACACCAACACTCACACACCGAACACACACATACACCCACTATCACACACACTCGTACGCACACACACACACCGACACCGCACCCATACACCCACACGCGCCCACACACATCCACACACCCACCGGCACCCCCACACACACACACTACTAACACATATCTTCTCATATCCCCCCACGCAATGAACGTACTCCACCTGTTCACCTCTCGTGTTGCAATACCACCATTGGGGTGTTAGGATTATTGAGGAAATGCTGAGTTCAGTAATGAGTGAGACACCTTGTATCATGAAACAGTTTCTAGAACTATTACGTCATCTAGAAACATGTGATAATCTTGTTGTCTCTTCACATGTTATGAAATAATTGATCAACGAATATGATCATGGCCTTTTTCACAATTGTTTGCCACAGATGCTTTAGTTGATTTGCATATCTTTGTGTCCTTCCAGGAAAATATACAACACATGCTCCTTCTCTTATCTTAACATCTTTCTAGTCAAAAATTGAATATTGTATCTCCCCCAACTCTCAGATTTTTCGATACTCGATCTTTTCCTAACGAGAATTAACTCATCATCATCATGTGCCATATCGGTTGGCGTATGAAATCATGTCCTTCCACAATCCTGTATCTACAGTGCAGCGTTTCAGTTCTGTTGTTGACTGTTTTCCATGCCATGACACCAAGCTATGCATTATTTCCTCTCTCTGTCGTCCGCGATCTCTCTTTCCTTTTATTTTGCCAGTTGTAAACCAAGTATTCCAACTTTCCTCTTCTCATGATGTGCCCGAAAAATGTTTATTGTTTCTTTCTGATGTTTTTTAGGAGTTCCC
This sequence comes from Megaustenia siamemsis, assembly GCA_032433765.1. NCBI lineage: Eukaryota > Metazoa > Mollusca > Gastropoda > Stylommatophora > Ariophantidae > Megaustenia > Megaustenia siamemsis. The sequence goes on from JAVIAB010000107.1 coordinate 14,059,810, forward strand.
TTTTTGTGTTGGCCTCTTTGAGAATTTCCTCATTGGTCTTTTTAGCTGTACAGGGAATTTTCAACATTCTTCTGAGAAATCCCATCTCTGTGGCTTCTAATCGTCCTTTCATTTGCCTGTCTACTGTCCATGGGAATTAACTACTTAAATATTATTCACATATAAATATTGGCTTTGGCAAAACTATTTCACGCTTCGTGTCTGGTGTAAACAATGTAAACTACTTCTCAAAAATGGGAGCCGCGATAGCTCAGTGGTTAGTGAACTGGACTACAAAGGATAAGAGGTAGGGTTCGACCCCAACCGACGGCTTTCGGTTCACCCAGCCTTTAATGGGTACCAGATTTTTTTCTGGGAAAGTAAAGCGGCACGGGCGTAATACCAACCACATTACCCCAAAAATCATGTGCCGAAGGTCTGTAAAATTTATGGTCACTAACACCATATTCCCTATACGCCACTTGGCGTGACGGGGGTACTTTACCTTTTTTTTATTACTTCTAAAAAGGGGGGGGGGGTGTACTAGACTCATGACATCTCTTCCACAAATGCAGCCAAAATATCCAAGATGTGATCTAAAACACCCCTTTGAGATGAAAACAAACAGCTGTGTCATCACAGAGTTAATACTCTGGGATAGTGAATGGCTGGGATTGTGAGTTACGATGCTTGAGGCGGCACTAGATAGGAGTCTCCGAACACTTCTGGATAGGCACATAAGGGTAAAATGCCGCGAAGCCGATTTATGTCTCCTACATTCACCTTTATATATCGATCTTCTATTATAATTGCCAAGGGCTGTTTGCCAAGTACTTCTCTCAAGGCTGATTCCGCTTGATATCAGAATGACTCGCAGAATAGACAAGAGATAATTATATCGAGGCGTCTTGCATCTTTTCTCTTGCGTCTTTTTTTCTGACTTCAACTCCATGTCTTTTTAAAATGTTATTCTGCCGCTTCTTATACTTCTTCCTGTGCATGATCATCGCATTGTCTTTATTACTAATGGAGTATTCACTTAATGAAGCCTTGAAGACATCGCCGTATCTCAATAATTGTTTGCCTCCCCATAGGCCAATTCCAATCTTACAAGTATCCCATTTTTTGGGATGCGATTTTTGAACATTATTCTAGCATACCATGGTAATATCATCATCATCGTCAGGTCTCATGTTCTATTCACAGAACATTGCATTCACCACAGCCTGTCGGAAAGATCTGTGTCTCTAGCCAGATCTCTCACTTCTTCTGATGTTATGTCCAAAGTCTTCTTGATGCCGATGATCTCAATGATGAAACCACCTACTTTTTAGTCTGTACATCGCACAGGAGCTATTCCTTCCATTATTGTGCTTTCCAGCCCGTTGTGTCTTTTGATGAGGCCATATAATTTTACTTTCTTCTGTAGAATGGTATTTATAAGCCAGTTCTTTGAAACTGTTTTTAATCTTTTAATATGTCTCCATTGCACTCCTTCATTATACAGGATATCTTAAGGACTTTTTCTGTTGCATTTTGTTTCGAATGAATCGATTTTCTTCTTTGCTGTTTGCGAGATTGTCCATGATTCACAACCATATGTTCTTCGTCTTCTACCTTTCAGCTCCCTGTTTTAGAATAGGTCATCAATAAACACTTTCCAAGCCTGTCTGTCTCTTGCCATTCTTTTAATGTCACTTCATGCCTTCCCCATCATCGTCATATCTGCTTCCATCTGTCTTCTCCAACAATATTTTGTTCTTCCTCTTTGTCTTTTTCTTTGCGGATTCAAAAAAGGACCTGTTATGTAATATTCTCAGTTGGCTTTCGCAGTGTGTGTCCTATCCAGCGCCATTGTCTTTGCTGTATCTCTTTATCCACAGGCATTTGACTGGTACATTTCCATAATTCTATCCTATGGGTGGGCCGAGCAGAAGATGTCATCAAACAGGTCTGTGGGCTTACCAATATCAGCGTTGGTGAGGAGTGGATACCGGTGCCTACGTCATTCAAGGGGACTTTCTCGTGTATTGTCACACTAGATAGGAATAGTAGGGAACAGAACCCGGTCGTGCTTAATGCTGAGGTCAACGGTCTCATCTGCGATAACACCGATGAGAAAGATGCAGTCATCTTTACAGACGAATCTGTAAGACGACACCAAAGAAGTGCATGTGCATTTACAGCACGCTCGGCAGGCAGAATAGTCTACGAAGACAGTGGTGCATACGTCATGACCACGAGTAGCATGGCAATGGAGGCGATGGCAGTGACCAAGGCATTCAAATGGTTAGAGTCACAAGACTACACCCACGCATGTATACTGAGTGATTCGATGAGCATGATCAAAAAATTGGAGGCGGGCTCTTTACGCATGCAATGGGTAGAGTCGTTGCAGAAATCCAAAATACATAAGGTCACCTTTGTCTTTGTCCCTGGACATGCGGGAGTACGGGAAATGAAAGGGCGGACAGGTTGGCTAGCTGCGCTGTCGTTGAGGATGGGCAACCAATGGATCGGGCGGACATCATCAATGCCCTTCGAGATGTTGGAAGAGCACAGGACTTCGACAAACACAGATCCACGTCACTTCTTCGGATGATGGAAATGGGAATTAAGGTGGGCACAGCCAGAAATGAGAAACTTAGTGGCCGTGTAAGAAGACTTATTAACCAACATAGAACTGGAGTCGTCAGTCGCTGGACACTGAGGGAATTGCTGAGGAAGGGATCTGAGCACCTATGGACATGTTCGGAGTGCAATGATGATGACCCGCAAATAACTCAGTAACTCAATTCTATCTTAGTGATTCTGTCCTGCCATTTCCATGCTTTTATTCTGTACAAGCATCCATTAATGAAGGTCTGTATCTTCAAGATTGTCATTTGTGTTGTTCTCCAAGTTTCACAGCCATATAATAAGACCGACTTAAATTTACAACCATATGTTGCTATCTGAAAAATAAATGTTCTCAGAAATTTTCATTTATGGTAATATATAAGTTTGTAATGTCTATCAGCTCTGCAACAGTTTGGTCATCCTGCTGTGGCACTTAGCCAAGAACAGATCAAAGCAGAGGACTCTCCGCGAAGAGATAAACCGAGCCATCCAATCAAAGATTCTGGTATCACCTGACACACTCTCCCACATGCCTTACCTGAAGGCATGTCTCAAAGAAAGCCACAGGTAAATTTCTCAATAAAATATAGTCAGTGTCTATATAACCACATGTGAATTTCTCAATAAAATATAATCAGTCGCTATATAGCCACAAGTAAAGTTATCAATAAAATATAATCAGTCTCTATATAGCCACAAGTAAAGTTATCAATAAAATATAATCAGTCGCTATATAGCCACAAGTAAAGTTATCAATAAAATATAATCAGTCTCTATATAGCCACAAGTAAAGTTATCAATAAAATATAATCAGTCGCTATATAGCCACAAGTAAAGTTATCAATAAAATATAATCAGTCTCTATATAGCCACAAGTAAGGTTATCAATAAAATATAATGAGTCTCTATATTGCCACAAGTAAAGTTATCAATAAAATATAATCAGTCTCTATATAGCCACAAGTAAGGTTATCAATAAAATATAATGAGTCTCTATATTGCCACAAGTAAGGTTATCAATAAAATATAATGAGTCTCTATATAGCCACAGGTAAATTACAAAATAAAATATAGTCAGCGTCTACATAGCCACTGGTAATTTTTTTCAGTAAAATACAGTCAGAATCTCTTTACAGCCTGAGTTTCATTTAATCCACAGTCAACTATATGTTTACTAAGGTCTGCAAGCAGGGATGGGAATTCCGGAAAATCCCCAACTAAGATAACATTCCACCTATGCGAACAGGGGGAAATTGTGGGTAGAGTGACGTCAGCTGTTTATAGCATCAATAGCTGAGACGTCACGCTATAGTTCGTTTCAAATCATGTGCCCAAATTTTAAAATCGATATCTTTTTAACCACTTTTTGGAACTTGTTCAAAATTGGCATGTAAAGTTATAATGATTAGAACCCAACAGGGAATTAATTTCATTAAAAAAAACATTTGGTTATTATTGTTGCTTATTTGATTTATATAAATTTATAACGATCCATTGATGTAGTCAAAACTTAATGTTTACAGTATTTTAAGTTAAAAATAGTGAGTACAAATCCATACACGGTCAAATTGACGTATTTGCACGCTTTCGCCGTGGGTATCTGACACAATTAGACACTTATAAAAAACACGAGACATTGTGTGTCCCATTTCCGTTCATTCAGCGGCGTAGACGTGGAACGACAACATTTATCATGAGTCTTAAAATGAAATTCTGCAGTTTACAAAACATCGCAATAAAAATGTATGACTATTTTTGCAAAGAGGCTAAACGAGGAAGATTATTTCATTCTTTAGAAAACCCTGAGAATAGGACAAGACACATTTTGGATTTATCTAAACGGTCATTTAATCGCTGGATTCAAGCACGTGACCGTCAATGTTCAAAATATACAAAATCACAAGGAAGAGCAAAATTGTTGGATAATTTCGACAGTGAACTTATTAGAAGTGAAATTCACAAAATGTTGGGTATGAATGAAACTGTTACAATAAGAAAATTAAAAGTATCGCTGAAAAAGAACAACAGTATTGAAATATCAAAGTCTACATTATGGAGGAATGTGAGAGCTGCAGGCTTTACATTCAGAAAGTATTCCAATGGACGAAACATCATCTGTGAGAAGCCACATATAGTAGTCATGAGAAGCAAGTACTTACGTGAAGTAAAAGAGGTGCGCAAGCAAGGTTATGATATTGTGTACTTGGATGAAACATGGATCAATGCTCACCACACTAACCAAAGGGAATGGCAGTCATCAGATGGAAAGATTAAGAGATTAATACCTAGCAGCAAAGGACAGCGCTTGATAATTGCTCATGCAGGTAGTCAACAACATGGACTAATACAGAGTGCAGAGCTCATTTTTCTTTCAAAATCCATAGACAATCGGGATTATCACTCTGAGATGAATGGTCACATATTTAGACATTGGATTGAAAATTATGTTCTCCCATCACTAGATCGACCATCTTGCCTAATAATGGACAATGCAGCGTACCACAACATTGTTGCACTTGAAGATAAAGTCCCGACGTCATCCAGTACAAAAGATGCTATTAAGATATGGCTCACAAAGGAGCACATACAATTTAATAACATGTACTTAAAACCTCATTACTCAAAACTCATTAGCACAAACACAAAACTTAGGCTATTCAAATCAAATGTACTATCAACCCTTACGTATGCGTGTGAAAGCTGGAAAACAACAAGAGATATAGAAACAAAGTTGAACGCATTCGAAAATAAATGTCTAAGGAAAATACTTGGTATAGAATGGAACGAATTCAAAACAAACGAGGAAATTAGAGAAATCGCCAATCAACCACTAATATCTTCAGTAATAAAGAAAAGACGATGGTCATACGTTGGACATGTGATGAGAAGAGATAATAATCGAATAGCAAAGCAAGCCCTCATATGGGAAACAACAGGTAAAGAAAAAGAGGAAGACCCAGGGAGACACTGAGAAGAACATTGATGAGAGAGGCAAGAGCAGCAGGAATCGGCTCCCTCAATGAGATAGAACTGCTTGCACAGAACAGAGACAGATGGCGAGATTTAATAAAATATCTTTAAAAGAAAACTGCTAGAACAAAATTCATATAGGAGAAGGTGTATCTTGGTCTACGCCCTATGGGCCGGTTACGGCTCGAAAGGTCAATAGATAGATAGACTTAAAACCTGAATTACTATCTCTAGTAAAGCAAAAACAAAGGACAAAGATTTTTCAAATAGATAAGATTATCCAAGAGCACGGTCATATAAGTTTGAGGCTGCCACCTTACCATGCTCATTTAAATCCAATAGAACTAAGCTGGGCAAAATTAAAAGGACAAGTGGCAGATGAAAATACAACATTCAAAATATGCGATGTAAAGACTCTTGCTAATCTCGCTTTATTAAATATAGACAAAGATTATTGGACTAAATGTGAAGACCACGTCTTAAAACAGGGAAGAGGAATATTGGAAAAATGATGGTTTGTGGAATGTTCAACCCCAAACAGTTATTAATCTTTTAGACTCGTCTGATTCAGAATGAAAGTATATAGCCCCCACAATGTTGACCCCTATATTACCTTAAATTAGTTCAACAAACGGTCCTTTTCAGGACCACACAACTATGAAAATTGGACATACAGGTATACCTTGATATTATCGTCCGTCCTCGAACTGAGAAGACAATAATTCTCCTGGTGTTTTGTCTTATCCAGTTATTTCCCCATTACGGCCACGCCTTTACCTAGTGAAAATTAATCACAGACCAGCAACTACGGTAATTTCTATTCTTTAGGGGTTCACAATTTACAATTTTGACAAACATCAAAGAAATTCGCCGCTTTAAAAAAAAACTGCAGCTGCAAGATATTTGTTAAATATACATTTAAAGGGTATTTTGCATTCTAATAACATTTGGAAAATTTCAACAGTTTTTAACAAATGGTTAAAGAGTAATAGCGTTTTGAAGTTGGGAACATGATTTGAAACGAACTATAATTGGAGGAATATCCTGTTATTTTCTGCTCGCCTTAGTAAAATTAATTAGTTAGCTGTAAGTTAATCAAAATTGTTAATGGCTGGACGATATTTCTTGTTAAAATTCACACACGTCCGCAAATACTGCACCGAAAAAATATCTAGGTCACGTCTCTATTAAATTTTATTTTTTTAAAAAGGCCAATAGGTTTCTAAAAGGCGAATAGGTTTTTTAAAGGCGAATATGTTTTTAAAAGGCGAATAGGTTTTTTAAAGTCGAATAGGTTTCTAAAAGGCGAATAGGTTTTTAAAAAGCGAATAGGTTTTTTAAAGGCCAATAGGTTTTTAAAAGGCGAATAGGTTTTTAAAAGGCGAATAGGTTTTTAAAAGGCCAATAGGTTTCTAAAAGGCCAAAAATTTTCTAAAAGGCGAATAGGTTTTTAAAAGGCGAATAGGTTTTTAAAAGGCGAATATGTTTTTAAAAGGCCAATAGGTTTTTAAAAGGCGAATAGGTTTTTAAAAGGCGAATAGGTTTTTAAAAGGCGAATAGGGTGCGTCAAAAAGAGAGGTGAAACAGACAGGCACTTTATTTGTGCTCGTTAAGAAGTTGGTTCCAGTACTGTTTCCATCTTAGAAGTACTCGTTCAATATTTTTTATGTTTATCTTTTTTTTCTGAAAACAGCAACATCAATACAGAAATAGATATCCCATGCAATAAAGCAAATCAAATATTGGGACAGCTATCCCCATATTATTTTCTGTCATAGGATATATTTATTATCTTTAGTGAGACTATTTTAAGATGCATAAGGGACATATCTGAAATAACAATTGGATGTCATAATATAAATAATCAGAGGAATGCTGATAATACAGTCTTAATTGCTAAGAGTGAAAATGAATTACAAGAAATGTTAGACATTATAGTGAAGGAAAGCAAAAATAAAGGACTCAGCCTTAGTAGTATAAAAGACAGAAGTAATGGTAAAAAAACAAAGAAAAAGACATCACCGTGATGCACAATAAGGACAAGTGGAACAATATCAAAACAGGTAAATTAATCTAAATATCTGGGAGCATTGTTAACCTCAGATGGTAGATGTACAACAGAGGTGAGATGCAGAATGGCTCAGACAAAAACAGCTTTCCGAAAAAATGAGGAAGATACTGTGAAATCCATTTTTGACAATAGAATCAAGAACAAGAGTTCTTAAATGTTATGTAGAGCCAGTCTTAACACATGGGTGTGAATCATGGACAATATGACAACGGATAAGAAGATCATTGGAGGTTTTATAAATGTGGCTTTACAGAAGAATGTTGAGAGTACCATGGACAGCTAAGAAGAGTAATGAAAACGTTCAGAAAGAGGCCAAAGCAAAAAGAGAGCTAATATCCAATATTAGGAAGAAACAATCATCATTTTTTGGCCATGTAATGAAACAGTTGGAATATATTGTGACAACTGGGTAAATTGAGGGACGAGGAGATAGAGGGAAGCAAAGAGAAAAGATACCAGACAGCTTCAGATAATGGCTTGGCTGAAGGTCAACAACAGAAATGATAAGCAACTGTCGAAATCGAAAGTTATAGAGAGACATGATCACCTACACCAGCAGGCATGGTACTTGATGATGGTGATCCGCCTATAACTTTAACACAAAGTAATACCTATCCCCACACCAAACATCTTATTCAGAGCATTATCATTCCCATATTGCGACATCAATGCCAAACATGGTAGTCTATGACTAAACATAAAAGAAAGGTTGTCACCACAGAGATGTCTGAGAAAAGCGCTTTGAGCAGCCAGAAAAGACAATCAGAAATAATATTATAAGAGAAAGAATATACATTGATCCATTCTAGGCTACACACAGAAGCAACAAATAGACTGATTTGCTCATCTAAAAAAAGTGTCATTTGATTCATTGCCTTACAAAGCATATGTGTTAAAAGTGGAGAAAGGATAAGAGCAAGTGCCAGAAAGAGTAAGATAAACAGACAACATCAAAGTAATACTATAACAACATCAAAGTAATACTATAACAACATCAAATTAATACTATAAATGCATCAAAGTAATACTATAACAACATCAAAGTAATACTAAAACAACATCAAAGTAATACAGTAAAGTCTCGATTATGCGGTACTCAATAATCCGGAATTCTCAATTTAACGGACTTTTTTTTTTTTAATTATTATAGGGAGAAAGCTTGAATCATGTTTTGTTCAGTTAAATTAAATGCCTTTATCCGGAAATCGAAAACGCTACAACACGGTTTGTGCGCTGCGCTTACTTCTACAGGCTCTATCATTACACAATATTGCGTTTACAATAGTGTATTTACAGTAATATACTTCAAATAGGAGCGAACATATTTTATTCAATCCAGACATTGTGTCTCCAAATATTCCAAGTAAAAGCGACAGACAGTCTATATCTTCACTTTTTCCCCCGACTAAATGTTTTTGTCGGGAAATCTTAGTCGTGCCAAAAACACTTATCTACATGATTTTACAAATTTGCTTAATTTTCTCATAGCCTGCTTTAGATCTAAAGTTGGTCATGAATTTGTCAAAAATATGGCGTTTGACAGTCTGACCGAACATTAGAAGCAGACGTATTGTTTGTGAAAATTGAAGAGCCCATAACTTTGATGATTATAAATCAAAGGTTGAGCAGCCGGCGTGCAGTGACATAGAGATGGTGAGAAGAAAGGGGGAGGGGTTCAAAAATTACCGACTGGAAATTCAAAAAGAGTAAGATACAGAGTTTGACGTTAGTTTGTCTCAGACATTTGTGCAAGCTGAAATTCGTTCCATCAGTATAAATTATACATGATATGCTATAAACGCATGTGTGCATACTTTTTAACGGAATACATTTTTGTGTTAAATAATGGCCTCTGCGAGTGCAAACCACACCTCAATTTCCCGCAAAGGTAAACGCAAGCGAACTGTATTGACACTGAACCAGAAGATTGAAATCGCTAGTAGACTTGAAAAAGGCGTTAATCGCAACGTTTTGATGACTGAATTTGGCATAGCCTCTTCAACATTATATGACATACGAAATCAAAAAGATGAGTTGTTTAAGTTTGCGTCGGAATCTGAAAGCAGCAACAATATACACCAGAGACGAAGTATGAAACGGCCAAAATTTGAAAAACTCAACGACGTCCTTTATGTGTGGTTTTTAGAAAGAAGAAGAAAAGGAATGCCAATATCAGGACCAATGTTGATAGAGAAAGCTAGTGAATGTCACACGAATTTAAATATTTCTGAGCATTGCAATTTTTCAATAAGTTGTTTTTTCATAAATTTTGAGTTTGGTTTTCTTACTCTCGATTATCCAGAAAAATTCAATTATCCAGAATGGGTTCTTCCCCGAGCATTCCGGATAATCGAGACTTTACTGTACTATAAAACATCAAATTAATACTATAAATGCATCAAAGTAATACTATAACAACATCAAATTAATACTATAACAACATCAAAGTAATACTATAACAACATCAAATTAATACTATAACAACATCAAAGTAATACTATAACAGCATCAAAGTAATACTATAAATGCATCAAAGTAATACTATAACAGCATCAAAGTAATACTATAAATGCATCAAAGTAATACTATAACAACATCAAAGTAATACTAAAACAACATCAAAGTAATACTATAAAACATCAAATTAATACTATAAATGCATCAAAGTAATACTATAACAACATCAAAGTAATACTATAATAACATCAAAGTAATACTATAACAACATCAAAGTAATACTATAACAACATCAAAGTAATACTATAACAACATCAACTGGCAATATGTGAAGCTGTCAAAGGGGCGAGAACCAGAACTTTATATCTTCATCGACATCCGAATGGGAATACAAGAGGAAGTTAAAAGAGAGAGAGAGAGAGAGAGAGAGAGAGAGAGAGAGAGAGAAGAAGAAGAAATATTGATAGGATAAAAACCCAATATCACCAACACACACAAGGAGATAGAAACTGTGACGGAAGCAACCCCATGACTGGTGAGGAAACCGGAAACACATGCGGTCACATTGACTGACACGTAGAACATACTCCGACAGGTTGTAAAGAATATGCTGTGCAGAAAGTAGGTGCCACTGCTTGACTTATATCACGCCAATAGCCTAACGTGGATATATTGTCTCGGACATGCAGAAGTTTGCGGCAACGAGATGATTAACATGATAGCAAGGACTGTCATCAACGAACCAAGTTGGGTTCGCTGTTCCCACAAGGCATGAACATTTCGCTCTTATAGACATAGGACACCCACTACACATTTCCTACCCCCATGCGCAACCTCACCTGTACATGTCTGTATATTTGTCTGCATATGTATTGGCATATTTTGACACCTTCGGGTTTTCTTTTTTGTGTTTTGTGGCACAATATACACAGACTTATGCTTTTACGCATGTATGGTTGTACACGCATGCTTGTTTGCACATCTGTTCGGTGTGCACACCTATCGTTAGATATACACAGCTTTATATGTATCTTGTACCCAATTCCCGATATTTTTAGAACCCTTGCCATTTATTTCTCACGTGACGACCTGGTCAGCCCGCCTACCAATTTTAGTTCAGTCGGTGCCTGACCAAGCTCTGGACAGCAGAGAAATGACTTCTCTGCTTTTCTTGAGAATCTAGCATATTATCGCCATGTAGTTAGACTTATGTGTATATCCTTATATATTTTTGTGTTGTTGTTTCTTGTTCCAGCTGAAGTCCTACTTGGCCGAAACGTCGTTCGACTTTTGTTTTGTTTCTTACATACGTAAAGCGGCTACCATACCACTTTATTCTCACTTTTTAAAAAATCTGTCATTACACTAGTGGCGTTAAAAAGGAACAAAACAAACATCGCCATGGCTGTTAGATACCAACTATCACAAGAAGAGAACAAAGAAGCGCAGGGCAACGGACACGTCAGAGGAATGGGGGGAAGAGGGTGCCAAAAAGGGTGAGGGCAGGAAAAACATCCTCCGCGGAAAAAAGGCAGCACGTTCAATCAATTAAAATAGGACAGGAACAATCAGTAGACACACATTGTGATGATTTCTGAAACAGGGGGCGCAGTTGTGGGGGTTTCCAGGCTGCGGTTGTGTCAGTTTGTACTGGAAAGTTAAACATGACACGTTTTCATAAACATGACACTTTTTTCATAAACATGACACTTTTCATAAACATGACACTATCCATTATCGTAATCAATTGCAATAAGTCAGTATTTATTTACTTATCACTTTTAAAACCAATAATGGTAATGCAGATACAGCGAAGATGATGGCGCTGGATAGGACACACACTAAAATAAAGGTAAAGTACGAGATTTGAACCGGCGTCTTAGCACACGAGTTTTCACCCATATATGCTCGGCCGCCTATCCAGAAATGTTCGGAGATTTCTGTATAGTGTCGCCTCAAGCATCGAAACTCAGATGCGAGGCAACGTTCCTCACCTTCCCAGGGTAATACCCTGGTACCCATTTCTGCCAACGGCTGGGTCGACCATGGGGGTATTTTTTTTTTCAACCATGAGTACAATTCACACTGCTTCTAGCGGGGATCGAACACGGGTTGTCCGAACGTCGGTAGTCCAGTCGGGTGGTTTTCCCAACTCGGCTACCGAGGCCCCCAATGAGGAAGGCAACGAGAACACACAATGTGGAAGCCAACTGAGAGTATTACACAACAGTACCTTATTTGGAATCCCCAAGGAAAAATACAAAGGGGAAGACCAAAATATTCTTGGAGACGAAAGATTGAAGAGGAGGTGAAGATGATAGGGAAGCCATGGGATGATCTTAAAAGAATGGCAAGAAACAGAACGGCTTGGAAAGTGTTCGTTGAAGACATATACTCCACAGGGAGCTGAAAGGTAGTAGTAGAAGAAGAGGAAGAAGAATGATGGTAATGTAATAATTTTACAATGTTAAAAGTTGCCACAAGAAAATCCGACTTTCGGATCAGTACAAGCCTACTGCAAAAAAAAAAAAAAAAAAAAAAAAAATTGAATAAGGATATGCTTCTGCAAAGGGCCTTATTAAGCCGTGATGTCCAATTCCCTGGCGCTGTTTGTTTGTTATATGCCAAAAGCTGGTAGCCGATATTTTTTTATTTTAAAAAAAATCCCTTTCATCTGCAGTACATGAGCTACTGTCTACTATTCCGAATAAAAAAAGTAAAGTGCCCCCGTCACGCCAAGTGGCGTATAGGGAATATAGTGTTAGTGCCCATACATTTTACAGACCTTCGGCATATGATTTTTTGGGGTAATGTGGTTACTATTCCGAATGTTCACCAACATTTGTTAAATATTAAAATGTTTTAAAAAACTCTATTGAGATTACCTGTCTGCACAGATTGACGTTTCCCAGTCCATTAGGTGCCATGAGAGTTCTCCCAGAGTGCGTCACTTTGGGCGGATATCAGATTCCTTCTGGTGTAAGTTTAGTTCGTACCTACCTAACTACCTACCTGCCTATCTATTTACCTTCATAACTACCTACCTACCTGCCTGCTTGGCAATCTACCTCCCTATCTATGTACTTCTTTTACTTATTTACCTGTCCTCTTACTTCTTTCCCACGTACATATCTATCTATCTATCTATCTATCTATCTATCTATCTATCTATCTATCTATCTATCTATCTATCTATCTATCTATCTATCTATCTATCTATCTGTCTGTCTGTCTGTCTGTCTGTCTGTCTGTCTGTCTGTCTGTCTGTCTGTCTGTCTGTCTGTCTGTCTGTCTGTCTGTCTGTCTGTCTGTCTGTCTGTCTGTCTGTCTGTCTGTCTGTCTGTCTGTCTGTCTGTCTGTCTGTCTGTCTGTCTGTCTGTCTGTCTGTCTGTCTGTCTGTCTGTCTGTCTGTCTGTCTGTCTGTCTGTCTGTCTGTCTGTCTGTCTGTCTGTCTGTCTGTCTGTCTGTCTGTCTGTCTGTCTGTCTGTCTGTCTGTCTGTCTGTCTGTCTGTCTGTCTGTCTGTCTGTCTGTCTGTCTGTCTGTCTGTCTGTCTGTCTGTCTATCTACCTGTCTGTCTGTCTGTCTATTTGTATGTCTGTCTGTCTGCATGTACTTTTGATGATAAATCTCTCTCTCCGCCCACATGATTGACTTTGTCTTTCTCGTCTGTATATCTGTCAGTTAACTTTCCCTCGCATGTGTATTCCTATGTTAACTCTCACGTGTGTATCCGTCAGTTAAAAGAAATTATCTCTCGTATGTGCATCCTTCATTTAACCCATTCTCTCTCTCTATCTCTCTCGTGTATATCCTTCTGTTAACACTGTTTCTCCCTCTCTCTCGTCAGTATATTGGTCTGTTAACTCCATATTTCTTTAATGTATATATATAGCCGTTTTGTTAAATCTCTTTTTATCTATCGTCTGTATAGTTAACGGTTAACTCTTTCTCTCTCTCTCTCTCTCTCTCTCTCTCTCTCTCTCTCTGGCCCATCTATCTCCATTTCTCTCTCTTATGTAATCCTGGGCAACTCTTAATTCTCTCTTTATCTCTCTCTGTTCCTCTGTATCTGCTATTGTTAAATCATCGATATATCCACTTACACACACACACATATATATATATATATAAGAATCTATCTATCTCTCTATTGGCCTTTTGAGCCGTAGCCGGCCCATTGGGCGTAGACCAAGATACTCCTTCATCTGAATTTTTGTTCTAGCAGTTTTCAATTCTTCTAAAGATATTTTATCAAATCTCGCCATTTGTCTCTGTTCTGTGCAATCAGCTCTATCTCATTGAGGGAGCCGATTCCTGCTGCTCTTGCCCCTCTCATCAATGTTCTTCTCAGCGTCTCTCTGGGTCCTCCTCTTTTTCTCTTACCTGTTGTTTCCCACATGAGGGCTTGCTTTGCTATTCGGTTATTATCTCTTCTCATCACATGTCCAACATATGACCATCGTCTTTTCTTTATTACTGAAGATGTTAGTGGTTGATTAGCGATTTCTCTAATTTCCTCGTTTATATATGAATACCCATCCATTAACCGATCTAAAGATCTATCAGTCTGTTGTCAGTCTGTCATTTATTCCACACATTTCATATCATCTTTTGCTATTAAATCTCTCTCTCTCCTGCGATCAGGACTCAATCAGAGTACGATTCCAGACTCTCACCTGAAGTCAGCTGTCAGGTTAATTGTGTTGATCGCCCCCACAGACAGAACATCACAATTAGAGTCTGCCAGATCCACTGTGATTGAACACCCGTTAAAATGTTGCACTGTGTTCTACGCCAGTGGCCCAGTGCATCCGATTTCAGCCAGCATTTTATTCAGGTTTGCTTTCCTTAGCCTTTGATTGTCCCCAATCTTCCTGCAAGGCAGCAGATTGTCTTTTCTGTAGGGGGATTCTGCCCTTAGATGGTCGGCCCTCCCAAGTTTACGAGCACCATCTGCCCAAGTCACTAGAGGTGACTAACACAGACATACGCACACACAGATGTGAGATGTGACTAACACTGACATGCACACAGCGATACGAGGCATGACTAGCACTGACACACATCAAGATATGAGATATGACTAACACAGACATACACGCAAAGATATAACACATGACTAACAAAGACATGCACGCAAAGATATGATATGACTAACATAAATATGCACACACAAAGATATGACACATGCCTAACATAGACATGCACACAAAGATATGAGATATGACTGACATAGACATGCACACACAAAGATATAACACATGCCTAACATAGACATCCACACAAAGATGTGAGATATGACTAACATAGACATGCACACACAAAGATATGAGATGTGACTAACATAGCCATGCACACACAAAGATATGAGATATGACTAACATAGCCATGCACACACAAAGATATGAGATATGACTAACATAGCCATGCACACACAAAGATATGAGATATGACTAACCAGACATGCACACACAAAGATATGACACATGACTAGCGCAGATACACACTAAGATATGAGATATGACTAAACACAGACACACTTAAAGATATGAGCCATGATTAACACGGACATGCTATTAAATAAAAGACCTTTATTGTTATAACTTATCTCTATCAGACCTCGCTACATTTCGGACATAACATACTCGGACACTCGGACAAGTACTTCGAGAAACCGGACATGTATGAGCCTGAACGATGGATGAAACAAAGTGAGACAGACGACACAATCAGACGTCAACGTTCCATCATCACCACGGCTTTTGGGCTTGGCAGACGTAATTGTGTGGGAAGACGTCTTGCAGAGCTTCAGATCTACCTAGCAGTCATCAAGGTTGAGGAATGTTGAAAGGAATGTTGATAGGAATGTTGATAGGAATGTTGATAAGAGTGATGATAGGAGGGATGATAGGAATGTTGATAGGAATGTTGATAGGAGTGATGATAGGACTTTTGATAGGAGGGATGATAGGAATGTTGATAGGAATGTTGAGTGGATAGTTGACAGGAATGTTGATAGGTGTGATGACAGGAATCTTGATAGGAATGTTTATAGGAATTATTATACAAATGTTGAAAGGAATGTTGATGGGAGTGATGATAGGAATGTTGATAGGAATGATGATAGAAATGTTCAAAGGAATGTTTAGTGTAATGTTGAGAGGAATGTTGATAGGAATGTTGAGTGGAAAGTTGATAGGAGTGATGATAGAAAAGTTCAAAGGAATGTTGAGTGGAATGTTGAGAGGAATGTTGATATGAGTGATGATAGGAATGTTGATAGGAATGTCGAGTGGAAAGTTGATAGGAGTGATGATAGAAATGTTCAAAGGAATGTTGAGTGGAATGTTGAGAGGAATGTTGATAGGAGTGATGATAGGAATTTGATAGGAATGTCGAGTGGAAAGTTGATAAGAGTGGTGATAGGAGTGATGATAGGAATATTTATAGGTGTGATGACAGGAATCTTGATAGGAATGTTGAGTGGAATGTTAATGGGAATGTTGATATTTGTTATTTTAGGAATATTAAGTGGAATGTTGATAGGTGTGATGATACGAATGCTGAATGGAATGTTGAGTCGAATGTTCATAGGAATGATGAGAGGAATGTTTATAGGAGTGATGATATGAATGTTGACAAGAATTTTGAGTGGAATGTTGATAAGAATTTTGAGTGGAATTTTGATAGGAATTGTTGTGAGTGGAATTTTGAAATGAATATTGCTAGGAATGATAGGGATGTTGAAAGGAATATTGCTAGGAATGATAGGGATGTTGAAAGGAATATTGCTAGGAATGATAGGGATGTTGAAAGGAATATTGCTAGGAATGATAGGGATGTTGAAAGGAATATTGCTAGGAATGATAGGGATGTTGAAAGGAATATTGCTAGGAATGATAGGGATGTTGAAAGGAATATTGCTAGGAATGATAGGGATGTTAGGGATGTTGAAAGGAATATTGAGTGGATGTCCCAAGTTTAATTAATGTACTCGGTCTTCTTAATCCTGTCAACTCCGGTCGGAACATAGGCACTCACAACAGATCTCTACGCAATCCGGTCTGGAGCAAGCAAGGATAACTCTCGCTAAGACCCGCCAGCCTCACTCTTTTTATCGTGTTTTAGTTCATTGCCACGACCCCAATAATATCTGCCTCTCTGTCATTTGCCAGGTTGTGTCCATGTTTTTTGCCAGGTACTTTTACTCCTGACGGGTGAATGGACTGTGAATTTTACCGATATTTAAGTGGAATGTGATTTATCCTTTTTTGTGTCGTGTGTTCACGGTTTGACAGGCAAACACATAGTTCGAGAACAATGGCGCCGGGCTGGTATGTCCAACCAGAAATGGGAAAAGTCTGTGACAGTGGATGGGGAGGACGAATCAGAAATGATCAACAGCCCAGAAAGCGAAAACAGCAAAGTGTGTGCTACACATGAGGCATATTCAGAACACGAAAGACGAATATGGCAGACCTACCTCATCGCGTAACATTCCAAAGAAAGCCATGGAGAGAAATTCTATAACCAGTGATGGAAAATATAAAACTGAAGTAAGCAAAAGAATCGGTGTGGTAAAAAGTAATTTTAATGCCATGAAAAATACACTAACATCAAAACAAATAACTATCTATCTATCTATATATCTATCTATTGACCTTTCGAGCCGTAACCGGCCCATAGGGCGTAGACCAAGATACACCTTCTCCTATATGAATTTTTGTTCTAGCAGTTTTCTTTTAAAGAAAACAAATAACACCAGGGCTAAAACTAAGAATAGCAAAATGTTACATCTTCTCAATATTCCTGTATCGTGCAGAAACATGGACATTAGACAAGAAAACAGAACAGAAAATTGAAGCCTTTGAAAAGTAGACTTATAGAAGAATAGGTAGAATTGGATGGAAAGAAAAGAAAACAAATGATGAAATTTTAAAACAACTAAAAATGAAAAAAAAAACTACTAAACACAATTAGAACAAGACAAATGAAATTGTTGGGGCATGTTAAAAGACACAACAGCCTAATTAAAGTAATATTGGAAGGAAAAATACAAGGTACAAGAAGCAGAGGCAGACCAAGACTAACATGGACGAGTAACATCAAAAGATGGACAAGTGAACCTATGACAAATTACACCATCAAAACATGAGACAGAGTGGAATAGCGCTCCATGGTAGCCAACCTTCGATGCGGAGACGGCACTCAATAAAAATATTGCTAGGTGCGCATGCCTGGTTCGTTCCATTCTTAGAACGTGCCCTCGCCATTCCCAACATCTTCTTTACACCTTTTTGATTGATCTTGTTAATACCTGATCTTCTGGTGACTTCTTTGTTTGTGATGCTTTGCTCCCAACATATGTTTATACTTTACTTGTTAATGTCGACAATATTCCTGGATGTTCTATTAACTCTTTCTGTACGTTTCAACGCACCAAGCGCCATGCCGATTTCGGGCATGTACGTTTAGCCGCACAGTGCGTCACTCCCAATTTGATTAGTGTAAACTGTCATCAAACTATATTCTTTTTATATGTCTTGTATCATCTTGGTGTGGTTGAAATCTAATTCCTTGTTTAATTATCTAAAAAATTAATACATAATAGATTATGTGTTAGATAAATAAAAAGCTTATAGCTTGAAATTTAAAAACATGAACAATTTGTCTCTGAAATGTCTACCGCTAAATGGATAAAAAGGAGCCGCGATAGCTCAGTGGTTAGTGAACTGGACTACAAAGGACACGGGGTAGGGTTCGATCCCAACCGACGGCTTTCGGGTTCACCCAGCCTTAAATGGGTACCGGATTTGTTTCTTGGAAAGTAAAGCGGGTACGGGCGTAATACTGACTCATCATCATTGAGTGCCGTCTCCGCAACGAAGGTTGGCTACCATGGAGCGCCATTTTGCTCTATCTGTTGCTTTGATGGTGCAGGTTGTCATCGGTTGATTTGTCCATCTTTTGATGTTACTCGTCCATGTTAATCTTGGTCTGCCTCTGCCTCTTTTACCTTGTATTTTCCCCTCCAGGATCACTTTCAGTAGGCTGTTGTGTCTTTTAACATGGCCTAAGAATCGCATTTATCTTGTTCTAATTGTGTTCAGAAGTTCTCTTTTCATTTTTAGTTGCTTTAAGACTTCGTCGTTTGTTTTCTTTTCCTTCCATCCAATTCTACCTATTCTTCTATATATCCACATTTTATATATCCACAATACTGACTACATTACCCCAAAAATCATGTGCTGAAGGTCTGTAAAATGTATGGTCACTAGCACCATATTCCCTATACGCCACTTGGCGTGACGGGGGTGCTTTACTTTTTTTTTTTTTTTTTAATGGAAATAGTTAATATTTATGAATATGAAGTCAGAAAAATACTGAAATAGTTAATGATACTGATATTTATATTCATAATTTATTACCATTATTATTCATAATTTTACCATCATTATTTTTCCCATCATCTCTTGCCCGCAGATCCTGCAATACTACGAGATAACCCTGGGCAACCCTAATGAAGAACTTGACATCATGTACAAAATTACAGCTAACCCTTCAAAACCTCTGGACATTCGTTTCCACTTATTATAAATCAGAGATACTTATCATATTACAATATATTTTATTACAAATCAAACTCTCAAAGAAGATGTATTCAGTGATTCTCAAGTCTTTTGGAATCTGTCCCCGTCTAGTTTAATAAAAAAATATTTTTACAGTACGATCGTTGAGTGACTTTACCTTTATTTCTTGAATTGTTTCGTAAAATGTATGTTTACTAACACCTTGGACATACTATAACCAGTGATGGAAAATGTACAACTGAAATAAATAAAAGAATAGGAATGGCGAAAAGTAATTTTAATGTCATGAAGTGCATACTAACGTCAATACAAAAAACACCAGGGCTAAAACTAAGAATAGCAAAATGTTACATCTTCTCAGTATTCCTATTATCATCATGTGCCGTACTTGTTGGCGTTGGCGATCATGTCTTTCCACAATCTTCTATCCACAGTGCATCGTATGAGTTCTGTTGTTGATTGTTTTCCATGCCATGACACCAAGCTATCCAGTATTTTCTCTCTTTGTCGTCCGCGATCTCTCTTTCCTTTTATTTTGCCAGTTGTAACCAAGTATTCCAACTTTCCTCTTCTCATGATGTGCCCGAAAAATGTTAATTGCTTCTTTCTGAAGTTTTTTAAGAGCTCCCTTTTTGTGTTGGCCTCTTGAGAACTTTCTCATTGGTTTTTTTAGCTATCCAGGGAACTTTCAACATTCTTCTGAGAAATCCCACCTCTGTGGCCTCTAACCGTCTTTTCATTTGTTTGTCTATTGCTGCGTTTTATTTCTGTGTTGCATCTTCCATCGAATGTTATCACTGTGCCAATATCCTGTGTATCAATATACCTATATGGTGCAGAAACATGGACATTAGACAAGAAAACAGAAGAGAGAATTGAAGCCTTTGAAATGTGGATGTATAGAAAAATAGGTAGAATTGGATGGAAGGAAAAGAAAACAAACAATGAAGTCTTAAAACAACTAAAAATTAAAAGAGAACTACTAAGCACAATTCAAACAAGACATGCGATTTTTGGACAATGTTAAAAGACACAACAGCCTACTAAAAGTAATCCTGGAGGGGAAAATACAAGGTAAAAGAGGCAGAGGCAGACCAAGACTAACATGGACGAGTAACATCAAAATATGGACAAATCAGTCTATGACAATCTGCACCATCAAAGCAAGAGACAGAGCAGAATGGCGCTCCATGGTAGCCAACCTTCGTTGCGGAGACGGCACTCGATGATGATGATCGTTGGATATGGCGAGTGTGATATGTCTACCCTCGTGCTTTCCTCGGCTCGAAGGGCAATAGACCGACGGACAGACAGACGAACGGACAAGACAGTCAGACAGACAGACGGACGGACAAACAGACAGACAGACAGACAGTCAGACAGACAGACGGACGGACAGACAGACAGACAAGTACAGGCAGACAGATAGACAGCCAGTCAGACAGACGGACAGATAGACAGACAAACGGAGGACGATCGGATGGATGAATGGATAGATGGATGGATAGATGGGTGGAAGGAGAGCACGTGGAGGCAGGTAGGTACTAATTTTGGCTTTCTCTTGTTCTAAATACAGCCGTGTTTATCTTGTATTGCTCAAACCTCCGATAGATCTACTCCCATATTCTATTGTCTTATCTCAATGCTGATTTTATCGCGTGTTGTTCCATCTCCGCGCTGGTCTTGTCTTGTCTTGTCTTGTCTTGTCTTGTCTTGTCTTGTCTTGTCATGTCATGTCATGTCTTGTCTTGTCATGTCATGTATTGTCTTGTCATTTCTTGTTTTGTCATGTCTTGTCTTGTCTCATTACTGTGTTTGTTTGAGTTGCCTACCCTCTTCGTTGATCTTGTCATGTCGCATCCTCATTTTTCTTTTGTCTTGTCTTGCTCTGCCTTGTCCTATACTAGTTTGTTTTTTTTACCTCGTCCCATTCTCTGTTTGCTTTGTTTTGCTTTATCCATTGGTTTTGTCTTTCTTGCCTAATCCTCAAGTTTGTCTTGTTTTGTCCCATCTCGTATTTATCTTGATTTGTCCCATTCACCGGTTTGTCT
The DNA here is from genome assembly GCA_032433765.1 of Megaustenia siamemsis. Lineage (NCBI taxonomy): Eukaryota > Metazoa > Mollusca > Gastropoda > Stylommatophora > Ariophantidae > Megaustenia > Megaustenia siamemsis. The sequence continues at coordinate 14,081,548 of JAVIAB010000107.1, forward strand.
TGTCGTACCCCATCGTTATGTTTGTCTTGCACTGCCCCATCTTCATGTCCCACTTTTTTTCCAACCCCTTCCACTTATAAAGCTCGGACACGTTATTGAGTTATGTGCGGGTCACCATCATTGCACTCCAAACATTTCCATAGGTGTTCAGATCCACTCCTCAGCAAGCCCCGCGGTGTCTAGCGACTGACGACTCCAGTTCTGTGTTGGTTGATAAGTCTTCTTACACGCCCACTAAGTTTCTCGTTTCTGGCTGTGCCCATCTTAACTCCCATCTCTTTCATCCAAGGGAGTGACGTAGATTCATTATTGTTGAAGTCCTGTGCCCTTCATACATCTCAGAGGACATTAATGACGTCCGCCCGATCCATTGGTTGAACGTCTTCAATGACAGCGCAGCTAGCCAACCTGTCCGCTCTTTCATTTCCCCGTACTCCCGTATGTTCAGGGGCGTAGATAAAGGTGACCTTACGTATTTTTGACTGCTACACTTACTCTACCCATTTTATGCGTATAAAGCCGGTCTCCACTTTTTTTATCATGCTCATCGAATCACATAGTATGCAGGCATGGGTATAGTCTTGTGACTCTAACCAGATGAACGCCCTGGTCCCTGCCATCACCTCCATCTTCATAACACACGTGGTCATAATGTATGTACTTCCACTGTCTTCCTTGACTATACTGCCTGCCGAGCGTGCTGTAAATGTCCGTGCATTCCTTTTGTGTCGAATATTCCTGTTTATATTCGCCCCTTATCTATTTCAAATGTTTTCCAAATGTCCAAATAGTTTTGGAAAGCTAACAATATATTATCAGCATTAAAAAAATCATATTACGTCTTGTTGATTCTAGGTTAATTAGCGCCATCAGTTATTAGCTGATAAAACTGTATAACTTATATCTTGTATAAACAAAGTCAAGTTCGGGTTTTGTGGTCGACACGTTTGGAAATACCAAATGAACAGTTTTTTTTTTGTTACTTCGGGCAATCAGAGTTGTTAAGTCATCAAGGGAATTGTTTGTTCCTATGAGTTTTATTTGATGTAAGAGAGACAGAGGGTAAGAGGAAGGGGAGAGAGAATTAAAAATGGCAAGCAATTGTTTAAAGAAAATTTAAGGCAGACAGAGAGAGAGAGAGAGAGAGAGAGACAGACAGACAGGCAGACAGGCAGACAGGCAGGCAGGCAGGTAGACAGACCGACAGTCAGAAAGATAGATAGATAGACAGACAGACAGATAGATTAGACAGACAGACAGACAGACAGACCGACAGTCAGAAAGATAGATAGATAGACAGACAGACAGACAGACAGATAGATTAGACAGACAGACAGACAGACAGACAGACAGACAGACAGACAGATAGATTAGACAGATAGACAGACAGACAGACAGACAGATAGACAGATAGACAGATAGACAGATAGACAGATAGATAGATAGATAGATAGATAGATAGATAGATAGATAGATAGATAGACAGACAGACAGACAGACAGACAGACAGACAGACAGACAGACAGACAGACAGACAGACAGACAGACAGACAGACAGACAGACAGACAGACAGACAGACAGACAGACAGACAGACAGACAGACAGACAGACAGACAGACAGACAGACAGATAGACAGACAGACAGATAGACAGATAGATAGATATCGAAAATGTCAGAGAAAATGTTATTAGTTGTTAAAAATAATTGTATATTAAATAAGAGGCTGACAAGTAATGTGAAAGATAGCGCAAAGGAGATAACGAAATGAACCTTGGAACAAAGGCAATAGCAGGGTTAGAGAGGAATAAACCACAAGAAAGAAATATTTAAAAAAAAAAAAACTATGTCGTACTTTTTTTTAACAAAAAAACTTCCACAGTTCGCATTCCTTGTTCAAGACAAAACTATTAAAGATCCGAGGTGATAATATGCAAGCATATAAGGCTCATTGCACCTGATCGCAATCTCACAATTCCAGCCGCAGACTTGCTATTATGCTATCATTCAAGTCGCGATATTGTTATCAGCATTATTGATACACTCTTTGACCTGTTAGTTAAGTCTTGAAGTGATACTCATCACCATCCTCTGGTGCTGTGGAGAAACATAACCATCACACCGGGGCGTTTGTGCAATTAAAAGCCCTAATGGGTGTATTGAGAATCTACAATGATTGTTGACTCGGCCTGGATGTGTGTGAACGAGGCTTTTGAAGTGGTGTTTGTATTCTTAAGAGATGCATTTTTTGGTCACTTAGTACAACCAGAGTCTGGGTTAGATAAGCGGGCACGAGGACAAAGCGTGGTGGTCGGTTTAAGGTTCATTCCTGGACTGTTGGAATAAAGAACCTGTTTTATTATTATTTTTGCTTTATTAAATGTCCAACCAGAAAGAAATCACCACTGGCAGAATGAGAAGGTAATGGTTTCCTCCCCTGCCTTGGTAGACGCATAGAGAATAATATAATGTTAGTGACCACATTTTCTCAAGACTTTAACACGTTCTTAGGTGATGTGGTCGTTTACAAGCCAGACCGCCTTTCATCATCATCATCATCATCATCACCATCATCATCATCATCAAATACAATGCCCTGCTGACGTAGGTGATCACGTCTCTGCACAATTTCGATCTCGACAATTATTTGTTATTTCTGTTGTTGACCTCCTGCCAAGACATTCTCATAAGCTGTCTGGTATCCTTTCCATTTGCTTTCCTCTATCTCTTCGTCCCTCAATTTTCACATTTGTTACAATGTATTCAGCTGTTTCCTTCTCATTACATTGTCAAAAAATGATGATTGTTTCCTCCTAATATTAGAAATTAGCTCTCTTTTTGCTATGGCCTTTTTCAGAACGCTCTTATTACTCATCCCTGCTGTCCATGGTATTCTCAACACTCTTCTGTAAAACCACATTTCTACAGCCTCCAGTGATTTTCTTGTCTCTTGTCCTACTGTACATGATTCACATCTATATGTTAAGACCGGCTCTACATAACATTTAAGAACTATTTTTCTTGTTTCTATTGTCAAAAATGAATTGCACAGTATTTTCCTCAATTTTTGGAAAGCCGCTTTTGTCTGGGCCATTCTGCAAGAAATGTCTTTGTCTCTAGTCAGATCTGTCTTAATTTTAAAATTTAAGGCCGCCTTTACCTTCCAGCCAAATATGTCTTCAGATTCTTCTTCTTTCCTTCCTCATCTGCCTTTCAGCGTCGAGTGGCCAAATCTGTGGTACCAAATTTTTGAGGATGGGTGAAAAATGTCTGTGTCGGTCAACTTATCTGGGAACTAAAATTAATGGCTTTCTTGTTAGTGACCAGGGCACTAACTAATGAGCCACCGCGGCTAAAACACAAAACATAAAGGCTATAATTTGTTACACATCACTCGTCTTCTATCATTCTCCCATTGCCGTTGCCGGAGATACAATCTGCGATTCTTTGCTCTTCTGTTGGTCTCTTCTGGTGTTATCCTCCTAGTGACTCTAGTATTCCCTTTATCCATCTCTTTCTCGGTCTTCCTCTTAATCTGGCGTTTTCGTAGCGTTTGTTTATGGCTCTTTGAGTCACTGTTAGTTCTTTTTGTCTTGTTATGTGGTCGAACCAATTTATCTGTTGTTTCTTTATGTATTCGATGGCTGGTTCAATTTCGAGTTACTTCCTCAGGTCGGTGTTTCTTACTCTGTCCCTTCAGCTGTTCCTGTCATTCGTCTAACACATTTAAACTCAGTAGAGGTTATTTTCTTATTGTTCTTGCATCTAGGGTCCAGGACTAGCAATGATAGCACAACGTTGAGATGAAGATTGTATTATAGAGTGCCTGTTTTGCCTCTCAAGTTATTTCCTTGTTGGACAATAGTGGTGATAGCTGTCTGATGATTTGACACGCTTTGTTGCATCTTAATTCTATTTCTGCTGTTTGTGAATTTTCATTTGTCACTAGTAAAGTAAAGTACTCCCGTCACCCCAAGTGACGTATAGGGAAATATGGTGTTAGTGACCCTATATTTTACAGACCTTCAGCACATGATTTTTGGGGTAATGTGGTCGATATTACGCCGTGCTGCTTTACTTTCCCAGAAAAAAAAATCCGATATTCATTTTAAGGCTGGGTGAACCCGGAAGCCGTCGGTTTGGATCGAACCCTACCCCTTGTCCTTTGTAGTTCAGTTCACTAACCACTGAGCTATCGCGGCTCCCCGTTTGTCACTAGGCTTCCAAGATATATAAATTCCTCCACTTCTTTTAGTTGTCTGCCGTCTATGGTTATGTTGATGATGTTATGTCTTTCTTATGCAATATTCTTGAGTTCTGTTTTGCTGATGTTGATTTTCATGTTGTATTGGGTGGCTGCACTAATAGAAACAAATAGCACTCTTCATTACCTGATATTTAAATGACGTTAAGTGGGCATGTAGGCGTTGTGCTGTAATTTGCAGCTGGGCTGTGATATTCGCGCCTTTCTCAAAATATATATAACTTCAGAAAGACATCTTTGAGCACCATGTTGTAGTCCCTGTCGATCTCTAATCTCTTGGCCTGAAGGGATAATCTGTTTTCAGGAGCACGGCAGGAAGGTGGAGTAGGCCTTTCATCAGGAACATTGTTCGCTAGTCCTGATGCATGCGGTCAGCTATAGGTCGCTGACCGCACTCATTTAATTTGCTGGATGGGCTAACCTCCACTGTGGTTCAGTTCCCTGAAGCAGGATTTTTTGCTGACGGATACGATTTTGGGGGTTTAATCGATCTTTTAAATTGGGTACCTGACAAATTTTGGGAAGAGCATATTCCAACTCTTCTTCTCTCCTTCCTCATCTACCTTTCAGCGTCGAGCATATTCCAACTCTTCTTCTCTCCTTCCTCATCAACCTTTCAGCGTCGAGCATATTCCAACTCTTCTTCTCTCCTTCCTCATCAACCTTTCAGCGTCGAGCATATTCCAACTCTTCTTCTCTCCTTCCTCATCAACCTTTCAGCGTCGAGCATATTCCAACTCTTCTTCTCTCCTTCCTCATCTACCTTTCAGCGTCGAGCATATTCCAACTCTCTCATCCTCATCTACCTTTCAGCGTCGAGCATATTCCAACTCTCTCATCCTCATCTACCTTTCAAAATCGAGCATATTCCAACTCTCTCATCCTCATCTACCTTTCAAAATCGAGCATATTCCAACTCTTCTTCTCTCCTTCCTCATCTACCTTTCAGCGTCGAGCATATTCCAACTCAAAGGCGATATTTTATATTTTGTAGATCTGGTTTTAAGGAGTCAATTAGAATTTCTAAACTTTTTAATAATCAGAATTTCTCTTAAGCGTTTCTATTATGATCTGGTGCTTGACTTGTTGATGAACGACATACGCCATTTGGGGAAGCGGTTTTCTTTTTCTTGCTCCATTAACTTTCTGTTTCTAGCGCCCATGCTCCAGTTAGCTCTCATATACTTCAACCCCTTGAATGTTATCAGAGATGTTTGTTGTGAGGCGTGTTATCGCATTCCCCCCCCCCCTCTCCCCCCTTTTCTTCTTCACCACTGCCGCACCTGGTATAATGAGGAATAAGCGAGGTTCTTTTTGTCACGAGTTAATGGACCAAGGATGGTTGGCGACATTTCTTGTAGCCCTCGCCAAGACTCGTCATGTTTCTGATCCAAAACATAAATGTCTCGTCAACTCACAGAACGATGCTCGATCGAGGGGAAACCTTTATGAAACAACCGCATCAAAGCGAAGAGATATCCTCAAAGATATGATAAACAACCGTTCACAAAAACGCTTTAATTATTCACAAAATATGTTTTTTTGGGGGGTAACTTGTTTTCAAGTATTTAGTTATGTATTTTCTAGTATTTTCTAAGCATGTGTTTTCGTGATAAGAATATTTTAAAAAGTATATAATAACCATAATACAACGTTTTTGAGCTACTGGAAGAAATGCTAAAAGCGAGTATATTCTTTCCCAAACAATGTCTTGCTTTTGAGGCAGTTCTCAAAAATTGTGACAGCTGTCGCCACTTCCAAACAGTCCCTCTACGATATGAAGGAGGACTATTCATTCATTAGAAATTGTGTATTTTAATTCAGATTTCCGAGGCGGTGTCGAGTAGTGCTTTGAGTGATGTCATAATTCGAGTGGCAGGGATAAGAGTTGATCGCTGGGTTATTAATACATTTGTTTCAGTCTTTGCACCGTTCACTTACGGAATTATTTGTAAATAGAGTGTGCTTAGTTGGCGAAGATAACGTAGCATGAATTTACTCTGGCCTCTCCAGTCTAAAATGTTGAAACTTAGTTCTGCAAAATATCTCGCCATACTCGAATAACGTAATACTCAAGAATTATTGAAGGTAATTTAAAAAAAAAAAATAACTTCCTCAGCAGTTTCCGTAAGTCAAATAAAACAACAAAACTGGTGTTTCAGACAGGAGACTTTAATAAGGAAAAAAACATAAATAAAATCAAGACATATAACTTAAATGGAGAACAAATATTAAATAAACAACTCAATTTGTAACCGCAATGACATTATTATAAACATAATATAAACAAGGTAAAAAATAAGAACTTGAAGTATATAACTATTCAACACAAAACAGTCAACAACACGCAAATAATCAAAACAACAATTATAAAATTCTATTGCCAGAGTGATACAAACATGCACACACATAATAGACGTTTCCATATCTTTATATAAACAAATCATTACAATATACACTAAACATGTATCCGACCATAGCGTCAAACAGTTTGAGATTTCAGGTGAAAACTGAACAACATAAAAGACTGATAAATCTGAGCAAAAAATAGTGAGCGTCTATCATCTGTGAAAACATGAAAATGTGTTATTCTATATTCAACTTTTATTTACAAATGAGCATTAAATGATTATGCCGATAAAATGTGATGCATCTATTTTTGTAGATATTAACGCGATTGATATCCCTTGTTGTGAACTTGGTCTGTCTCCTGTAGGATTCTGGTGTTTTCTTTAATGTTACAACTGTGATTACAAAAAGCGGATACAGTGATCTTTCAAAATAAAATTGACGACTTAATCTTGAAGAGTACAGTAGAGAAAATATGGAACAAACAGATGTTCTGCTGTGCTGAAAGTACAACTGGATGTGAGTGAAATTGATCGTATTATCCCCAAGCTAGGACTCGTGATGTTGATGGCACGATAGAACGGTAAGAATATTTTTATTTTTATTTTTCATTCTTTCTAATTATAATCATACCTTGGGCTGGATGGTCTAGAGGTAGGTGGTTTAGAGGTAGATGGGCTAGAGGTAGGTGGTCTAGAGGTCGGTGGTCTAGAGGTAGGCGGTCTAGAGGTAGGTGGTCTTGAGGTAGGCGGTCTAGAGGTAGATGGTCTAGAGGTAGATGGTCTAGAGGTAGGTGGTATAGAGGTAGGTGGTCTAGAGGTAGGCGGTCTAGAGGTCGGTGGTCTTGAGGTAGGCGGTCTAGAGGTAGATGGTCTAGAGGTTGGTGATTTATAGATAGGTGATCTAGAGGTAGGTGGTCTAGAGGTAGATGTTCTTGAGGTAGGTGGTCTAGAGGTAGGTGGTCTAGCGGTAGGTGGTCTAGAGGAATGTGGTCTAGAGGAAGGTGGTTTAAAAGTAGGTGGTCTAGAGGTAGGTGGTCTAGAGGTAGGTGGTCTAGAGGAAGGTGGTCTAGAGGAAGGTGGTTTAAAAGTAGGTGGTTTAAAAGTAGGTGGTCTAGAGGTAGGTGGTCTAGAGGAATGTGGTCTAGAGGAAGGTGGTTTAAAAGTAGGTGGTCTAGAGGTAGATGGTCTAGAGGTAGGTGGTCTAAAGGTAGGTGGTCTAGAGGTAGGTGGTCTAGAGGATGTTAGTCTAGAGGTAAATGGTCTAGAGGTAGATGGTCTAGATGTAAGTGTCTAGAAATATGTGGTCTAAAGGAAGTTAGTCTAGAGGTAGGTGGTCAAGAGGTAGATGGTCTAGAGGAAGGTTGTCTAGAGGTAGATGGTCTAGAGGTAGGTGGCTCCGGACATCTTCATCCATAAATTCCGCAAATATCCAAGATTAGAACTATAATGTCACTTTGGAATGAGAATTAACAGCCGTGTGGTACTTTAATCTGACAATAAATTTCAGCCAGGATGTTTTTCGACCCCTCATGCTTAGAATGTAGGTGAAGGTCAACGCTGGGTAACATGACCCAGGCTGGCCTGCCCTTCCCCTTTAGCGTGTCAATAAACTATAAGGCCGAAACAATTGCTGGACAAGGGGTAGAGTCTACTTCTGACGATCAAACTAATTCCTGCTGCTGGCTCTGTTGAAGTAGTTTCCTACTATCGTTCTGTCTTTATTGAAGTAGTGGAAACACAAAACTTAACTACAGGTTTAATATTGTGAGGAAATTCTCATTGAGACCAACACAAGAAGGGAGGACCTAAAGACATTCATCATCATATGCTACACCGGTTGGCGTATGCGATCATGTCCTTCCATAATCTTCTATCTAAGTGCATCGTTTCAGTTCTGTTGTTGACTGTTTTCCATGTCCTTCCACAATCTTCTATCTACAGTACATCGCATCAATTCTGTTGTTGACTGTTTGCCATGCCATGACACCAAGATATCTAGCATTTTCTCTCTTTGTCGTCCGCGATCTCTCTTTCCTTTTATTTTGCCTGTTGTAACCAGATAGACCAACTTCCCTCTTCTCTATGATGTGCCCGCAAAATTGTTGATTTTCTTTCTTTCTGATGCGAACAACCGATCACCGTTATAAAATAATGATACTCGTATTATTACTACGACAGATGTAATGATGAAGAAAGGGAAGTCGACACGATATCTTGTCGTGCCTCAAACGAGTAGACCGCGAGTTCGAATCCAGGGAGGGGTGAATTTTTGTTTTCTATTAGTAAAGTAAAGGTTCTCTCCCCTGTCTTGCTAGGCGAAGGAGGAATACGGTATTAGTGACTATATTTGTCTATGATCACGTAGAGGGGATACGGTGTTAGTGACTATATTTTTCTGTGATCACGTAGAGGGGATACAGTATTAGAGACTATATTTGTCTGTGATCACGTAGAGGGATACGGTGTTAGTGACTATATTTGTCTGTGATCACGTAGAGGGGATACGGTGTTAGTCACTATATTTTTCTGTGATCACGTAGAGGGGATACGGTGTTAGTGACTATATTTTTCTGTGATCACGTAGAGGGGATACGGTGTTAGTGACTATATTTGTCTGTGATCACGTAGAGGGATACGGTATTAGAGGCTATATTTGTCTTTGATCACGTAGAGGGGATACGGTGTTAGTGACTATATAGCTTTGATCACGTAGAGGGGATACGGTGTTAGTGACTATATTTGTCTGTGATCACGTAGAGGGGATACGTTGTTAGTGACTCTATTTGTCTGTGATCACGTAGAGGGGATACGGTATTAGTGACTATATTTGTCTTTGATCACGTAGAGGAGATACGGTATTAGAGACTATATTTGTCTTTGATCACGTAGAGGAGATACGGTATTAGTGACTATATTTGTCTATGATCACGTAGGGGGAACACGTTATTAGTGACTATATTTTTCTATGATCACGTAGAGGAGATACGGTATTAGTGACTATATTTGTCTATGATCACGTAGGGGGAATACGGTATTAGTGACTATATTTGTCTTTGATCACGTAGAGGGGATACGGTATTAGTGACTATATTTGTCTATGATCACGCAGAGGGGATACGGTATTAGTGACTATATTTGTCTATGATCACGTAGAGGGGATACGGTATTAGTGACTATATTTGTCTATGATCACGTAGAGGGGATACGGTATTAGTGACTATATTTGTCAATGATCACGTAGGGGGAATACGGTATTAGTGACTATATTTGTCTATGATCACGTAGAGGGGATACGATATTAGTGACTACATTTGTCTAGGATCACGTAGGGGGCATACGGTATTAGTGACTATATTTGTCTTTGATCACGAAGGGGGAACACGGTATTAGTAACGATATTTGTCTATGATCACATAGGGGGAATACGGTATTAGTGACTATATTTGTCTTTGATCACGTAGGGGAAATACGGTATTAGTGACTATATTTGTCTTTGATCACGTAGGGGGAATACGGTATTAGTGACTATATTTGTCTTTGATCACGTAGGGGGAATACGGTATTTGTGACTATATTTGCCTATGATCACATAGGGGGAATACGGTATTAGTGACTATATTTGTCTATGATCACGTAGGAGGAATATGGTGTTCGTGACTATATTTGTATATGATCACGTAGGGGGAATACGGTATTAGTGACTATATTTGCCCATGATAACGTAGGGGGAATACGGTATTAGTGACTATATTTGCCCATGATCACGTAGGGGGAATACGGTATTAGTGACTATATTTGCCCATGATCACGTAGGGGGAATACGGTATTAGTGACTATATTTGCCCATGATCACGTAGGGGGAATACGGTATTAGTGACTATATTTGCCCATGATCACGTAGGGGAAATACGGTATTAGTGACTATATTTGCCCATGATCACGTAGGGGAAATACGGTATTAGTGACTATATTTGCCCATGATCACGTAGGGGGAATACGGTATTAGTGACTATATTTGTCTATGATCACGTAGGGGGAATACGGTATTAGTGACTATATTTGTCTATGATCACGTAGGAGGAATATGGTGTTAGTGACTATATTTGTTTATGGCCACGGCACATATGATGTGGTCGGTATCACGCCAGGCCATTTTTACTTCCCAGAAAAATCTTTGGTACTCATTTTTAGAAGCTGTGTGAATCCCAGGAGCCTTGTGGGTCCAAAAAAAAGTCCACCGCTTCTGGGGATCAAACCCGGACCATTCTGATCAGGAAGCAACCAGACTAACTACTCAGCCACCGGGCTTTTTTTTCTATTTGGTGGTGAAATAAAAACTCGGAACGGAAAACCTCATGGCGACTGCTCAGGACCCGCTACCTTTATTCTGCGAATCATAGGAGGAAGAGGTATGTCTTACAGCACTCATAAAAAAATGACAAAGAAACAACAGAAAAAAAACAAAGAACAATATATGGTCTGAAAAGGATCAAACCCGTACTCCTTGGCACTGCGCCTTGCCACGAGAATTCGAACGGTTAGGAACACTGCCACTCAGCTAACTAAAAATTAGCTATCGTGGACGATGTCTTTCACGCAGGTGTTCTCATGACTATAGCATGGGGTTACGATCACAGCTCGGGAATAAATTGTGTTTCTGTACTTTTCCTATTAAGGCAAGTATCTCCCAGTAGGGCTGAATACTTGTGTTGCAGACAAACATTTATTGGACGAAACTGCACGAATAGTAGTTTGCAGTGGTTATATACTGGAGACAAATAATAATAAATGTATATTATTATAGAAGGAAACTTCCGAGGCGATAATTCAGGGAGTCATAGGAGGAAGAGGTACATTTTACAGCACTCAGAAATAATGATAAATAAACAACAACAGAAAAAAGAACAGTATATGGTTCGAAGCAATATGACAAATAATACCTTTATTCTCCCGTGCTATATGTCTCTCCCCCCCCCCCCCCCCCTCCTTCCCTGGCAGACCCCAGTAATAAATGCCGTTAAAATATGGTTATGAATATTATGGTAGGCATAACAAACTAACAATGTGGATTAGATATGAACATCAAAAAGAGCAAAACTATTACAATAACAAAGATAATGCTCAAAACCTACAAGTGGATATTAAAGTTGAAGGAATAGACCTGGAGACAGTTCAGAGCTACAACTACCTTGGACATACTATAACCAGTGATGGAGAATGTAAAACTGAAATAAACAAAAGAATAGGAAAGGCAAAAAGTAATTTTAATGGCATGAAAAATATACTAACAACAAAACAAATAACGGTAATTTCCTAGTTTGATCAGATATATTATTTCAGTTGGAAGAGTGATGTCCCCTAAAATATGTCTGCCAAAATACAGTGGTTCTACGCATTCTTGGCGTTGGGGTCATTACGCTGGCATGTAATCATCTCGGAGTATCTGTTGATTGGGCGTTGGGTCCAGGGGTTAGGTTTAGCTTTAGTGTTAAATATTTATAAATATATTATAACGCGTGACAAAAACGACGCCACTCGGCCTAATTATGATCTACACATGCCAGCGTAATGACACCAACGCCAAGAATGCGTAGAACCACTGTATTTTGGCAGACATATTTTAGGGGACATCACTCTTCCAAACTGAAATAATATATCTGATCAAACTAGGAAATTACCTAAATAACAACAGGGCTAAAATTAAGAATAGCAAAATGTTATATTGTCTCAACAGTACTGTATAAGGCAGAAAATGGATATTACACAATAAAACAGAACAGAGAATTGAAGCCTTTGAAATGTGGATTTATAGAAGAATAGGAAGAATTGGATGGAAAAAGAAGAACACAAACGATGAAGTCTTAAAACAACTAAAAATGAAAAGTGAACTACTAAACACAATTTAAACAAGACAAATGAGATTTTTGGGGCATATTAAAAGACACATCAGCCTACTAAAAGTAATCTTGGAAGGGAAAGTACAAGGTAAATGAGGCAGAGGCAGATCAAGACTAACATAGATGGATAATCAAAAGATGGACAAGTCAACCTATGACAACCTGCACCATCAAAGCAAGAGACAGAGCAGAACAGCGATCCATGATAGCCAACCTTCGATGCGGAGACGGATCTCAATGGTTATGATTAAAATATTGGTTAGCGTATTTTTTATTTTTATTTTAACTTTCAGACCTGCGAGATTTATATTCGGGATAAATATGAACCAAGCAAAGATTAATAAATCACAATGTGAAAGATAAGACTTAAAGGCAATTAGGACTTACTATTAGACAATGTACATTCCATGACAAATTAGATGCCTATAGTAATTAAGTATTTGCTAAAGAGATAAGTTATAAAAGACGAGGACCAGATGAGGGTAAATATTTGCAAACTGGCCCGTGTAAATAAGGGCTTTAGTTTGAGAGATCCTCACTTCAAGTACTAAAACAAATACGATTCGGGGGATGCATGATAGAGACAAAGTTCAGATGAACTTGGCACCATTTGTGTATCTGTGTGTGTTAAGACATGTTAACGGTGTAATCCATAATTAGTCGTTAGTGGGACGTTGATTTATTCAATTTCGGAATTTCGACGGACTTTTGTTAAAGTCAAATATTTCGAAACTGGCCGGATTATTGAGGTAAACAGTAAACAATTTAAACATTGATGAACTGCTTAATGTACGAGCTTTACGTGATGAACCGTTTAAGAATTGTTTATAGTAAATAGTTCACGTGAGGATAATTTAAGAACTGTTTATAGTAAATAGTTCACGTGAGGATAATTTAAGAACTGTTTATAGTAAATAGTTCACGTGAGGATAATTTAAGAACTGTTTATAGTAAATAGTTCACATGAGGATAATTTAAGAACTTTTTATAGTAAATAGTTCACGTGAGGATAATTTAAGAACTGTTTATAGTAAATAGTTCACGTGAGGATAATTTAAGAACTGTTTATAGTAAATAGTTCACATGAGGATAATTTAAGAACTGTTTATAGTAAATAGTTCACATGAGGATAATTTAAGAACTGTTTATAGTAAATAGTTCACATGAGGATAATTTAAGAACTGTTTATAGTAAATAGTTCACATGAGGATAATTTAAGAACTGTTTATAGTAAATAGTTCACATGAGGATAATTTAAGAACTGTTTATAGTAAATAGTTCACGTGAGGATAATTTAAGAACTGTTTATAGTAAATAGTTTTCGTGAGGATAATTTAAGAACTGTTTATAGTAAATAGTTTGCATGAGGATAATTTAAGAACTGTTTATAGTAAATAGTTTGCATGAGGATAATTTAAGAACTGTTTATAGTAAATAGTTCACGTGAGGATAATTTAAGAGCTATTTATAGTAAATAGTTCACGTGAGGATAATTTAAGAACTGTTTATAGTAAATCGTTCACATGAGGATAATTTAAGAACTGTTTATAGTTTATAGTAAATGGTTCACATGAGGATAATTTAAGAACTGTTTATAGTAAATAGTTCATCATCATCATCATGTGCTATACCGGTTGGTGTTGGCGATCATGTCCTTCCACAATCTTCTATCTACACTGCATCGTATCATGTTGTTGACTGTTGTCCATGCCATGACACCAAGCTATCCAGTATTTTCTCTCTTTGTCGTCCACGATCTCACTTTCCTTTTATTTTGCCAGTTGTAACCAAGTATTCCAACTTTCCTCTTCTCATGATGTGCCCGAAAAATAGTAAACAGTTCACATGAGGATAATTTAAGAACTGTTTAAGATAAATGACAAATAATATAGTCGTTGAAGAATTAATGTGTATCGGGATGATCACTGACAAACCTTCATCTGGACAAGGACACACAACTTTCTAGGACAGTAGTAAAGTTGGAGATTGGTAAAATAACATATAATAAGTATACAAAATGTTGTTTACAGTTTTACTGTATTGATAAGAAGCTAAGTAGGTAGCGTGTCCTTTAATGAACGTTGCTATTATCCAAACATTTTTGACTGTGTAGTTGTCTAGGCATTATACGTCAGTGGTTTGTCCTTGTCTTCTGACGTTACGTGTGGTCTTCAGGGAGGTAATCCGCCGAACTAACTATCTATCTATCTGTCTGTCTGTCTGTCTGTCTGTCTGTTTGTCTGTCTGTCTGTCTGTCTTTATTTCTTTATCTAATTTCCTGTCTGTCAGTCTATCTGTCTGTCTGTCTTTATATAAGTTCCTGTCTATCTGTCTGTCTGTCTGTCTGTCTGTCTTTATTTCTTTATCTAATTTCCTGTCTGTCAGTCTATCTGTCTGTCTGTCTTTATATAAGTTCCTGTCTGTCTGTCTAAATTTATATAATTTTCAGTCTGTATCTCTCACCTGACTAACCTAGTCTTGACAAAACCTAACGTTTAACAGACTTTCAGTTTGTGCCACAAGCTTATTCTATTCCCTACCATTTCAGCCATGGAGGAGAGTCTGGGCTTTCTCAGCCTGACAGATGAGGAGTTCCAAGACTCTAGCGTCTACATCGTCCAGGACCGACCATGTGAAGCTGTTTGCCACAACAGAGCACAGGCGTCACTGCCTAGAAACCTGACTCTGCGACCTTCGCTCGTCCACAAAGGCGTTAGTACAATTTTCATTTACTGTTATAATTTTTTTTTTTTAGTGATTTCATCATCATCAAGTACCGGGCCTGCTGACGTAGGTGATCATGTCTCTCCACAACTTTCGATCTCGACAGTTATTTATCATTTCTGTTGTTGACTTCTGCCAAGTCATTCTCTTAATGCTGTCTGGTATCTTTTTTTACTTGCTTCCCTCTATCTCTTCGTCCCTCAATTTTCCCAGTTGTTACAATGTATTCCAGCTGTTCTCTTCTCATTACATGGCCAAAAAATGATGATTGCTTCTTCCTAATATTGGAAATTAGCTCTCTTTTTGCTTTGGCCTTTTTCATCACGTTTTCATTACTCTTCTTAGCTGTCCATGATATTCTCACACATTACTATGTAAAACCACATCTGTTGACTCCAATGATTTTCTTGTCTGTTTCCTATTGTCCATGATTCACATCCATATGTTAAGACTGGCTCTACATAACATTTAAGAACACTTTTTCTTGTTTCTATTGTCAAAATTGGAATGCACAGTATCTTCCACATTTTTTGGAAAGCTGCCTGAGCCATTCTGCATCAAATCTCTGTTGTACACCTTCCGTCTGAGGTTAAAAAAATTCCCAAATATATAAATTCAGTTACCTGTAAATCGCAATGTTATTAATGTTTTATATAGTTAGTATTTATTGCATTAATGTGTTATGTTCTCAATATTCCCGTGTGGTACAGAAACATGGACATTAGACAAGAAACAGAACAAAATTGAAGCCTTTGAAATGTGGATATATAGAAGAATAGGTAGAATTGGGTGGAAAGAAAAGAAAACAAATAATGAAGTCTGAGAACAACTAAAAATGAAAAGAGAACTATTAAATACAATTCAAACAAGACAAATGTTATTTTTTGGGCATGCTAAAAAACACAACAGCCTAATAAAAGTAATCTTGGAAGAGAAAATACAAAGTAATAGAGGCAGAGGCAGATCAAGACTAACAATGACGAGTAACATCAAAAGATGGACTAGTCAGCCTATGACATCCTGTACCATCAGAGCAAGAGACACAGCGGAATTGCTCTGCATGGTAGCCGACACTTCGATGCTGAGACGGCACTCAATGATAATGATTAACATCAAAGTTTGCTAAAAATTAATGCATAATCTCACTTATCCACATTGCATTCACTTCTGACATTCACAGGCGGTTGGGGTATTCAGCTGTGACCATATTCCAAGAGGAACTAGGTTCGGACCTTTAATTGGAGAAGTTATTAACGACCCTCCATCCACAAAGGAGGAGCATGACTCCAGGTTTCATTGGAAAGTAAGTTCCGATATTTGATTTGACGCTATTACCTGCTTCAACGTTCTTGGCAAAATTATTCCGCTCAACCACAAATATGGATCACTGTTTTGCATAATCCAGTGCAAATTTTATGAATTAGTCTTTGTTAAAAGGTAAACATAATGAAATATATTTTTAAAAAATTTTTCTAATATTTTTTAATGTTTGTTAGACAAACGTGAGTTAAAACATGTGTCTATCTATTTTAGTTCGAATTAAGTATAAAAAAGGGATTACCTAGTCTAGTTTAGTTAAGTTTAGTTTTGGGTTGGGGTTAAGGTTAAGGTTGAGTTTGAGTTTGTTAGTTTTATTTAGTTTAGTTTATTTTTGTTCAGTTTAGTTTTTCTTATTTTTTTTTAGTTTTGTTTTGTTTAGTTTTTATAGTTAGAGTTAGGGTTGGGGTTAGGGCTGGGGTTTGGGTTATATTGGGTTGAGGTTGTTAATTTAATTTATCTTTGTTTAGTTTAGTTTAAGTTTAAGCTTAAGGTTTAGTTTAGTTTAGTTTAGTTTAGTTTAGTTTAGTTTAGTTTAGTTTAGTTTAGTTTCTCTCTCTCTCTCTCTCTCTCTCTCTTTCTCTCTCTCTTTCTCTCTCTCTCTCTCTCTCTGTCTGCGATCAGTTGAGTTTAGTTTTATAGTTAGAGTAAGGGTTGGGGTTGGGTTAGCGATGGGGTTTGGGTTATATTGGGGCTGAGGTTGTTAGTTTTATTTAATTTAGTTTAGTTTTTTTAGTGTAGTTAGTTTAGTTTAGTTTAAGTTTAGTTTAGTTTAGTTTAGTTTAGTTTAGTTAGTAGTTTAGTTTAGTTTAGTTTAGTTTAGTTTAGTTTAGTTTAGTTTAGTTTAGTTTAGTTTAGTTTAGTTTAGTTTAAGTGCCGAGATCTCCTTCATCGTATGATGAAGAAATGTGGAAAAGAACAAAACAAGAACCAACTGAGCAGCAGAATATAAATAGAAAATGGAAATGGATTGGACATACAAAGAAAATATGATGCGTGTATAGCCATATAGGACAATGTTATGGAACCGGCAGGGAAAGAGAAAGCCCAGAAGGACCAGGAATAAATGGAGAAAAGGAGTCATGGACACCTCCCAGAACTTTGGTCTGGACTGGAGAGAAGTACAGAAAATGTCCAAGAATAAGGATGGATGAAGAAACCTATCAAATGTTAAGTCGGTCCTATTATATGGCTGTGAAACATGGAGAACAACAAAATTGGCAATCACGAAGATAGAAACTTTCATTAATGGATGCTTACGCAGAATAAAAGGATGGAAATGGCAGGACAAAATCACTAACATAGAGTTATGGAAATGTACCAGTCAAATACCAGTGGACAAAGAGATACAGCGAAGACGATGGTGCTAGATAGGACACACACAACGGAAGCCAACTGAGAGTATTACACAACAGGCCCTTTTTTGGAATCCCCAGGGAAAAAGATAAAGAGGAAGACTAAGGAATTCTTGGAGAAGACAGATAGAAGCAGAGATGAAGATGATGGGGAAGACATGGAATGATCTTAAAAGAATGGTAAGAAACAGAACGACTTGGAAAGTGTTTGTTGAAGACCTATGCTCCACAGGGAGCTGAAAGGTAGAAGAAGAAGAAGAGGAAACCTATGCTCCCAAAAGGGATCTAAAAGGCCTTGATATTGATTGTGTAAAATTTGTGGATAAAAATTAACTATTCTATATCAAAGAATATTAGGAGGCAAGACGCGAGTCAGCTACAGAGTTGGAAGTTGTCAGCGACTCATAGCTGATGGGTTACGCCAGGATCGGTGAATCAAAACCGTCCAGCCCCTACTCCATCTCTTCGCGGTGCCTCTAGAAACAGATGAACCAGTCTGTTCTGGCTAACGGAGTAATGGATCGAGGTAGGAAGACAACCCGGTACTATAAAATGCAAAGCTGAAGTCGGATATGTTGGGCCGAACGGCTCAAATATCACATTTCTGTACCAAACCTCAACACAGCGTAGCTACGCCCAGTTAACGTTCTTTTAAGGACGGACGACGAAGATTTCAATTCCTTCAGTAGTCATCGGCTGAACGCCAAAAAAAAAATAAATAAATAAACTGCGTTAAATGTGTGGATATTGTAAACATATAATCTCGTAAGCATACATTTATTGACATATATCCATTATAACATTAGTCAAACCGTAAAACATACATTCTTGTAGTATCATAATTAGAAAGCGTTTTAAACAGTAATTCGTACGTCACAAGTGCAAGAACCGGCAACCTATTCACTGTTTTACTGTATTTGATTATTCTCGTCGATGAACTGTACTTATGTGTTCTCATAATTTTACTGTACTTGTGTGTTCTCACCGTTTTACTGTACTTTGTTCTCACCGTTTTATCGTGCTTGTGTGTTCTCACCGTTCTACTGTACTTTGTTCTCACCGTTTTACTGTGCTTGTGTGTTTTCACCGTTTTATTGTACTTGTGTGTTCTCACCGTTTTACTCTACTTGCGTGTTCTCATCGTCATACTGTACTCGTGTCTTCTCACCGTCTTACTGTACTCGTGTGTTCTAATTGTTTTACTGTATGTGTGTGTTCTCAGCGTTTTATTATACTTGTGTGCTCCAATTATTTTACTGTACTTGTGTGTTCTCACCGTTGTACTGTGCTTGTGTGTTCTAATTGTTTTACTGTACTTGTGTGTTCTCACCGTTTTATTGTACTTGTGTGTTCTAATTGTTTTACTGTACTTGTGTGTTCTCACTGTTTTACTGTGCTTGTGTGTTCTCACCGTTTTACTGTACTTTGTTCTCACCGTTTTACTGTACTTTGTTCTCACCGTTTTACTGTACTTTGTTCTCACCGTTTTACTGTACTTTGTTCTCACCGTTTTACTGTACATTGTTCTCACCGTTTTACTGTACATTGTTCTCACCGTTTTACTGTACATTGTTCTCACCGTTTTACTGTACATTTTTCTCACCGTTTTACTGTACTTTGTTCTCACCGTTTTACTGTACATTTTTCTCATCGGTTTACTGTACTTTGTTCTCACCATTTTACTGTGTTTGTGTGTTTTCACTAAGGTGTTTAAAGATGAATCTCTACGCCATATAGTCCGGACCACAGACCCCAATAAAAGTAGCTGGCAGCATTTTTTAAACATGGCGCCATTCCTAATCAACAAAATGTGGTTGCCTACCAGCAAGGAGACGAGATCTATTTCTACACGGTCAGATCGATAGAGGCAAACATGGAACTTTTGTTCTACTTCTCCATGGAATACTCAC
Organism: Megaustenia siamemsis; assembly: GCA_032433765.1. Taxonomy (NCBI): domain Eukaryota; kingdom Metazoa; phylum Mollusca; class Gastropoda; order Stylommatophora; family Ariophantidae; genus Megaustenia; species Megaustenia siamemsis. The sequence goes on from JAVIAB010000107.1 coordinate 14,101,365, forward strand.
AGATAATTAAAGCTGATCCATTACTCTACGCTGAAGGTATGTTCTAGGTTTGGGGTGTGGACCTCAAGTAGTAAGAGTTTCTGTAAAAATGTGTGTCCGTGTCTTTGTATGTTCGAGCGTATTTATGTGTACATTTGTGTCAAGTCACGCCAAGTGGCGTATAGGGAATATTGTGTTAGTGACCATACATTTTACAGACCTTTCAGCACATGATTTTTGGGATAATGTGGTCGTATTACGCCCGTGCCGCTTTACTTTACCAGAAAAAAAATCCGATACCCATTAAAGGCTGGGTGAACCTGGAAGCCGTCGGTTGGGATCGAACCCTACCTTTGTCCTTTGTAGTCCAGCTCACTAAGCACTGAGCTATCGCGGCTCCATGTGTGTCAAGTACATCGAACTTAATTCGTCTCAGGCGGCGGTTCGAACTCTGAAGCGTTCGAAGTCCGAATCAATTTCCCAAATAGAAATAAAGAAAGATGGGCTGATCTGCTCTCATATAGAAAAACAATATCCATTTTGATTAATATAAACAACAAAAACATTTAATTTTAGGTAAAGAAATTAAATACGACTGAACCGATGTCGTCAGGCCATATGTTCTTTGCAGAACGTTGCATTCATCACAGCCCGTCTGAAAAAAAAAATGTGTCTCTTATCAGATCTCTCACAAATCGTTGCATTCATCACAGCCCGTTTGAAGAAAAAAAATGTCTCTCTCTCGTCAGATCCCTCACAGAACGTTACATTCACCAAAACCTGTCTTTAATCAGATCCCTCACAGAACGTTACATTCACCAAAACCTGTCTTTAATCAGATCCCTCACAGAACGTTACATTCACCAAAACCTGTCTTTAATCAGATCCCTCACAGAACGTTACATTCACCAAAACCTGTCTTTAATCAGATCTCTCACAGAACGTTACATTTACCAAAACCTATCTTTAATCAGATCCCTCACAGAACGTTACATTTACCAAAACCTGTCTTTAATCAGATCTCTCACAGAATGTTGCATTCACCAAAATCTGTCTTTAATCAGATCCCTCACAGAACGTTACATTCACCAAAACCTATCTTTAATCAGATCTCTCACAGAACGTTGCATTCACCAAAACCTATCTTTAATCAGATCTCTCACAGAACGTTGCATTCACCAAAACTTATCTTTAATCAGATCTCTTACAGAACGTTGCATTCACCAAAACCTATCTTTAATCAGATCTCTCACAGAATGTTGCATTCACCAAAACTTATCTTTAATCAGATCTCTCACAGAATGTTGCATTCACAAAACTTATCTTTAATCAGATCTCTCACAGAACGTTGCATTCACCAAAACCTGTCTTTAATCAGATCTCTCACAGAACGTTGCATTCACCACAGGCCGCCCAAAAGAATCTCTGTTTCTAGTCAAACCTCTCATTTTTTTATGATGTCATATTCAAGGTATCTTTGATGTCTTGAAACTACCTTCTTCTTTGTATGTCCCTGTCCCTTCATCCAAGAACCATGTCTTCCATTATTGTTCTTTCTAGCCGGCTGTGTCTTTTGACGTGGTCGTTAATTGTAATGTTCGTCGTCTCTCGCTTGTACTTGATCTGCCTGGCCTGAGGGCACTAATCTTTTTCTTTTCTCTTTTCCCTGATACCTAAAAGGTGTCGTGATTTATATCATTTGTCGTTCTTGAGCTGCTCGAACTGTCTGAATTAGTAATTTTCCTTTGTTATTACATGTCTCTGTCACTGGATCTATCCATCTTCTTCTGGGTCATCCTCTTGGTCTTTTTCCATGCATTCTCGAGAAGAACGCCCTTGATGGTGATTGGTAAGGATTCATTCTGACCAGGTGGCCCAACCATTTAAGTTGTTGTTGCTCTATATATTCTTGGCAGGGTTTAGTTCCTACCATTTTTCTTATGGTTTCATTTGGTATTCTATCTCTTCTTTTGTTGTTGAGGGCACTAATAATACACTAAATAATAAATGAAAATATGAAAACAATAATTTACTAGGTAAATCATCATCATCATCAAGTACCGGGCCTGCTGGCGTAGGTGATCATGTCTCTCCACAACTTTCGATCGCGACAGTTATTTATCATTTCTGTTGTTGACCTTCTGCCAAGCCATTCTCCTAAGCTGTCTGTATTTTTTCTCTTTGCTTTCCTCTATCTCTTCGTCCCTCAATTTTCCCAGTTGTTACAATATATTCCAGTTGTTCTCTTCTCATTACATGACCAAAAAATGATGATTGTTTCTTCCTAATATTGGAAATTAGCTCCCTTTTTGCTTTGGCCTCTTTCAGAATGTTTTCATTACTGGTCTTAGCTGTCCATAGTATTCTCAACATTCTTTTGTAAAACCACATTTCTACAGACTCCAGTGACTTTCTTGTCTGTTGTCCTATTGTCCATGATTCAAATCCATATGTTAAGACTAGTTCTACATAACATTTAAGAAACTATGTAAATACTAAATAATTGTTAGAACTACATAAATACTAAATAATTGTTAGAACTACATAAATACTAAATAATTGTTAGAACTGCATAAATACTAAATAATTGTTAGAACTACATAAATACTAAATAATTGTTAGAACTACATAAATACTAAATAATTGTTAGAACTACATAAATACTAAATAATTGTTAGAACTACATAAATACTAAATAATAAAATGAAAATTGCCTTTACTTTTACTTAGTGGGGAGTGATATCATGTATGACTGGTGGAGAGAAAGAGAAAGGTTACTGTCTGGAAAGTGGGAGTTCTCTTCCATGAAAATATATAATGATGGTACTGGTGGTGTAAGAGTCAAAGCAAAGAAATGCATATAAACGCATACAACTGTGAAGCTGCAGTCAAGCTAATTGTAAGGAGAAATGGAAAAAATATATAGAAAAAATATATATATAAAATATATATCGGGAAAAAATATATAGAAAAAATAAATAGAACAAAAATATAGAAAAAATATATAGAAAAAATCTACATTAAAAAATATATAGAAAAAAAATATATATAGGAAAAAAAATATAGAGAAAAAAAATATATAGAAAAAATTATAAAGAAAAAAGTAGAAAACAAAACGGTATGGTTAAAACTTTACATAATAAGTGGACGGCACAATTAGAGCAAAGTTTCGGCTCAGTAGGTCTTCATCAGGGACAATAAACATGTGTTGTGTGATGGAAATGGCAGGATAAAATCACTAACATAGAATTATGGAAATGTACCAGCCAAATACCAGTGGATAAAGAGATACAGCGAAGACGATGGCGCTGGATAGGACACACACTGCGGAAGCTAACTGAGAGTATTACACAACAGGCCCTTTTTTGGAATCCCCAGGGGAAAAAACAAAGAGGAAGACCAAATAATTCTTGGAGAAAGCAAATAGAAGCAGAGATGAAGATGATGGGGAAGACATGGAATGATCTTAAAAGAATGGCAAAAAACAGAACGACTTGGAAAGTGTTTGTTGAAGACCTATGCTCCACAGGTAGCTGAAAGGTAGAAGAAGAAATGCGAAAATCAACGGTTATCCCAGATGAGGAAGATGCAGTCATCGATACAGACGGATCCATAATGTGACACCAAGCGGAGTGCATGCGCGTTTACAGTACGCTGTGCGGCCACAATAGTCAAAGAACACATGATGCAGCATGCGCGTTTACAGTACGCTGTGCGGCCAGAATAGTCAAACACGACATGATGCAGCATGCGCGTTTACAGTACGCTTTGTGGCCACAATAGTCAAAGAAGACATGATGCAGCATGCGCGTTTACAGTACGCTGTGCGGCCAGAATAGTCAAAGAAGACATGATGCAGCATGCGCGTTTACAGTACGCTGTGCAGCCAGAATAGTCAAAGAAGACATCATGCAGCATGCGCGTTTACAGTACGCTGTGCGGCCACAATAGTCAAAGAAGACATGATGCAGCAGGCGCGTTTACAGTACGCTGTGCGGCCAGAATAGTCAAATAAGACATGATGCAGCATGCGCGTTTACAGTACGCTGTGCAGCCAGAATAGTCAAAGAAGACATCATGCAGCATGCGCGTTTACAGTACGCTGTGCGGCCACAATAGTCAAAGAAGACATGATGCAGCATGCGCGTTTACAGTACGCTGTGCGGCCAGAATAGTCAAAGACGACAGTAGTAGCGGTGGCTGTGAATGCAACAGAAAAGTGGAATAACATGCACCGAATACAATAGATTTGGCACGACTTTGCACCGACTTTGCACCAAAACGGTGCCAAAAAAAAAATTATTTTTTTTTTTCGAATTCGCGATTTTTTCGAACTTCATTATTTTTTGGGGGAATTTTTTTTTGGTGTTCGTCAGTTTGTCGAATCACTGAGAGCTTAACTCAGGTAAATTCAAAAGACTCGGTGCTAATCCGGTGATCGTCGCTCGCTGTGTGAAATTTGTGAAAGAGTATTTTAAAAGAGTATGTGAAAGTAAACAGAATTATTTAAAAAAATATGTATTTGTGAAAGTAAACTCAGAATTATTAAAAATAAAAAAAATAAAAAAAATAAAAAAAACAGTCTCCCTTCAGGATTCGAACACGGGTCTACTACGTGACAGGCCAGGCAACATGTAAAAAAAAATGCTGACAAGCAATAACATTGAAAGGTTAGTTTTGTCGAACGGTCTCCTGTGTTTCTGAGAGCTTAACCGCAGGTAAATTCAATAGAGACTCGGTGCTAATCCGGTGATCGTCGCTCCGTGTCCGGCCGTGTCCGGTGATCGCCTCGCTCGTGTTAGAAATTTGTGAAAGAGTATTTTAAAAGAGTATGTGATAAATATGTTTCAAAACGTTAAGAAATATAGTTAAATGTGATAAAACTGATTTTAAAAAAGGCGAAATAATAAAAACTATGAAAAAAAAAATAAGCTGTAAATACTGACGGAAAACTAGTCAAGAAACTGGAATGACATTTTGTTGACTGGGCTAGTGGTACTTGAGGAATGCTATTGTTAGAATCGCTTACAAGGAATCGTGGTCATTGTTAGGAGCTGCATTGTTAGGCTCCGTGTTTAGAGTTAAAGTTAGGTAGAGGCATGTCGGGGACAGCGGTTCTAAAAGGGGGTATCTCGCGGGTCGGATGGCGGGTCGTCGTGCGGGTGGGGAAAGGTGCCTTTATTGGTTATCATCATGTGTGTGTATTAGGCAACAGGAGGCGACATGTAAAAAAAAAAAATGCTGACAAGCAATTATAGTATCGTTAGCATCATGTATTCTGACCTTCCCTCCTTGTTTTCTAACACAACTTCCTAGATTTCTGACCATGCCCCTCAACATCCCCCTTCCTACTATCATCATGTGCCTCAACACTATCATCATGTGCCTCAACACTATCAGCATGTGCCTCAACACTATCCACCCTCATCATCATCATCATGTGCCTCAACACCACCCTTCATATCATCAAGCCACACAAAGTATCAATCATCTCTCTCACACATTCATGGTAAACCAAAACAAAACTCGTTCTATATTTCTCACAGCTTTATTATTAATACAACAAATATACGACACATATATATTACTGTCCGGTTGTTGATAATTTTAAGCGTCTGGGTTTCCTCCCTCCTGTTTTGGTGGTACTGTTTGTTAAATGTCTATCAAACACGGGTGCATAGGAAGTTTCATTAGCCTTCAAAACACAACCGCCCTCCATTTTGACAAAACCTTGATCAAAGCTGGAATAGGTAATCGGTGACTTTGCTGAAACATCCTGGGCATCCATACTGGCTGCCGGAGCTGTCGCCTGATTAACAAGAGTGAGGTCCCCTTGGTTAACAAAAAAGGGCGTGTAGTTGATGTTAGCATAAGCGTTTTCGAGACTGCCTTAACGCCATCTATAGACAATGGAACTACCCCCTCTGCCTTCATGTCCTATCATCATCATGTGCCACCCTCAACACCATCACCCCTTCATGTCCTATCATCATCAAGCCACACAAAGTATCAACCCCTTCATGGCCTATCATCATCATGTGCCACCCTCAACACTATCATCATCATGTGCCACCCTCAACACTATCATCATCATGCGCCACCCCCAACACCATCATCAAACCTTCATATCCCATCATCATCTTGTGCCCTACCATTAAATAGTGACTCTCTCTCTCTCTTTCTCTCTCTCTCGCTCTGTCTCTCTCACATTCATGATAAACCAAAACAAAATAGGCTCATATTAAAAAAGTCGACCTAAAACCGTAAAATATTCCACTACAACACAGACCGCTAGACTGAACAGTACTATGAAAATAAACGTCCGTGAATCAAGCGCGCTTATAACACGAAGTCTCACATCCGACTAGTTTAAATATAATCCGGTAAATCAAAGTTAGGAGGCAAGGGCAGAAACTTAGGAGGTAAGGGCAGAAACCAAAGAGGCAAGGTCAGAAAACAAGGAGGGGAGGTCAGAAATCTAGGAAGCTGTGTTAGAAAACAAGGAGGGAAGGTCAGAAACCTAGGAGGCATGGTCAGAAATCTAGGAAGCTGTGTTAGAAAACAAGGAGGCGAGGGCAGAAACCTAGGAGACAAGGGCAGAAAACTTAGGAGGTAAGGGCAGAAACCAAAGAGACAAGGTTAGAAAACAAGGAGGGAGGGTCAGAAATCTAAGAGGCAAGGGCAGAAACCTAGGAGGCGATGTCAGAAACCTAGGAGGCGAGGTCAGAAAACAAGGAGGGAAGGTCAGAAACCTAGGAGACAAGGGCAGAAACTTAGGAGGTAAGGGCAGAAACCAAAGAGACAAGGTTAGAAAACAAGGAGGGAGGGTCAGAAATCTAAGAGGCAAGGGCAGAAACCTAGGAGGCGAGGTCAGAAACCTAGGAGGCGATGTCAGAAACCTAGGAGGCGAGGTCAGAAAACAAGGAGGGAAGGTAAGAAACCTATCTACTTCCATACTGATACTAGTTAGACACATCGATCAGATAGTTACATCCAAATCGCAAACATTTTACCCCAGAACACAAAAATTTAGGGTCATACTCAAAAAGTCGACCTAAAAATCCCAAAAGCTACTCACATAGTCATACTAGTTAGACACAACGAGCAGGAAGTTATATTCTAGGTCCAAAATGTTGGACCAAAGCACAACGAACCACGAACCACAACCCCACGAACCATGGACTTAACGAACCATCAACTCACGAACGCGCCGATGAACGCATCGGGTTTCGTGTATAACCAGGCTCCAATGTCACGTTGACATCAAATCTAGCGTCGCAAATATCGTCGTTATCGAGAGATTCGTAGCGAATCCAGACATCACCCTCTATTACATTGAAATAATTTAGCGGAAATTGTATCTCCACCAGTGCGATCTCATACTGCGTCGAAAATTACCTCCAGCGTTCTCTAACATTGCCTCGATCGTTCGTTAACATTGCCTCCAGCGTTCTCTAACATTGCCTCGATCGTTCTTTAACATTACCTCCAGCGTTCTCTAACATTGCCTCGAGCGTTCTCTAACATTGCCTCGATCGTTCTTTAACATTGCCTCGATCGTTCGTTAACATTGCCTCGATCGTTCGTTAACATTGCCTCCAGCGTTCTCTAACATTGCCTCCAGCGTTCTCTAACATTGCCTCCACCGTTCTCTAACATTGCCTCGAGCGTTCTCTAACATTGCCTCGATCGTTCTTTAACATTGCCTCGATCGTTCTTTAACATTGCCTCCAGTGTTCTCTTCACAAGTTTCGTAAGGGAAACATTTGTCGTACTGGGAGAAAAACTCGTTTACCCTATCCATTTTAACGACCCCTTCTAATGATGACTCGCTGAGTGCCAAGTACAGACTATCTGTATCCATTTCACAGAGTCGAAAGTCGGACCTCTCTACGAATCTATCCAGGAAGTCATAGTAAATTCCAACATTCCCAATTTGGTGTACTGGTAGACGAAAAAACCAAGCTGTGAAGGAAGATCCCACAGGATACTTCGATTTCCAAGCGACACCTCATACCGGTCTTCACCAATAGGCGTCATGGTTTTAAACAGGGGGTTAATTACCAACTTTGTTGTATTGGCCCCCTCTTTAACATAGGTCACGTTCACATGTTTCCCCAAATTCGTCAAGGTCTTCCCATAGGCCGAGAAAAATATTACCACCAGATCACAAAAATGTAGGCAGAAACCTAGGAGGCAAGGTCAGAAACCTAGGAGACAAGGTGAGAAACATAGGAGGCAAGGGCAGAAACCTAAGAGGCAAGGGCAGAAACCTAAGAGCAATGATGGGGGCTATTCCTAACTTTCTTCTCAGTTCTTCATTTCTGAGCTTATCTCTCAGACTGTTTCCTGTCATTCGTCTAACACATTTCATCTCTGAGATCACAAAAATTTAGGCACATACTCAAAAAGTCGACCTCAAAACCATAAAAAAGCTACTCCCACATTCATCTAAAAGTTACACCAAAACCGCACCAGATTTGCACCGTGCAAAACATGCACAAGTTTGACACGCGCACCAGTTTGGCACAATGCACCAATAGACATCCCCATACCAAACATTTACTTTGATAATCACTTTTATGATTGATACGCCCCTTACGAAGGCTGATTGTTACGCCCCTTACGAAGGTGCATTGTGCCAAACTGGTGCGCGTGTCAAACTTGTGCATGTTTTTGCACGGTGCAAATCTGGTGCGGTTTTGGTGTAACTTTTAGATGAATGTGGAGTAGCTTTTTATGGTTTTGAGGTCGACTTTTTGAGTATGTGCCTAAATTTTTGTGATCTCAGAGATGAAATGTGTTAGACGAATGACAGGAAACAGTCTGAGAGATAAGCTCAGAAATGAAGAACTGAGAAGAAAGTTAGGAATAGCCCCCATCATTGCCTCTTAGGTTTCTGCCCTTGCCTCTTAGGTTTCTGCCCTTGCCTCCTATGTTTCTCACCTTGTCTCCTAGGTTTCTGACCTTGCCTCCTAGGTTTCTGCCTACATTTTTGTGATCTGGTGGTAATATTTTTCTCGGCCTATGGGAAGACCTTGACGAATTTGGGGAAACATGTGAACGTGACCTATGTTAAAGAGGGGCCAATACAACAAAGTTGGTAATTAACCCCCTGTTTAAAACCATGACGCCTATTGGTGAAGACCGGTATGAGGTGTCGCTTGGAAATCGAAGTATCCTGTGGGATCTTCCTTCACAGCTTGTTTTTTCGTCTACCAGTACACCAAATTGGGAATGTTGGAATTTTACTATGACTTCCTGGATAGATTCGTAGAGAGGTCCGACTTTCGACTCTGTGAAATGGATACAGATAGTCTGTACTTGGCACTCAGCGAGTCATCATTAGAAGGGGTCGTTAAAATGGATAGGGTAAACGAGTTTTTCTCCCAGTACGACAAATGTTTCCCTTACGAAACTTGTGAAGAGAACACTGGAGGCAATGTTAAAGAACGATCGAGGCAATGTTAAAGAACGATCGAGGCAATGTTAGAGAACGCTCGAGGCAATGTTAGAGAACGGTGGAGGCAATGTTAGAGAACGCTGGAGGCAATGTTAGAGAACGCTGGAGGCAATGTTAACGAACGATCGAGGCAATGTTAACGAACGATCGAGGCAATGTTAAAGAACGATCGAGGCAATGTTAGAGAACGCTCGAGGCAATGTTAGAGAACGCTGGAGGTAATGTTAGAGAACGATGGAGGCAATGTTAGAGAACGATCGAGGCAATGTTAAAGAACGATCGAGGCAATGTTAGAGAACGCTGGAGGCAATGTTAACGAACGATCGAGGCAATGTTAGAGAACGCTGGAGGTAATTTTCGACGCAGTATGAGATCGCACTGGTGGAGATACAATTTCCGCTAAATTATTTCAATGTAATAGAGGGTGATGTCTGGATTCGCTACGAATCTCTCGATAACGACGATATTTGCGACGCTAGATTTGATGTCAACGTGACATTGGAGCCTGGGTTATACACGAAACCCGATGCGTTCATCGGCGCGTTCGTGAGTTGATGGTTCGTTAAGTCCATGGTTCGTGGGGTTGTGGTTCGTGGTTCGTTGTGCTTTGGTCCAACATTTTGGACCTAGAATATAACTTCCTGCTCGTTGTGTCTAACTAGTATGACTATGTGAGTAGCTTTTGGGATTTTTAGGTCGACTTTTTGAGTATGACCCTAAATTTTGTGTTCTGGGGTAAAATGTTTGCGATTTGGATGTAACTATCTGATCGATGTGTCTAACTAGTATCAGTATGGAAGTAGATAGGTTTCTTACCTTCCCTCCTTGTTTTCTGACCTCGCCTCCTAGGTTTCTGACATCGCCTCCTAGGTTTCTGACCTCGCCTCCTAGGTTTCTGCCCTTGCCTCTTAGATTTCTGACCCTCCCTCCTTGTTTTCTAACCTTGTCTCTTTGGTTTCTGCCCTTACCTCCTAAGTTTCTGCCCTTGTCTCCTAGGTTTCTGACCTTCCCTCCTTGTTTTCTGACCTCGCCTCCTAGGTTTCTGACATCGCCTCCTAGGTTTCTGCCCTTGCCTCTTAGATTTCTGACCCTCCCTCCTTGTTTTCTAACCTTGTCTCTTTGGTTTCTGCCCTTACCTCCTAAGTTTCTGCCCTTGTCTCCTAGGTTTCTGCCCTCGCCTCCTTGTTTTCTAACACAGCTTCCTAGATTTCTGACCATGCCTCCTAGGTTTCTGACCTTCCCTCCTTGTTTTCTAACACAGCTTCCTAGATTTCTGACCTCCCCTCCTTGTTTTCTGACCTTGCCTCTTTGGTTTCTGCCCTTACCTCCTAAGTTTCTGCCCTTGCCTCCTAACTTTGATTTACCGGATTATATTTAAACTAGTCGGATGTGAGACTTCGTGTTATAAGCGCGCTTGATTCACGGACGTTTATTTTCATAGTACTGTTCAGTCTAGCGGTCTGTGTTGTAGTGGAATATTTTACGGTTTTAGGTCGACTTTTTTAATATGAGCCTATTTTGTTTTGGTTTATCATGAATGTGAGAGAGACAGAGCGAGAGAGAGAGAAAGAGAGAGAGAGAGTCACTATTTAATGGTAGGGCACAAGATGATGATGGGATATGAAGGTTTGATGATGGTGTTGGGGGTGGCGCATGATGATGATAGTGTTGAGGTGGCACATGATGATGATAGTGTTGAGGGTGGCACATGATGATGATAGGCCATGAAGGGGTTGATACTTTGTGTGGCTTGATGATGATAGGACATGAAGGGGTGATGGTGTTGAGGGTGGCACATGATGATGATAGGACATGAAGGCAGAGGAGGTAGTTCCATTGTCTATAGATGGCGTTAAGGCAGTCTCGAAAACGCTTATGCTAACATCAACTACACGCCCTTTTTTGTTAACCAAGGGGACCTCACTCTTGTTAATCAGACGACAGCTCCGGCAGCCAGTATGGATGCCCAGGATGTTTCAGCAAAGTCACCGATTACCTATTCCAGCTTTGATCAAGGTTTTGTCAAAATGGAGGGCGGTTGTGTTTTGAAGGCTAATGAAACTTCCTATGCACCCGTGTTTGATAGACATTTAACAAACAGTACCACCAAAACAGGAGGGAGGAAACCCAGACGCTTAAAATTATCAACAACCGGACAGTAATATATATGTGTCGTATATTTGTTGTATTAATAATAAAGCTGTGAGAAATATAGAACGAGTTTTGTTTTGGTTTACCATGAATGTGTGAGAGAGATGATTGATACTTTGTGTGGCTTGATGATATGAAGGGTGGTGTTGAGGCACATGATGATGATGATGAGGGTGGATAGTGTTGAGGCACATGCTGATAGTGTTGAGGCACATGATGATAGTGTTGAGGCACATGATGATAGTAGGAAGGGGGATGTTGAGGGGCATGGTCAGAAATCTAGGAAGTTGTGTTAGAAAACAAGGAGGGAAGGTCAGAATACATGATGCTAACGATACTAATAATTGCTTGTCAGCATTTTTTTTTTTTACATGTCGCCTCCTTTTGCCTAATACACACACATGATGATAACCAATAAAGGCACCTTTCCCCACCCGCACGACGACCCGCCATCCGACCCGCGAGATACCCCCTTTTAGAACCGCTGTCCCCGACATGCCTCTACCTAACTTTAACTCTAAACACGGAGCCTAACAATGCAGCTCCTAACAATGACCACGATTCCTTGTAAGCGATTCTAACAATAGCATTCCTCAAGTACCACTAGCCCAGTCAACAAAAATGTCATTCCAGTTTCTTGACTAGTTTTCCGTCAGTATTTACAGCTTATTTTTTTTCATAGTTTTTTATTATTTCGCCTTTTTTAAAAATCAGTTTTATCACATTTAACTATATTTCTTAACGTTTTGAAACATATTTATCACATACTCTTTTAAAATACTCTTTCACAAATTTCTAACACGAGCGAGGCGATCACCGGACACGGAGCGACGATCACCGGATTAGCACCGAGTCTCCATTGAATTTACCTGAGTTAAGCTCTCAGAAACACAGGAGACCGTTCGACAAAACTAACCTTTCAATGTTATTGCTTGTCAGCATTTTTTTTTTACATGTTGCCTGGCCTGTCACGTAGTAGACCCGTGTTCGAATCCTGAAGGGAGACTGTTTTTTTTTATTTATTTTTTTTTTATTTTTAATAATTCTGAGTTTACTTTCACAAATACATATTTTTTTAAATAATTCTGTTTACTTTCACATACTCTTTTAAAATACTCTTTCACAAATTTCACACAGCGAGCGACGATCACCGGATTAGCACCGAGTCTTTTGAATTTACCTGAGTTAAGCTCTCAGTGATTCGACAAACTGACGAACACCAAAAAAAAAATTCCCCCAAAAAATAATGAAGTTCGAAAAAATCGCGAATTCGAAAAAAAAAATAATTTTTTTTTTGGCACCGTTTTGGTGCAAAGTCGGTGCAAAGTCGGTGCCAAATCTATTGTATTTCGGTGCATGTTATTCCACTTTTCTGTTGCATTCACAGCCACCGCTACTACTGACGACATGATGCAGCATGCGCGTTTACAGTACGCTGTGCGGCCAGAATAGTCAAATAAGACATGATGCATAGGTTTTGACCACGAGTAGCATGACGATGGAGGTAATGGCAGGGACCAGGGCATTAATATGGTTAGAGTCACAAGACTACACCCACACATGTGTACTGAGTGATTCGATGAACATGATAAGAAAAGTGGAGGCGGGCTCTGTACGCATGCAATGAGTAGAGTCGTTGCTGAAGTCAAAATTACATACAGAGAGTCACTTTTATCTATGTCCCTCGACATGCGGGAGTACGGGGAAATGAAAGAGTGGGAGAGGTCGGCTAGCTGCGCTGACCTTGAATATGGTCATCCAGTGAATCGGGAGGTTGTCATCAATGCTTTCCGAGATGTGGGAAGGGCACATCACTTCGACAACCATGAGTCCACGCCACTCCATCGGATGAAAGAAATGGGAGTTAAGATGGGCACAGCCAGAAACAAGAAACTTAGTGGGCTTGTAAGAAGACTTATCAACCAACATAGAACTGGAGTCGTCAGTCGCTGGACGCTGCGGACTTGCTGAGGAGGGGATCTGAGCACCTATGGACATGTTCGGGGTGCAATGATGATGATCCGCAAATAACTCAATAACTCAATAACTCAATAACTCAAAAACATACTATTCATGAATCTCTATTTTTAGACAAAATATTCTTCAATCCCTCATCATCATCAAGTACCATGCTTGCTGGCGTAGGTGATCATGTCTCTCCACAACTTTCGATCTCGGTAGTTATTTTTCATTTCCGTTCTTTACCTTCTGCCAAGCCATTCTCTTAATTGTCTGGTATCTTTTTCTCTTTGCTTCCCTTTATCTCTTCGTCTCTCAATTTTCCCAGTTGTTACAATATATTCCAGTTGTTTTCTTCTCATTACATGGCCAAAAACTGATGATTGTTTCTTCCTAATATTGGAAATTAGCTCTCTTATTGCTTTGGCCTCTCCCAGAACTTTTTCATTAATCTTTAATTTCTATTACCCATATTAAAATGCTAGCGCTCTCTATCTCCTACTCACAACGAAGTTTATCCATGTTATCTCCCTTGCATTCAACTTAAATCCCAACCTTACAAAAACAATCAGTTTATAACAGGTCACAGCGTTAAAAAAAACAAGACCTACAACTAAGAAACGACAATTTCGTTCGTTTAACAATTAGACCAGTGATTCTCAAACATGCCAGTCCCCAGACCCTGGTGGACGATTTTTTACTTCCCGGTAGGGTTATGGTAGAACATTTTCTGGCTGCACCAATAATAATCAAAATATGCGCGTTGATTGTTATTGTTATTGTTGTTATTGTTGTTATTGTTATTGTTGTTATTGTTGTTATTGTTGTTATTGTTATTGTTGTTATTGTTATTGTTGTTATTGTTATTGTTGTTATTGTTATTATTGTTATTGTTGTTATTATTGTTATTGTTGTTGTTGTTATTGTTATTGTTGTTATTGTTATTGTTGTTGTTGTTATTGTTATTGTTGTTATTGTTATTGTTATTGTTGTTATTGTTATTGTTATTGTTGTTATTGTTGTTATTGTTATTGTTGTTATTGTTATTGTTGTTATTGTTATTATTGTTATTGTTGTTGTTGTTATTTTTGTTATTGTTGTTATTGTTATTGTTGTTGTTGTTATTATTGTTATTGTTGTTATTGTTATTATTGTTATTGTTGTTGTTATTGTTATTGTTATTGTTATTGTTGTTATTGTTGTTGTTATTATTGTTATTGTTGTTATTATTGTTATTATTGTTATTATTGTTATTGTTATTGTTGTTGTTGTTATTGTTATTGTTGTTATTGTTATTGTTGTTATTGTTGTTGTTGTTATTGTTGTTATTGTTATTGTTGTTATTGTTATCGTTATTGTTGTTATTGTTATTGTTATTGTTGTTATTGTTGTTATTGTTGTTGTTGTTATTGTTATTGTTGTTATTGTTATTATTGTTATTGTTGTTATTGTTATTATTGTTATTGTTATTGTTGTTGTTGTTATTGTTATTGTTGTTATTGTTATTGTTTTTATTGTTGTTGTTATTATTGTTATTGTTGTTATTGTTGTTATTGTTGTTATTGTTATTGTTGTTATTGTTATTGTTATTATTGTTATTGTTATTGTTGTTATTGTTGTTATTGCTGTTATTGTTGTTATTGTTATTGTTATTGTTGTTATTGTTGTTATTGTTATTGTTGTTATTGTTATTGTTGTTATTATTGTTATTGTTGTTATTATTGTTATTGTTGTTGTTGTTGTTATTGTTATTGTATTGTTGTTATTGTTATTATTATTGTTGTTATTGTTGTTATTGTTATTGTTTGTATTGTTATTGTTGTTATTGATGTTATTATTATTGTTGTTGTTGTTGTTGAGATCATCGTCACAGCACACACGACAAACCCAAAATGGCGCTCCCAAATTCCCCTCTTCCTGGAGAACCTCGAGAAAACCCCAATGGAACCCTGACCCACGTGACCACACTCAATAGCACGTCCTGGCACGACTTGTGGCAGGTTTTTTCTGAAAAAAAATTCTCAAATAGTGGCCAAATTGTATGGCATACTCTTTTCTATTTGGGCTTCCAAGAGTTATTTAACGTGGACAATTTAACACGTGACCTCTCATTGTTGCCTTTATCAGAGAGGATTGGACCTCTAATCTCTCTACCCTAGAGATCAGATGAGGTTAACGTCACGAAATAGCCACAGATTAATTTTCCTACATTTGAAAAATAGCCTACGTCTGTGGTAGGGTTAGACTCTAGATCTTTCCTGTTTAGAGATTGACATTATACGGTTAGACCAGTGGTGACCAACTTACGGTTGGTCGAGGGATTAAGGCTGACATTATACAGTTAGACCAGTGGTGACCAACTTAAGGTTGGTCGTGGGATTAAGGCTGACATTATACGTTTAGACCAGCGCTGACTAACTTAAGGTTGGTCGAGGGATTAAGGCTGACATTATACGGTTAGACCAGTCGTGAGCAACTTAAGGTTGGTCGAGGGATTAAGGCTGACATTATACGGTTAGACCAGTGTGACCAACTTAAGGTTGGTCGTGGGATCTATCTATCTATCTATCTTTCGTTCGCCTGAAGCATTGTCTATATCTGCAATGTCGTTTCCTGTATAAATGTTACTGTCTTTTGTAATTCTTGCAGTGGCCCATATAGTTTTGTCTGTAGTGTTGTATCTATGGGCCAATGGATTTTCCTCAGTCTACTATATTCAGTGCAGTCTTGAAGTATGTGTTCAGCAGTCTGGGGCGCCTGTCCACATGTACAAGTAGTTGAGGTGCCGATCTTGAATTTTGTATACATGTGACTATGGAGTCGATTGTGTCCTGTTCTGAGACGTATAATGATAACTTGTTCATATCTATTCATATTATAAAAGGCATCCTGATTTGGGGCTTGTGGTCCTCTGATTGATTTGATTATCTGTTTCTTATGATGGTATGTAACAGGTGTATCTAGTTGTGTGCCTGTTGAACATGATTCGATGAACATGATAAGAAAAGTGGAGGCGGGCTCTGTACGCATGCAATGAGTAGAGTCGTTGCTGAAGTCAAAATTACATACAGAGAGTCACTTTTATCTATGTCCCTCGACATGCGGGAGTACGGGGAAATGAAAGAGTGGGAGAGGTCGGCTAGCTGCGCTGACCTTGAATATGGTCATCCAGTGAATCGGGAGGTTGTCATCAATGCTTTCCGAGATGTGGGAAGGGCACATCACTTCGACAACCATGAGTCCACGCCACTCCATCGGATGAAAGAAATGGGAGTTAAGATGGGCACAGCCAGAAACAAGAAACTTAGTGGGCTTGTAGAAGACTTATCAACCACATAGAACTGGAGTCGTCAGTCGCTGGACGCTGCGGGACTTGCTGAGGAGGGGATCTGAGCACCTATGGACATGTTCGGGGTGCAATGATGATGATCCGTAAATAACTCAATAACTCAATAACTCAATAACTCAAAAACATACTATTCATGAATCTCTATTTTTAGACAAAATATTCTTCAATCCCTCATCATCATCAAGTACCATGCTTGCTGGCGTAGGTGATCATGTCTCTCCACAACTTTCGATCTCGGTAGTTATTTTTCATTTCCGTTCTTTACCTTCTGCCAAGCCATTCTCTTAATTGTCTGGTATCTTTTTCTCTTTGCTTCCCTTATCTCTTCGTCTCTCAATTTTCCCAGTTGTTACAATATATTCCAGTTGTTTTCTTCTCATTACATGGCCAAAAACTGATGATTGTTTCTTCCTAATATTGGAAATTAGCTCTCTTATTGCTTTGGCCTCTCCCAGAACTTTTCATTAATCTTTAATTTCTATTACCCATATTAAAATGCTAGCGCTCTCTATCTCCTACTCACAACGAAGTTTATCCATGTTATCTCCCTTGCATTCAACTTAAATCCCAACCTTACAAAAACAATCAGTTTATAACAGGTCACAGCGTTAAAAAAAACAAGACCTACAACTAAGAAACGACAATTTCGTTCGTTCAACAATTAGACCAGTGATTCTCAAACATGCCAGTCCCCAGACCCTGGTGGACGATTTTTTACTTCCCGGTAGGGTTTATGGTAGAACATTTTCTGGCTGCACCAATAATAATCAAAATATGCGCGTTGATTGTTATTGTTATTGTTGTTATTGTTGTTATTGTTATTGTTGTTATTGTTGTTATTGTTATTGTTGTTATTGTTATTGTTGTTATTGTTATTGTTGTTATTGTTATTATTGTTATTGTTGTTATTATTGTTATTGTTGTTGTTGTTATTGTTATTGTTGTTATTGTTATTGTTGTTGTTGTTATTGTTATTGTTGTTATTGTTATTGTTATTGTTATTGTTGTTATTGTTATTGTTATTGTTGTTATTGTTGTTATTGTTATTGTTGTTATTGTTATTGTTGTTATTGTTATTATTGTTATTGTTGTTGTTGTTATTTTGTTATTGTTGTTATTGTTATTGTTGTTGTTGTTATTATTGTTATTGTTGTTATTGTTATTATTGTTATTGTTGTTGTTATTGTTATTGTTATTGTTGTTATTGTTGTTGTTATTATTGTTATTGTTGTTATTATTGTTATTATTGTTATTATTGTTATTGTTATTGTTGTTGTTGTTATTGTTATTGTTGTTATTGTTATTGTTGTTATTGTTGTTGTTGTTATTGTTGTTATTGTTATTGTTGTTATTGTTATCGTTATTGTTGTTATTGTTATTGTTATTGTTGTTATTGTTGTTATTGTTGTTGTTGTTATTGTTATTGTTGTTATTGTTATTATTGTTATTGTTGTTATTGTTATTATTGTTATTGTTATTGTTGTTGTTGTTATTGTTATTGTTGTTATTGTTATTGTTTTTATTGTTGTTGTTATTATTGTTATTGTTGTTATTGTTGTTATTGTTGTTATTGTTATTGTTGTTATTGTTATTGTTATTATTGTTATTGTTATTGTTGTTATTGTTGTTATTGCTGTTATTGTTGTTATTGTTATTGTTATTGTTGTTATTGTTGTTATTGTTATTGTTGTTATTGTTATTGTTGTTATTATTGTTATTGTTGTTATTATTGTTATTGTTGTTGTTGTTGTTATTGTTATTGTTATTGTTGTTATTGTTATTATTGTTGTTATTGTTGTTATTGTTATTGTTTGTATTGTTATTGTTGTTATTGATGTTATTATTATTGTTGTTGTTGTTGTTGAGATCATCGTCACAGCACACACGACAAACCCAAAATGGCGCTCCCAAATTCCCCTCTTCCTGGAGAACCTCGAGAAAACCCCAATGGAACCCTGACCCACGTGACCACACTCAATAGCACGTCCTGGCACGACTTGTGGCAGGTTTTTTCTGAAAAAAAATTCTCAAATAGTGGCCAAATTGTATGGCATACTCTTTTCTATTTGGGCTTCCAAGAGTTATTTAACGTGGACAATTTAACACGTGACCTCTCATTGTTGCCTTTATCAGAGAGGATTGGACCTCTAATCTCTCTACCCTAGAGATCAGATGAGGTTAACGTCACGAAATAGCCACAGATTAATTTTCCTACATTTGAAAAATAGCCTACGTCTGTGGTAGGGTTAGACTCTAGATCTTTCCTGTTTAGAGATTGACATTATACGGTTAGACCAGTGGTGACCAACTTACGGTTGGTCGAGGGATTAAGGCTGACATTATACAGTTAGACCAGTGGTGACCAACTTAAGGTTGGTCGTGGGATTAAGGCTGACATTATACGTTTAGACCAGCGCTGACTAACTTAAGGTTGGTCGAGGGATTAAGGCTGACATTATACGGTTAGACCAGTCGTGAGCAACTTAAGGTTGGTCGAGGGATTAAGGCTGACATTATACGGTTAGACCAGTGTGACCAACTTAAGGTTGGTCGTGGGATTAAGGCTGACATTATACGTTTAGACCAGTGGTGACCAACTTAAGGTTGGTCGTGGGATTAAGGCTGACATTATACGGTTAGACCAGTGGTGACCAACTTAAGGTAGGTCGTGGGATTAAGGTTGACATTATACGTTTAAACCAGTGGTGACCAACTTAAGATTGGCCGAGGGATTAAGGCTGACATTGTACGCTTAGACCAGTGGTGACTAACTTAAGGTTGGCGAGGGATTAAGGTTGACATTGTACGTTTAGACCAGTGGTGACTAACTTAAGGTTGGCGAGGGATTAAGGCTGACATTGTACATTTAGACCAGTGGTGACTAATTTAAGGTTGGTGAGGGATTAAGGCTGACATTATACGGTTAGACCAGTGGTGACTAACTTCAGGTTGGCCGAGGGATTAAGGCTGACATCATACGTTTAGACCAGTGGTGACTTACTTCAGGTTGGCCGAGGGATTAAGGCTGACATTATACGTTTAAACCAGTGGTGACTAACTTAACGTTGGTCGAGGGATTAAGGCTGACATTATACGTTTAAACCAGTGGTGACTAACTTAAGGTTGGTCGTGGGATTAAGGCTGACATTATACGTTTAAACCAGTGGTGACTAACTTAACGTTGGTCGAGGGATTAAGGCTGACATTATACGTTTAGACCAGTGGTGACTAACTTAACGTTGGTCGAGGGATTAAGGCTGACATTATACGTTTAAACCAGTGGTGACTAACTTAACGTTGGTCGAGGGATTAAGGCTGACATTATACGTTTAGACCAGTGATGACTAACTTCAAATTGGCCGAGATCGAAGTATAGTCAAGACCGGACCATCAGGCAAAGTTATAATATCAGCCAAAAATTACATAATGAGATTTAATAATATATAATGTTTGCACTTTGACCAATTATTATATAAGTTGTAAGAGGACAATTAATGATTTATTTAAAATCTATCTTTATATTATTTTTTAAACCGACATGTGATTTGGTTTTTATTTATAGGTGTTTAGTCTAGTGGTCTCTGTGGTCGCTTCAAGGGATGAGTAAAATAACAACTGGTAAACACGCAACACAATGTGTCCACTTAACAGGAGAACGCTGAAGCAGGAGGAGGGTAGGAGAAGGAAGAGGAGAACGAGGTGGAGAAGAAAGAAGAGGATGAGGAAAAGAAAGAGGAGGAGAAGGTGAAGGAGGAGGAGGAGGGGAACAGGAGAAGGAAGAGGAGGAGAAGAAAGAAGAAGAGGGAGGAGAAAGAGGAGGGGGGAGAAGAAGAAAGAGGAAGATGAGGAGAAAGATAAGGAGGAGGAGAAATAGAAAAAGAAAGAGGAGGAGAAGAAAGAGGAGGAGGAGAATAAGAAAAAGGAGGAGGAGAAAGAGGAAGGGGAGAAGAAAGAGAAGGAGAAGAAGAGAGAGGAAGATGAGGAGAAAGAGGAGGAAGAGGAGAATAAAGAGAAGGAGAAGAAAGAAGAGGGGAGAAAGAGGAGAGAGGAGAAGAAGAGAAGGAGAAGAAGAGAGAGGAAGAGGAGGAGAAAAAGGAGAAGAAAGAGGAGAAGGAGGAGAAGGAAGAGGAGAAAGAGGAGAAGAAAGAGGAGGAGGAGAAAGAGAAGGAGAAGAAAGAGGAGGAGAAGAAAGAGGAGGAGAAGAAAGAGGAGGAGGAAAAGAGGAAGAGAAGAAGAAAGAGAAGGAGTAGAAGAGAGAGGAAGAGGAGGAGAAAGAGGAGAAGAAAGAGGAGGAAGAAGAGTAGAAGAAGGAGAAGGAGAATAAAAAGAATAGAAGAAAAAAGAAGAAAATGGTAGAGGAGGAGAAGGAGAAGGATGAGGAAAAGTTGGAGGAAGTTGAACAGAAGAAAGATGAGGAAGAGGAGAAGTTGGAGGAAGTTGAACAGAAGAAATGATGAGGAAGAGGAGAAGTTGGAGGAAGTTGAACAGAAGAAGGATGAGGAGAAGTTGGAGGAAGTTGAACAGAAGAAGGATGAGGAGGAGGAGAAGTTGGAGGAAGTTGAACAGAAGAAGGGTGAGGAAGAGGAGAAGTTGGAGGAAGTTGAATAGAAGAAGGATGAGGAGAAGTTGGAGGAGGTTGAACAGAAGAAGGATGAGGAGGAGGAGAAGTTGGAGGAAGTTGAACAGAAGAAGGATGAGGAGAAGTTGGAGAAAGTTGAACAGAAGAAGGGTGAGGAAGAGGAGAAGTTGGAGGAAGTTGAATAGAAGAAGGATGAGGAGAAGTTGGAGGAGGTTGAACAGAAGAAGGATGAGGAGAAGTTGGAGGAAGTTGAACAGAAGAAGGATGAGGAGAAGTTGGAGGAGGTTGAACAGAAGAAGGATGAGGAGAAGTTGGAGGAAGTTGAATAGAAGAAGGATGAGGAGAAGTTGGAGGAGGTTGAACAGAAGAAGGATGAGGAGAAGTTGGAGGAAGTTGAACAGAAGAAGGATGAGGAGAAGTTGGAGGAAGTTGAACAGAAGAAGGATGAGGAGGAGGAGAAGTTGGAGGAAGTTGAACAGAAGAAGGATGAGGAGAAGTTGGAGGAAGTTGAACAGAAGAAGGATGAGGAGAAGTTGGAGGAAGTTGAACAGAAGAAGGATGAGGAGAAGTTGGAGGAAGTTGAACAGAAGAAGGATGAGGAGGAGGAGAAGTTGGAGGAAGTTGAACAGAAGAAGGATGAGGAGAAGTTGGAGGAAGTTGAACAGAAGAAGGGTGAGGAGAAGTTGGAGGAAGTTGAACAGAAGAAGGATGAGGAGGAGGAGAAGTTGGAGGAAGTTGAACAGAAGAAGGGTGAGGAGAAGTTGGAGGAAGTTGAACAGAAGAAGGGTGAGGAGAAGTTGGAGGAAGTTGAACAGAAGAAGGAGGAGGAGAAGATGGAGGAAGTTGAACAGAAGAAGGATGAGGAGAAGTTGGAGGAAGTTGAACAGAAGAAGGAGGAGGAGAAGATGGAGGAAGTTGAACAGAAGAAGGAGGAGGAGAAGATGGAGGAAGTTGAACAGAAGAAGGAGGAGGAGAAGATGGAGGAAGTTGAACAGAAGAAGGATGAGGAGAAGTTGGAGGAAGTTGAACAGAAGAAGGATGAGGAGGAGGAGAAGTTGGAGGAAGTTGAACAGAAGAAGGATGAGGAGGAGGAGAAGTTGGAGGAAGTTGAACAGAAGAAGGAGGAGGAGAAGTTGGAGGAAGTTGAATAGAAGAAGGATGAGGAGAAGTTGGAGGAGGTTGAACAGAAGAAGGATGAGGAGAAGTTGGAGGAAGTTGAACAGAAGAAGGATGAGGAGAAGTTGGAGGAAGTTGAACAGAAGAAGGATGAGGAGAAGTTGGAGGAAGTTGAACAGAAGAAGGATTAGGAGAAGTTGGAGGAAGTTGAACAGAAGAAGGATGAGGAGAAATTAGAGGAAGTTGAACAGGAGAAGGATGAGGAGAAGTTGGAGGAAGTTGAACACAAGAAGGGTGAGGAGGAGGAGAAGATGGAGGAAGTTGAACAGAAGAAGGATGAGGAGAAGTTGGAGGAAGTTGAACAGAAGAAGGATGAGGAGAAGTTGGAGGAAGTTGAACAGAAGAAGGATTAGGAGAAGTTGGAGGAAGTTGAACAGAAGAAGGATGAGGAGAAATTAGAGGAAGTTGAACAGGAGAAGGATGAGGAGAAGTTGGAGGAAGTTGAACACAAGAAGGGTGAGGAGGAGGAGAAGATGGAGGAAGTTGAACAGAAGAAGGATGAGGAGAAGTTGGAGGAAGTTGAACAGAAGAAGGATGAGGAGAAGTTGGAGGAAGTTGAACAGAAGAAGGATGAGGAGGAGGAGAAGTTGGAGGAAGTTGAATAGAAGAAGGATGAGGAGAAGTTGGAGGAAGTTGAACAGAAGAAGGATGAGGAGAAGTTGGAGGAAGTTGAACAGAAGAAGGATGAGGAGAAGTTGGAGGAAGTTGAACAGAAGAAGGATGAGGAGAAGTTGGAGGAGGTTGAACAGAAGAAGGATGAGGAGAAGTTGGAGGAAGTTGAACAGAAGAAGGAGGAGGAGAAGATGGAGGAAGTTGAACAGAAGAAGGATGAGGAGAAGTTGGAGGAAGTTGAACAGAAGAAGGATGAGGAGAAGTTGGAGGAGGTTGAACAGAAGAAGGAGGAGGAGAAGATGGAGGAAGTTGAACAGAAGAAGGATGAGGAGAAGTTGGAGGAAGTTGAACAGAAGAAGGATGAGGAGGAGGAGAAGTTGGAGGAAGTTGAACAGAAGAAAGATGAGGAAGAGGAGAAGTTGGAGGAAGTTGAACAGAAGAAAGGATGAGGAAGATTAGAAGTTGGAGGAAGAGGGAGGGGAGGAGAAGGAGGATGAAGATGATGATGATGATGATGATGATGATGATGATGATGATGAGCAGGAGGAAAAGGAAAGTAGTAGGAGCAAGAAGAGAAGGAATAAATGAAGAAGAGGAGGAGAAGAAGGCGAGGAATAGGAGGAAGAATAGACAGATGCGTATGTCTTACAGTATAGTTTGGAGACACATATTCAGTTTGAGGTTACATACTATAACACCAGTGATATCTAAATACAACATCATCATCATCAAGTACCTGGCCTACGGGCGTATATGAACATGTCTCTCCACAACTTTCGATCTCGACAGCCTTCCTTTATCATTTCTGTTGTTGACCTTCTGCCAGGCCATTTTCTTAAGCTGTCTTGTATTTTCTCTCTTTGCTTCCCTCTGTCTCCTCGTCCCTCAATTTTTCCACTTGTTACAATATACATGTATTCCAGTTGTTCTCTTCTCATACAATATATAAAAATAAAATACTGAGGGGAAAATATTCAAAAAAATATCCCGGAAAATATACAAATACAAAATACTTAGGGTAAACAACCTAGTCATTAAATATGAAGAAATATATTTTAAAAAAAAACCTCTCACTGTTATGAATGCACTCTTTTGTTTTTCTATTTTATATTTTCTATCTATCTATCTATCTATCTATCTATCTATCTATCTATCTATCTATCTATCTATCTATCTATCTATCTATCTATCTCTATCTATCTATCTATCTATCTATCTATCTATCTATCTATCTATCTATCTATCTATCTATCTATCTATCTATCTATCTATCTATCTATCTATCTATCTATCTATCTATCTATCTATCTATCTATCTATCTATCTATCTATCTATCTATCTATCTATCTATCTATCTATCTATCTATCTATCTATCTATCTATCTATCTATCTATCTATCTATCTATCTATCTGTCTATCTATCTATCTATCTATCTATCTATCTATTGTCCTTTCGAGCCGAAGACGATACATAGGGCAGAACCACAATCTTAAAAACAGAAACCTTGAGTACCAAAATGGCACATTTATATATTATTTGACTGAAATAAAGATGTATCCTTACGAAATGTATAAAAGCGAGTACCAAGTGCGAAAAGGTTGAAAACCACTGAATTAAGTAGACGCGAATTGCTGATTAATCCATTAAACTAGGCTAAATAACACATTACAACACAGAAAATGAGTCCCAGTTATCAAACTTTCCCGTTTAGGCCCCTAGGTTGTTTGAAATAGATAGATATCTGCGGACACACAAAGACGCATATTTAATATAAAACATCTGAGTTGAACTGTGGTTGTCAAAATTGACTTTAAGAGTTCGCATTAATTTCTCCATCGGGTGATGATGTAATATCTTCAATGTGTACATCAAATATTAATCAAAGGTATTTCGTTTTTTTTCCCTCGTTATGTTATCAGTATTAATTTATAATTACGAACACCAGAAATAGCGTGTGCGTATATCAATAATTTTAACATAATTTCTTTAAATAAAAAGTGGTCGTCTATTTCATGATTGTTTCTTTTACTAGTGATAATTAAACTGTTGATTTCAGCATTTAAATTTTATTTCGACTTTTTATGAAATTATAAAATGCAAAGACGATTAGAGGCCACAGAGATGGGATTTCTCAGAAGAATGTTGAAAGTTCCCTGGACAGCTAAAAAGACCAATGAGGAAGTTCTCAAAGAGGCCAACACAAAAAGGGAGCTCTTAAAAAACATCAGAAAGAAGCAATCAACATTTTTCGGGAACATCATGAGAAGAGGAAAGTTGGAATACTTGGTTACAACTGGCAAAATAAAAGAAAAAAGAGAGATCGCGGACGACAAAGAGAGAAAATACTGGATAGCTTGGTGTCATGGCATGTAAAACTGTCAACAACAGAACTGATACGATGCACTGTAGATAGAAGATTGTGGAAGGACATGATCGCCTACGCCAACCGGTAAGGCATCGGTGATGATGAAATTATAATAAGACAATCATCATCATCATCGTGTATCATATCTGTTGGCGTAGGTGTCATGTCTTTCGACAAATTTTTATCCACATTACGTAGTTTCTATTCTGTTCTTGACAAACTGACAATGTGTTGACACCAAGTTATCTAGTATTTTTTTTCTATTTGTTGTCTGGGATCTCACTAACCAGAGAGGGCTAGACAATGGATCTTACTACCCAGAGAGGGCTAGACAATGGATTTCACTACCCAGAGAGTGCTAAATAACGGATCTCACTACCCAGAGAGGGCTAGACAACAGATCTCACTACCCAGAGAGAGCTAGACAACGGTTCTCACTACCCAGAGAGAGCTAGACAACGGATCTCACTACCCAGAGAGAGCTAGACAACGAATCTCACTACCCAGAGAGGGCTAGACAACGGTTCTCACTACCCAGAGAGAGCTAAACAACAGATCTCACTACCCACAGAGGGCTAGACAACGGTTCTCACTACCCAGAGAGGGCTAGACAACGGATCTCACTACACAGAGAGGGCTAGACAACGGATCTCACTATCCAAAAAAGGGAAGAACATCAGATCTCACTACCCAGAGAGAGCTAGACAACGGATCTCACTACCCAGAGAGAGGTAGACAACGGATCTCACTACCCAGAGAGAGCTAGACAACGAATCTCACTACCCAGAGAGGGCTAGACAACAGATCTCACTACCCAGAGAGAGCTAGACAACGGTTCTCACTACCCAGAGAGAACTAGACAACGGATCTCACTACCCAGAGAGAGCTAGACAACGAATCTCACTACCCAGAGAGGGCTAGACAACGGTTCTCACTACCCAGAGAGAGCTAAACAACAGATCTCACTACCCACAGAGGGCTAGACAACGGTTCTCACTACCCAGAGAGGGCTAGACAACGGATCTCACTACCCAGAGAGGGCTAGACAACGGATCTCACTACCCAGAGAGAGCTAGACAACGGATCTTACTACCCAGAGAGAGCTAGAAAACGGATCTCACTACCCAGAGAGAGCTAGACAACGAATCTCACTACCCAGAGAGAGCTAGACAACGGATCTCACTACCCAGAGAGAGCTAGACAACGGTTCTCACTACCCAGAGAGGGCTAGACAACGGATCTCACTACCCAGAGAGGGCTAGACAACGGATCTCACTACCCAGAGAGAGCTAGACAACGGATCTTACTACCCAGAGAGAGCTAGAAAACGGATCTCACTACCCAGAGAGAGCTAGACAACGAATCTCACTACCCAGAGAGAGCTAGACAACGGATCTCACTACCCAGAGAGAGCTAGACAACGAATCTCACTACCCAGAGAGAGCTAGACAACGGATCTCACTACCCAGAGAGAGCTAGACAACGGTTCTCATTACCCAGAGACCAGGAAATGTTAAAGCAAAGAAAAAACCACATATAAAAACTAAAAAAATTACAACCTCCACTAGTGGGCTTCGAATCGGATACTTTTTTACCCATAGGCCGACGATTTACCTATAAACCACCCATTTCCTCCTGTTATTATGAGACATGTAGTTTAATTTTTTGGCCATGCTAAAAGACACAACAGCCTACTAAAAGAAATCCTGAAGGAAAGAATACAAGGTAAAAGAGGCAGTTGCAGACCACGACTAAAATGGACGAGTAACATCAAAAGATGGACAAAGCAGCATATGACAATCTGCACCATCAAAGCATGAGACAGAGCAGAATGGCGCTCCATGGTAGCCAACCTTCGTTGCGGAGATGGCACTCGATGATGATGAGTTTCATTTTTGTTTCTTCATTTAACACATCATCCAAAATAATTATCTTCTTTATGACGAAAACGTATTCAACTGAAAAAAAAAACTGCTAACTTTCCCATAAATCTGTTCACATAATTTTGTTTCAGAAGAGAGTTCTGATCACTCTACAGCGAGACTGTATCACTTGCCTGGGACAGAAGCCTTTACCACATATCACGGAACACAGAATTCTAGTCAAAGACGGCCTCGCTCCAACTCATCGCTGACGTCAGATCCAATAACTCCCGGTTGTTTTCGCTCCCCATCGCCGTCTTCTGCTGGAAGACCATCAGCTCTGTCGTCTCCGCTATCACCTCAGACTCCTCTCCGCCCATTAGGTCCTCCCATGATGCCCCCATATCCATTAAAGTTCATGTCTAACCTGCATCCAGAATATCTCGCTCATCCACATCTTCTGCTGGACAAGAAACATCTTTTTGATGACTGTTTTGATGAATCTTCCCAAGTTTTGGACTGTAGCCTACAGAAGGATGACAAAGTCAGCATTGTTGACAAAGTCAATGAAATAACCAAAACAACAAAGCCAGAAATAGGCATTGATAGATTCACCAGTAAATCATCCGTTCAGAATTTCAGGCATGATGACTTTCCATTGGATGCAGCCGCATTTGAAAGCGTTTCACACAGATTCAACGGTAACTCACATGTTCATGACTTAACCTCCAGACCCGATGCTTACCTTCCACTGACTGCGGTAGGACATGAAAGAATTACACAGAGACACGCCAGTAACTCACCCTCTCAAGATTTGATCTTCAGACCATATCAAGACCTGCCGTTCGCTGTTGCACAGCATGATATGTCAGGATTGGCCAATGATCAGCATAGACTGAGACACCTGCTGCCCAACTTGGATCATGAACCACGGGCAGACGTATTCAAGTCAAGATTGTCTGGCATGGATGTGGGTATCTCACAGGTAAAGGTTTGACTCGTTTGTGTTTAGGCGCCATTATTAAACTGTCTAAAAGATGCACCACAGAAATAAAAAGTTGAATTGTTCAGGCCAAAATAGTATTTCAGAAAATGAAAAACGCTTTGTGCAACAAATCTATGTCAATAGAGTGAAAAAGAAAGCTTAGCGGTGCCAAATAGAGCCAATTCTGACCTATGGACGTGAATCATGGACAGTAGACAAACAATTAATAGATTAGAGGCCCTAGAGATGGAATTTCGCAGAAGATTGTTGAGAGTTCCACGGACAGTTAAAAAAAAACGACCAATGAGGAGATTCTCAAAAATGAAGCTTCTAAGAAACATCAGAAAGAAATAACCAACATTTTTCGGGCAAATCATCATCTCCTTCTTCTTTCCTTCCTCATCTGACTTTCGGCGTCGATGGGAGATATAATTTGCGGTCTTTTGCTCTTCTGTTCGCATCTGCTGCTGTTACATTTCCTAGTACTTCTAATATTCCATCAATTTTTTGACCATCTTTTTCGTGGTCGACCCTTGGGTCTAGTGTTCTCACAACGTTTGTTGAAAGCTCGTTGTGTTGTGTTTTGATCTTTGTGCCTTGTCACGTGGCCAAACCATTGTATCTGTTGTTTCCATTTATATTTTATGGCGGGGGCTATTCCTAGCTTTTTTTCTCAGTTCTTCATTTCTGATCTTATCTCTCAGACTGTTTCCTGTCATTCGTCTAACACATGTCATCTCTGTAGAGGTTATTTTTCTTATTGTTCTTGCATCTAGGGTCCAGGTCTGGCATTGGTAGCACAACGTTGGGATGAAGATTGTATTGTATAGTGCTCGTTTTGCCTCCAGAGTTATTTCCTTGTTGGACAATAGTGGTGATAACTGTCCGATGATTTGACAAGCTTTGTTGCATCTTGATTCTATCTCTGCTGTTTGATAATTATCGTTTGTCATTAGACTTCCTAGGTACTTGAATTCCTCTACTTGTTTTAGTTGTCTGCCTTCTATAGTTATGTTGATGTTCTATTTATTTTTGGCGACTTCTGTTTTGTTGATGTTGATTTTCGTGTTGTATTTTGTGTCTATGCTGTTGAGTTTGTTTAAGTGTTCTTGTAGGTCTTCTATTGTTTCATGTATTAGTGCCTGGTCGTCTGCAAATAAAAGATCGTTGATCTCCTCTGTCTCTGATGGGTTGGCTAGCTTGCATATATAGTCCATGTATGTAATAAACAGTAGGGGGGATAGTATGCACCCCTGTCTTACACCTGATCTAACTTCGAAGTGGTATGTGTAGCCTGCTGCTGTTCTGACCCTGCAGCTGCTTTTGATGTAGAGACTTTTAATTAGGTTGGTTAGATGTTGGCTTACTCTGTATGTTGTTAGTATCTCCCACAGTTGTTCTCTGTTTACTCTGTCGAATGCTTTTTCCTGGTCAATGAAGGCTATGTATAAGTTTTGATTGTATTCTGTCGTTTTTTTTCTGCAAGCTGTTTTAATGTGAATAGTACGTCAGTACATCCTTTTTTTCGGAACCCCATTTGGGAATCGCTTAACTGTAGTTCTATTATTGGTCTCAGTCTTTTTTCCAAGATTTTGGCGTATAGCTTTCCTACATGGCTGAGAAGAGATATACCTCTATATTGATTGCAATCTCTTTTGCTACCTTTCTTTTTCCATATTGGTATGATAATTGCCTGTTATCAGTCTTCTGTGGCTTGTATTTGGTGCCATGCTGCATTAAATATTATTTGCAGCCATTGTACTCCTGTTTCTCCTGCTGCGGCTATTATTTCTATTGGGATATTATCTATCCCCGGTGCTTTATTTCTTGGTGCATATTTGATTACTTCTTTGATTTCCTATTTCGTGATGTTTGGTTCAGTATTTGTGTGTTATAGCGTGGTTTTTGTTGTCTTATTGGTAGTTGGTATGTTTAACAGGTCTTCAAAATCATGAGAAGAGAAAACCTGGAATACTTGGTTACAACAGAAAAAATAGAGTGAAAGAGATATGGTATAAGACAAAGACACTGGGTAGCTTGGTGTCATGGCACGGAAAACAGTCAACAACAGAATTGATACAATGTACTACGGATAGAGAATTGCGGAAGGACTTGATCGCCTACGCCAACCGGTATGGCACATGATGATGATGATAATGATGAAATCACTCTTTTCTGTGCTGCTCATTCAGTTGTTTGATATAATAAATTTTATTTATTTAATTATCTTACTACATGGACTATATATGCAAGCTAGCCAACCCATCAGAGACAGAGGAGATCAACGAGCTTTTATTTGCAGACGACCAGGCACTAATACATGAAACAATAGAAGACCTACAAGAACACTTAAACAAACTCAACAGCATAGACACAAAATACAACACGAAAATCAACATCAACAAAACAGAAGTCGCCAAAAATAAATAGAACATCAACATAACTATAGAAGGCAGACAACTAAAACAAGTAGAGGAATTCAAGTACCTAGGAAGTCTAATGACAAACGATAATTATCAAACAGCAGAGATAGAATCAAGATGCAACAAAGCTTGTCAAATCATCGGACAGTTATCACCACTATTGTCCAACAAGGAAATAACTCTGGAGGCAAAACGAGCACTATACAATACAATCTTCATCCCAACGTTGTGCTACCAATGCCAGACCTGGACCCTAGATGCAAGAACAATAAGAAAAATAAACCCTACAGAGATGAAATGTGTTAGACGAATGACAGGAAACAGTCTGAGAGATAAGATCAGAAATGAAGAACTGAGAAAAAAAGCTAGGAATAGCCCCCGCCATAAAATATAAATGGAAACAACAGATACAATGGTTTGGCCACGTGACAAGGCAGAAATATCAAAACATAACACAACGAGCTTTCAACAAACGTTGTGAGAACATCAGACCCAATGGTCGACCACGGAAAAGATGGATCGATGGAATATTAGAAGCACTAGGAAACATATAAGCAAAAGATGCGAATAGAAGAGCAAAAGACCGCAAATTATATCTCCCATCGACGCCGAAAGTCAGATGAGGAAGGAAAGAAGAAGGAGATGAATCATCTTACTATTGACGATAAGGAAGAGAAAGTACCAGTAATTGATCATTTTAAGAAACTACCGATCGAATAGCTTGGACATATAATATGATCACCATCATACTGCTGCACAGAAGTAATCAACACATAGAAGCATCGAAGGAAAGGAAGGGAAAGACAGAAATAGACGACCATGTATGAAGGAAATAATATCAATTAAGGCAAGCACAATGTAGGAAACATACAACATAGTCTTGATCAATGCAGGAAACATACAACATAGTCTTGATCAATGCAGGAAACATACAACATAGTCTTGATCAATGCAGGAAACATACAACATAGTCTTGATCCAAAAACTCTTCTTCGACGCCTGAAGGCCAAAGTGTCAGAACAAAATCAAGTAACCAAAGTAAAGATTAAGTAAGCCTCGTGACCATCTGGCTTCCGACCAACGTGTTTGTCTTGACACTCCCAGTCAAGCTCATTTCCATCGTGACCCGGCCACAAGCAATCATTTCAGTGATGTTTCCTTTTTACTCACTTTTAATATTATTATCTTTTTTTTTAAAGATATTTTGCAAAGTAGTTTTAAGTTTGTTTGCTTACATATTTCTTTCTATGTTGTCCCATGCTCCAACTGAAGGCCTATTGAGCCGAAACGTCGTTCGATTTTGTTGTCTTTCACTGACGTAAAGCCGTAACAATACCTTTTTTTCCCCATTTCACCTAGAAGCAATGACAATTATTTTTTTCCGTTGCCTTTCGTGTGATGGAATTATATTTTAGTGAAAATATTACCTTTTGTTAAATTCCGTAAATAAAACTACGAAACATTATCTCCCCCAAACACCACCACCACTTTCTCCTGTCATAATTAAGTAAATGATGCATTTGTTAGCACACAAAGTGATGACGTATTAAGACAACTTTAATTTCTTTTTTTTATTTTTATATATAGAATCGTTTCCGGTCCAGAAGTCCACTTCAGCAAGACCAACCACCAATGGCTCACCAGGGAAACACAATAAACTTCCAACAAAAATCAACCAATAAAAACTCTCGGACCTCAAATCAGCGGGAAACAGAACGTCATCGAATTAATGAATACTCAATTTTCCAACGCGGCCATTTTGAAACTGAAATAACTGGCGTAACGTCCAACGTTAGTCCTGTCGCTAAATCTCAGCTTACATCAGAGATTTACAAACACGATAAGGCGCCCCATGGAACTCCTTCAATTCCACCTTATCCGCCTTATTCTGGAAATGTTTATCCTATACTAAACAAGTCATTTTCTCCAGATTATTTACCCCCTTTGAAACCAGATAACTTTAATTTTCTATCTCCACTTTTGACAACGGAAATAAAACACAGGACTCTACCCCAATCTATGTTTAACTGGGAACTACATCGACCAGTTTCAAATGATCAAGCAATGCTAGATATTGCATCAGTGATGTCATTTTACCAAAATTTCATCTCCCAATATTCTGCCTTGTCAAATTGGCCATCATATACATTTCCACTCTCACCACCGGATCAATTTGCGCCAGATGCCGGTCAACTCAAAATAAGAGACAGATCTGAAGACCAAGGGTTAAACCTTACGTTGCCTAAATTACCAGAGTCTCAGACAGGATCTAGAGGGTACAA